>NADL03000682.1:0-1200000 GCA_002205965.3 Kappaphycus alvarezii | reverse complement strand
CACAGCATAATCGTAAATTATGCGTCAGATCATCTTAATTTAAAACCAAGTCTTTTGAATAACCTTATAAATCCTCACAGGACTGCCTCCCACGAGCCTCAATATCCCTAACTGTAAATAGATACGTTCCTTACGATTGTACCTCGAATGCGGTTAAGGACCCGGCTTGAGCCGAATCCTTGGATGCGATTGTGCATACAGTGAAACCGACTATTATCTTCAGAGCGCAACAGTTGCCAACGGTACGAAGATTTGTAAGTCCCACAAAAGCTTAGAACAAAGTCATAACCTTTTCTGCCCACTTCCATATCTAGTCTAAAACGTCCATAGAACTCCGAGCTGTCTAAAACATTTTCAACAATAATTCGGTCGCTACAAATCCTGAGATTCCTATTCTGATCAGCTTTCGATAGGTTCCCATTACGTGAGTTTTCCTTATTAATAATTGCCCTGCAAATGTCCTCTGCTCCAGTTTATCCCTTATCCATAAGTATAGCCCACATATTTGGGTGTTGAGTGGCTAATTCTCCCTGGTCATGAGATTCATACTCTCCTGATTCTTTTCGAGTTCCAGAAAGTAAAACTCGAGATTTTCTTGGAATATTTTTAAATCAGAAACCTACCCTGATAGTTTAGAGAGCAACCAATCGCAAGACTTTTTGGGAAGCACAGATATCTAAACTTTATACCGATACAGTTTATGCTTTCCACCGAAATACTTCTTACCTTCCTGTACGTTTCTACTGGGCCTGTATGACTGCATAAAATCACTTTAGTTGCGTAACGAGCGTATGAAAAGGACTGAAATGTCTTCTCTTCTACAATTTTTTTTGTATCGAATACTGCGCACCAACAGCTGTGACTGCAGCTTCAAAAATAAAGTACGAAATTAAAACCACAAGCTTATTCAAAAATCTTCAAACGAAGGTCCTTTTTCAAAAAATTCAAGCTATTCAGTCCCATTGAGCACCAGCTTTCGGCGTTGCCAACATCACAAAACTATGGCTTAGTATAAGACTTTATACGTTCTATGTTTTTGAAAAAATGATACGCCGTCCTTTTTTTTTAATATTTTATCAGTAATGTGCGAAGTAACTCCACAATTCATCTGCGATTTTTGGCAAAATGATCTCCGAAAACCAATTTGTCTGTGGACGGATAATTCTTTATTTTAGTGGGTGTCCAAACTCAAAGATGATTTTCAATGAAAAGTTTCTATCTGCGGAAATAACATACATACCCACCAGTTCTGTAATTAAATATGTACAAGTTCTTATGATTTGCATTCTTGTTAATTAACTATTCTTTTATTCCCTAACAAAATTCCAATAACTCAATTCATATTTCGTAGCTGAGACATCAACTTAGATCATAATATCTGCTGGCAGAAAACTCCTCTATTGTCTATATTTCTATCAAAATCTCCCGATGGCCTTCATCTGCGAATACTGCATGTAAATCGAGTCTTGAATATTCTTAAACCTACGAATACCTTCAAGTCATTAAAAACTGAAGCAAATTTCTTTTATATTTCTCCTGTTTATGATTTCTGAATTGCTTGTCACTACTTTCTAAAACATTACTCTTTTTCCCTTGAAATTCTCGTCTGGTCCTAACGTCTTTGGTTACTGATTTATGACGGAAGGTTCATGGCATATAATTAAAAAATGTGGATTGGGAATTGGGAAATGTGAATACATACTTCGTCTTATATTAAAATAAGACGAAGTAAAGTATATTAATGGCAGAGGATGGAGGATTTGGAATATTTTCATCATCTGTTTCGATGAATTTAGCTCATCTAATCAATATTTCTTCGATGGAAACAGTAAACTTCAAAATTAATTTGATTTGAAATATTTTGCATGCCATTCGAACCCTATACCCATCCCTCGCGTAAATGGATTCGAGGTATCTGATTTTAACGGTTAAAAGCGCCTAAATCTTTGGTCAAAGAAACCTGCACAATTTTCATTCCGTCAAGAGCCATCAAAGGCCTGGTTCTGGCGGATAGTAAAGATCAGTTGGTTCGGGATGAAGACGAGCGGTTTTTGGGAGGGATATAGTCACGTCTGTAACTTATCTTGGTGTCAATAGAGGTGCTATAGGTTCAGATCATGGGTCAATCGGTGACTGGGTTGGGATGGTGATTGTTTAAGAGGTTTCAGGTGGGGATGTCGCTGTCACAGATGTTTCTGAAAGTAATAGAGCGGGTAGAGGTGAAGGTTGAAAAGTTTGCTAGAAAATGAAATCAATAGCTGTTGAAGGAACTGGAGAGTTCTTTTTGAGATGAGAGAAATATTTTTTGAGCTGGAGGCGCTAGTCACCCGGAAGAAACTCCTGTGTCAGGTAGGGTGACTTTGGAAGAGGTGGGTCAGGGATAGAAGTTGCTGGCAGAGTAACTGAGTATGACAGGGGTCACCTGTGAAAGTATTGGGACTACAACAACAGGTAATGGTGTTCGAGAAAGAAGACAGGGGCGTGTAAACATGGATAGCTTCCAAGATGAGAAACATAAAAAATGAATGGAAGAAGTTCAACAATAAGATATCATGAGTGTCATGTTGGGGGATAGTCTGCTAATTCAACTCTCCAGAAGCGAAATACGCTTCAATGCAACCAAAATATTAACAAGGTGCGAATTGAAGTCAATTTGCGGGAGATCGCTCCAACTTGGGTGGATTCGTAATTTTATTGATGAATAAAGTGTTGTCAAAGCTATTTATCGAGGAGTTAGTTCCACGTATCTTGTCCAAGTGTCACTTGACAGTTGGCGTTATCCGCTGCCGTATGTACCAGCCACTGAGTTGCAACTTCTGGCCATCCATCGCTGAAGCTATCCTATCGCGAGCACCGATGCGCATGGAAAAAAGTACATCCGGTTAGATCTTAATCGCATATTTAGGACGTGCGCAGTGCCCAGTAGATACTGAACGCATTAAACTTCTTCTTCGAATTGCTGAATGGATGCATGTTGCTTACAAAAAGCTTGCGTGTCCCATTTGTTATATCAAAAATGTACAGATACGTGGAAGTACTTATTTAATCTCACCATATCGGCTTCAGCTTCGGATGAACTCTTCCATAATGTAAGAAGTTGGATATGTTGTTACATCTTTAGCAAGGATAAGTTTATTGCACAAAAGTATTTGAGTTTTCATCAACTGGAGAGTGATCATGGAAAATAAAACTGAAATGCACACATTGATCTTACTGTATGATATCTAAGTTTGAGACTGTCTCATTATCAATCAGAAATTTTTTTTCGTTCCGCTTAATCTAATGGTCATTTTGGATAATTAAAAATTTCATAGAAGAGATACTGATGGCCAAGTGAAAAAAACTATAAAGGGGTCAAGAAATCATAGTGTGGATGTTTATGCATGTGAAATTTTGTAATAGCATTTTTACTTAACTTCTAAGACGCGAGAGATGCCCAGACTGAAAAATATCGAAGTTTTTTGACATCTTTTTTAGATTGGCGTGTCGAGATGGCCTTGACTGGTATGATACCAAGCGCTTATAGAGTAAAAGGAAGCAAATAACGTGCTTCTTGCGTTATCTGGAATTGGCTCTGAGTTCTTCATGCAAAAAGATCCTTTGAAATCTATCCATTTTTGCAAGGTCTTATCCTAGTGCAACACGTACAGAAGTCGCAGAAGCAACCGCACTCGCCGAAGAGCATGTAACGGAAATGGATCTGGTTGAAGATGAGATAGCTCATCCTCAAACGACGATGAGAAATATATTTCGATTGTACCCTTTCACACTCTAACGGCATACATAACACCCAAAATCGTGATTAGGAGCTATCTAAAATGGAGCTGATCAGATAAGATTAGTATGCTCCGTATGTAGCTCCACCTATGACTCTTATACAGAACGTCATTCTACGAGTAAAGTACTGGTAAAGCTCAAAAGGTAAATGCGGGCAAGTTTCTCATGGCGGTAACCGTCAAAGACCACGGAGAAAATAAATTTTCAATACTATTGAAGTTAATATACTCAGTTCTCGCGGACATGCAGAAATCTCTTAGCTTTTGGATTTATGATCCAAGTAAGAGGGTTCAACCACCTGGACACTTTTGCAGAATAGTAAGGCGGAGTAGCAGGACATGAATAAACACATGGCGACATTGGAGCGGTCCTTTGAAAACAGTTGTCAGGTCTTCGTACCCGGAAACATTGCGCCGACTGCTTTGTACTAATATAGTTCAGAGTCACAGAAAATAACGGTAGACAGGTGTTCATGAGTGCAAGGAAACAATAAAGGGGCTGAAAGTAGGAAAAAGCGATAAAAGCAACGAAAGACCCCTAAAGATGGTTTAAGATGTTTTCGATAACTATTCTAGCTCGAGCGTTTCAAAAGAATAAATGCAGAGGTGAACTGTCTGCGAAAGCCCACTCATTACCTCTCTAAGAGCGAGAAGCGAACCTGTGGAAATATTAAAGGTTGAAATGCTTGCTCATAGGAATAAGAGGTATTCGGCTTATTCACCTGATGGAATTTTGGCGTTCCGGTTAGATTTGGTGCAAGATAATACGCCATCTGATGATGATAATCATTCAAGGACAACTTTATTAAATAGATTCATTAAGCTTGGGAAGGGGCGTGGTTAATTATTCTCCATATTTTAAGCAATAAAAATTTGTCGATGAATTTTTTAATGCCTCATACCAGTGGGTCATAGTGGACAATTGATACAGTAATGTGTAATTATGCTTCTTCAGTATGCAATGTATGTTGCGGGAGCTGAGAAAACAATATGAATCTCTGTACTAATAAGTTTCCCTCTTGATCCCATCACAAGAAGTTTGTTCGCCCTTGAGAATTCAATTGCATCTGTTGTGATCTGGGATACGAGAAAACCCCCGAGGTACCTTTCTTCGTCTTCGCCACAAAAATGCAAATTCTCAATGGAAAATTACAGACATAGACAGCTATTTTTGACCAATTAAAATGTAATGGATGATTTTCTCCTTGAAAATTCTCAAACATGCTCCACAAATTTTCATTACAAAGCAAAAACGGGATATGATGGTGCGGCTCAGAAGGGACTCTCGTACCGTTCCTTCATCTCATTTTAAGTGCAAAAAAGTCATACCACATGTTTTAGATACTGCAGCTGTGAATGACTTCATTGGTATAGAATTTTCTGGAAGCAAGACTTCTCGGATACAGGTTGACACTTTTAGCCGTTGAAGCAACATCGCAGCAATTCGAACAATGTACAGGCGATCGCAGATTTTATGGATGATGTTGGAGGGGAAATATCGGTACACGCAGCCTAATTTTTAACTGAGCAAAACCAGTAATAGGTAAAGGAGATCATCAAAAGGCGAAAAATAGAGATTTTTTGACCTGAAGGAGGGTAGAAAAAAACACGAATGTTGTAACTGAAGATTATAGATGTTATTAGGATAGGGTTCTCTGCTATAATTCATGCTCCAGTTCAAGATATGAATCAGTCATAATTCGCACTCAGCTGGCAAACAAGACATATCAGGGTTTGAAAAGATTATATTATCATTGTAAGATGAGTTTTTATTGCTATGTGTATGTGGATTTACGAAAGACTTCGGCATAGTTGCTTCAACAAGTAGCATTAGACCAGTCTTCAGCAGCACCGAAATTGCTCTTCCGGTCCGTCGACTAGTACTCATGGAACGAGTCAGAGTGGTAATGATAGTTCTACTGTAAATAAATGGCCAAAAATATGGCAAAAAATGGAGGAAAAACAGTGATAACAATTAAAATATCTGTATCTACTCCTTACAATCACTCCCGACAAGCCAAATCAAAAAAATTTCCAAAACATCCACACTTTCAATATAATACATACAAATTCACCCGACTCTTCATTATCGTAGATTGAGTTATCAGAGATATGTAGATATTTCTCTCTCTTCTCATTATCCTCCTCCTTCTCTCTATCCACAACCTAGGACTTCGAGATGATGATGAAAACCTCACTCTCACTCCCTCGTCCTCCTCCTCAAAGCTTCTTCTTTCTTACTCTAAAGGGTTTAATCGGTTCATTCCTTCTAATTTTCATAGCCATACAAGAATAATTCTCTTTCCAAGCCACACCGTAAAAAATTGAAGAAAAACACAGTCCACAAAGCGTTTTTAAATTAACCTTCTGAGATAGTCTTAGTAGTCCGTTGGAAAATTGAACATCAAAATTAGGCCATCAATAGAACCCAGGGCTCTGGTTGAATTCTTTGCAGTACAGGATGGGCGGAGGTTGGTCATTCTGATAGGAATGTAAGGGGTTTGCGGATAGGCTGATGGGCAGTTAATATTAGGGCTGATGCATCAATACCAAGATACAGGATTTTAGATGGGTGCGTATCTTGGATATCTTCCACGAACCTGGTCTTTCGAAAAGCATGACGCCGTGCTTTAGTTTTGAATTTGCGCCAATATGTGTTTATGAGGTAAAACTCTAAATGAGGTTATAATGGAAGTGAATTTGAGGGACAAATAGGCCACGAATTTCAAAATTTCCTCTAAAAATGGAGGGAAAAAAGCTCAAACATAAAACAAAAGTGGAGGTACTCGTGTAATTTGGTGTCCGGAAAGAGGAAAATTTCGGGGTTATCATTCCAAAGAAAGATGGTTTACCACTTTCAATTTTTAATCGGGATCGCTGAAGGATTCCAGGATGTTGAAAATAAGTATTAAAAAATGGGAATTCACTCACGAAAGTGTCATCGATGGTTCACGAATTTGTGGCACTCAGATTAATGCCACGGGACGGTATCTTCAAACAGTCAATGTAACAAGTGGTCGGGTTTCATTTTCTGTCGCACCGTATCCTGTCCTCAGCTGACAGCGAACAGATGTGAGGCGAGGAAGGTGATATTAGTGCCAATAGTTTCGACCGATTAGTATAAGAACATAGTCACTTGGACGGAACAATGAGAAATCATAGGGTACAATGAAAATCAGTCAGCCATCATACCGTACATTATTACTAAAATTTTTGAAAGCATAATAATTTTCATGGTTCAAGGGAAAGACATGCATAAAACTAGAGGGTATGAAGTCCCATATATTTTCTAAGAACAGCTCCAGTATATCTTGACAGCAGAGAAATCTACGAAAGATTCCGGTGAAAGTGTATCTTGCAGAGTGGCAAGCCATATGTCCCTTTCTATGCTATCATTATCCAACCCACATATCTACCACAGTAAATTAACCCCCCATTTACACATTATCATTACGGGGGCGCAAATGGCCGTAAAGAATTATGGGCAGTGATGCCTGCTATAAAAAGTTTTAGAAGGCACTCAGCATTAATGTACAATGCTGCCTCCCTGATGGCTGGACTCACCCGGTTTTCTAGGTGATGTGGCCACGCTTCAGACCTCGTATTTTGTAAGTATATATCTACTCATCTAAATATCTAGTGGAACATGCGGTACATGTGGTCTCCGTTCAGGAAATGATATTAATTTCTAAATATGAAAATAAACAAATTTTCCCTTTCTGCATAATCTATAGCATGCCAAATACCACAAATTTGTGTTTTTTACTATTCAAAAGAACTAAAGAGCTCAATTATCAGTAGAAAAAAATAGGTTGAGGCACAAAACAAAGAGTAACTCTCTTTGCGGGAATAGAAGTCTATGGAACTCTGTTCCATGCGAATAATTTAGTCGATGAAGCTTTCATCATTGGAAACATAGCTTCATATCAGAAACATAATGTTATCCTTTTTTATTCTTATGGAAGCTAACATCACCTTGCACTTACGTCCCTTCAATTTCGCATTTTTACTTAGTTTCAGCACAGAAATTAGAAATATTATCGTGTGTAACTAAAAGAAAGAGAATTGAGAAATACTCCTGCAAGACAGTTGAAAAGGGGACTTGTACTGAAATTTTTGAATAAGCGAGGAGTCCTTCAGGCCAACCCAAATGAATTCAAAAAACTTCAGAACAGGCAAAGAAGTCAATGTAAAACATGGATACAGGCTTCGGAAAAGTCACTCTTGAAAACATACAGATAAGTTTACTCATCGTATATAAGTTGAAGTCCAATCGAGTGGATGAAGAATGAAATTAGCTCTGTTCGCGCATAGTTCGAAATATTTCACATTTCTAAAATTAGAAAAAATTCAAGAAAATACCAAAAATAAACCATTTAACGACAACGGAAGATATTTTTAAGTAGTAGACTATAAATTCAAGCATAATCCAAACAGAAAAATAAATCTTCATCTAGTATTCTTTTTGGACCATTATTGTTAACGTTAAAATGCTTTTAAATAGAATCCGCTTCAAAGCCTCGGACAAACACCCTAAAATTTCAGTAGCACCAGCACAGTTTAACCTCCAAAATAAAAATAATATTTCCACATTGCACAAGTTATTTCATAAGTAAACATTTAATAGAGTTGAATGGTATGCAGATCTATGAAGGGATCTCATCTTCATGCCTCACGAAAAACTAAAATTTAGATGGTATGCTTACATCAAAATACGCCGTACTATGTAATCGAACTTAAATGGGCTAGCGTCGGTTATCCAGATATGCATAGGTTCAGGTGCGCAATTTAGCTGAGTAAATGGGGAAAATTACTGTAAGAGACACATTTGCTTACATTCAGTCAGTTTTTATGATTTTTTAGATGTTCATGAAATGTTACGGCGGCTGCAACTGTACCTTGAGCCGAATTAATTTCATTTTTTGGTTCCCCCATGGCGACTGATTGTACCAATTATGTAATGCGCTTTGGAACGTAAGCGAACTCATTTTTCAATCATTAAAATATCTCAGTTTTCCGTTCTACCAGAGAGTACGTAAGAGTCTAGAAAACACTCAAACCTAAAGGACACTACTCTGTTGTACAAAATGTACCCAATTTTATGCTTATATGGTTCAAAATAATGCGCTTTTTTTGAAATGAAGAAAAAGATTAGTATTAAGGAACAGGTTAGGGTTATTTAAGACGTCCAAAATGATATAAAAACTGTAGTTTGATTAATTAAAAATATTTCCCTGGTGGAAAAAATCACCTTCAAGCCGCTGTGTTGAACCTATATGAAATCTTCACATTGCTTTACCTTCTTTGAGAACTGCTTCTGATAAAAATCCTACTCAATAGTATTCTATAGACTAATTCTTTTCATTTTTGGTTAAAAAACACATTTCCGAAAACCTCACGTTGTTTTGGAATTTTCAAACAAAATCAGCAGAGAGAACGTAGAATGAAATGTATTAGTCCTTAGGAGAATGGATTAAACCTATACATATGAAAAAAAGAAATGAATTTTCTTTCAGGTTTTCGTAATTTACATTTAATATTATCTTGAATTTTCTATATTCCCCAAATGTAATAGTATCGACGCAATAATTGTATTCTCAAATATTTCCTCAAATATTTAGACTCTTTTCTTGCTCTGTACGGACTTTCTATCTTCTTTTCTCCCCTGTTAGAAGTCAGTAGTTAGTTTATAGATTTTTACTCCACTTCCTCCTTTCATGCATTATCAAACTCATTGTTAATATATTTTAATGCATATTGCCTAGTTGTAGGATTTTTTGTATAATCAGGAGACGAGTCCTTTACGTGCACTGCGGACACCGCTAATAGTACTGATTATCTTTCGAAGTATGTCTATATGCGAATATAAACAATTGGGGAGGAATCAATTTCCATTGGCGTTTCTCCTATTTCAATGATTGGTCCATACCGTGACAGAATTTTTTTTCGTCATTCATGGGTACCGAAAATAACAGGTCTACGTTTAACTACTGTATGATAAAGACTTGAAAGCTGTCGATACTCCATTTATTTGCTATATACATTGGTAACAGATAACTTGGACGGTCCCTTAATCTGATTTCCTATCTGTGTAATAATTAAGTGAGAATATCGCTGAATAATTTTTATTTTAACGCATTATTACGATGTGAAGCATGTTTAGCCCAATTTTACCTCGAATTTAGTAGTAACTCTTTACAAATCTCAAATTTCTAGTTATTGCAATAGTTTTCTGAGCATGAGCTAAGAACACTATGCGCAAAACTAAAATTTACAATACTGAGTATGAAAGGGTTTTTATTCTGGATTCTTTGGGAATATGGCTATAAAGAAACACTCTCTATACAGTATAGTTCTGAAACTAGTTCGCCCGTAGTGCTCTTGGCTTCATATATTTCTATTTCAACGATACAATTTTCCTTAAACCTGTACAGGAGGAGCTAACGCTTATCATGAAGAAACGCCTTCTACTTAATTCTCTTGGCCATACTGCGATTCTCAGCCATTCCGAGAATAATAAAGTTGATATTTTTCTGACAAATAAATTAATCTTTTCATGTTTATTTGGTCTCGGTTCTCTTTACTGCAGCCATAAAAGAATCTCTAAATATTTTAGACACTACTTCAAGCTTAGCTGAATTTGGTGAGAGATTTCCGATTTTTCGCTGTTCTATCACTACCACCATCCTGTTAATTGCATCTATATTTGTGCCCAGCCTAAAAAAATAGTATCATTTGTTTCCTCTAAGCCATAAATACGTACGAATTATTAATTCTCTACATAAATCCATTCTTTAGCACGTTAAAAACTTTTCCCATCGAACATTTCTGTTCCAGTAAAGAATTTCTTAATAACATTATGAGTTGTCCACGCATATTCTTTTAACAGATCGAGCTAATTGAGGGTCTAAAAGGTTCCTAAATTTTGAAAAAGATGACATAAATAATAGCCTCCTCTGAAGAATGCAGTTATATCTCCAAGTTATATTCTTTACAAATAAAGAGGTTTGCACTCCTTTTCTGCGAAGTATGGAAACAGAATTGTGCTGAAATTGCACTTTGAGTTTCAAATTGATTGCGAAACGTACTTTTTACCAAGATTTTTGGTAAATACCCTGTTCTAGTATGGTCTACAGCTTTATTAAGAGCTCACTACTATCTTCCAATTTCTTAGGAGTCACTTCCATTTATTTTCTCCCATAACGTGAGTACAATCCTTGAAGTGACTCATTTGATATGAAACTCTTTTAAATTTGCACGTTTACGCTGTTTTGGCAGCCGAAGCTGCTATCTATTCTTAAAAAGTTTCAAAATCACATCTTATTTTCTCATAACATGAAATGCTTGTTATTAAATACTATCTTCTGCCATGAAGATTTTCGACTGGTCAGCTGGGGCATGAAACTTATCCTCTGCAGTACTGCCATAATTATTACGTATGAACTAGAAAAGATTTTTTTTTTAAAAAAATGGCTTCTTTAATACGTATAAATGTCAAATAACAGAGGTTGGGCTACTTGATTGTGCAGTAATTTATTTTTGTCAAGTTTTTTACAATAAGTCTTCCATTAACAAGGCTCTCAGCTTTACTACTCAGTCCAGTCGTTACTAATTTAAGAAGTATACTCATAAAGCGTAGTTTTGGAATATTTTCCCGTCTTTTCGTGATTATTTTTGCCAAAAATAATTTATGTTCTGGTTCCAATTTTCTTGCATAAAATGCTTCTTCATCAGTTATCTTCCACCTGCCAATTTCGGATATTATTCTTCTATTTGTAAGTTTTTGGTACGAAAAGCTAATTTATATTTCAATTATATCTTTCGCTACCTTTCCTAAATAGAAACGACTGGAAAGCGTGTTCTTCCAGAATAAAACATGTTGTTTATATTTTCTGATTTTGGGGAGCCTGATTACTACAGTTGATTTCTTTATCTCTTATATGTCATCAAACTGTATGGTGTTTGTGAAAGGACGAATGTTTTGGCATTTAAAGCCAAAAATTTTGACTTAAAACCCTCCAAACGATCTAAGAAGGAAAAAATATGCACAAAAATCTGAAGTGAGAAGTTTACATATTAAAACTACAGAACAGAAAGGATTCTCAAGAAGTACCCCAAAATCGCGGTGTCTGCTATCAATTTTTCAATTTTCTTCTATCTACATGGGAAGATTGCGATGGCTTATAGTTAACTTCGATACACTGTCATTGGTGACCAGCCATCGCAATCTTCCCATATAGATAGAAAAAAATTGAAAAATTGATAGCAGCCATAAGCGATTTTTGCAACGAAATGGTGGTAAATGAGTTAACTTCATCATTTGATGCGAATTAAGAAGAAGAAAGGAGATAAGTTGTGTTTATATTCCTTGTTTAACATATTTTACGCTTTATTGAAAGAAAGATCAAATTTTCTTCACAAAATTCATTGAGATGCAGATAACTTAAGTTTCTAGATTAGAAAATATTGCTTATCGTTGATATTCTGTCTCGGTGACATGACCTCGTAACTATCATTGATGTATTCTGCGACATTTTTGTTTACGTTAGGATCATAAAAATTGGTTAATTCCAAGAAAGTCTCGATAAAATGTCGTATCATGTCGTTTTTTACGAGCAAAGCATATGATTTGTATCATTACGTCCTAACTGTCCTTTGTTCGAACGGTATTTCATACTTTTTTTTTGCCCCAGTCAATGAAATGAATCTGAAACTTTAAGATTTTTTTTCGGTTAGGCAGATAATAAATTTTCATGATTGGCTCAGCAATAGGATTATCATATTTGTAGTCTTCTCCTGCACCTTTTTCTTTTCAATTATTCAATTCCAATGTATCATCTCAAATTTTAATGATCACTAAATTCGATAGGATTGGTAATCGAATAGGGTAATGAGCCTGAACAACTCCGTCACATAAATGGATTGCAGACCCCCAAAAAAGATCGCTTATTTTCTTTTTCGTGTCTTCAGGCCATATCATGGGCCATTTCACTTGATTTATCCTATTTAAGGCCATCGCAAAATATTTCTTACACTGTTTTGAATTATGCTGTTCTGTAGAATCCTAAAGTTCTTGGCAGTATTTGATTGTTCATCTAATAGTTATCATTCTCATTAGTTCTCTAGATTTTGTCTCGTTGAATTTGATGAGATGTTTATCTCTTGATAATAAACTAAACTTCATGATTTTTCCAGTTCAACCTATAATGATAAAATTTCCATTAATATCTTTATTAAATGCCCTCAAACAAAGACAAACCAAAATAATAAAAAAAGGACTTTAGTTGCACTCCTTTACTATATTGCACCCCTTTCGTTCTCATTGAAATTCTATATGAAGTTTTGTCTGTATAACTTGGCTTGACTGTCACAAATTTAATTAGTCTTAGATATACTATCAGTTCTTCTGATATATATTTCGCCAGTTTTGCATTAAACTACTTCTCCAAAGCATCGGACGAGTGATATTTCTCAATTTAGATAATGTTCTCTAAAATAATGCTTTATTCGGTGTGAGATATACATTCCGGTGTTACGCGCTCTGTTTATCCTTATGTTACACTATATTAATCAATTTGAACAAAAGTAACTCATTTTGACTTGTTATAGAATTTATACCTTTACTATGATAAATCTGTAAACGTTCAATATCGACTTTTATGGACCATTAAGAGCTAGAGCTCACTTACTGTGTTATTAAGAAAGCTTTGATAAGCAAAGGCAAATCTTTCATTGCTTAATGTTTTCCACAGAATGATCTTGAAAGCAATTCTCATAATAATCATAACATTTCCTCTGCGGCTATCTACAGAACTATTCTATCTAATTAAAAAAATTGTTAATTGAAGTTTTACTTTATGTCCATTTCTCGACGCAGTAGCCGTTATACGAAAGTAGCAGTCATGCTGGCTCCGTAATAATCAACACCGCTCGTTCCTTTGTTTACTTTATTTTACAGTGATTTCTACTGTCAAGGTTCATTTTCACAACTAATTATGCGAATATATTCTTTAATAATTGCATGAATAAAATAGATATTTGTTATCACTCTTAATTTACTGAGCGGTTCAAAAATTTCAATAACATGAAATTACTGCAGCGAACTCGAAAAAATGGAAAAGATCTGAAATTGTAATCTCCCAGACTCAAAGTATAATTTTGAACTTCGAAACATATATCCTTGCAAAGAAATAGTCGAAAGATAGAGCAAAGTGCTGCCTCAGATTTTAAATAAGTCCAATCCACTCAATGTTGGGTCTGGAGTCAGTATTTTTCGCAATCGAAAGGAGTCCTATTCCTTTTAGCGGTGTGCTAAATTATGGCAATGATTTATCTTCAAAAATAAAATATCAAGAGCAAAGTAGGCCGTCTCCTAAGATACATAAATAATCGAAAAGAAAATTCGAACATGCCTTTTTGATGTATCAACGTGACACACTTCCAATTAACTACAATTTAATAGTATTTCAAAGAAGTCTCATACCTAGGGCAAAGTTTTTATATCTAAAGCTTTTTCGTCACCAAAAATAAACAAATTTGTCAAAAATTTAAATCTCGCTCGACAATATTTTTTATAGTTTATCATGACACTTACCGAAAAATGAATAGCTTAAATCCTTCAGTTAATACGATGTAGATAATAAGGCCGAAGCTAAGATAATATCTTTTGTCATTAAAGCTTTTTAATGTACAATTAGCTCATCGTGATGCTCAAATTTATTCTTCAGGAGAATCTTCGCTCCAAAACGGCGATTATTACGAGAGTTTAAGTCCTTTCAATTCGTATTTTGGCGCAATTTTCTATACTTCACTCATCAGGCTCCCAATACGCAAGAAAACTTTTCAAAAAACTGAGGAATATGAAAGTGAAATTTTCTTTGAAGTTAGAGCTTCACTATTGATGATGAAAGAATGTTTCATCAGAGTAAGATGTAATTCAGGTACATAATTTGAGCCAAGTGCCATCTGTTTGGAAGTTTTCATGTAAAAACGAGCGGAAAAAACAGCTTCAGTTTGCCCAACTTTGAAATATATTTTCGTTGATCATTATATCCTGAATCACCGGTACTCTCATCATATAAATATTGGAGCAAAATTTTCTTTAACTTTCACTAGTGCAACTGAAGCTTCTTTTTCAGGCATTTTAAACGAGCAAAAATGAGTTGTCACCTTTTCCTTCACTTGATTGCTGAGAGAGTAATTTTGGAAGAAGGATTCGAAGGTTGAATTTGTTTGTTTTTTTTGAAATCAAATCTTACAAAATTGTACATTGGTGGAATACAGAAGCATGAAGGTATGGGTGAAGACAGCAGAGTAATGCTTTAACTAACTTAAAAAACTTACTGGAACACAATGGAGATTAAGGATAAGTTAGATTCATATATTTTAATGTTTTGAAGATATATTAGTCCTTATAATACAGTTAAGAAAAATGGTAATATAAATATCTATCTCGAAACTTTTATCGCTCAATTACGGCAAAAGATTCAAAATTGAGTTCTAATGACCAGTTGTTTGTTCCCCACCAAAATTGCATACATGTGCATTCTGTTAACTTCGGAATCTAGTCTCTAATATTACGCTAAAGAAGTGATTCTCAGTCAAGGGAAATGAATTTTTTGCCTTTTTGCACTAAGGAATGTTTTCAACAAAGTTACTGTAGCCATACGTACGGTTTCAAAAGCAGGTCAAAACATCCTGCGTTTGTGGACTACTATGTAATGTTTTCTACTTTGGACGTTGGTAAATAGTAACAGACGGACACAAGCGCATCACTGATCAGGTAAAAAGGGAATTGATAGGGCTTGCAAGATATTTTCAACAAAATGAGAGTCAAGCCTAGAAGTGTTGGTCCGGTGGTTTACTACTGCCCAACCATGGCTTTCAAAGAAAATTACGACTCACGTGATGAACGCTGGAAAGAGGAAATACATAATGGTCACTAGAAATTATACTGGAGATTTCCTTATTTAATCAACTGTAAACTGCTCTGATAAAAGATGGGCCACTTTGCAGGGTCAGGTGCAATGGTGTTGAGAACTTCGTAAAACAAAGAAAAGATCAAGAATTTTAAATAGAAATAGATCGGAAGCAGGAGGTAACTATACTGGCAAATTTAGCAAGGAATAGAAATCCACAAATTCCGGACTGTAGTTGTCCCAGAATGATGTGTCAAATCATAAAATTTTGCTAAAAAAGGGCTGCGATTCGCGTATTTTTTAGTTTCTGTTTTAATCCTAAAAATGTCACTTTCGCATGGCGCGCATTGATAATAAATAGATCTCACATGATAATACGAACTGAATGCCCAGGTGAGCAATTTCCGTTACCTTAATTGGAATGAAAATAAACTCCTGACTGATGCGAAAAGACTCCGACAAAATGGCTATTTTCTCAAGTTCATCTAAGTGTTTTGTTTAAAATATTGTTTTAAATCGATTTTTAGCAATAATGTGAATATGAAAACATAAAAAAGAAAGTTAGCTATCTACACTGATATCATGCACAGTTCCAGTAAGAGTGGTGATGGATCTCAAAATATACCCTTTTTTAATTAGTAAAACCAAAAATATGATCACAGCTACAGATCTGCCATCTCAACCTGCCGAGAGATGATATCTACGCGGCCACTGTGCATTGATGTAAACAAAATATCTATTTTCCCTACTATATATCTTTAAATAAGCCATTGATGCATTTCACGAGATTCGAAATTGTAGGAAAGTGCCCTGATTGAGGATAATGGTCGTGTTCAATATTATCTAAAGGGTTTAAAGCTTTTCAGAATCAGTTGAGTCTATTTAGTGCACAAATTAGTTTATCTTTGCCCTTTTTTATGAAAAAATCGCTGCACAGACGTGAGCACTATCTTTCTGAAATATTTATCCCACTGAAAACTCTTCAGCAGCCCAGACAATTAATTACTTCTCAAATATCTTCACTTACTCTCTACTTTTTAAGAATAGGCTAACTTTCAATAACTTCGCCATCACGTATTCACGTGATGATAACCTTCATCGCTTTCTTCCTTTTATGTAACAAACCCATCAAGCCTCTAATTTTACTAGTAGCACCGTAGAACATCGATAAAATAGCAATGGAACCACTTGTCGCTACCGAACAAAAACTTGTGACACTGAATCTCTCCCTTGCTTGAATTTTCCATTCTAATTTTATTCTGGCCCCACAGTTCCTGTGCAAGAGAGGAGGCCGCTTTTTAATATTTCTGTGCCGTACGAAGCCTGACCAAGTTACTTGTGCTGTTGTTTAGGTCGAAGAAATTGGGAAACTGAGCTCATCCCTTGATATTGTTAGGCCTTTTCTGGGTTATTTGCTGCTCAAGGGACCCTCTTTTCCCCTCCTTTAGTCAACTTTCGGGATATAATCTGTAGTTTTCGGTTCCTTGTGTTGCTAAGCTTTCTTAAAAAGTACATTAATCCTGTATCTGATACTGTATGCTGTATTTAAGTGGCCTGAATCGATATGGAAGCTTCTTTAAACTGAAACTTACTTTCAATTGGCTGATTGGATACGTTAAATATTAGGAATATATGGGGCGTCCTATGGCAATAAACGATAGTATTTATGGTATATTCTATTGTGTTTCATTCACCGAGACAGTAACTTTTGTGAAACTTTCGTTCTCTCTGGGAGATATTGTAGCAATTCCGTTATTAACTCAGGTATGAAACTTTGCTACTTACGATGATTGTAGCTTTCATTTAAGTGACAGGGGATTCCTACAGAGTACAAAATACCATTAATAACCCCTCATATTTATCGGAGCACCGCATTGTGGTCTCATTATGCCCAGTAGTAGGCCTGAAAGTATCCAGAGGTACATTTAATTCAGTTTTGGAAGGCAAGCCCCAAACAAGACTGAAATGGCAAACCCAAAAACAGCAGATTAGACTTTATCAGAAATTTCGTGGATGTTTTAATTAATCATAAAATAATTTTTTTGGAAGGAGACTTATCGCCCCCGATTTGATGAATTTATGTCATCTTGATATGGAGTAGAAGTTAAATGTATTAAGAATGTCTTCCTCACTACATATCCTTTGGCAGACAATCGTAGAATGAGTGAAAGCTGAGAAGTATCATCCATGGGAAGAGTGTAATTATTTTGCGTGCTAATATTTATACATTGAGCAGAAGATGACATTGGAGACAAAAATAATTATTACAAGGTATTAATGACCTGTTGGGCCTAGTTTCGTCTTACTTCGGATTCAAAAGCTAATTCTGTGCGAATTCATTTTTTTCAGCCTGCGCCACAAGCATATTTCTCTCGGAAAGGGTCTGCTGTACATGTTTTTCCCAAGATGTCTACATAAATATTTCCTTTGAAGTTTCTTTCTAAGTCAGAAGTTTCAAACAGTGAAATAAATCTTTCACTCGTTTCAAAGACAGAAAATGGAACAAAAATTACTGAACTTTTGTCGGTAGACCGTTTCAGAACATATTTTTATTTTTGTCTGTAAAACCAATAAAGGGAGTAAACTTAATACTGTTCACTGAAAATATGGGGATCTGCGGATATGTTTGAAATATTCATGAGATATACAGGATGCAAACCCATGACTGTGCTTGATTGACCGTCACCATAGATGACGTCAGGACGATCTGCTATTCGAGAAAATCTCCTAGTTTAATTTTCGATCATACTAGACTCTTTTTGCTCGCTATTTGTTGTGATTATGCCTAGAAATATTACCAGGGATTTTTGGAAGCCTTAATTAGATGTTTCGGGCTAATTCTACTTTATATTGACTGTCGTAACTTTCAGAGCAGTTAGGACTATATAAATTTCAGAGATGTGCAAAGCTCATCGGAAAGATATTCAGACGATAATTTATTTCTTGAAAAGTAGTGAATCCACCTTGTTTCAATCGGTAAAGTTATAATTATTATGGGAATGGGAACAAATTTTACCCACAAATCAAGATGTAGAATTTGCACATAACACAGATATAAGTACTGTACATTTTAATTGGGTTTATTCATTCATTTGTAGGAATAAGTTTTCATCTGTAACCCTGATTCTAACAGAGACAGCTTTTGAAGCATTGCTCATATTCGCATGGATCGTGAGACTCTCATTCAGGTAGACTTCCATTTTTATGCGTGATGTCAGGTGAGTTGCGATTTTTGATATTAAATAAAAATAAATATATTTGTTTAGACCCCTATGAATCTGGCGTGCGTTTCTAATCTTGCAAGGCGAATCCACCCCTAACATTGAACACCCCTTTTTGATACGTCAAAGTATTCTGTCTCATAATCATATGGGTGAGCTAGCCGTGAGGTCTATGTTAGAGTACTCGTCGAGTACCATCTCAGGATTGATGTTTTGGAGTTTAACAGAGGAATTCTAAAATTGTTCAATTAAACTCATCTAGGAACGGAATCTTCTATCTGTTTGGTGCCACTATTGTCTCACAAACACTTCACAATACATGATATATTCTTTATGCCTAAAAAAAGTCCTGCGCTATATATTTGGAGGCTGGAGCCATGTGAAAAGCCTGTCCTCCCCTTCGCATTGAAGCTCTTAGATTCTCGCCAATTTATCCCTCTCTTTATTGCGTTGTAGCTGCAATCATTCTGGACACTGCAGTATAGCCCTTACGCATATCCGCCTACTCTACATTCTGTTACGTAGCCGTAATTGGATAGCGTTCCCGTGGTGATAGTTGCTCGACGGTTAGCCAGGCACGTTCGCCACCGATCAACTTTTCACGCCGTATTTAAGGTTATATTTTTTCGGCAAGGACCTAGTATTACCCCCCCTCTTTTTCGGTAATTACAGCACACATTCATCCCATCAAAACAGAGAACAGCAGGGAAAAAAGGCAAAGATATTTGGATAAGATGACCTATGCAAGAGAGTTACCCTTAACAACTGCCATTCCGAGGAACCTATCCGTAGTAGCATGCGCTGCCTGGCCTTTAGTCAGAGTACTGGCGTTAATTTCCTACCAGATCATCAAAATACTTCAAAGAAGATATTATATGAGACTTGGAGCATCATGCTGTCCAGTTATCTCGGTTTCCCAGTCTATACAGAATCGTTGCCTTTGGAATTATGGCTCTGATAGATTGATCTTAATGTCCATGGTTACCATGCCGCTGACCGCTGCACTTCGCATTTTGACGAACTCACCGTCGACCTCATGCCTTTTAGGAGAGAAAGAGAGAATTTCTGGGGAGGGCGAGGAAGGGGACCACGACGCGTTACTTGCTTCTCAGTGACGTATCTTGAGGAAAAGGTCCAGTAATCTCTGGTAAGGGCACTCAAGAACATTGATTTCATAGCATAGGATATCTGTAACATTAACTATGCCGATGTGCCCATTATCTATTCGTTAGAGTTGACTAATGAGACCTCTATCCATTCTCGGGCCCTCCGGATGGCGCCAAGAAATAACTCTGTTGTCTAGAAGAAAGTCAAAGAGCCACTGCGAGCTTGTTCCATTACACCAGCGAGTTTTAATTGGTACTCTTCCATTTACAACTCCATCTGTAAGGTATCTGCTTGGCACTTTTTTCGCGTCGCTGATCTTAACTATGAGTTTGAAGTTGAAAAGTCTCGTCCCCGTACTGACTGTGGGTCAACAGACATCTTCCTCGTGCAACCACCTCGTGATCCTAAGAACGGCCTTCCATACCAGCCTATCGCACCTCACGTCATCTTATCGAATTCTTTTAAGCGTTATCATCTTACGAAAACGATACAGGGCGCCGATGGTGCTTATTCTCTCATGCAGCTCCGCAATTCCCGATAAATCCAACACAAGCTGTCAAGGCACATGGATTCCTACTCTTATGACTTCCACAACCATAATTTACAATTAGATGTCCTGCATTCTGACTCCCCCGGTTCTTTTTCTCTCTAAATCTTTGTAATTCAGGAGAATTCTGTGGCCCCCGTTCAAAGAAATGCAACACCTCCGACGCTACTTTTCGCACCCGCATCTGCCATCGCATCAGTTGCGCCTTGTGTTCGTCGCTGGTTGTGGTCATCATGTCGTGTGTCCTACTGCACGTGGACGACGAGAACCATCCAACTATCTCTTAACCGAGTATTCTGACTGTTAGTGCAGACCTTAGATAAATGGTGAGTAAATATCATCTTTTATTTTCTCGTGGAACTTACTGAACTTTTAGTTAGCACTGAATTTGCTAATATACACTTCTCAGATATTGTTATTTAATATTTTGTAATGTTTAATGATTTCAAAGTAATTTGTACAGAACCTTTTTCCCTTGAAAAAATTGTTGATAATTTAGTACATCTATGTAATAAATTTAATTCATTTCAATGTCGAATGCACACTAGTTTAGGAATGTTAAAAATCCAAGGCCCTTTACCAAGCCGGCCGGAGATTCTCGTACCGTTTTATGAGAAGCTGTTGTGGTACCGTATTGTTCTGCCTCAATTTGTACGTTGTCCAATACACATGTAGCGTCATACGAAAGCAGTAATACTTTGTTCCTATGTAAAGTTTTCTGGATTCGGTAACCAGGACTGAAAAGGCATCAGTGAGTACTATAGCTTCCGTCCTGTTCTATGCTCCCCAACGTGGAGTTCAAATTGTAAGGTAACGCAGATTCTACCAGCAAGAAAACCCCACCTGTTCATCGCGAGGTTTAAATGAAATTAATAGAGTCTTCCTAATATGCGGAGGGACGTTTTTAACGCCAGGAAACCCAGTCTCTAGAATATATTGGTTCCTGTTATGTTTTCTGTGACAATTCGCAAACTTCTCGTAAGTTTATTAATATGACCTAGGAGGTGAAATGCTCACAAAAAAAATTAATAATAAGGGCATATAATTGCTGAATTGAAGAAAAAAATTCAACTTAAAATAAATCTCGCCGATAAATAAGAAACAAGGTTCGTCCAGGTAGAAGAGCGGAGCAAAGCCGTGAAGTCCCGGAAAATATCCGAGAAAACATTTTCTGCCGAAAAAGACTCAGAAGATTGCCATTCCGGCTCCAAATGACGAATTCAAGGAAGAATACGAAGAAAACGGTTGTTATTTAAATTTCACAGTGATGGCAGAATTCCACGAGACAGTAAGGGGTGTTAAAGAATCTATAAAAGGTTTATTACGACTTATCGATACGTATGGGAGGGGTGACTAGCATATTTGTATCGCCTCATGAAAGACCTAACCATTTAGTAAAACGACGCAAGACCTGGTCTTTAGACAGATGCGTCAAATATTTTGGATAGCGTGACCTTTATTTACTGTTATGCTTAGCTTATGAGCTGTAGTACCGTAGTCTGGCTTCTAAGCGGTCTTGGAAGCCAGACTATGCAACAAGCCTCAGCTGAGTAAGATATTTTTTTCGACATGAAGTGGAACATGGGAACGAGTTAGTGTCTGCCTAATGTGAACGCGTTCGTTCTTCCTCTATGTCTTTTAATATACCCATCTCCGACCAATTCCTAATCAATCCTTTTAAGGCGGGGCTTACAGCACGTCTCCGAGATCATACCATGCTAATATCCGGAGATTTAGATACTATTGTGAGTAAAGTTTAGGGGTTTTCGATACCATAGTGGGCCACAGTTGTGGTGTTTTAGACTCCAGATACCTTCATACCCTGTACGCGGTTCAAGATTTCATGACTAGCCTAATCTCATCATCGAACCAAGATAAGTCAGGTATTCCTCAATTACTACAAATATCCGTAGGTATCAGACACCCGACCCCAAGCATAACTCGCTGGATAATATTTCCTTCCTGACCGTCATTACATTTCCGCACGCACTGTACAAGTGCGAAATGACTCTTATGGGATGTTTCAAGGAGTTTGCAGACGAAGAGTCATGTTAGCCCTGCCAAGCCAGCCTCACTGGAAATCAGAGGTCAGTTCCATTTAAGTTAAGTCTAATGCCCCAAAACTCCCTTCCTGCCAGATATCCTTCGACTGTTCTCATCATTATGTGCTTCTAAGGTCCGATCCAGGAAGCAAAAAAGCACATCAGTCAGTAGCCCAAGTCTCATGCTGGCGTCCACAAAAAAACTTACCGATAGTTCCTCGCTTATTAATTTTTTTGAACTGATTGTCTTACCTGACTATAAATGTACGGATGGGATTATGAGGATATAAACGTGCAGATGAAGTGAAAACCATAAGCCGAGTAATCGTGAACTGCCAAAACGCAGAACCAGTATGTTCTTGAATTAAGGTGCAATTGCAGAATTTGTAAAAATGTGGAAATTTGGGCCTCATTAGTGATATTTCTGTATTGATATGACTTCAAAAAGCTTGCAGTATGGTCAGTATGGTTGCGTTGTTAATCCAAAACTTAGGAAAAATAGGAAGAGAATCAGTTTAAATATTGCAACAGTGGCAAATAAATTGCGCTGCTAATTAGACTATTCTAAAGCCAAAATTAAAGTAATGGTACATAAAATTTTATTGATTTCATGTTTCTATTTTTTAGAATTTTGATTGTTAGTTACTATTCAAATGGGGAACACGGGAGATCAATTACTGAATCAAATAAACTGGTTGATACATAGTCAACTTTTATGGTGTTGGTGAACATGTACGTAAGGTCGCAGCAGACTTTAATGGAACTTGGCTCTAACAGAAAGTAGAGGTCACTTTGGAAAGAAAATAAGCAGCATTGGAGATTATTCCCAATGCTGAGTGTCACTGTATAAGATTAACATGCTCTTCCAAAACCCGCCCGATCGCGCGGCGGACGGCAGTTGCATGCAAACTGTTATAACTGCGCGAATAGTGCACAACGAAGAATTCTAGGCATCATTTCTTACTTCCGTAACACTTATCATTTCGGTTGATTTTAGTATCCCGTAAAGTAGTTTACTGTAAATATGCTTCTGGATATGTATTTACTCTAGTACCCCATCGAATACGATACGTTACAAGGTTCCGCGGACCTCGTGCATAGAATTGAAGCTTCTTGAACTGAAACCGAAAAAATACCTCTTTCGCCACTTGAATGGTTTTCCTTTTGCATGTTTCTAGATTTTCACCTTAGTTAGCTACTGCTTTCCTACAATATTTTCGCTATTTTAAGAAATTTTCTGTTTTCACGCGTGCAGCGATGGAAGAAAATGTAGGAGGGGTTAGGGAATGTGAAAGTAAGCAATAGAAAAATTTTCCATACGATCGCAGAGATTATTCACCCTCTTCTCGAATCAGACGCTATCACGGTACTCCAGTAAAAGTCCTTTTCCTATTGTGACAGTTAAGTCGTGGAAGACATTGATAATGAAAGAAGTTCTCCTTAATCCCCTGCATTCTTGTAACGACCAGGAAGTACAAGGGATAGTAGGATTTATCCCTCCTCGGACACAAGTACGGCCTCTCGTTCGAGTTCTACTATAAATCTTTTGCTGCAAAGGAAGAGCTATTCAAAGATTTCTAGGGCTGCTTATTTGTAAATAAGACTTTTTCTGAACATGTTCACTAGGAAAAACCACAGTGCATCATTAATCAAGAGCTGTAATTCGGCCTCGACCTTTAAGAAGCATCGGACTCCTTGAAGCAGGCGTCAAGGTTGTACGAGAAGGCTGTTTTCGACAGTGTTGCAAGATTCGGGTTCATTCAGACTGCTGCATATCAATATGAGCAGTTGCAGTAGTTTTTATCCTTCCGAGAACCGAACAATTACGCCTATCTAGTGAAGGCTTTGAAGTAATTTAATGCAAATTGAATCTTTTTTTCTGGATCCCCACCACTGATTGTAGAGGGGTCGCCGGTAAGACTCTCATTTTGTCCCGACGCTATCTCACGAAAAATAGATTATGTTTGATACACTGGCCGAAAAACTATCTATTTTGACTTTTCTCCTCAATCAGAAGTAAATAAATTCCGTTACAGTCGCAGGGAATTCTTCTTCAGTCCAGAGATGTAACTATCACGTTTTGTGCTCTTTCTGTCTTAAATCAGATCACGGAGCACTCAGGTGTGATAAAAGTCAGCACCGCGATCTTTACTGCAATCTTTGCATGCAAATGGTCCATACACTGGCCACATGCTGTACTGTAGTGAAAAATTGTGCTTATGGTGCTTCGAAAAACCAAGATGTGGAATAAAAATTTCAAGTAGCCGATCAATTCATCTTCGTTTGTAAAATTCAGTCGCACACCGCTTTGCCAGTCAGAGGTCGTTATTACGACAAAAAGAGCCGCTGGAGGAGGTTTTCCGCCGAAGAAGCCTCCTCAAGAAGGTCAAGGGGTAATTGGATACCCCTTCTAGTTAATAATCCCCAACAATTACTAATTATACCCCCATTCCGCCTCCAGTAGAATTTCGTGTCCCAAGTCGTAGAGTAAAGCTGAAGAAGGATAAAGGAGGAAAGAAGAATTCAAGTAAGCTTCAAAATACGTCGGAAAGTAACACTTAGTTGCTGAGCTTTCAAATTAGAGCTGCGATTTCTCATTCGGTCAGCTTTTCCCTGGGTACACTGACAGAGATAAGAAGGTAATTAGAAGGCTTTCAGGAGAAATGAAATACTGAGATTTGCCATCGTGACCGATAAAGGGTCTCAGTTGCTGAAGTTCGCGCAACTCCAGTTTTATGACACAGATGTATGGGAGCTTTGGAACATGGGAGTAGTAGGGTACTTAATGTTTGCTTAATTATCTATATTCCTATATCTGTCTTCGAACTACATTTCGAGGGAAATTACATTCTCAAATGATAATAGCGCCTCCTTGCTTGGATCTTAGCTCAAGTTTAATACGATTTAGGGACTAAACAATCAATTTGTATTATCTTTTTATCGAAAAGTCACCATTTGATTTCATTATTTGCCCTTCAACTCTCTATGCAATTCCTGCGAATCTAGTTTTCGTAACCCGAAGTGTGCGCCTATTAATTGGCTCGAGTGTACTTCTGCTGCCATAGAGCCTGAACCTAAGGCTGCCATGAAGCAGATGATTTGGAGAGAAGATATTAGAACGCATATTGAAGCCTTCACTTCCGATTCGGATGCTGGTCCTGAGTGCTCCGATACCCCAGAAGAACTACTCCTTGCGTTCCGAGGATATGTATAAAGAAGGAGCAAAAACCCAAATGAGGAATCAGCGGATAAATATGCATCAACCGTCGAAAAATAGGGCGACCTAACTGGGAAGAAGGACGCAAAAGAGTACCTTAGAGCCCAACTTGCTCGTACTTCTCAAGAAACCGAAGAAAAGTGTAATAAATCGTTATTGGCACAGGCGTAGTCTTGTGGACTATCGATGAACTCCTATCTGCTTCTGAGCCAGAGCCAAAATAGTTTTCAGATGAAGGATACAAAGCCGACCTACTACGGGGATTTCGAATGTCTATACTTAAAACCAAGATCGCTCCTAAGGGGATTGATGCAATGTGCATGATGTTGGGATCATAACACCGCATCTTCGGCTTTATCGTTGCCCGTTGCTGAGCCAGTGGTATCCTGTAATACTACATTTTCTTTAAGTTAATGTTAGGACATTCAATTCAATTATAGAAAGATGATTACGCTTTCGCCGGCGACGGCAAAAGCAATGAAGGGAAAACATGTGGTTAAGGGACCATTAACAAATGAGCCAGTGTGAGTTGTGGACTTTCAAGGCGCTAGTACTACCTCTTTCCTTCGAATACCGGTTGGTATGCTCAGTTTTCGAACGGCAGTCTCTGTCGTTCTACATTTATGGGCCCAGGTTATTATCACAGTAGGCATGGTAGTCTTGGACGTAGTCACGGCGAAGGAAGACCGTATACTATGGAGAGACGAGAGTATGTTACCGAATAAAGGAGTGGCTGTCTCACAATATGGGATAGTGGTAACTCAAACCGAAGGATCTAATTGGGCGGCTGAAGTTTTAAGAAATGACCGACAGGGATTCATAGAAGATCCTAAGTTTGGCACAACGCTTGATTAAGATTACGCGAAACATTTGCCGCAGTGCAGTACTTCTTGTGGCACGTTGGACAGAAGTGGTGCAAGCTAAAATAAGCGAAGATGATATCGCTGATATAGTGGACTACATAATGGATACGATCGATCCTTTTGATCGCGAGTCATCATTCCTCGAAACAGCGCAGACATGTAAAGACCTAATGACCAATTTACACAGACGGAACCTGAGCTACGACCAATACAGGTCTGAGTATACCGCGTTGTGTAACAATCATATGTACACACATGACTGGGTCACGATGTCTGCTGGTGTTCAAGAGTTTAAGGGCTTTTTTTTGTTTTATCAATGACCGATTGGAGAGGTCTGAAATTGTAACCATCCTAGTATCGTCTATGGGACATTATTCGAAGATCAAACTGAACGGGTCGAGAAGAATTTGAAGAACTAGTCGAAGGTCAGAAAGAGATGCTGTGAGCTCAATGTACGGGGTCCAATGGTTGAAATGCAACGTATGGAATCTGAGATGAGCAGCAGGACAGAAATCCAAAAACACGAAAGGTAGCTAAGAGAAGAGTTGGAATTAGCACGGAACAGACGCGCTACTATCAAAGAAGTATCGAAAATACCTTCCAAATGTTGGGACAAGAGAACTGTACAGTTGCAGACGCAGTTGCGGCGTTGAATAACACAAAAGCGAGAATCGAGTCTGACCAGCAATGAGAAGGAGAAGTGCTGGATATGCGGTGGGGACCATCATTCATGCCAAAACCAAGACTTCAAGGAAAATCTCGAGAAAAAGAAGCAAAAATTGAGAATTTATCCGACAGGAATTGTAAGTCAGGAAAACAAACTGTGAACTCTGCGCTCAAGTGGGTTCATGAAGGTCGGGTGAAAATTTTGGCTATCCCTTTTGATGATAAAGAAGTCCACTAAGACAGATTTGAGAGATTGAAACGTCATTGTCGAAGGCAGTGCAACCATAACCGTAATTGAATGGGCGTTGTATCTGGAACTATGCTACCGCCTGGATATCCAAGCTGAAGTCTTGCCTTGCAACAAAGATTACCCAAAGTATCACTTGTTTGGAACTATGGAAAACAGTTCAACGCTAAAATTAAATATAAGGGAAGATGTCATATCCCTATACCTATGGAGAGAGGCCGATGGATTGTCGCAACTGCGTTGGTTGGCGATGGATACGCACCATTCATACTTTGAAAGTAAATGCTTATGAAGCACGGAAGATTGGAAGATCATGCAGGAAACTAAATATCATTCAAAACATTTTTCGGACCGGTCAAGGTAAAGACCGTGGTATCGCCTGAGGTTGGGCATTCCAGAGTTGTACTGGGAAATACCAGTGCCGCACAGAATATTGCAGAATCCAGACACCAAAGAAAGCTTTATTGGAACGTTCCGAAAATTTGGACGAAGCTGCTAAGGAAGAAGTAAAACACGTTAATTCTACATGTGGTGTGTGCCCCAGATCTGGAGAGCCGCGAAGGTTGAAAAAGTTAAGCATATGTAAGATGAATTGGAAAACGACGTCGTCAAGATAGACGTCATGTACTGGGGCAAAACCATGAACTATTATGGTTCTATATTCGAAGGATCCAGTCACATGATATTCGGAGTTGGCGTTGATACAAGATCATTGTCTTGAAAAAATGTTGCCTGCTTTGGACAAGATGTGGTTTGTACGGCATGAAACTCCGAAAAAGTTCAAGAGTGACCAAGAATTCGACAAAGGTTAGCTACGCGATAGTATGAATAAGAGTGGCTGTTCTTGAATAGCAGTACTATCGCATCGCCACAATAAGACGAGTTTTGCAAAATGGAAGAATCGAGTCGTGAAGGATTCGCCGGAGAAGCTGGACAACGATAGCATACAAGCGCGGCTGAACATGCAACGAAAGATGTCACTAGCTCAGTTTATGAGAAACATCGTGTACGTAGGGAAGTTACTGTCATCATTCCAGATGGTGAGAGGATACACGCCGAGCTTCGAAGGAACGGCGCAGAGGCAAGTTTCGAAGGAAATTTTTAAAGCCTTTCAAGAGATGTAGGCAATATCTCTAGTAGCGTGTACAGTTAAGTCGCTACCGAAAAATAATGAACTACTAGATATGAAGGCCGGTGATAAGGTATTATGTTTACTACCCGGAAATAAGTGACCTTGTGGACGATGGATCGAAGAGGTTGTAACGAGGAGCCCAGATGAGCATTCAGTTGTGGTTGGATCTGGTCGGAGCCATTAGAGAATCGCTCTAGAATACGTCCTATGGGTTCCAGAAAGTGAATAGGTCAAGACAGCTGTGCGAGCTGAGCGTGACGCTGGAAAATCAATGGAGAAGGTTTCAAAGTACCAAATCCAAGTGAAAAACATTAGAATGACAGATAAGGAATCTGAGAGCTCTGAGAACTCTAATATGAAGAAGGATCTCGGTGGAGATGGCCAAGAAGATGTGGTGTAAGTGGAACTCCTTAGTCTAAGTGAGCCACAAGGAGGTGAGAAACATAACCGGGAAGTGGATAAGCCCGAAGAGCACATTGTAGTCAATGCTTAAGAGAGTGGACCCGCGGAAGTGGTCTTCGAGGATTTTAATGCAGAACCTACTGATGATGTACCGCGTATGAGATATGTTCTTGCCGTAGTGAGTCCTGTTTGTTATACTGCTATGTCGCAGGAAATTTTGACAGGAGATGGTGGTGAGCAAGAGTATCTAAGTATGTTGTATGACCAGTTTCAAGAAGGTAAGCTTTATGGGAGACAAGCGGCCGTTCATGCTTCCACGGGAACTAGGATGCAGAGCGGGAGGCTCTGGGAACAGATTCTGCTGTAGTGTCATACATGCGATTCCGATTATTTCATGCCATTACCTGCGCAAAGTGGATGATCACTGGTAATGCAGACATAAGGGAAGCCTACACCCAGTCGAGAGAGGCATGTGTGAGACCACACTTTACACCCGTGTCTGGAAAGGCCTTGTGGTTGTTGAAAACTACTTCGTACTGCATAGTATCCGATGGAATCAAATGGTAGAGTAAAAGCGACGAAATCTTCGAGACTGACTGGACATTAAGTTCGTTATTGGTATGCCTCATTTATTCATAGTTCGAGACAAGGATGTCGGTCTTACCAAATTTTTAACGAATTACGTGTGTGATTTGATACTTGCAATTTGAAGTGAATACACGCTCTATGAGCTTCTTTGTGTCATTAATCAAGCTATGGAAGTCGTAAATTGGTTTAAATATCGCGATTCCTTAGATATCAACGATGCAGAAGTCTTTCAGACGAAAGATAGCGTATTTATATCCGCACAAAGATTGAAAAAGGAAATCGAACTTGTGTTATTGAGCCCAGGTAGAAGCAAGTAGGTGTAATTCTATTGCGATGAGCGTCAAGTAAGGCGCGTTCAATCAATGGCTGGAAAAATTGGTTATATCGGTGTATCTTTATCACCTATTGCTCATTTTGTAGCTAGTTCTACTCAACAGACTATTCCTAAGGTGAAAATTGCGGGGGTCAAATATGCGAACGAAATTGGGAGAAATATACTAAAGAGGAGTAAAACAGTCTCATGTGTAAGTCCTGTGGGGGATGAGATGCGTTTGGCAAGTATTGTTTTATTCAGTGAAGTATGTTGTCCCCATCAAAGTATGGAGAAATAGATTGCACAAGAAGGATACATTCTTGAGATTTCACATGGAGAAAAGCGTGATTCAGTGAGACATATCGTCGGCTGGCTATCTTGAAAGCAGAGAAGATTTTCTACGTCAAATCTTCAAGGTAGTTCTATGACGCCATTGAAAAGCGGTCGATTATGCACTGCACCTAAGGTCTGTTTGGGATGAGGTCACTGAGGAACTTTTGCTTGTAACTCTAGTAGTTCACAGTCTTGTACTTCACAAGACTTTGGCGACAGAAGCAACGGCCATAGATATGTCTACACTATCAGTATTACATGGATTAAGGATTAATTATGAGAGCGGACTGACTGACGTGATAAATTGGATAGCCGTTAAGGTGAATCCGGTTGATGCCTTGACCAAACCACATGCAGGAGAAACAGCCGGCTTACTTGAAGATAAGCTGAAGTCTGGCAGTTTCAAAGTTGATGTCCGAAAAATGCGCAGCTACGGCAAGTCCAAGCTCAAAGAGACGTAATCGTTTTGCAATGCTGTAGTCATCTCAAATGGAAATTGTTGAGCCTGTGGTATCTTGGAATACCAAATGTACTGTAATGTAATGCAAGGACCTTCAATTAAAGTAAAGAAAGATCATTGCATTTTTGCCGGGAGACGGCTAAAGCAGCGAAGGAGAAAAAGGGTGAAGGGACAATTAACAACTGAAATGGTGTAAATTGTGTACTGTCACGTTACTAGTGCCAATTCTTACTTGCGAATACCGGTTGGTGTGTCCTGTTCGCGAATGGAACTCTCTGGTGTTCTATACCCGAGCTGATCTTCTTTGTGAACTATTGTACATCAAGCCGTCATATAAAGCCGTATTGGTGTTCGTTGCCAAAGAACGGAGAACTTTTCGATTCCTTGAAGGTAACTCCTGTCTTTAATACCCTTGATCTCTTCTCATTTTATTTGAAGATTCGTACGTGCGAACAACTCTAAGAGATGACTTCCTTTTTCTGCCGCTTTGGTACATTCAAGTTCGAGGTGATGCCATTTTGATATATTAACGCGCCGTATACATTTTAAAGAATTATGGTTAAAATCATGAAATATTTAACATACGCTTGAGTATATCTGGACGAGTTATTTTTGTTTTCCAACTAGATGTAAGAGCCCTTGTGTCATCTCCGCCTCGTCTTCGAAGCAATCGGAATTGCACGGCTCAAGTTGAAGATAACTAAGTGTGCCTTCGTGAAGTCCATTTCAAAGCTTCGTGGATTTATTTCAAGTCGAAAAGGAGAAGTTAAATGCTATAAATGAGTTACCTATTCCGACAAAAACGACTGTGCTTCGAAGCTTCCTTTGGTTGAGTTTGTGTTATCATTGCTTCATCAAATATTTCGCAGATATTTCTGCTTCTGTCCGCGCTGCTACCTCGAGAAATAATAAGCTACTTTGGACTGCGGAGATGACGGAAGCATTAAAGGTATTGATGTAAAAGCTCAGCTCACCGCCAGTCTTATCATTTACCCATTTCAATGTACCGTTCATCGTATAGGAGTACTCCTTTTTCTGCTACATAGGGGCAGTCCTCGCTCAGAAGGAATAAAATTTCAGGATACATCCCGTGCGATATGCGAGTTGCACAGCGACCTTGGCAGAGCGAAACCTTACGTTACACGAGAGGATATCACTCGTGTTTATATTTACTTTGGGGAAATTTTCAGGTTTATTTGGTACCGGTAGAACCATTCAAGCCATTAAATGTCATTTGAACCCTCAATAAGCTTTCAAGAAAAGATGATTTCATGAAAGTCTTGCACATTGGTTGTATTTCCTAGCTGAGTACGAATTAGAGGTTGAATTTACATCGGGTAAGGAAAGTATTTCTGTCGAATTACTCTCAAAGGTCGTACTGGCTGGACCTCAGTCGCCCGGATGTCGATAAAAGATACCTACTTGCCACATGACGTTCCTTTATTTCCGCCAAAAAATACTGTGACCGTACCATATCTTTCCATGATCTCCCAACATATTCAAGCACTTTAAATTCAAAAAACAAGACACAGTAAATGTACATTCGATAAAGCTTCTTGCGAAATTATTTTTGCTTTCGGAAGTAAAACTACGGAGACTTACATGGAGTGGCCTCCGCGCCATATTGGCTATCAATGGCGGACCAGGGATACTCAAGACTTTTCGTGACAAAGTTGTTCATTGAAACGAGGAGATAGCGAAAATATTTACGAGGCCCGATATAAACCAAGGAATTCAAATCTACGTTAAATGCTATAAAGGGTGCCAGAAATTCACGCCTTTGATTTCGTATCGGACGAAGTTGAGCATCGCGCTCGCAAAAATCTTCGAAACATACTCTATCAAATTCGTCTGGCCATTTCCAAAATGATAGAAGCTAAATAAACTCTGATTAATTGCTGTGAAGCATCTTGTTGGATTTCCAATTGCTGCTGCAATCAAGAACTTTTCTCCGAAGCCGACACCGAATTCATAGAAGGGATATTATCACCCTCTTTTGATGTCCTATAAACTGGGTGTCCGGTAAAGTCATATTTTTCTGTGCATTATCAAAGAAGTCCGTGCTTTGGAAACGATCAAAGACTGTTACTATATTTCCTGGGATCCCTGTCTGAAGAGGAAGAGTCCTTTCAGATCATTTCACGATGAATGCGATGTGTCTTTCCCGTAACATCTGAGAGCGTGTAGGGGGACGTCAAATTACGAGGCGGGATCTCCTGAACGTTCAATGGAGCTAAAATCGCCCATATCCGATTATAATCATCATCTGGGCTCTCCTCGCCGCCAAAAATCTTGAGAGGCGGTTCGAAGATTGCCGTGTCTTATTTATCGGCGCATTCGTAAATAATGATTGAGTCTTCACTCGCGTAAAGAAAAATTGAAGAATGTGATCCAAGTCGTCCGGTAACCTCCACAATGTAAATTGCACCGGCAGAAAACCCATTTAAGCCGAGTAACCATTCAAAGTCAATCAAATATTCCATCTCTCTTAAAATACTGTCCTCGTAATGTCCGATTGGCTGTCTTTTTCGGCTTAATGCGGTATAGGACGACGAGATGTGGGTATTCTTGATATGAACTCTTCTGGAAGTCTGCTAAGGAGAGACACCGAGGACAATACTCAAATTGTTCTAGAGAGTTCTGATCTCAATTGTAGTCTACTCCTCCATATTTATCACCCCGAATAGGCCCGAAGACGAGATTTGCTGCTTTCGCAACTGCAGCTTGCGTACTGTGCCCCTCAAAATCACGAAAATGTACTTCCTGTCTCTTGCGAATATGCGGCGAAGTCAGCGAGGGCGACTCTCCCGAAATATTTAAACGCAAAAAGGTGTTGATTCGGATTATTTTGACACTCCCGATCTATCTGCAAAATAACTCCCACTTTCGAGCTAATATCCTTACAAAAGCCTTATTCACACCATAAGAACTCTCCTTCTCTTCTTTCAGATTTCGCTTCGACGGATTATGATCAGTGTGGCCGGGAGAGATTTTGCTTATGGATAATTTGTAGAGGCTAATGGATTGTTTTGTTTGCTTTCCTCATGGATACTGTAATGCTTCCCTGTAGTACAGAGGTACTAACACTATTAAAGCTCTCCACACTGCCGCAGAGAATATATAAGACGGAAAATATGGGAACTATAGATATTAATACTGCTCAGAAAAGGCTCCTTCAAGCTACGTCTAACTGCCAGATCCCTATCGATGTCGTCATCACACTCCTTTGAGGCCTAAAGTAATAAGGTATTCTGAACAAAAAAGACCTCCAACTCTAGATATAATTCCTTCACCGAAGACTGTATTCTCCCTAGTATCCTTCAAACCACACACGAAGACATATCTTGCGGAGTGGTGTGCCCAGCCCCCTCGACTTCTGAATACTGATCCTATCCGTCCACTTGAAAAGAGGATGAACCTCTGCTTGCTTACACTCGCGCGAATTTTGTCGATAAAGGAGTGTTATCGTAATTGGTACGGTTAGGAAAATGATATTCTTCTGGCTTAGATAACCGGTTTATGGCGAGGACGAGGCTCATTCGCGCGCTTGTGGCCTCCGTTGATCCATAGCTAATGACGAGTTTCCTTCCATCTCCGTCGACTTTTTTCGCAGTTCGGTTGGTCCTCGACATCGTAGTGGTCCGCATAGGGATTTTCAGATGGCTCTGAACTGTTTGAAGCCCTATTCGTAATGAAACGGATGGAGGAGGGTCAAATGCTTTAGCTGCCCTGAATCGACGTGTGTTCGGAGAAGAGACGGCACGCATGCAAAAAATAATTTTACATGTTGTAAATATATTTTACATTCATTATTTTAATAAAAAATCTACTATTAGTAATGTTTTTTCCCTATAGCTTGGTGATTACATACATGGTTGCGAATATTATCAGTTATTTTCTTCCTCTCTGTCCAAACAATTTTTATGATTGTATTTATTTAGTTGGAACAGATTGCATATATGAATGGATTTTCATTAAAGTAGGAGGACTGTATTAACAGACTTACATGTACATAACAATGATGACAATATTATAGAAAAGAATCAATTATTTTCGATACGTAGCAATACGAATATGTCAGTTGCGAAATCTTATGTGGCTAAAACCATAAAAATTTACTTTTGAAACGTTAATTACATTATGCGGAAGTTGGATGCTGCTCCGCGGCAAAATCAGACCGTCTTTCGCTGGAATAGGAGAGGGCGTAAGACATTTGAGACCAAACTACAGCATCGACCTCCACTGGTCCAATGTATTTCTCCGACCATATCTGTGCCCATCTAGCTATCCGCAATCTACTGCACCAATTATAATCTCCCTTTCAAAGCTCTAGATGTATCTTCGTACTTTTCTCTCCCCGATTGGACTGAAAGCCGACGTTAAAACGACTCCTCGTCCCTTCCTGGCCCCATCCGCAGTCTTCATTAATCCTATTATTATGCATTCAATCCCTCCCATCAGGGGAGCATTGAAATGCTCGGCTGAGATGGCCGGGGTATTGCGATACCTAGTTGAGATAGCATGATAAAAAGTTGTGTGTGTGGGGAGTGATGGGGTTTCAAAGCAAAATTAGTGGGATTCCTAGGGGAGAAAGAACTCTCAATCAACCAATAGACATATACTCAGTACAATTTACAATACAACAAGCACTCTAAGAACTTACTTTGTTTGCTTTACTGTACACAGGGTTGCGAAAAACGCCCTCACTGTACAACGGCGTGAGCTGTGCTGGGCGCGCGATTTTTACTTAATTCAGGTCCTCGCCTATACTAAGCACACACACCGACCTGATCAGCTATATCATCCGTTTCATCGCTGAGGCGCCCGCCCCGGCCCTTTTCTACCAATAAAACAACCCAAAATTTTATTAATTAAGCGCTCTCATTTAACACGTCGATTGCCGCTACGCAGAACACTTTGAGTCGAAGCAGAGTCTCACGACTGGCACTATAGAGGAGGATATGAGAGTCGTATCTAGTTCAGCACTATCTTGAGCGCCATGATTACATCTGGAGGCGATATATTGGCTCCTGCACGGGCACAGAAAATCTACATCTTCGCTACTTGCAAGATCTAATTTTTGCAGATTTTTATGTTACTGTGCTCAAGATTTTTTTCTGGTGTCTTCAACGGTTTTCTAGATTTTATTTTTTTTGGTATCGCATTTGTAGCATGGAGGAAATTTTGGGAAATTTATTTGGAAAGGGGGGGGGTTTAATATTTGAAAGATATGGTCGAGCATGGCACTGTATATCCTACGTGGTGGCCAGTAATACCTCTTAAATTTCTCTATAAACTCGGTTCAAGGCGCCCAGCACACAAGCTGCATTTAGCAAGAAATTTGTGTACTCCATATGAACGGGCTGGACGAGGCGTGAGGGAAGGGGTATGCATGAAAGAAAGAAAACCTCCCTTCCAAAAGGTCACCAAAATTATTAACCTTTCGTTTCCAAACAAACCGTAACACGCAGGACCTGCAAGGCATCATTGAATAATCAGCAGGTCACTTTAAAAGTGGAAATCCCACTATTTGAAATATTAAGTTAATAGCTGGTATAATTCCTGAATTAATAGTAAGATTGGGTGCGAATCGGATTTTGGGGTATGTTCCAAGTAGTAATGGCCGGAATGGCGTCTATCCGGTGGATAGTAAGCGAAGTGACTTGAACGGCTTCGCATGAAGAAATACCTCGAGCGAAAAGTCGATCACAGACTGGTGTTGAGCATTCTTTTCAGCTCCAATGACTGAGAAGTCGGACTCCACAGTAGCGTTTTTGGGGAACATCGACGCAACGAACAGCTGGAACTTATCGATGTCCAGCACTGAATCAAGCTTTTTGTGCGGTTGGAACATCGCGCAAGGACCCCTTGAATTGAGACTCACTGCTCACCGCACGTCGAAGTTCGCGTTGGTCTTCTTCGATCTGGTCGATCTGCTACGCAGTCCAACTGGTCTGATCGAGTCGACCGCGATGGTGGCGAATGATCTCGCACAGCTGGTTAGTGCGAATGGTCGCAAGATTATGAGGCAGGACAGGCGGCAACGCATCTGTGGAGCTTTGTTGTTAGAGTCCCTGGTAGCGACCACATCCATAATTCCGGCTTAAAACCTTGAGTACATTGGCAACACCCCCTCTGAGGCAGCATAGCATTCCGGTTGAAGAGTCGCCAACGAATCATTGACAAACGTCCCTTGGTCTCGAATAAAAGTGGTTGCATGAAAGAATGTCACCGAGACTTCTCCTCGAGTGAGAGCTGTGTCAAATTCCACTGCTTCAAGCTATGCGGCTGACAATGGACCCTCAACCTTGCCCATTTCCGAGAGACTGGCGCAGATTTTCTTCAGTTCTGCTTCTTGCTGGGAAGGCAAGGTACTGATTCCTTGCATCTTCGTCACTGGCGAAGAAGAACGGTAGCAACGCTGTCGAGACAAAGCAGCTTGATCCACCAGTCGACCGCGAGCGTACACCCTGGCTTCTTTGCGCTTAGGTAATCAATAACCCTCACACGATGCGTCTTCAACCATGACGTGACGCGCTTCATCGACAAACATCGAATTTGACTGATTTCGGACATGTCTCCTTCATCTCTATCTGGAGATACTTCTGGCGACGAAGATACGCGATCAAAACCGTCAATTTTGATACAAACGTATCATTGTAGAGAGACACATAATCCCTCTGTGCGATGAGGTCAACTTGGTGCAATCCACACTAGATTTGCACAATAGGATGCTCTGCTGCCTCTTCAAAGCGCGTTTGCACGCTGGACACAGGCCCCTTCATTGTAAGTTCTCCGTTAGTACTAATTGAGATGATATTAGAGCGCTACCTTCGGTTGATTACGTCCAGAGCCTTGGGCAAAGGTTGGACTGGTTCTCAGTGGTCTTGTTGAGAAGTAGAGGAATGTTAATGACGTGAAAATTTGCCAACTTCCCGCGCTTGGTACAAAGCCGACTTCGCAGGTCTAGATGCCACGTGTCCTGAGCATGTCCAACGTATAGTGCAATTGAATAACCCCTGCAATCACGTATAATTTCGAACATCGCTTGATCGCTGCAATAGAAAATGATGCGGGAATAGGTGACACAAATACCCTCACTGCAGCCAGACAAGTAGCCCGCTTTTCAGATCTCTCGAGTCACCGCTACGAGCCAAGACGCACTCCGAAATAATGCCCCCATCCAGATAAACCCGAGAATCATTTTAAACCTGCCACCAGACGAGATCTTGACTCTGTACGCCTCCAGGTTACTATCTTGAGCCTGATCCTCATCGACTGCGACGGCAGAATCCTCAAGCGGTTTGAACACAGCAAGGGCTTTTTCACACATTTCCTGCGTTTATCGTTATGCGGTTCAAAATCAAGTCTCCTATAATGACTTCAACAACGTCGCAGTTGAATGTGAGAATCAAATCTCCTTCACTCGTGAAGTGGGCCAAAAATATGCTGGCATGGTTGACTTGACCATCGAGGAATGTTGCCATCTCCTGCACCGAAGAGCCAGAAATCAGCTCCACATCTCAGGGTGGGCGCTGGAATGATGGTTCTTGCAAATATCAGTACGGAACGCACGTCGGTACACCTGCACATTGGTCGTGCGCTTGCACTTCGCACCTGATTTGGCCTCGCGACCAAACTTCAAGCAGAAGAGGCACGAAGCGGACAACACTCTGCCCAGCGAGTCACGCTCGGCCACTTCAAGCACATACTGCACATCGTGACCGCGCTGGAAAGGCGTTTATAAGCCTTCTGGCATCGTTTGCGATAATAGGAATGATGTGTACGAGACAAACGTAGTCGAAAACGGTTGGTGGCGCACAGCAATGCGCAGCGCTAATAGTGGGAAGAATCGCACTTTAATGGTATGATTTGGAGGGAAACTGGGGTCATTTCCAATATGAAAGTGGCCTGATAACCAGTGACGACTTTTCCCGCACAACACACTAGCCAGTGTCTATCATTCATAGTACTGTCCTCATGTGAGGCACGATTGTCCTCATATGAGTACATTTTCCGTTACATTTTGGAAAGGGGGAAAATGTGGGGTGATTTAATATTTGAAAAATGTGGTCGGTTGTGGCCCAAAATATCCTACATGGTGTGCAGTAATACCTCTAAAATTACCTTGGAAAGCCGGCTCAAGACCCCCCAGCAGACAGGCTGCGATGGACATTACGGCCGCAACAGCGTGCCTCTGAGTAAGTACTGATGGGAGAGAAAGGGGATTTTGTAGGGAACAGTAGGGAAGAGTAGGTTTAGGTGTAGGGAGGTCGCTATATCGACGCTGCCCCTTCCGTGTTGCACAACCGACTTCGGTGCTACCTATATAACAACACCCGAGCGGCTGTGGCTGAGATTCGTCCGTACAGTAGTGTACTTACTGTACACTACTGTACTCGACCCTAAAAATGATTAAAACTAGTAGGTAAAAAGATAGAAAGTACAGTACGTTACCCTAAAAAGTCGTCATAGATAGTACTAAAAACGCATAAAATTCACCTTCCAGTCACTGCCATCAACACCACTCAGTCCTCAAACTGCAGCCCTGGTGCAGTATACAGTGAGCTCGGCCAGCTCAGGGTAGAGACCGGCCGACCCTTGCACCATCACCCCCCCCCGACACACCTGACCACCCCGACACACCTGCACACCACCGAGCCGCCTTCCCAAAACACTGAGCCGCCAATTCTTGAGGTCTTTCACCCTAGCAAGCTTCCATCACCTCCCGCGCACCGCCATCGCCTCGAAGATCAGTGTCGATCCGGGTCAGACAAAGCCTCCGCTACTGGCCTATCTACTGAGCGTGTAGAAGCGAAGGAATCCGGTGGTATCGTCGTCCCAAAACCCTGTGTGGGTTAGTAGGATGGCGCATACAAAGCAGATCGCCCGACGGTCACAAGGCGGGAGGGCTCCACGGCTGGAACTAGCTAGTAAGGCTGCCAGGAAGAGGTTGTCCCAATTTCCGATTACAACCCACAGCCTCGAAGCTACCTCAAGACCATGGAATACTTCTCGCTAGACCAAGTTCGACGCGGGACAAACAAGAGTAGGCTCGCTCGTCTCGCTGGTCGTCCGGATGTAATCAAGATTACAAGGTCTCGCAAAGTAGGCGACAATCTAGATGATTTCTTCTTCTGGGTTTCATTTGAGGGTTACGAGAAGAAGAAGTAGAAGGTGCCTTTGGTGGAACTGCCCTATTATGAAGCCACCCTCTTGTTCGGAAAAAATACGGTTAACATTGCCGCCTCTCGAGAGCTGACGAATGGTATTGACAGGGAGCTAGCATTTCGACTGGGCTTAACCGAGTCCCTTATCGATTCTGAAGACCACGCGGAGTACCCGGAGTTTCCTTATTCGACAATTTACTCCGTGGTCTGGAAGATACTGGAGGGCGTTCACGATTGTTTTATGGGGCAGTACTTTGCCGTCGACGTGGACACAGAGGAAGAGCACCCCATCGACTTGTACACCTTTATTCCACGAGGCGCCCCCAGGAGCCGGTCTTCAAAACCCTCCTCAAAGAAACGTGAAGCAGGAGCAAAAAGACGGGATCGTCGTCAATACGTTGTTCGGGAGGAAGTTAGCTTCCGCGTTGGAGTTATTATGATGATCGACTCCTGGTGCCAGAGACACCCCAACAGTTATTACAGGGTATTGTTCCCGATGTCGAGGGCTGCTTCGCCCTTGGCGCTCCCATTCCTAGACAATAGCTTTCCAGTTCCTTTTCGAGATTTCGAAGGTCGCTGCATGCAGGCGTCCGCAGCAGCAGCGCTCTACCTCGTCTTTGGAAAGGAAATGGCAGAGGATTATTAGTCTCGTGATTACGAGAACGATTGTGACACCTTAGATCAGTTGGTCTACCGTCCTCCTTGCACTTCTTTCGCCGATGTTCTGAAGGGATTGAATCGCGTTCGTCCTAGTTCTATGGTTCTGAGTCATATTCGCGTTGAAAAAACTCTGCGCGGCCGCTTCAATAGTAGTCTTCGACAGCGGGATAGGGAGGATATTGACATCAATTGGGTCCGCGGTTGCCATATTCTCCCTCGAGCGGAATTTACGTGGCGGCGGACATAGGACGCCGCGGGGCCCAGCATTACGTATGCCTAGACGCAAGGGAAGAACCCATACTCATATATGATTGTGCGGAAGAGTATGCGACGCGGTTCTGTGAGGCCTCTCTGAAGATTTGCTGCGGGGAAGAAGACCCGGACACTTTCTGAAATCTCCAATGTACGGCGGGTCACGTAGGCAAATAGGCAAGATATCCCTTCGCGAGGTCATAGTATCCCGACTGCTTCGTCGGGTTCGGAGAAGAAGAAGAGGAGACTCTGTCGTCCCAAACCGACCGCAGTTTCTTCTTCGTCGGACAAGAGGCATAGGGGATACCAAAGAAGTCTTCAGTGATTCCATGTTCCACATCGTATTCAAGAAGTATTGATTTGTGCGTGAGACGTATTACTATTAAGGCTCCATCATTGGGTAACATAGGGTGTAAATGCAATTTTTCTCAGTTTCAAATGCGAAATGTCCGGCTTATTACTCAACAAACAACTGACAAAGACATAAAAGGCATTAAAGAAATGGACGAAACGATAGCTATCATGGTCAATCAAGTGCTCTAGGCCTTCAAGTGGCTCGAGCGCAGACAAAAGGAACTAGTCTCCTCGCGTGGATGGCGCGGCGGGAATGGCGACCCCCGTATGAGATGAGCCAGTATCGGGATGAGCAACTTTCCAAACGCGACAAGGCCCGTAATAGCGAGAACGGAGGGAGGCCACTTAGCGGCCGAAGTTAACGCCTGGCCATGTGCCACTAGAACCCAATCCCCCACGTTGAACATGCGAGGCTCTGTAGAGGTTGAACTCCCATTCTATGCATCTGTTCTTCTCGACGCTGAGCTCGAAGGGCAGAGGAGGCCAGAAGTTCCAACTTGCGATGTGTATCGGAAGCGCATTCCATCAACGCGACGGGGTCAGATGGACTCATGCGCAACTACTCCGAACATCAGTTCGAACGGCGAAGCTCCCCAGAAAGGCGACGGCGACGGTATCCGTACAAGACCCGGGGCAAACACTCCTCCAATCTATACCTTGGCCGACAACCATCTTCTTCACGGCTGTCTTGATGGTTCTACCATCCTTTCGGCTCTACCATTAGACATGGAGCATACGCGAGAACAGTGGTCCAGTAATTCCATGCTTCTTCATGAAATCAGCGACGGTGGCAGCGGTGAAGCACCAGCGTTGTCGCTGATAATGGTCTTCGGGGACCAAAGGGGTGCATAACTTCACTCTCGATGAACTGGGAGACGGTTGCAGCCGACGAGTCTGTGTGGCAACTGCGATTGGCCAACCTGTCAAATGCTCGACGGGCGATAAGCAGATACTTCTTTCCGGCGTTTGATATCGGCAGAGGTCCCGCGAAATCGATCGAATAAGTTTCGAAGATATTCGTCAATGGGACATTCAAAGTCGTACGGTACGGCGGAAGGGCCTCGTCTTCTGGCACCCCTCACAACTTTTCACGTAGTTGTGAATGTCTTGGTGAATCTGCGGCCACCAATAACGGTCTATGACAAATTTCTTCGTCGTCTCCTTATCCCAATGTCCGATGTCGTCGTGAAAGGTCTTCAATATCGACCCTGTCCTTCATAAACGGTACAGATTTCAGCCCGTTTCTGGTTCGTCTAAGAAGCTTTCCTTCCCACATCACGAAGTTTTTAGCCATACGCTTGACCGAACGACGTTTCTCTTCGTCATCAACTCGGATCTTCAAACCTTGCAAATGACGTGCGACGTCGAGGAGGAAAGGTTCGATTAGGGGATTCTCTTCGGTAGCGGCAGAATCCAGCGCCGCAACTAAGTCTCCTTCATCAGGTCCAGAGGCAGGGACGGCCGGCAGGTACCACACGCGAGAGGAAATCAGCTGCTCCGTTTCCCGCACCTGGCCTGTATTCGACCTCGAATTCATACTCCGCAAGGAAGTCCATCCATCGCGCCAGCCTTCCGTGAATGTCGTTTTTCTTGAAGGCATAACGAAGGGCTTGATGGTCGGTAATGAGCTTGAAGGGCTCCGTCGATAACAGATACCCTGAATTTCCTTAAAGCGAAAATAACGGCGAGGGCCTCCCTCTCGCAGGCGGAATAGTTACGCTCTGCTGAGTTCATCGTCCGGCTTGCGTACTGCACGGGATGAATCTTCCATCTTCCTTTTTCTGGGCCAGGACTGCCCCAACGGCGACATTAGAAGCGTCGGTTTCCACGATGAAGGGGGACTCGAAGTCCGGAAAGGCTAGCACCGGCGGAGAAGTAAGCTTCTCTTTCAGGTTTCGAAGGCGGCAGTCATCTCCTCAGTCCATTCGAACTTCCTATTACCCGAAGTTGCTGCGTGAAGGGCAGAGGATATTCCGGCGAAGTCCTTGATGAAGCGACGATAATACCGGCGAGGCCAAGAAAGCTACGCAACTCCGTTGAGTTGGTAGGAACGGGGGCCCTTTTGATGGCATCAATCTTCTCGTCGTCGACGCGGACTCCACGCTTGTCTACGAAGTGACCAAGCAGCTTTACGCTTGGCATAGCAAACGCGCATTTCGTAATCTTAAGTTTAAGTCCTGCGTCCCCGACTGCCTTGAAAACGACACAAGTGATCAATATGCTCCTCCATAGAGTGGAGAAGATCACGACATCATCAAGATAGACACGGGCGAAGGGAATGTCCTTCAGTACGTAATCCATCATGCGCTGAAATGTGGAAGGCGCGTTCATTAGACCAAATGGCATCACCTCGAACTTGAAGGTACCAAAACGGCTGACGAACGTAGTCATCTCCTTACACTCTTCGGCCATGCGGATTTGCCAGTACCCCGCAAACAAATCAAGGGTTGAATATGGAGCTACCCTTTAGGTCGTCGAAGATCTCTTCTATCTTAGGTAGTGGCCAACGATCCGCCTTCATCTTGCGGTTCAGAGTGCGATAATCCACGCAGAAACGAGGCCTACCGTCCTTTTTCGTCACGATAACCACTGGGAACGACCACCGACGACGCTGGGGTGATGATCCCAGCATCTACATGTTGTCGATTTCTCGACGGGCGATTTCGTTGTGTCGAGGCGACATTCGGCGAGCCCTGTGATAGATCGGGGTAGGGTCCTTCATTTCGAAGGAATGCTTCGTCGGCACGGCTGCAGGACGTAGCTCGTCTATAGTCCAGGCGACGATTCCCGTGTCGCGAAGCAAACCATTTATCTCGCTTGCGTTTCTTCTTTCAAATGAGCAGTCGAGCTCTCAGAGCATCCCGCATTTCTCCTTCTTCTTCTTCGTCGGTGGTGCTTTCTTCCTGATGGGACCTTCGCTCGATCCGGTAAAATTGTCCTCGCGGATGGCTAGGACCAGCTCTTCTTCCGAAGAGTCCAAGGACTCCGGACCGGCGTTCGAATCAGAAGTAAAATCTTCACTGGGAGTCCCTATCTCTTCGCCCTCGACCAGTTTCTTCTCGGTAGACTTAGTATCAGGCTCGAGCGGGAGCACAACTTCTTCGGAACCAATGGTTAAACGGACGCTCTGTGCCCCGAAATCCATATTCGCACGCATAGCTGTGAGCGTAGGGAGGCCTATTATTAGGTCGAAAGGAGACTTCTCGATGACAAGGAAGTCTAGTTTCACGGCTTGGTCCCAAAGGTCGTCGGGACCTTGACCAGCGAACCTACACAGGAAGAGCTGTCACCATTCGCAACTTATCCTTTTAGACGTGTAGTTCGGTGAGAGGTAAAGACGTCTAGACAAATCAGCTGACATGACGTCCGGTACGGCTCCGGAGTCTAGTAGAGCCCAGACCTCGGTACCGTAAACTTTGAGTTGAACCAACCGTAATAAACGAGGGCCCGAATTCGAAACGACTGCGACACGTGAAATAGACTGTTTTCCCAACAAACGGCGCATGACTTTGGTAGCTCCTTCAGCATCTCCACGGAGAAGCTGACCGAATGTCAAACCACAATTTGCGTTTGCAAGCTCGGAAACAACGTCGTATTTCCCTACGTATTCCTGCAGCTTATTCGAATTCTTCTTCCCGCGGCTCGATTTCTTCGCCTTCTTCTTACGGCTAATGACTCGAAATCTTCCGGGGGTAGGGCTGGGCCCGGCTGCATAACGCGAGCGTGGGGCCAGTTACGAGGCGAGAGATCGGAATGCCTCCATGATTGTCCTGACGGGGCTGTTTGGGTAGTGCCTCTCCGTCGGCGTTTCTTTTCGCGACATTTACCCTTCGTCTTGTGAGGAGTCGGTTTCGGACGAGTCTTCTCGGAGGACATTCACTTGGTCACTTCCTTCCCCGTCTTCTTTCTTCTCGGCGGGGGCTTCTTCTCGAATCGCTGCCCTTCTTCCACCGGACCAGCACGTAGCATCTGAGTGACCCATCTTTCCGCAAAGGGAACAGCGGGTGTTACGATGCGGTTCTTCTCGCAATTCATTGCGTTATGGCCAAGCTCGTTGCAGTAAGAGCATTGGCGGACCTTATTATTTTCCTTAGGGGCTGACGATGGTCCAGCCCCGTCATCTCCCTTAGTCTTCTTCAGGAAAAGAGTCAACTTCGAGAGGTCTTCGGCTAGAGCATCCACCTTGTCTTCGATGTTCCTAGACCTCGAATCCGGGCGAACCAGCAACCTTGCCGGCGGAACTTCAGCGGTGCGGCTAGAAGGACCAGCAAACGCCACACGATTGGAGTGAAAGTCCTTCAGCGCCTTGACGATTCCCGGATAATCCTTGGGTCCCCGAAATGCCAAGAACTGCTGCAGCTCCTTGTGTCGACAGGCGGCAGTGCGAAGGAGTCCGAACCTGGCGATGTTGTCGAACCCCGCCTTCTCGTAGAGGCGTTCAATTTCCCTCAAAGAACAAGAATGTCTTCTAGATCAAGCCCAACTTCTAGAGCTTGGCGGATGACGTCCTCCGGGTCTTCGTCCTTCGCGAAATGCTCGAGAAACTTCTGTTTAACCTCGGCGTAGTTTTTCGCTTCAGGACGAGCTCACCATTGACGCAAACGTATCGTAATAGAAGTCGAACGCTGCGCCGTCTAGGTGTGCGAGGAGAGTAAGAGCTTTCTCCTCGTCGGTTTGGATGCCATCGCGACATTCTCAAAGAAAAAGAAGAATTTTCGCACGTCGCTCGTGCCGTCGAACACGACGCGCTGGCGCTGGGAGTATCGGCCCTGCGCAAGAGTACCATGATGGGAGAGAAAGGGGATTTTGTAGGGAAGATAGTAGGGAAGAGTAGGCTAGGTGTAGGTAGGGGTCGCTAGGTCGACGCTGCCCCCTCCGAGTTGCACAACCGACTTGGGTGCTACCTATATAACAAACACCCGAGCGGCTGTGGCTGAGATTCGTCCGTGCAGTGGTGTACTTACTATACACTACTGTACTCGACCCTAAAAATGATTAAAACTAGTAGGTAAAAAGATAGAAAGTACATTTTCTGCCGTAAAGCAGTAAGCAACAGATTGTCGCATTGGGTGTGCATCAGTGATGAGCAAAAAAATATGTGGTGGTAAATCTTTATGGGTTGTACATTGTCGCACAGAGGCGTGCGGAGGGTATTCATAAATTAACTACGGATGCGGGCGGCGGGTAGAAACCTGTCGCGCCTGCATTATTTGGAGACTAAAAGCAAAACGGGTAACGAAGTCGCGGAGCTCCTGGTGAGGGGAGGAACCGCGACGGGAAGCAGCGAAGGAAGAAAGGGGGCGGAAAAAACCCTTGCGTCGTCGCCCAAGGCGCCATAGATATCAATCCCGACGGGGGAGAGGAGGATATCGATTTGGTTACAGTAAGTGCCGTAATGACGATGTTTCTCGCGCTCTGCGAGTGTTGCGGCATCTCCTGCTGTAACCGTACTTGGCGAAATGTGGCGGCGTGCGGAGGGGTGGGCAACAGTAACGTAAAAAAAATATACCGTATATTACTGTATTACATCACGACCAGCTTTTGAGCATTTCATGGGGTGGGGAAATCTTTTAATGTGTTCAAAACCCTGAACCATAGAGGTCGTGGGTTACGCTAGAAGACTAAGAACGTCTCCAGGCGACGGCTGAACCGTTACCCACTCAAACAACGACAAAGGGGGTACCAGAAGAAAATTCTGCCCTCTAATTACGACATCCAGACAGCTGTAAAAAAAAGAGCATTTCATACGGTACAGTCTTGTCATGGAGAGTGCACCAGCCGTATAAGGCTACTGAATTGCTGTTTTCCCGGAAGCCCCAATCCTTCCAGCATTGGCAGTACAGAACTAAGAAGTGTGTACGGTACCGTACAGTAGTATCGTAAGAATCGTCGATCCGTCAGCGAGAGGGACGGCAACTGTAGCGTACCAAACCGTATTGTAAACTTACAGTACTGTACAGCACCGTAGAATGCAGAGCGCAATTGTTTTTATTTCATTAATAAGCTGAGCATTACTCCTGCGCACAGGGGGAATTGTGGGGGTATTTCAATGAATGGAGGATGCGGTCGATTGTATCCACGCCGCTGGGAGGGCGTTGTGCGGGACAGTCGTCACTGAGTACCACTAAATAACTTTCCCTAACACCTACAGTGCACTCGGGATTGTCTTTGGAGACCCGATGTCTCAGGAGACCTGGATGCCTTTCTGCAGTATTACCGTACACGTCGCAATAGCTTAACCGCCACTATCTTGGAACAAGATTGCATTGTCGTACTAACGGTGAACGGGAACGACTGTTGCATGCAAGAAACCACTTACGGCCCACCCAAGCTAATTCCTCCATTTCATTCATCCTTCCTCCCGTACTGGCCTCATGAAATTTGGTTGTACAGCGCCGAACCTATGTATGTCCGTTCGCGTGTCCTTGCGATGGCGAGTACCTCGAGTAACATCCGTTGTTCAAACTGTGTGTGTGCTTGACGGTACATTGCTCCCTCAATCTTGTTGTAATTACAATTTTCCACTCATCGCCTTGATGGAATTATGTATCAGCCACCTAATGACAATTTAGCGCTACGTTGGCTGTCGTTGGCGGAGAGGTTATCATAACGTGAGACTGCTGCACAGGGCGACAGCAAGAGGAACATGTTAGCATTCCTCAGATAGAACGCATCCTGTACACAACCACACGTGTGCCTCGCGCCCGTGTCAAACTTGTATTTGAGAGGGCCTTGATCACAACACCTCAATCCTCGGGACCTACTGTACAGTACACATTAGGGTTCATCCCTGGTGCCTATAGCCCACGTGGACCTCCTACCTTGGTGAAAATAATTAGTTCGACCCTTCCTACGGGTGGCCCTCCTTTGCACTTCCCAATGCAGTCTTTCTGTGCATTAGGGCAGCAGCCTCTAGGGACCGAACAAACAAACCTAAGTGGAGTCATAGGCACTGTTCAGCCGCTGCAGGTATACGTGGTTGGCGTCAACAAGGTCGCTAATGCTACGGCCGGGCTCGAGTCTTGAAAACTAGTCTTTGTCAAAACTTACTGCAGTATTTGAAAAATTCTACAGAGTACTACTTAAAAGCACATCAGTCCTTGCAGATTTCAGGGCGCATGGTCCGAAATACGCTTTAAACAAATCCAAACAATCGAGTCTTCTGATACAACACCTCTGCTGTTCTTCTGCGAGAGAGACTCACGTTGCCCTCCCAGTAATTACAGCCCTCTTGCAATTCAACCCACATCCCCCATTCCAATACGAAACAAAAATGTTCCCCAACCATATTCTATCTCACCAACCAAACCATGGCCCGACTTCTTGATATAAAGGTAAGGAATGCGGAATGCCTTCGACGTGGCGGTTCCCTTGGGGCAACATTGCAATCGACAATGCCCTGGCCCCCGAAAAATACTCTTATCAAATCATCTTGCCATCGTTCAGGTCACGCCTGGAGTGCTTCTTCTTTCATGCTTCCATTGCCCGTGTTCAACACTAGCAACCTTTGCAATATTAACATATATTTGCTAAAAGACGAAATGCAAAATACTCTCTCGGTTGAACAACGGGTATGGCACCTTGTTTTTATCGTGGTTTCTCAACACGTCGTCTCTTTGCGCGGGTCTACTCAACTGCTCTTCACGACTTTGTCTCAACTCTTCCCGTTGTTTAACCAACCATCTCCTCCAACATAAGGCAGTCTACACGACAGTTGATCCTTCAGTTTCGTGTCTCCATTATTCCCATTTTCCCCTTCCCACCTCGTCCAACTTTGGCCAAGGTTGCTCCAGTGCAAGTCCTCTTCAACTACTCATCGAATTGTCTTTCATTTGCTCCTTCGGTCTACGTCTCTTTGAAAGTGATATCCGGAAATCTCTTTTCATACCTTTGCCACTCTGTTTCGGAAACCTTCATACCCGCTCTTGGGTAGGAAGAGGTGTTGAATTTAACTCTGCATTCAGCACAATTTTTCTAACTTCCCTGGCCGATATTTACACAAACCTGCGCCAGGAGACGAAGAAGAGCAAGACTTTTCTAATTATCTGCCCTACATATTGATTTGCAGAAGCTGTGAACGTATGTTAGGAACAATCGCGGATAATCAAGCTCTTGCAACTCCAACGTCCATCACCTGAATCCAAAGAGGGACCCATTAAAGTCGTACCATGGAGCCTCCTTCTCACAACGAATGCTTGCAAAGTCAGGAGAACACAGACAAGCGCAACAAAATGTACCTTCAGTTCATATTTGACCACTCGCCATCAAGGTGCGCTAGTGTTTTCGCTCTCGCCGGGGGCAGTTACAGTGATGCTTATGACGAACTGGTGAAACATGAGGGACACGGAACACCCGGTTCAAAAATTCTGAGCCGGGCATCCATCCCCCGCTTGTGCCATTGACGCGCACATTCAGTTCCACCGGCATCAAATCGGAAAGTGAACGTTCTCGGCTGGCACGGGCTGAAGAGCTTGTTGACTCGTGGAGACGGCAACACGAACATATGCCGGTGAGCGATAGGCAGTTTTGGGAGGAATACTGGGACTATTCATATCGGGGATTTCGGGATGCTCAACGGGAGATGGGAAGGCTGCGGGATGACATTAGCCGTGGGGAGTTTCGTGAGGGCATTTCTAAATATTCGTTGGAATATCTGAAGAAACGATTGAACGACATGCTTTTGCGGAGTGTGCGGGAGTGGTACCTGAAGTGGGGGAGCTTGATCTGCATAGGCTGTCTTTCAAAGATGCTTTGGAAATGATTAAGCAGTTACTAATTCAGCCTCCTTGGAAAGAAATGAGAATTGTCGCTGGACAAAGATCACATCTCGGAGAAGACCATCATTCTGAGGGAATTCTTTATTCTCTACTGCATCGGATATTTCGGAGACCAGGGGAGGGGAAAAGTGAGTTGGAGCCTGAGTTGATTTCAGATCAAGATAGGAACATTCGAGAGTGTCAGCGGTTCATTCGTGAAAATGATGTGATATTTAAATTCTTCTCGAATGGTGCCGCAGTTCATCTGAAGAAAAAACGCAAGAATCGTCCTCGGTCAGTACATGTCAGGCCTGGAGTGTCTGGAATGTTAAGACGATAGGCTATCCAGTGCTTGCGCAAGGACGTAAGTGGCAGCCTGTGAACAATTAGTATGGATACAGTCCTCGAATAGGTTGGGAACCAATACACGTGTGCAAACCACCGCAATACTACACGATAACTTAAACCGTCCGTCCTGTACAGGTACAGTCGATTTTATGAGGAACAGTACCATACAGTGGCCGGCCAGAAAACAACGAATGACTGTTTTTAATACTGCTATGTACATAGTGTAGCATTGAAAAGGATTGGTAATACTGTACTCTGCATAGATGAAGGAGCTGCTTACTGTGACAGATGTATTAGCTGTAACCTAATCACATTTCATATTTGAGTGTATGGACTATTCCAACTAGTAAAAATCTGTCCTGATATAGGAAAAAAATGCTTACTGTAGAACAAACAGAGACACATAATCTGAAGAACGCATTTCCCATTACTAAACCATTCAAAGGACGCCAAACAACAAAAGTTTTGACTAGACCGGTCTCAAATTTTTTCTGAACTGGACAAAGATCTGTGGATGTCTTGCGTTCAAAAGGGGGAACGTTTGGGTGTTTTACTCTTGGAAAGTATATCCGATCTATCCCATGGTTTTCCAGACAACCACAATCGATTCAAAAAGGGTATACAGACACCATAATGGGCAAGGAACTACGCTCCCTAAAATGCTACCTTATACGTTCAAAATGAACAGTGAAACTAAAATCATTAATTTTGAGGATGTAGAGCACACATAAATCATTCCTTTTCAGGAATATTGCAACTAAAAAAGGGGATACCAGCTTTCAAATATCAATTGAACGAAGCAAGTCACTTCTAGAAAACAGCCTCGATGCTGCGATGACCCAGGCGGAGATAGAACTGTTAATATATTAAAATGTTTGAAACGACTATTCGGGACTTCGTATCTTGCCCGAATTCCGCGAAATAGACGGAAATTCAATTGTCGCGTTGATCTACGAAGGAAAGTAACGTTCGGATAACCCCCGTCAGCAATGAAGATTTCTCCTTTCAGTAACTGCTGCTTGGGACCAAACCGAAACAGATTTATGTCAGAATGGCTGCCAAAAGAAAATTATCCATTTATTTGAACTATATCGCCACTTGAATCGCTGACGACAACTTCGTACCTAAGCCCCACATTTTCTAGTTTGCACGAATAGCAGCGTCATTAAAACTATCTAGGCTCATTAATGGGACAGTAAGTTCCATCTATAGATGCATAAATGCAGTAATAAATTTCCACACACCGTAACCGATTAGACCAGAAAAATAATGAAATGTTAGCCTCACAATACTGTGCTTCCCTTTAAAGACTTTTCAATAAACACTCTGCATTCATTAAAGACAGAAACGTGATTCTTCTCCAGGCCTACTCTCGAAATGTTTCTTCATAGCAATTAGAAAGGAAAGCTTTCTTAATTCTGATTATTAGCCCTTTAAAAATATCATGACCAAGGCAGATGATGAGGAATCATCAATTTTTGCAATCTTCTGCTAATTTACAAACAAGGTTTGTGACAAACCAAAGGAGAAACTCCAAAAAAGGACGTAAAACGAAGATTAATGTTAGTTGGGGAAATGCCTCTATTCTGATTATTAGCCCTTTGAAAATATCATGACCAAGGCACATGATGAGGAATCATAATTTTTTGTAATCTTCTGCTAATTTACAAACAAGGTTTGTGACATACCAAAGGAGAAACTCCAAAAAGGACGTAAAACGAAGATTAATGTTAGTTGGGGAAATATCTCTGTTCGTGTTTTCTCACATTAGTCGTAAACCAGAGAAGGGGATTTTTTTCAGTAAAATTAGAGGAAAGAGCAATGTTAACTTCGTTGGAATGACTCTATTGATGTACAAGAAGGAAAAAGTTCCTTCCATATTTGCAGTCTAGAATGTTTTACCATGATATGAGTGACATTAACCTATAAAATCGTAGTGCTTGTACTCCAGACATGGTATTATAACCTTTCATACACAAACTTCTCAGTTTTTTCACAAGTTTCCTGCACATTTGAATACAATGTTGAAAACGTTAACCACTGAGCCACATGCGCTGGCTATCTAGTGCCACTGAGCGTACCATAACATATATCGACACCCTCTTGCTCTGAGGCACTTCCACGAGATGCTTTTCGAGGGGTTCAGGGCTTACACAGAGCAATTCGGAAACGCTCAGAACAAATATCCAGCTCAGTGCACCCAGCGGGGTTACAACCCGCGACCACAGCGGCAACTTTAACTGGGCCCGGAACCTGATAGAGAGAAGGAGGAGATGGGGCGAGGGAGAGAGATAAGGAGGACACTAGCGAAGGAGATTGAGAGAGAGAGTGAGAGAGAAAAGGAGTGAGGCACCAAGAAAGAGAGTTGAGGGGAGAGAAGGTGGAATAACAATTACTTCTGGAGTAGTAGCGGTAGAAGGGACGTCACAAACCTCGCCGGTCGACTCGATAGCTAAGTCTTCGACAAAGCGACACTAGGGGCGAGGGTATTCTTGAGAGTCGAAGCAGAGATTGCAAACGACGGGATCTTCTGGAGCGATCTCGTTGCCGCGACGAAAGACAGACGGACATATGACCACTGGAGGCAAGGAGTTGCGAGGTTATGCGGGGCCTAAGGCAGTAGAGTGGGTAGATACAAAACGAAAGAGTACGAAATGGTTTTGAATTACTGGTAAAACGAGCCACGGGCTATGAAACACACCTAGTTATGTAGCACAGAGACCAGACTAGTAGGAACAGAAAGAAGTCGGGCTGCAAGATAAACTGTGTTCTGTGGTGCAGAGATGCAGAACGAAGACGGGCCGCAAAAACAACCGACGTAGTTAGTGCAGAGACGACAAACGTTAGACAGGTCAGAAGACAGAAGTGAGTAGATAATGCAGAGACAGCGTAAAGGCCACGCCCAAGCCAATAGCAGCTCTTTTCAGTCCTTACCCTGCGCGAAGCTTGTTTTCCTCCCCTCCACGGAGTGCAGGGTAGCCTCCGGGTGGTCGCTGACGAAGAGAGTGAGGAAGAAGAGGTAAATCGCTGAGCAGCGTTAGCGGCCTGGGCCCATAACTCTTTGAAAAACGTTAACTACTGAGCCACATGCGCTGGCTCTCTTATGCAACTGAGCAGACCACAACAAATATATTAATACCCCCTCGCTCAGAAGCACTACCACAAGATGCTTGTCGGGGGTTTAGGGCTTTCACAGAGCATTACAGGAGCGCTCAGAACAAATTTCCAACTCAGAGCACCAAGCGGGATTCGAACCCGCGACCACAGCGGCAACGTCAACTGGGCCCATAACCTGTGAAAAAGATCAAGGAGTCCATTTAGGAAGGCCATTGCCGTCTCACCATCCTCGACTTTGACCGACATTGCATTCAGAGTGGCTGCAAGGGGACTAATTTTAGTGGCAAACGGAAGTATATTCTCTTTTTTCACCTTTGCAGGGTAAAGGCGACAGCTTGCAGCCAACTTGTTTAATAGAGTGTGTTTTCAAAGATGTAAAAAATGAGAGACCGCATGACTTTGGCGGTGCTGGCATGTTGTACCTGCTCGATGTTTTTATCAAAGAGAGCCAGTCCGATAAACGCGCTTGCCTTAAAATCTGTCTTCTTCAATGAGGATTATGCTGCCGAGGAAGTCTCCGGAGGGTCTTCTGTGAGGTGGTTGTTAGCTTCTCTTAATGAGAGTAATAGCTACATTCGGGTTTTCCAGATGTGGAAGTTGTCATCGCGGAGCGTTTCGAGACTATCGATGCGAACGCCAGATGAATCCTTGGTTTAATGCAGTACTTTTTATTGGAAACTGTGATTGAGCAAAGAAGATGCACAGTGATTGCAGATGCAGTTTACTTATTTCTTGGCTTTATTTGCTCGTTTTAGTAAATTTATGTAGCGATATAAGGCTCGGTTAGGATGCTGAAGTCCTTTCTACCGCTACCACTCAAGACGTAATTGTTACCCCTCCTTCTCTCCCCTTAAATCTCTTCCTTGGTCCCTCACTCCTCGTCTCTCTCACTCTCACTCTCACTCTCCTTCTCTCGTTCCCTCCTTCTCTATCTCCTTCGCTCCATCTCCTCCTTCTGTCTATCATACAACAACAAATTTCCATGGATTTCGAGGGTTTATTAATTTTTATAATGGGTTTAGCTTTTCAAGATATTTAATGTAGTTCAATTCTCGAAATTGTAACAAAGTCAAAGTAAATCGGATAGGGCATTGATAGAAACATTTGATTAAAATTCTGGATGCCTTAAGTTTCCCCCTTGCGATAGATTTTGTGCACATAATTTCTTTTAAGTGAGCTAGCAGCGTAAAGAATTATGTGGAAAATTTTCGAAAATTTTTCCAATCCATGTTATTCTTATTTTAAACTGCAGAAAGTTGAAAGCAAAAAATATTGGTTACATTTATTATGAGAAAACGTCACGCAATATTCAGCAATGTCGAAGAAAACTTTTATTCTATAAAGACAGTAATATTGTTTTGTTTTTCTAATCTAGAAGATTTAAATGCAGAAAAATTCAGAAGACAAAACAAAGTTTTGATTCTAAATTTTCGTGGCGAAAAATTCGAGGAAAACTTCGTTCGAAAACATGTACACTTTAAAAGACTAAAACGTTTCGGCGGGTGTTTCCCCCATAAATTAGACCAATTAGGAAAATATTCTGGGTTGAATGTACTTCCAAGGATTTAAAATCGTTTGATCGAGTTTTGTGGAGAAAAGGGGTTTTACGCTGAAATTCAGATTCGAACTAACTGAAGTTCTCCGTAACTGATGCAGATCTTTTTGGTTTCGGTAGTTCTTATTCGTTATTTAAAAGTAAATCCCAGATTATTTGTTAATAGGTAACACATTTACTGTGCCGTACGCTTAGCCTACACCGTAACAAACTGCTGGTAGCGCCGGTGGATTAGGCTAACTTAACCCCAGAAATCTGAACAAAAGTGGTGCGAAATTCAAGCTTATCTATGGGCCGAATTTATTCCTTTTACAGTAGGCCCAATATACAGTGGTACCGCGGAAAACTGGTACTATTGATCTACACTGACACAGAAATCAGCAGCAGTACTATACATATTAGAGTGAGGAAATATAATAAGTTTAATTGAAGATGTCAGGGACATTCCTTGACTCTTCGAAACTTGAAAAAATTTAAACATCGAAAAGCAGAGAACCAGTCACAGCAACCCAGCTGGCCATGTTCGTTACAGATTTCAACACTTGATCAATTCACTCTTTGAACCGAGAATAGAAGCCATCTATACTGAAAAGCATCACTTTTTTACAATGTTTTCTGTCGTTAGAACACTCATCAACGTCTGAACTGTGCGAAAAAAGGCCATCCACGTGAACAAATTATTTTTTCCTGTTACAAATCTCAACTTTTTGACCCAATCCCCACTTTTTACCTCCCCATTCTACCCACTCTGTACACCTCCTTGGCCTTCTTTGCAACCATTAAAGGTCTTTCGATACCTTTTCTACTCCATTACAACCCTACTCCTACATCCTCGATATCTCTGAACTCAACTCTCCTCAACACCACCAGTCGTATATTCTCCTCTGAAGAACCTCCTAGCAACCTTTCCACTATTCATTACTCTATAACCCACTACTTACACATATTTTATCTTCTACAACATCTCCCATAATCCATCACAAATCCACTCATGTTCCCCCCTGGTTCCTGTTTTACACCTTTCCCCCAAAACGACATCTCCACCACATTCTTCCCATTTTGTTTGCTATGACCTCTAGCCGTAGAAGTTAAATGATTTCCGAGTGCAAACGAATCAATTTATTCGTCTTTATTTCAATATAATATCCGCATGACCGCAAGTTGACATCGCTATTACCGAGCCAAGAGCAACAAAAATTTGATTTTCCTTCCTTCGCTTTTTTGGCAGCAGTATTTGGTTCAAAATGGCGTACGTTCGATTCTTCCGTCCAGTGGGATAGATATTGAGAAGGGTTACTTCGGTTGATCTCTTCATTGCACGAGCCGGTAATCAATCTCCCTGGAAGTCTTATGACTATCGGAGGCATGGTATGATGAAACATTTATTTGACTCGTGACGAACGAAGGGCGTGATAGGACAAAAATATGACACTTCATTTGGGTATGTTACACCGCTTCATTTTTCATTTTACTCGATTGCGAATAAAACGAAAATTGAGGTTGAAGCAATGAAAAAGGTATGATGTTCAATAATCCATTAAACGGTCATAGGCGAGTCTTCCGAACAGACACAATGGAAGGGTATAATTGATGACTACTTGAGAAAGGGGACGGAAGAAACTTCTCTTATTGAAATCTTTGCAAGTCGAGAAAACATCAGGTTCATCTCCCTAAGAGTACCGCATTATGCAATTACTGGACAGTATATCTTTTTTATTTTTTTCCTTTTCCTTTTAGTATAATTTAAAGAGAAATAAACATGCACACAATATTTAATACTGCAATGGCCTTGTTCTGTGGGGATGAAGGAAAGCTTCCTGCGATTTTTATTGCTGAGGAGATAAGTCAAGATGTAGATTTAATAGATTAAGGTTATTTCACAGGACTTTCACAGCGGAGTGTCCTTCGTTTCGTTTAGCCTTATCTCAAATCTCTTTCGCCTACTCGTTGACCAGCTCTCTCTTCTAAAAACTTTGTAGCTCCTTGTACCGACTATGGCCCTCTGTGGTCTTAACGGAGCCCTTATCCCTCCCAACATTCCCTTTAGGAGCCAGAAACGTTCTTAAAGTGAACTTTCACTGAAAATATCGCCCATTTGAAGCCCAAACTAAGCACCTAAAGATCCAAAGAGACAAGTAACGCAGTAAATATGATGGTTATTACCCCTTAGAGTACGATATAAACACCAGTAGTACAAGGAAACAAGTGAAAAAACTTTTTGAGTGTCAATAGCGGGGAAGATGTTAGCATGGTTGATTGGCTGATTGGGTTATTGTAATTTTGGTTGTTTGGTCGTTTTTGGGGTTGGGGGCTTGGTCGAGATTTTTTGGGGCTCGTGTGTTTGGTCGGGGTTTATTCTCCGCTCCCGGTTCTGGCCCGAAGCCCCCATGACCCCTCTTTATATAGTCAGTGAAAAATATTATAACGCACTAAATAGTACTAAAAACCTAGAACACAGATAGAAAGTGGCCTCTGCAGTATTTATACCCTGTTTTGTACTTACCGAATTGTTTCAAAGTTCCATGTACACAATTAGTGGCCCAGAGCCATCTATAGTACTGTACATGTCTGTCGCGATTCATATTTGAGGCTATGTACAGAAATGCACATGGCTAACTACCCCAAGAAGGCGCGGTGTTGCGAGCGACAAAAGTGTTACCGTGGTATAGTTGAACGAACAAAAAGTAATGTTTATGGAAGAGAGTTGAGAGGGCTACAAGCAAGTATGGAAGAGGCAGCGTCTACCAGGGATGCTCTGGGACCAGCTTAGGAAAAATTTTCTTGGGTCTGAAGTTGACTCTCAACTCCTTACTACTCGGAGCTTGACTTGAAGTTGTCTGCCAACTTGCTTGACCTCCACAAGAGGAAGCAGTTTACTCAGCTTATATAGACTTTTTGGCTAACTCTAAAGTCTCACAGAAACATACTAAGAACCATAAAATGCACATAATGGAATCGTGTGAACTAGAAAGACTAATAGCAGATACTATCAGGATAAATGTCTAGATTCTTTTCTTACTATCTTACTCCTCTAAATCAGAGCCAAACAGTTCCCCAAAATATCCATCCCACCCAGGCAGTCCACAAAAATATCCGCGAACGGCCTAGAATTCTCCATTGCCTCCTGCGAAATATTTAGATCACTGAGGACGGCCCATCCGGTTCCAGAGTCGAGACCACCTGGTCCATATTTTCTGGCTCCTTCCCCACTAATCCAGCACTTTCCATGTTTCCCTCCCCCTCATCCTCCTCATTCTCCTCTTCACTCCTCTCTTCATCTTCGTCAGAAGAGTCAGAGATCACAATTACTCCCTCAGTTCCCCTTCATTCTCCATGGGAGCCCCCACACCGTTATACACTAGTGGCTCCCACGGATCCACGCAGTCCTCCTCCTCTTCCTCCTCTTCCTCCTCTTCCTTCTCTGCATCTTCTGCCTGCTCGAAGCAGTTACGGCGGACTCACTCCCGAACGCGTTCCCGGTCCAAACTTCTACAGTAATCATCGTAGTCAGTTGGACCATTTTCCATCAGGGCCAAAGCGTTGAGTGGACGACGGCCTCGGGATGACTTGGTGATGGTGAGGGAAGGGCGTAGGTTGGTCGTGTTAAGGGCCAAAAGAAGGGGTGAGCTGATGGGGTAGTTGATGGTGGGGGTTGCCTCAACGACGTCGATTTCGAACTTTAATACTGCGACGTCTTCGAAAAGTAAGACGACCTTGGACATGTACAGTAACGGCACCCATTAATGGCACAGGTCTTCAAATAAAAAATTAACCCATGATTTTGCGTCACTCATCCAAATTCAAAATATCTTGCAAATTCAGAAACTGTAAAAATATCTCGCAAATTCCGATACTGTATACAATTTTGGTCCTCTCTAGATTTTTTTTCGTGTGCGAATTTGCGCACATCACGCCCTCCCGCTCAAGACGATCGTCCCGGTTCGTCTTCATTGTTCTTATTCTGTTTCTGTTAGCGTTCGCTGTATTATTGATAAATGTAAGGTCTTTCAAACGGGTACGTATGCAACTGATTACCAATGTGATGCTCCAAAAAGTAAGTTTGCATTACTGGTACCTCACTTTGTAGCATAGCCTCATATATTGGTTTGACAACATCGAGGAGAGATTGAATACATTCTTCTTCCGTGACTCTTCCGAATCTTCCAAGAGTGAAAAATATATATATGATATGCAAACACTTCTGGAAGATGGCGGAGGAATGGATGCCGATAAGAAAAGAAGACTCGCATCATCAAGAATGAATCTTCGTAAGATAAGTGCGGTCCATGTAGCGCCCGAAAACATAAACAGATGCTTATCATGAAATAAGAAATGACCTGCGCATCGTTCGCGTCCTCGGAGATCCTCCATACGCAACAAACCAGCAATTCGTTTACCATGTGTTATTGAATGAGGCTCATCAGTATTGATGTAGCGTCCATATGGACAAGGCGAGGTGGCATTCTAGATATTAGTCCGAAAAAGGAGAAGCCACGTAACAGTCTCCAACTTTGCAGCCATACGAGACTAAGGGGAGAACATCTTCCCATGAAAACGCGTTTCCAGAACTGTTTTCTTTACTGCATATTTTAGGGTTCTTACAATCCGTTCTGACCTACCATTGGAAAAGTTTGCGTAAGCTAGAACAGTACGCCAAAAAAATTCCGTTCTTTTCATGAAGTCCACAAGTGCTTACGACTTGAAGCATGTAGAGTTATCTGAAATCATCCCTCTATGGGGGACAAAAAAGCATTATCTATTTCTTAATGAATTCTATCACAACCTGAACTGTGGATGGTGCCGTTGCGGCGTCGAAAGTTCATACTGTTAAATATTTCACAGATATTATAATATGGCGATTAATCCATCCTGTTTTCGTGGAAAGAGGACCGGCGAAGTGAATAGATAAAGTCCCTCAAAGATCTTTCAGGTGAATTTAAATCATCTTCCGGTAAGGGGCCAAATTTTTTGACTATTTACCTCATCGAAAGCTACCAAAAATTTGAGAGTGTCACTTTAGACTCAAGACCACCAGTACCTATCCAAATCAAGCTGTCTTGTCACCTGGAAAACCCAGTGTCCCATTTATTCGTAGACCATCCGAAGTATTCCGGTACGGGACAAATCAAATGGTTCGCCTGCATTTTGTTGTCCGTCGAAACAGCTTTTCTTCCCTTTACCCCAATTTATTTGCATTTATTTTGATGTAAATCTTAAGTTCCTCATTGATCTCTGAAATATCTAACTTACTAAATTACCTAGTTACGTCCCGCAAGAGTTGCTCCAAGTCCAATTAATCTACCTGGGACTTGGTAATTAAAGCAAGTGTTCCTTCATACTTTGTGGATCGGGTGCATCTGGCAAAACGAAACGTTATAAGTGGCCGGCTTAGAAATTTTCTCTTCCCGCCTTGTATTCTATCTTAAATTCGTATTCTGCGAGAAATTCGAGACAGTGAGCTAATCTACCGTGATTTTTTTCTCCCTAATGTCATTCCAAAGGGCTTAGTGATCCGTTTTCAACCGTAAGGGGTCCGGTGAACGCAGTTAAACGCGAAACTTGCGCAAAGCTGAAATTAAAGCCAGGGCTCCTTTCACTCTTACTATATTTTTTCTCCGGATAGCCCATGGTGAGACTCGCGTATTGGATTGTTTGTACGTTTCCATCTCATTTCTTCTGTACAGAAAAAACCCCTTCGGCAGCTTTGATTCATCTGTTTCAACCATCAATGTGCCGAGAAGTCAGAGAATGCAATAACGGGAGGCGATTTAAGCTTTCAGTTTAATTCTTCGCGAACGCAGACGTGATTTCTTCCGTTCACTCGAACTTCTTATTTTCAGGGGCTCTGGCGCGTAAATCGGTTGATTTATCGGCAACTATTTTGATAACACGCCGATATTAGCCTGCGAGGCCGAAAAAACTACGTAGTTCTGTAGTTGGTTCGAGATCGGTGCCTTTTTTATAACCCTGATCTCCTTTCCATCGACATGGAAACCCTTTGAGTCCACTTTTTGTCAAATCTTATCCACAGAAGTCATCGCGAAGCTATATTTCGTTATTTTAGCTTCAAAACTGCAGCTATGATAATTCTAAACACCATCTTCAGGTGTGTTTGATGAAAATACTACGACATCATCCAGATAAATTCTGAAAAAGGGGATGTCGTATAGATATATCCATCATTCTCTAGAATATGGAGGGGTCATTCATCAGTCCAAGTGGAATGACTTCGGGTTTTAAAGTTCTGTAACAAAACGCGACAATTTTCATTTATTTACAGCTCTCGCTAATGTAGACTTGCCAAGAGCCAAAAAAAAAGAGCCTGATAGAAACCAAAAGTCCCCCTAGCTCGTCATAAATGTCCTCTATTTGCGATAAGGGCCACCTGTCAGCCTTCATTATTCCGTCCAGATCGATAATAAACACAGAAACGGGTCCTTTAATCCTTTTATGAGCAAAAATACCAGAAAAGACCATTCTGAAGCCTCGGGAGTAATTGATCCTGCAGTTAGCATAATATCTATTTAATGCCGTGACATTTCGTTTTATTTTGAAGCCATCCTACGGGAACAGAGGTGGATCGGAGTTGTATCTTTTAAATCGAACTAGTGAGTAATTCGAACGGAAACAGGTATAAGCTTGTTTATAACCCATATCACAAGCGCAGATCTATTTTGTACCAGGCTAAATTGCTTAATGCCACAAGATACCCAATATTAGAGTTCAGTAGGCTTCAAAGTAGCCCTCAAAAATAGTACAATTTTGTTCTATTATTTTATTTTGAGACAGTTTATCATTCCAGAAGAAGCATTTGGGTCTCATACTTCGGGTATCATGATTCTTACAAAAAAATATTTATTCAGATATCCAGGTCCAACACTGCACATGATTCCTTAACAGTTATGCTGACATGGACAGTATAGGTCACTAATAAACCCAATTTGAGACTTCACCCCCAGTCTCCATTGCAAACGCGTCTCATTGAGGGGCTCCAGTACGATTGCGTGACGGGACGCAACTCACTTAACGACTGCTTCTCTGCAGTAGATCCTGGATAGTCGATGCGACGCTGTTTCTCTTGCTCTCTTTCTAAACGTCGGTCAGCACCAATCATCCGTCTTTTCTCCCTCTCTTGAAGAGAAGACAATACAGCGAAAGATATGAGATGCTGCCCGTACTTTGTCGCTACATGAATTGTAACCTCATCTTCAACCTCAACTGCTTGTAGTACCGATCTAAATCTTTTTCAAAAGAACGAACAACATATTCTAAACTCAATCCCGGGACCCAATCATCACAATAAAAAGAAATTTTCTTCAAATGATCAACTGAGGCACATACGTTCTCTTAATTCCAAACTAGAGTTCGAGAAAAGCCGCTTCGGACATTGGAGTAAGTAGCGCATGAAATATATGCAGCCTACATCAGCGCTGAAACTTCAAAATAATCCAGAATTTTCTTGGTTCTAGACATTCTGATAGATCCCTGACGCTAATACGTATTGAACGATGAATAAACTGAAACACCCAATGGCTGCAGCACATTAGTTGTATGATCCTGCAGTCCAATAATAATAATTACACGCTTTCTAAGTAGACTAAGGACCTCAAATTGTATGCATAAGTATCCTTCTATGAAGAACAGCAAGTGGTTGCCGTCCTCCCTCTAAGCAGGTTTCTCCTCAATAAACTGCTTTTCCCAGTCAAGAAAATTGCGGAGTCTACCCCAGCTGTATCACGATGGTAGAAATAGTACGCAGGAAGGAAGTACAATACAGTTTACAAATTGCCACGAACTCTTCTGAAGTGAGGATTCTTCCCAGGGAACACTACGACTGGCTTGTATGATTTATCGCAGAGATACACAAAACATGATTGTATCTCGGTCGAGGTTGCCTCTTTAGCTGACGATTGTTGTAACCAATTTCTTGTCACGACTTCCAATTGACTTTCTGCCACTCCCACCAGCCATTAAACGGGAAAATATCCTTTTTCCACCAATATTGAATATACTGTATATCTGGGTCTGTGATCTCTAGAATATGTATTGCAGCCTTAACTGGAGCAAAGTTCTGTCCAAAAATTGCTGTAATAACGGCCTTGGTTCTTTTGTCTTCAACTACTCTCATTAACTTGATTTTCAAAGTATGAAGGCGGTATTTGAACGCTGATATCCAATTTTTAAGTTCTTTCCATCACGAAATTTTGCATGCAATCTTCTTCTCGGCGGTAGGTCTTGCACCACAGGCGAGAAAAGTTCAGTCCGATCTCGTTTGGTGAGGGGCATACATATGTTTACCAAATGATTGACTGAATCAAATATTAGTCTATCCTTGCTTTCCGTAAGCACTGTTGGTCTCCCTCGCTCCCTTATAATCAAATTGCTGTCATCTACACATTAAGGTTCACGTCGTCCAGCAGCTGCCCGCTGAATGCACACGCAATGAAGTTTGCACCTGTCAATTGAATACTTGGCTCCAAGTTTGCCGAAGGACCCTCTGTATTTGATTCGATATAAAATTGCTATATGAAGCCTTTCATATGTTGTGAGACCATCAAAGTCCACACCAAGATCTGTGTCAGCCATTATAGCTGTTGGTGAGGGCCCAGTTGCTTGCGTTAAGCTCTTTCATTTCCTGCTTTTAAATTATATTTTATTTTCATACTCCTCCCCCGATTTCGCTCTCATTTTGGGGGTGGTTGAATATACTGTTCGCTAATGGGATGACTGAGCAGTTTCGGTTTCCCACCAGAGGTTTGATAGTGACTCGGAAGTAAGCTATTTTTATCGAATATCATGTGTCTCAAATAAATTTTTTTGTCTATATACACCGGCCGACGGTTACTAAATTGTGTATTGTCCCAGGCGGTATGCATGCCGTATTTTATATGTCAGAAAATGACCAGAATATAGTGCTTTCAGTGGTACATACTCTACGCGACGCACACGCAATACATTAAGTGTATCTAAAATATATTTAGCACGCTTAATTTCATCTTCTCTCAGAGCCATACATTAATGTACTGTAAAAAATATACTGAGCTCTCAAGTATACATTAATGTACTGTAAAAAATATACTGTACTGTAAGTGATTGGTAACACAGTGCTACTGGAGTACACAGTACAGCACTGTATACGTTTACGGGCAGGAATGAGGGTTGATTTAATACTTGAAAAATATGTTCGGTAGTGGCCCAGAATATCCTTCAGGGTACTCTTTACTATTTCATTCCGCTTTATAACGTAATTTAGCAGCCCCCTGCTCAGAGGCTATTGTAATACATAATAAATCTTCTCAATTTTCAGTACTGCACTCTTTACTTACTTTGGCCAAGACTACCGGCAACATTGCCGTACCAACCGCAAAAAATGCAATGGAGGGGATAGCAGAAAAGCAAAAAAAGAAGTTCGAGCGAAAAGTAAACAGTTAACCAAAGTCAGATAAACATTTTGCAACGCAATAGACATATTTTGCATATGAAATGCCAAATACAGAAAGCGAAATAAATCGAGTGGGCAAATACGTCCCATTTGATTTGATCTGATTTTATTTGGCTAATCCTTCGAATCCAGCACCACCAATGGAATACGTAACCAGAATCTCCTGTCCGTTGAAACTAGAAAAGTAATCTTTTAAATAACGAAATAAATAAAGGTGAGACGTTTGGTATCGTGAAGAAGATGGATACTTTGTTTAAAGATATTGGAGGGGACAATCTATGAGTTTGCTGCAAAAGTTGCGAAACAATTTGGGATTGGAGAAGTTAATTTTTTAAAAAAAGTTTTTTGTTCCAGATTCGTAATCATCATTTTTAATCAGATATGCATTCTACGCACTCTCGAAATGAATCTGCACCGCTTGGACTTTGAAATAGGGAACCAAATAAATGAATAGTCGAGTAACCGGAGGAGGAAGAGCGCAGTTCTGTATAGAGACGAGAGATTTTGGGTGACTTAAATTCACGCTGATCCATAAGTACTTCATATGGAACGAGAGGAAACTGGTATGATTAGATTTTCTGTTGCTATTTTGATACATACCGGGGTCTGCACGGGAAACTATCAACTTCTTTTTTTTGAGTTTGACAATTCGCTCGAAATCAAAGTTGCGTCAAATCAAGTTGCGTCGCCAGCAGGACTATGCAGTTCGAGATTAGTGCAAAACGATTGAGAGAAAGTGTAGAATCCAGAGATTAGACTTATAAATCACGCTAAGTTCCTGGGATTTGACATGAAGTTGTGCAAGAATCGTGTTAGTATTTACGAAAAAGTACGTCTACTGGTAGAATAAATTTACACTTTAGATGTTAAGATTTTTTAGAGGAGCAATTCTTTCTGGCCTGGGTCAATAGCTCGAAGAGAATAGTTTACGTCTGCTTGAGATATATTGAGGACCAGTCATATACTGCCCAGAACCCTACAGGCCTTTGGCCTAATAAAAGTATTCGGTTTCGCTCATGTGATTATATTTGCTTTATAGAAAAAATACAACTTAACTTGTTAAGTTATTCAAGCACCTTAAGTACAGTATACTGTCGCCTATAATTATAAAGCACCCCCTCAGAATGCAGGTATATCAGCTATACATGTATATTTCTAAAAAGTAGTACCTGATATGAATTCACCTCTCTCTTAAACAGTGGAAACCAAAAAATTTTTTTAGTTCGTGCAACTGTAGTGCAAAAAGTATAAGAATGTCATTTTAGGGGCAACTGTAATTATAAAGCACTTCTATAAAGAAGATGTTAGTAACTTTCCCCTGTGTCATAATTGTTCTCATTCCTCTTACCGTACTGCTCTCATCCAGCAAAAACTTCTGGACACAAAAATGCCCCACGGAAAATCCATTTCCGACCTTGAGTAGGGTAAAATACTGGCACTACACCAGAAAGGAAAATCTGATGCCCAAATTGCAAGATATATCGAACGCAGCCGAGCCGCGTCCAAAACGTCCTCAAAGATCCAACAGGAAGGCACAGAAAGTCTCGCACGGGCGGTCCTTCAAAAATGAGCGAGAAAGATAGGCGCAGTCTCTTCCGAGAGGCCCGGAAAGGTATGGACACTGCCCGGTACTTGCAACAAAAGTGTGGGCTACCAGTCCTGTGTTGCGAACGCGCGCAATTCTGGCTGAAGGCCCCCACATGGTCTTTTCGAAAGGCGCAGAAGGCTCCCCCACTCAGTAAATTTCATAAGGAAAATCGTCTAAAGTGGGCAAGAAATTATGTTACATGGAACCATAGTAAGTGGAAAAAAACTTGTTCAGCCATGAGAAACGCTTCTTTTTGGATGTTCCCGACGGCTTTCACGCATACTGGCATGATTTGCGTAACAATCAGACGCTTATTAGTAGAAGGCAGAAGGGTGGTGGCGGTGCAATGTTCTGGGGAGGAATATCTGGCTTCGGGAAGACGTATTTAGTTGTTTTGAATGAAAGACAAACAAAAAGGACCTATTTGAAGGTAATGGGGGAACAATTGCTTCCTTTTTCGGACAATTTTATGGCGTTAGACTGGACGTATCAGCAAGACAATGCACCCATTCATGTGAGTTAGGACTCGAGGAAGTGGTTCTCGGAGCAGGGAATTCGTCTAATGTACTGGCCCGCGCGTCTCCAGACCTGAACCCAATGGAATATTTTTGTGAATGGCTGGTAAGAAAGGTATACGCGAATGAAAAGCAGTTCGGGTGAGTTGAAGAGCTTATTAATTGTGTGAAACAATGTTGGAGTGAAATTCCCAGTCCTGTTGTTCATTCTCTACTTTTTTCAATGCCGAACAGGTGTATCGAGGTGATTGAGCGTTCCAGAGGAGCTACTCATTACTGATATGGGAATAAAGTGGCCGTGAAGCTCGTGAAGGCCCTACTCTGCTGAGTTGAGTGAAGATGATTTATAATTTTAGTTGCCCCTAAAATGACATTTTCATATTTTTTGCACTACAGTTGCACGAACTGTATAAAATTTCCTTGGTTTACACCTTTTAAGAGGGCGCTGAATCCATATCAGATAGTAATTTTTAAAAATATACATGTATAGCTGATACGCCTGCATTCTGAGGGGTGCTTATAATTATAGGTACATGGTGACATTCTAATGTACTGTAGTAGGGAGATTTGGTGTCCAATCTTTGCTAAGTGGAGAATTATAGAGATAGCAGGCATTTCCCGCAGGTTCCTGTACTCTATTTAATGTACCTAACGGCTTTATTTATTTTGTGCGAGCTTCGAATTAGCGATAGCTTTCGCCCGTAGAAGATGCAAAATTAAACAGAAAATACACAATTTTTAATTAATATTTTCAATTCCTCGTCTATTTTTACCCTTAATCTCCTCTTCTCCCTTGTTGCTCCCCTAACCAAAGACAAATTAAACATTAATAATGTAATGGTTGAACCAGATAACACTAAAATGTAACGAGCTCGGATAACATAAAGCTACAATTCATGGACCTTATCAGTCCTTCCTAGAATTATCTACATTTGTTAAACTTGGCGCACTGCGTCAAAAACACGTGCCAACACCCTCCCCAAAAATTTCCCTATATCTTGCCCGCGGCTCTCTGGGTATACATATTTCAGAAACATTTATGTACTTATCTACCCGGATAAAGATGTTCTAATGCGTCTGGGCCTTCAGAATAGAGTATGGGACTCCTCAGGTTCATAAGAGGGTAATTTTGTCTGTAAGCCCCCCTTCGGAGAGGCTTGCCGGATTTTTCGCGGGCCTATTTCATCCCACAAACCAGCATCTAATTTTGGGAAACTCCTTATGCCAATTACACCCAGACTAAATCTATTTCCAAAAACATCGGCATTTCAACTCAGATCACAAATTTAGAATTTCTGTCAAGTACCATACGCAACGGCACAGTACAAAAGAGGTCAGTGAAAATATAGCATGCAAAAGCATCATCATCGCATCCCCATTATCTTCCATAGCACTTTACATATCACAGCAGTACTCTCTCTCAGCATAATCGCAACTTCCTCCTCTTTTTTAAGAGATCGCTCTCTTCTCATTCACTGCGGACACTGCTCGACTAAGCCCCCAATAAATTATTTTGGGCTCAAGGCATTGCGCATAATATACGCCCGCAACCGGCAAATGTTGGGGTTCCTCTTCGTACGCTTTCCCATAGCGTTTTCTGGTGCATATATTGGGTGCGTTTCCATCACTGCTTGGTGAAGTCCAATCCATTCTTCCGCATTCCGTCAGCGCTCTTGGCCATGCGAACTAACACAAAATACCCCACTCCTAAAGTTGGTTATTCGAACAGGGAATCCTTCCGCATCTCTCCTTTCGAGACTTTTCATCATTCATTGTCATGGACAGATCTATCCCCTCGTTTAACCGTCTAAAGTAGCACCATCCATCCAAATCTGGGGATTTCTGAACCTAAACATACCAATTTCTTCACCTACAGCTCGAGACTGGCCGGTTCTCGACATGTCAACCATCAGAAACAGCGTCACTTTACCCTTCAGTCAACCCCAAACATCAATCTGAAATGCGGCGACCCATCCTAACCCTACGAACGCGGTACTTGGACCACAGTGCCAATAACACGGCCCTAATCTCTTCTTGAACTTTGCGCAAACTTGGCTATAGAACGCCTCATGGTGCCCACCATCCTTTCAGCACGACTATTCACCTAAATAGAGTAATTATTCTTTTTTCCGTACCAGACCGTTGCCTTTCAGAAATACCTAAATTTGTATGCAGTAAAGGCGGGAGCGATATCTTACACATATTCTTCGGAATTCCGAACTTTTCGAACACCCCTTCTTGCACTAATGACGTGGAAACCTTACTTGTCTCGTTTTCTGTTGCTCTCAAAAATGGACAGCCTGTCAATTTCTCAAGTTAAAGCAACATGAATATCTTCTTCGTTCTAGTCACGGCAAGGTTCCTGTGAAATCCATGCGAACGTATAGAAGATCCCCGCTACTGACTGTCTCATAGATGACTCGTATCGTACCATTTGCGTCTTTTTCTGACATTCACTTCACTACATAACACGGGCCTTCACACCCTGTGATATAAAACCAGTAGGGTACGTAGGTATCCACAAAAAAATGACATCTAGAACAACCGCGGGACCCCGTGAAAGGATCGGATATTCTCCTAAATAATGGATTAAGGGAAGAACTAGTAAAGGGGAAGGTTCATTGAGCCGGGGCGTAACCTTAAGGGAGAAATGGAAACCTTAGAGGAGTCGATGGCTTTTAGACCTTAAGATTGGGGGCCAAAGGGTGCTTTCCTCTGTACTCTACTGCACTTCCTACCGTTCTCTTTATAAAGCTAGCTATAAAGCTAGCTAGTCCACAGTCAAAACAACTGTCTAGTCAAGCTCCTAAAGGACAAGTGGCTCCCTCCATCGCCACCTCCTCTATCCACCAATAGTAGTCGTCTACACGAAATTATCTATCTAAATGTGCCCGGTCCACCCAGCAACCTGCAGGGTCCATGGAAGCCCACTATTCACCTCGTCTTACACTCCTGTATACGTGGCACACCCTCTTATAGTCCGAGTGCTCCCGAGATGTCACTGTACTTTACTGTACAGTACTAAACATCTCTTACCGTCCTAAGCCACCAAAACCTCTCATCATCGAACTGTCTCGTCGTACACAAGTCCAATGACTATCTATTTTGTTGCGCGAGTTCTATGTCGCGCGACTACCAGGGTCGCTGTTTGATTGGACAGGTGTGCTCGTACAGTATACAGTACTACTGTGTACGAGCGGGAAGTAGGCTTGTACAGTGTACAGTAGTAGTGTTGCACTGTACTTACACTGTACACGCGTAGAAACCCCGGACGCCGGCCCTATAACAGATCGAGAGGGCGGCCGGAGTCCAGGGGAAGTGAAGGAAACTTCCATTTGGCCGAAAAAGGAAGAGCAAACAGAAAATAAGAGCTGTTGGCACCACCTGTGGACGCTCGACACAGCACTGAGTCGACCTTCGCACCCCAAGGAGAACCGGGCCTGGTGAGGGATAGAGTGACTGTTTGGCTCTTGAAGGCCGGAAAACGCGAGAGAGTAGAGCAAGACCGAGTGCTCCTCTCCCGTTTCCGTGTCAACTGCTCGAAAAATTCTGGGTGTTCTCGTCCCAACGGACCGTACTGATAATCCAATGCCCTTCTCGTACCCCATCGTACGCTCGCCGATCGTGCTGGGATTCCATGAGACCAAGTTGAAAAGCGTCCTCACACGTGACCTCGTCATCGAGCAGTGAGTTGCGTAATCCGTGATGTGGGTTCCGAAGAGATCGAGAAACTCCTGACGGGAAACGCGGTATGGATGGATTCAGCAGGAGTCTGTGTGGATGACAAATGGATTCTGCTCCTCCCCACCGATGAAAAGCACCTTGCCGATGTCAGACCGTTCCGACAACAAACGCATCAGATTCGCCCTTGTCACCGGAGGAGGCCCCTTTGCGCCGCGGGCGACTCGCGCCGCCTTAGTGGCAATGTTCTTCCGAGGCGCGCGACCGCTGGTGCTCAAACGAGCGAATTTTTTCGTTTGAGCCATTGAGAAAGGAGAGAGGAAGAATGATTTGCAGATGGGTTTGAGGTATCAAGGAGACGGAGGGCAGAGAAGAGATTGACAGACGATGGAAGATGCGGAGAAGAAAAAGGGTTTGTGAATCAGTTTCGAGGGGGTGAAGATGTCCAGAAGAGTAAAGGGAGTTTCAAGTGGGTTTTGGGCTGTTGAGAGGTTTAGGAAGGAGAAGAGTTTGACGAAGGATGAAGGATGTGAGACCTCCGGGCGTATACCGGCTGTTTTTCAACACTTCGGTCGTTCGCTCGGAGAATGGTTGTACGTCGGGAGTATATCGGCTGTTTTTTAGCACCTCGGTCGTTCGCCGACGGAGGTTGAGGGTGGACTGGGCTCGGTGGTGGAGGATGTGGTCTAGGTGTGAGCTAGGCGTGGTAAGCTTTGACGAGAGGGGCCCCCATGTGGCGAGGGTGAGCTGGAGTCTGCTGAGCTGGAGTCCGTAATTTTTTTGTGGCGCCCGCGGCCCACAATGAGTGGGGGTGCGTGTTGCGCGAGTTCTGTGTCGCGCGACTACCAGGGTCGCTGTTTGATTGGACAGGTGTGCTCGTACAGTATATAGTACTACTGTACACTGTACGAGCGGGAAGTGGGCTCGTACAGTGTACAGTAGTATTGTGCACTGTACACGCGTAGAAACGCCGGACCGGCCGCCCTGTAACACGACGAGAGGGTGGCCGGGGTCCGGGGGAAGGGAAGGTAGGTCCCGCTTGGCCGAAAAAGGAAGAGTAAACAGAAAACAATCATTTCACAGTTCATGTGCTGCGTGCAGCACTCCTGCGCGAGCTCCAATCGGGGTGACGCGTGACTGTTACAAGACGTAAACTCCTAAAAAGATCTCACTCGTACTGCATCCGGCAGCAATTTATCAGCGCCAAGATGCGAGCGCCTCCTGAACTTCAATTCAAAGCCACGTACCCGCACTCGGGTTACGCGCACGCTGCAATCTGACTTTACGTCGTCGAAAATTCCGCTCCAAACGTCCATTGAAGCACCCTTTGAGGCTGCGCGACCCTCGAGATACTCTCACTTCTCACCCTACTCCCATCCTCCTCCTGCTAGCTACCCGCATTCTCACGCCTCTTTCTAACAACGCGCTTCTTTCCCACCAGCATGGCGTCCTCCTCGTGTGGGATCAATTGCTGACTCATGCATTACGAGAGAGAGATTTTAGGAGATTGAATTTCTGACAGCGGTGATCAGAGCAGCTTACAAGCCAACAGGTCCGCGTGTTCAGCGCATTATGGATATGTTTACGGTGTAAGGCGGCCTGTTTTGGAGCCTGATTGCAATTGCCACAAAGAGTACTTGAACATTTCAGAAATGAAGCAGATGCTCATATTGGTTCATGACCGCAAGGGCTGTATGCGTTGGTGTGTTATTTCGCTTTTAGAGGAAAATTTGCACAACGATGGCCCTTGTTTCTACTTTTACAAGGAGCGTCCGCTTGCGCGGGCGTCCTGCGGGGAAAGATCAGGTCTCCGCGGACTTTGTCCTCACTCCTTGACTCCAACGCTAGTATTTTTTAATACGTTTGTTGCTTTAAAAGACGTTCTACCCAGGGATTGAGGGATGCGGGGATCTGCGTATGTGGTCCTTATCTGGTTTAGACCAAGTGTCCGGATGCTTAAGGATGTTTGCATGACTAATAATATTTGGCGTCGAACGTGGCTTTCTAGAGAGAGAGCGGTAAACCTAAGCGCCCAAATGGTGACTTCAGTGATCTTACATCCCACCCAGCGCTTTGGCGCTCGTTGTGCATTATTCGTCGCAGAATGAGGACCATTGCCTGCATATCAACGGAAACTAGAATCTAATTTGTCTCAGTTTTCATACGTCTCCTGAATATCTTTCCTTTCATATCCCTTAAACTTGCTCCAAACGCAGAATCGCATAAAACAGCTTTTCATTGTGGAGTCTCATCATCATCAAGAAGAAAATCAATCAGTACACTTTCCTTAGGTGCATTGTTGTCGATCCATTACCTAAGGAAGTTAAAAGTTGCGTGAATTAGTTTCCCCTAACATTGAATGCCAGTAGATTGGCCACCTCCACATTTCCCGTGTGTTGCTCATAGTATGCATTCTGAAGATTGATGTCAGTACAGTCTGTGCAATGATGAACGAACTCCATCCATCACTACAAAAACACCCTCTGGCAAAGCTCTTTGGGGCCTGTTTCCTTTAGGTGAAAGGTGGATTCTTCCATCTCCAAATGGCTAGCCAATCTACTCTTAAATCTGTGTGCGTTTTTTCTCGCAAGCAATCGAATGTACTTCGAGACACTGGCCAGACTAGGCGCAAACTGTGCTCTTCGTGACTCTAAACAATGGACAGAAAGAATATTGTCAGTAAGATGCTTTTAAGTATCAAGCACCACTGCTAAGGCATCGAATAGTCTGAGGATCTTACTTCTTCCATGCGTGCTTGACCTCTTTTTATATGGGCTTCCAAAGTTTACGCTTTTTGTAGACAGACAGATGCAATGGCAACGTATCTCGATCGGAGTTCAAAGATATAACAAAATGTGCAGACGTTCCACTTGAAAGCAGCTGCTGCCATGGTGTCTGCGAAAGGGATGAACGAGGACACACAAGTGCACATCTTTTGTAACGAGGCCAAACTGGGCACTGTTTCTGAATTCTTTGGTTCCCGTCGAGCAGAGACTACAGCGACTAGGACTCCAGCAATTGCCAGCGTGGCGTTGATGTCTTGACTTTCCATGTTAACGGCTGGACAGAGTCGTCAGAGATGGCATCTGCAAAGGTACATTCGTACCGTACAGTACATACAGTACAGTACTGGACAGTACGAACAGCACTTTCGTTTGTAAACAGATTTGTCAATTTTTAAGGTACTCCTCAAGCCGTAACAAATTTATCCGGAATTACAAACTTGGAGCAACTTTCATGCCATCTTATTGGCCGAGGTTGTAGATTTGTAATTTATTCAGTTTTCACCCACTGTTCGCATCGCCGAAAATTTGATTCTCAAAAGTCTATAATGGGATTTTCCAAATCTAGCAATGTAGTCGGATGCTGCAGCGGACACCCATTATACCGATGCCATAGAGTTGCTCTCAATAATGCTGGCGGGCAATCGCACTCCCCGCCAATACGCAGTACAACTACAGTACTGCAGTCCGCAAACTCAAACTGCCGCTACTCAGAGCAAACTCAACATGCTCCAGGCCTGGCGTGAAGCCTCAAGCCATTGCAGCCCTCCACCACGTATCCCCCAAACTCTTATCGTCGGCACCGAAGATGCTCGCGCATCGCTATCACCCAGCTTTTCAGGGCTCTTTCGTCGCTCTCAATCGGCCCTCACCTGTGATCTGTCTGTACTGCGTTTAATGAAACTAGATCCTGCCTGTCGCTGCATTGCAGTTGTTCAAAATGCATCTCAGCTGAAGCATCATTGAGTCAGTCCACAGTCCGACTGCCACCAATTTTGTAGTAGCGGTTGTTGCGAAAAGTGAAGAGACCATCTGCGCAATTCGAATGGCAGCATTGCGAGCAGGAGGCCTGGGTTTGGTAGCCGGGGGGAAGAGTTTGCTTATCGTCCAAGCAGTATTGGAAGCTTGGGTGGGTAGGGAGCAAGTAGAGAGCGGTGCGCTGAGGAAGGCGTTTGGTGATGCATGCCTGGGAAAGGAGGTAGTAGTCCCACCTGCCTGGGATTCCGAAGCAAAAATTCGTGCTGTCACTGATGCCTTGCGTGTTGATTATGACCGGATCAAGCGAACCCTAGAAGCAGTCGACAAGGAGAAATTGACATTGCCATCAGTTCGGGCAGGAGAGGCTCTAATTGAGTTGCAGACGAAACGGGACTTTCTTCAAGAAAATCAAAACTGGTTGCGCGAAATAGAAGACAAACTTCGGTCCCAGGGGGGCGATGGTCACAAACTTCCCGAAGGACAGGTTGAAGATGTAACACGAGTATCGCGTGCAGCGCAAGTCCCAGTTCAGTCAGATTTCTTTCAGAGACTCTTGTCTGAAAGGAAGTCGTAGCCACAGTACCGTCCAAGGGGGGCTCTCACTTGGATTGATGTTTGCTTGCTTTACCAGCGTCGTATCTGATCTACCCTGTCCTACATTTGTTCACCAGTAAACCATTGCAATCCGTACCATGGGCTGGCAAGAGTGCGTGCTAATATTGCACATCTCGCAAGGCTATCACTCTGCCGTGATACTGCGCCTCGAAATTCGCATTTTCAACTCCTGAACTTCGGCAGGGATATCGGAGTGGTGCTGAATGTTATTTTCAGCTTGAGCAGCCAGAAGGCGATGAATGTGCCAGTAGCCGTTCGGAGAGTGATGCTTCCCATGTTGCCAACTATTACACTTCACCAGAAGGAATCATTATTCGCAAAGTGGCCGTTTCCAGTCTGCGCAGTTGTCCGAAATCTAGGCAACACACAGACACTTCTAGAAGGTACACAAACTAGGCACCTCCTCACTAGCTTTCTCAGTGATTCCAACGTCGACATGGGGTATCTTGAAGGCCTCAGTGCACTCCCACGAATTCCGTCTCCCCAAAGAAGGATGTGGATGTTTCAGATACCGATGGCACCCCATTTGCTGCCTGCGCTGTGCCGTACAACCCTTCCCGCCTCGTACTTGTTCTTGACCTGTGCTAACTATGGACGCAGCGCAGTCTGGCGGACTGTTCGACTTTCCAGGGGAGACGAGAGACTCCGTCACTGGCTTCGGGCCCTCAGGGACAGGTCCAAATCGTTGCGCTTGAATACCATTGACGTACTGCTGATAGTACGATCCTAATGTAGAGGTGTAGTCCAACAAGGTCGTCAGATCTGCGGTCGAGTAGGTGTGGGAACCACATCCGCGAAAGTCAGAACGGCGGCGCAGAGCTCCGTTGGGAGCGTAACGGGCACCGCAGATGCAACAACCAAACCATGCTCCCTGCCAAATTCGCGCGCTCGAAAACGACTGAATCTGACGAGAGGTCATTCAGCCACTCAGGACGACGGGAAGCCATTACTCTATTGACCATCCCCGAGGTTATCTTTGCGGGTACGGTGTACTTTGTCCTCGATTCTGTCGCAAACAAATCCAGTCGTCGCAACACGTCATCATCATCTGTGTTGAAGACGCAAGACGACAGGGATACAAGTCCTGTCTCTAAATTCACCAACCACATCTCCCCATACACCCAGCCCTTTTTCACACAGTATAGACCGACAAACGGCTCCAGTACTGCCGCGATTGGTGCAGGCGGGTGCGGTCCATTTTTCATACTGCGAGACAAATTTTGGGAATATACCGCAATCGTTGCATTCATCCATTGTCTTAAAGCCGACTTTGAAGCCAAGGAGATCTCAGCCTGAAGGGAAGTCCTCCGTAACAACAAGTCCCGAAAACTTTGATAGTGTACTCAAGTATCTGAGCCTTGTGTTTCACTTCAACCCATTGGGTGTCCTAGGCAACACCTCGAGCAGATTTTCAAATTGCCGGGTTACCTTTTCACGACACTTTCTAGTGTGACTTTTCGGGGCAGCCGGAGAGGCCGGCTGGGAGGCATGGGAAGATGGCGCGGTTTCTGGAGATAATTGGTTTTGGTTCTTGACTCGAGTGACGTGCTATCGGAAGGTGCGGAGGGCCGAGGGGATGTCGAATTGTTGATAGAGGGCTCGGACTTGCAACTTTGCTCGCGGGATTGAACCGCTGACAAGGCCTTTGGCAAGGAGGAGACATCGCTAGGACGGAAAGGTTGCGAGTAGACTGAGACGGGGCGGAAGCGGTAAGGCTTTCGCGTTTTGCTTTTCGAGGGGAGCTACCCGAGGACTTGCGCGAGAGCGCTTTTTTGGTATTGGAGGAAGGGAAGAGTGAGTGGGATTGTCATCGAGGTAAGAAGCGTCAGTGACAGCGGAAACGGGGAGACCACAGTCGATGTTGGGGAGAAGGTTGTCCAAACTAGGGCCGTTGAGAAGTGGAGGCGGAGAAAGTGGGTCAGGGTGTAGGCCAGCGAGAAGTGGCATGCCACAGGCTGCGGCGATCGGCGGATTCGAGGACGGGGGTTGGGCAAGGAACTCTCCAAAGCGCTCGGCGCTTGTTGAGCTGGTAAGGCGTCAAGAAGGAACGAGACATCTGCAGGATCCATTGGTTGTGAAAGTACTTGCGAGAGGGAGAGGCCGTGCTGTACAAGAAATGGTGGACGGAAGGATGGTATGACGGGGAAGAGAGGAGGTTGCGGTGATGCGTTGTTAGTGGTGGGTGAGTGGATTGAGTAACTGCAGTTGTGGCGCCGGCGAGAGAAAAGATACTTAGCCAAAAAAAAAGGACGCAACTTGATGCAAGCCGAGAGTCGCGGTCGCTCGAAGCGAAACCCTGGCCGCTTTGGTTGGGCGAGTGTGCAGGGCTATTGTGAATGCTGGCCTTGGGGTGGGGGGTATGAAAACATCAAGCGAAAAGCGCACTGTACGGTACACTACTGTACAGTAGCTGAGATGGCCAATGTACAGGGAAGAAAATTGGGCTTTTGTAACTGATAGGGTCCATCGAAAAGTATTGGGACGCAGAGTGGGGAAAAAGCTCAAGCTTTATTATAGACGGGCCGCCGTCTCTCAGACAGCGGAGGGCTTGGGAGTATGCTTATCGAGACTTTGGCAGGGGTGATCTGCACGTACGTTTGGTCTGCGATAATTGCTTGTACTGTACAGTAAAGTTAGAGGTTTTTTGCCGCGATCGGGAACTGTGTCAAATTTTGCTTGCTCGACACAAATGGTCAACTGGGAAGATTTACCCAAGCAGATGCCCTAGACAAATGGGCTACTAAAGTCATATACTGTTAGGGACTGTTCCACAGCAATCCGGCAAAGCAACCTGTGCAGTTGCTAGTTATCAAAAACTACTATTGCTGTGGACCTACCAATGATAGTGTTCCATTCTTTATTCAGATATTGCCGCTGTTTACTAAAAAAAGTTGGGCTACCATTGGCTCTGACTGGCAAGGCAACACTTCATTAACAATTAAGCATATTCATATTACAGTACAAATTCTCCCTTGCAAAAGCAGCTGGTCCTCGGTCCAAAAAACCTATGATTACAAGTTTCCCGGACCATGCCAATTTATTCCAAATTCTGAAAATTCGTGCCAAACGTGAATTTGATCAAAAGTGTTGGGCCTCCGACCCACCCCTTACGTTGCCGCCAGCGTTTGACATCCTTCAGGATTACCATAATCTCCGAGGATTAATATTTATTTGAACATCTTCCATGATTAGACTACCTCCCAAAAATTTTTATACTTTATCTATCACGAATTAAAACCAGTGGACAGCTTTGCATTGTTAACGGTGGCCCTGAATCCAAAGGGATCTTTCAAAATCCCAAATCATATTCGTCTCGGTCTATTATTTGGTTCTCAACTGCCTCAAAATGGAAGAGGTAATTTGTCACGCTGTGGAGTCACCCATACTGTGCCCTTTCCTGTTGATTCTTTATTATAAAACCGCTACGCACCCTTACTGTAGTACAGCACAGTACAGTACAGTACACTGTACAGTAAGGACGGTACCTTTGCTTGTTTGCTTGTCATAACATTCAAGTAGACTACACAAGCTTCTTCGTTCCATAAAGGCGGCTCTCCATACATTGCCACTGGCTTGGTTCTCTGTTTTTACTCATTAATTTTCTTCAATGCCACTGGCTTCCTATGAAACCCTTTACATGTGCTACTCACGTATTGGCGAAAGCGGCGGCATGAGAAAAAAAATCCTGCCTACTGGTACGCATCTACCGTTCTGCACTTCAGATACCAAGTCGATGCCGCGACATACCGCTGTCAAAAAGCATTTCGAAATCGCAGAGCCGAGGCTCCTAATTCTCGTCGAATAAGATACCAAAATGTTTTTTTCTAAAATGTGCACATAAACTTCATCGCGAGTTAACCTGGTGCTGCGTTGACCTCTTTGCGGTTTGCCATTACCGTTGCCAGGCCAAAAAAAATCGACTTGAGTACTGCTGATTACGTTAATTTAATTTCAGCATACTTGCTCGCCCCAGTCCAAAGTAAGCGAGATGGGGGAATGTTTGGGTTGGTCTACTCCGAGTGGAACATAGGTTGAAATTCCCATGAGCCTATGCAGTATGGCGGCGTCGGAGAAAACATAGCGGTGAAAATGGGCGCGCTGTGGAACGGCGACTAAAAAGTACCTGCGAGACCTGTCAGCAGACATGCCGCGTTCAGTAATCTACAGGGGGTAAATTGTAATCTACAGTAGTTTCGAGTATGAGCCAATACACTTTTAACTGCCTCTAGCGAGTTGAATTTCAACTCTAAAAGTAGCATATTCTTTTTCTCCGCACGAATCGCAGTTATGGTTGCATCTACATCTCCCATGATATATTACAACTTAGGTCCAATAATAACCACAGCATTAGTGCTCCACAATGCGGGACCTGTGTGAAAGTGCAGAACGTAGTCAGAAATCTCCTCACCCTTTAGAAAGTTTTGCACCTTGTTGGCAAAATTTTCGCGCGCAGAGGTGAAGGATGTGGCACGATCGATCGCCAAACGAGCCTTGGACCAGTACTGCAGGTTGAGGGCTATTGTTCTTCAATGACACGCCGTGTTGATGTTCACTTCCAACTTTGCCTGCTTGTTGACTAGGCCACCACCTACTATTACTAGGTGAAGATGCACAGTTGTACTGTAGCTCTTGTCACATTTGATAGTAAGTTCATGGGCCTCCCAGCTTTTGCTCCAATCGCGGTAAACCCGCCCATTTATGTACCGCGGGCCAAACTTTGACATCATCATCAGCCATGCAAATGATGCACATTACTGTACGGTAACCGATTTCAATTACCAAAAAAAAAGTGAAATAAGATTAAATGAGTTGAAAATTTGTCAACACACGCAACGCACACGCAGTGTGTTTCCTTTTGAAGTTTTATCGAGATCCTGTAGATGCTGTGAAAGTCGCCGCAAACTTAAAGAGCAAACCTCCGGTCTTTACTTCTGATGCTCTGCATAAAAGCGAATGTCTTTACAGATTGACTCTCTTTTGTACAGTACATACAGTACGCTCGGAGGATGGAATCCGCCGGCGTTCACCGTCAAGGAACTTGTGAGAACTGTCGCCAGTCGTGCGATGGAGCGGGTCTCGAAAATGTAAGGTATTACTTGCAGCCACACTCCGCGTTGGCAGTAACCTTCAATGCGGCGTGTACGCGTGCTGGCCTCTTTTCTACGTGCTGGTAACTTGCTGGTAGAGCTAAGTGCCATCAGCGCATTCCGCAATGTCTCACGTATGTACAACCACTTCATAAGTTGACTGGATACCCACCAGCATATCTCTTGCAGTAAATGAACTCCTGTGTTCTAAACCTGGAAGATTATAAATCCTTTTCAAATAGGTTCGAAGCTATTCCGTTTGAATTCAATGCATTACCTCGTAGTCGTTCCATACTGTACATCTCTCAGTCAGCATATCTGTCACAGCAAATTAACCCTCCGTGTTCCGCAATTCTAGGAGCACCCTCACCAAAATTAATTAAAAGTTAATAGCGACGTCGCCGACCCACTAGAGCCATATTCGATTGAGGACGAGGATCAAAAGGTGTTTGACTTGCGCGCAGGTTGTGACATCGCAAGACCGTACCTATAACATACCATTGATATCCGGGATTACAGCCGACCTTATTTTTCAATCATTAAAACACCAAAAGTTTTCCCTCACCAAAATTAAATGAACTAAATATGTATTTTCCGACATCTATTCATTTTCACCGAAGCGAAACATTACTAAGTTATTGAACAGGTTGATTCCTTGCGATTTGTGGCGAAAATCTAAACGTCTCGAAAATATTGGGCAAGAAGCATTCACGCCCCGAAAGCTAATGGGCCTTAGAGGACGCACTTTTGGCGAAATGCGAAATGCTTCAAAACAAATGCATTAAGCAGGAGAAGTCCTTTCTCCGCCGAATATGCAGCTGGAATTGATTTTTCTAAATTTCTTTGGGAACAAAAGCCAATCACAGAGTAGGACAAAAGGAAAACCTTGAGAACTTCTGACTTTCTCCGTCATAGGACGCCGTCAAAACCGAACCGATCAAAGACATCTCTATGAACTCTGAAACATGAACAAGCACCAAAACGTTTTTTGGTGCTTGTTAATGTTTAACAAAACGTGCAAAACGTCTTTTTGGTGCTTGTTCCAGTTTAGTGTTCTATGAAAGCGATTCAAATTTTTGGAATGATGTCCCAACATTTTTTTGGAACGATATTCTAACAAATTTCAAAGGTCGTTTAATAAATAAGATTATAAATTTTCATTTTCCTAGTTTGTCTATCTCTATTCTCGCTAACGAGCCCTATAAGATCACACGTGTATTTTCAATGTACTATTTTTCAAATTTCGAGTCGATTTAGGGCCATTCTCCTACCACCTTCGCAAACCATGATGATTATCAGAGTTGAGCTCTTTCATTTGCAGTTACAGATGAGGATACTTTTTGAGCGCCACAGTTCCTCCCATAAGATGCCTATTTTATCTTTCCTTTTTTAAGTAATAATTCGAAAATCGGAAAACATTTTAATTCGCCAAAAGAAATGTGAAGATTGTAATTATAATTGTTGCAGGTGGGTGAATGCAACTACAACAATTTAATCGTTGAAAAGGACCTTTCAACCCTAAGTTTAGTTTCTCTCCTAATCCTGCATCCATTGAATATCATGGATTTCTATGTACTCTCTTTTAAACTTTTTTTTGCCAATAAACAGCTCCAATATTGAACAAATCTCCTCACAGCTGTCAAAATATGGACCATATAAGCTTATTCAGAGCCTCTTCTGGGAAGAGAATTCAATTGAGAGAAAGAGGTATTCCACCTCCCCGTTCAACTGAATTAAGCGCTCAATGTCATGTCAATTTTAACTTCAGTCGGTTTCTGTTTTTTAATGATAAAATTTCGGAAATTTCTCCTCATAAAATGCAGTAAAGAATATTTTCTTCTGTTTGTTCTTTAATTGGCGGGAAGTTTTGTACAAAAAATGTACAAGTTTATATGTTTTGATTTTTGGGAGGCCCACATCCCGAAACATAAGTATGTATCAAGAAACTGATAGAAGAAACAGGGGATGTAGCCCATTTCAACAGAAACAGCTTCATTCACTGCATTCATCAGTTAGGGTTAAGATGAGAATTTAAATATATCATTTTAGTGATCTTTCAGCCCAGCATAAATAAAATTCTCGAAATTCATTAAGTATTGGTGACATCTGTAATAATAAAGCCGAATTGCATTAATTCCAATAGGTGGATGGGAAATGATAGATATATGCGCCACCAGGGCCATAATTGAGTTGAGAAACTCAAAAGATTAAGAAATTAAGCCGTTCTATTATATGAGCTACGGGTAACAAAATATGCCATATTAAAATTTTTCTAATGTGATTTTAGATACTTCCGTACAGTATGGACCTTACCATTTGATTTCCGTTATTTGGAAATTCAAAAATCAATGGAGTTAAAAGTTTTGGGTTAATAATTCCTTTCTGGAAGTAGCATTATCTTCTTGGGTGATTACACTAGAAACATGTTCCGCATTACTCTCAAAGGCTACTAATAATACCCGGAAATTTTTTCACATAAATCTTCACGGCCATTGAAAAATTCATGCGCCATAAAGCTCGGGAAGTATGTCAAAATTCATTAATATACGATGGAAAATTCTGAAGTTTTCAAAACTGTTTGAATGTAGCCCTAACGTAGATTTTAGGGCTTTCTGATAATTAAAATTTGCGTGCACTTTTAGAGAGAAAATTATGAACTGATTTTTGCCACATACTTTTGCGAATTCATGAAGGGGATAGGATTCTTATTGAGGATAGCTAAAAATTCTTTGACAAGTACAAACGAGATCCAATACTTAATGAAATGAATCCATAATGATGTTTTAATAGTTCCAACTTGTAGAATTATCATGAGCAACAAAAAGTTTCATCCATCGAGCAAAATAATTTTTACAGTTGCAAATTTCAATTAATGGGTGATAGAGTCTATTTTTGCTATTAAATATGTTATCTTATACCAAATAGAGACAGCCTTAGATCCAAAATATACCTCATGGACAGACTCCAGTCCATTTCAGGAAAAAACTACAATCACTACACGAAACTAAGATCGAAAAACCCCACTTTTTATCTGCAAAACATTATACCGTATGCCTCCACAACATCAATGACATCGTTCAAAAAATCGCTATATTCATAGATAAAATACTAAATACAGCAGATCAGTCTTAGATCGAACCGTTGTGGGTCTCTCGTAATTTATAGACATGATAAGGTATTTTAGGGGTATTTAGGGTTCTTTTAATGATTAAAATAGTCTCAGCTGCAATGATAGCGGCCGCGGTGACTATTGAGATATTTTATGAGCATGAAAATCGCAACCGTAATCAAAGTGACAATTGAAACGAATTAATTTTTAACGTAATGTCGAGATTTGTCGCAAGTGATTTAGTTCGCGCTGGGTGGTTTTTACGGGCTTGCATTTTGAAAGAGTAGGCATTTTTTTGTTCTTCTATTACATTCTATTGTTTGTCTTCGTAATATTCAGAGTGCAGTCATTACATATAATCAACTCAAGTATGCTATTTGAACTAATAGTGCGATATTGTAAGTAATGGTGACGTTACTAGTTTTGTTGCAAGTGATGGTAAAATTGGTTCTCATTGGCTTGGTGACACTGGTGAAAACTTGGAGTGAGTAAACTATGTAGGGAAAAAAATCGCTCGCAAAGTAATTATCATCCACTCTACTTTCAGAACTGAGAGCGCAACTTTGAGAGCTATTCGGACTTAAAGCACTACACTGCCACAAAGAACCACGTTATCACGGCTTTAAATTACACTTACTTCATTTTAATCCGGATACGAGATCTTTTTCTGACAAATTTTAATCATAAGCATTAAACTGATTGTGATTATCGCTTGTAAAAGATACCAAATCAATGAAGGTCAAGAAAAGGGAACCCAGAAAGGGTGAAATTCTCAGTGGGAAAAAAAGAACAAACAAAAGATTAAGCCACCTTTAAAACAAAGAAGGGGTAATTTAGCAAATATCAAGGACAAATACACAAAAAAGGGTCAAATTCTCAAAGTATTATTTCAGGATTAATTTAGTCTTGAAAAAGAGTGAGCAAATATGGTTATCCGTCAAGTCGTTAGAGAGATCACCGATTTGAAACAGTCTTAACTGGAATAAATCAACTGTTTCTTTGAGGATGGTTCCGTCTTTTATAGCTAACTGGGACCTCATCTGCTTGAAAAATTACTTACATGTTTTACAGGGATTGATTCTGAGTAGCTCATCGATTATTCGCAAACCCGATTTTATCCCTCGGAAAGGCATTGTTACAACTTTTTTGCCATGAATATTCTCTGATTTCAAAGACCTTTTCTTCGAAAATCCTCCGCAATCGTGAAATCAGAATAATATCAGTCAAAATTGATGTATATTTCAATTCTCTTGCGTCACCAAATAGATCGAAAGTGAGACTAGCTCCAAATCACACCAGTATCACTCTAGTGTCCCACCTTACCATTGCACCATCGGCTGAAAAGGTCTCACACTACATTTAAATGCATCAGGGAAAGAAATAGAACATGTTATGGTAGCGTAAGTGAAGTTTTGAACGAGCTCTTATCTAAATAGAAGACAGTTTGCGTAGCTACATGAATAATGATGAGAAAAAGCCCAAATATCTCCAGCTCCTCTTTATACGAAGTGCAAAGATTTTCTAGACGAAAAATTTGTAAGGCAGTTATGGGCGCTTGATTATATGGCGCTAGAGGCACTAAAAAGCCATTAAAGCTCAATATCTGGCCAAAATCGATATTTTAATCTACCCCTTAAACACTACAGTTAGCCAGTACATTTATATTAATTTTAACGTTAATCAACCGATCGACAAATTCCAGTAGTAAATTTCGAAACTCACTCGCCAGCCACCATTAACATGCCTCTCAAGAAGGCACAAGATTAAATATGTTCATTCCGCCGTTGCTGCATTCTAATTGGCTCGTGTCAATTGTAATGTACCAAACTACGGTGAGGTAAACTACCCTTCATTTTACTGCCAGAAAATTTCTTCAGCTAAATGCGATCAAGAGCAGAATATTGTAAGAATGAGGTATCAGATTAATCTACGAGTGATATCGAGCTCAAATATGTAACATAAATTCCGTATACTTCATCCCTGATCGAGCTCAAATATGTAACATAAATTCCGTATACTTCATACCTGATACAATATATGTAGAACAAAATAATTGCGCTTGTGACCGGTGTTCTTATAAAATTAATTTTCGCGGTAATAATCCAAGTAGAAAACTTAATAAAAAGTTTCGTAAGGACTAACTCCTTGATGATAGAGCTTGTTGGGGTTTTGGCAAGAATGTCACATTGTGTCTCAATTTCGGCCGTAAAGATAAGAATGTTTTTTAAAAAGGCCAATAATATCAGAGAAGCCCATTTCGGATTTTATCATGTCTACAACACGCGTAATTTTTGAGTTTTTTCAGAACGTAGAACTGGATGATCAATCAGTAGATTATTATTTAACCTTTATTGAGAACTTCGTGGGAGAATAACACAGTGATCATGATAGTGAAGGTCCCGAAAATAATGAAAGAGAAAATTAAAATTATAGTTCAGTTCCGGAAAAGATACGCTTCCAAATTAGAATTACTGTCCACCGCTTTTGTTTGGCGACCATTTTTAGCTGTGTGTTCTCAAGCAAGCCAAATTATTCCGAAAAGAACTCAGTATGGGACAATGACGAGCCTTTTATGTCCAGAGATAAACTATCACTTTTCTACGGAGAAGAAGGAAATGAGGGAACATATTTATGAAAATCAATGACATTTTAATTGTGAGGAACTTCAAATTCCCTAGAAATTCTAATGCTGAGATAATGAAAGGAAATTCATCTTCAAAATAGTGCTCAAAGTCAATGATTGGGAAATCGAAAGCAAATTATTGTTACGGTCTACCTGGGATCAAATTGAAACAAAATTATATAACAACTGATTACACTTTGGGTCTTTTATATGTTCAAACTGTGCAAATACTACAATTCTTACTCTAAACCTTGATGATGCATTTATTCCGCTACGCGCTAGTTTATTTGATGCAAATATTCCCTTTATTATCATTTTTGAAGCTCTTTACGGATCTATACTTATTCTCAAAAACGTCGACTACCTAATTGTCTCCAATAAAATATAGGAATTGACTATGCAACTCACGCCCATAAAAAGTCACCTTTCAGTTACACGGACTTTCCTGAAGTCTTATTCAAAAAATACCGATGAACGCGCCTACGTATATATTTGTTTCACCCATCAGCTTCCAAAATAAATTGTATACATATCAGACCTAAAACGGAGAAATAAACCTGGAACATGATAATTTATTACGGGAAAATGAATACAATGCTTTTATTGTCAAGAATTTGAACCAAAACTTATATCTTTCCAAGTCATTACATCCCATAAAATCATCTTCAACGAAGAGGTAGCATTGTTCATACTTTTCGTGAAACTTTCTAGTACTACATGTTGTTTACACGCAAAATGTTTTTAGTACGCTGTACTCTTACATGAATTATTACTAGGCTCGAAATAGATTTAAACGGGTTTTAAAAATAACCTCTAAAATAAACTGTAATTACCAGAAGAATACTGTAATTACTGAGATAATTAAATTAGACCAAATGCATAATCTTTGTCCAAAAAGCAAGGAGAGACTTAGAAAACTCCATTGGAATTCAACTAAGGATACTTTGACATGAATTTTACAACAAAAAAGGTTCAAGTGAGCAGTATCATGATACGTTACGTTGCCTTTACGACAATATTCTCCATTTAGAGCTTAAATCTGAAATTAAGTAGTAGATAAACTTCTTTGCACTACAGATATGAACGATACCATAAACTCAGAATGGATGGTTCCAGAGTTACTCTTCTTTGAGTCTTGCCGAGGTTTCCGGTCACTACTTGTGAGCTCTCTAATAATGTATCGAGTTGGGACGCTCCAAACATCCTGAGCTGAGATAAATACGAAAACTTTGGAGCTTAGATTTGTAACTGAACTCAACCAAAGGCTTCCAAGCGCAATTAACCAAAAGTTAAACGTTATGGGATAAATTTCTAATCTATCCTGAAAATCACAAACCATCAAAATGGATATGACCTTGCGAAACCACAAAAAAAGTAAGGATAAGGGAGGCTTCTCTTCTCAGAAACGACGATGAAATATAAAATTCGAGTTCTCAAGTAAATATTTATTTCGAGATTCAAGATCTGAACTTGGCCGAATTATTATGCAGTCTTGTAAAGAAAAATCGAAATTTTTTATGTAATTCCAGATAAATTGTTATATCGGAATGATCAAATATCCCAATATTGAATTTATCAATAAAAATAGTAGCCTATTATAAAGATGCTAAAAGGTATTCCTAGAAGATAGATGATAGAGATGAAATAAGGTTAAGTACCAATATTATTTCTGGTATATGTTTTTGTAGATACAAGATAAAAACAATGAATAAGAAATATACGAAACACGTTTCTCATTAAGAGTTCAAAATTCATACAGATAATAACTGTCTTCTAAACGACGTTAATTCTATTAAATAACTTTTCACTCGCTTGTTATCGGATTAATTTTTTGGCTTCATTTTTCGCCTTCGAAGTGTAAAGCAAGCATAATAACAGTTAGCCTAGAAGCTAATGCGCAAAATGTACTTTAGAACAATTAAGTAATTTTAAATATATGAGAATCATATAAAGTACTTGATTTATTCAAAATGAATTTACTATCTATTTGATTTAGGCAATTATTATAATCGAAGTATGAATTCAAACGTAAAAGATTATCTGGATACGAAGCTGACTGACTGTAATATCGCATTTTAAAGATACGTGGATCCACATCTCGGACTTCTTGAATCTTAGTTAGAGGATTCATTACTGTGTTAAAGCAGAGAATATATTTAAATATACTCAAATGCCCGTGCAAATTTTTCAATGGAAAGAGAAAAAAACTTATCTTAGATTTTAAAGTGATGAAAAATATGGATTCGAGTTGAGTTACGAAAATTGTGTTCAACACTTTCGCATTTTGCCAATGAAAACGTCCTGCCGTTACATTATTTCATTAACAAATAGACTGGTACTGTAGTAATAATGAAAAACTTAAACATCAAGCCACTCTAGTATGTACCCTCCAAGTGACTAAGCCAAAAGTTTTCGGTTGCAACCAATTTGAAATTTGGAAAAAAAATGTGAACATTCCCGCAAAATTCTTCTCAACCTGATTACATTGTCCTTCGTAAAGAGAAAAGTTTTTCTTGTGGTTTACCAGGCTGTTATATCCAAAAGAGACGAATAGTAACTGAATATGTTTTTGCTGCTGACTCTACGCCTTATATAATGGATTTGATATATTATAAACGATAATGTACAAATTTAATGCCCTTTTTTGAGTCACGGTTTCACTTTCGATTTGTGCATAATTCAATAAAAAAATGTATTCCATGTTATTCCATGTTATTATCAATTTTTTTCACTTAAATTATCTCCTTATGATAGTCACTAGTTGTGTGAATCATTACCGTGCTGAAGGGGAAACAGTCAGTGCTATTTTAGTCAGTACTTTTGATAATCCTGCTGATGCCTTCACAAAGATCTCAAAGCGTTATGCCCAAAATCAAATTCTGCCTGCAAAAAAATTTTGATCTACCCATCCATCAATGGATAATTATTGAGTGCAAATGGAGAAAATAATAGGACTGGGCAAAGAAACTGAATGTTGCATATTACACACAGGATAAAATGCATAGATTTATGTATGTAACATTCTCATTTCCCTTTCAAGTATTTATACCTTCATTACCACTCTGTACTATATAGTCTAACTTTCGCTTTCTTAATGTGTTTGTGTACAGAGTTATTCAGTATTTGTGTTATGATCGTCCTAGAGCACGGAAACTAGGACTATATGCAGGAATTTCCGCTTAGTGTGTAGATAGAGGTGAGCATATATGCTAGAGTTAGTAGAAGGTATCTACTTTCTTTTAAAGGTCTTGCCTACTCGTACAATGAGGTAAGAGGAATCAAAACTTGATTCTTGTCGTCTTAATCAACTTCTTTTTCCTAACTATAAAAAAATCTAACCTTTTTTTGGTCTGCCGCGAACGCCAACAGCCTACTTTTCTTGCCCCTTGAATTTTCGCTACAGAAAAAGATCTGGAAGGCGAGCGTACCCTTCTTTCAGTTTCGTTTATTCTTGTGTAGTCTACAACTTGGGTGAACACGGGAAATTGATTTACTGTAACTGGTAAGCTAATTGATACGCAGTCAAATTTTCTACAGAGTTAGAACGAGATTCGTCTTATCGCCATACCACCCATTACAAACTTTACGTACTGTAAAGTGTGTGTGTACACGCTAAGACATGTACAGTGACTGGAAAGTCGGTATTTTTGCGGCCCAAGTTACTCTGATGGAAAGCACGGGGGAAACATGATCTTAAGTCAATCTTTCTTCCTGCTTCGACTGATTAATGACAACTGAAGATCCTTGCCGCAGTTGACCTTCTACATGTGCAAAGGCAACTACCGGAAAGCGCAGTAGCCTCTTATCTGTAGGCTTCTCGAGTCTTCCGGCTATCTTAAGTGCAGGAAAGCACCGCGTCGTGGTTCAACGCAAGCATGAGCCAATGTTGCGTTGGCCATTTAACTATTTTCACTAACAGCGTCGCAATAAAGTTCTGGGCATGTAGCTTATCGATTAGGAGGAAAATTTAAATGAGATTTCCTCGGTTCCAGACATTTGATTCGTAAAATAAAGGGAAAATATTGTTTTGTAAATTTGAAGAGCATATTCAGACAATATATAGATATTGTGTAGAATCTTCTTCTCTTGCCTCTGAGCTGCATAATTCATGCAAACACTGCATACAAAGGCCTGCAGTTGTGAAGGGGAACAAGTTCGCACAAACAAGGGAGCCACGTTGAAATTCTCGGCGGCGGGGAAGTGACCCCAAAGAATAAGCCAAATCGCTATAATTTTTGTCTGGACAGTGAAGAGACGAATGAGCCTAGCGAAAAATTGAACTGCTAAACAGCGGTGGGCGGAGTGCTGTGAAAAATAGTGGAAATTCTTATTTTGCTCTTTATTAGCTTTTGATCACGTACTGGAATGAGCTTTTGACTGGCTTGAAAGGAGTCTTTGGCACACTTGAGCTTTTTCCGAGAGCATGTACGCTGCCGAGGGATAAAAGGGAAGAATGCTCAAATATTCCCAAAAAAATAAAATAAATTCTCACGATTGCGTTCTATCGGATATATGCGGTCCATTAAAGATGATAAAGTCTTCTTCGACGTTCATAGCCGAAAAATGAGACTGTTTGCAATGCCTGGACCTATGCCTGCCATTTTTCGTCACATCTGCTTTCCTTTCGCGCCCGTCTATCTTCTCCATAATATATTTTCTAACTCTGGCTTGTTACCAGCTTCTTCAGGAGCTCCTTGGCCCGCATAATTTCGTTTCAAACTTTGCCATATTGAGAAATGGACATTATTGCGATTGATCTCCTCACCATTCGAGCGCTCCTGAACGAATTCCTTTTCCAGACCGCTTCTTAGGGAATAATTAGTAATTTCGTGGAATTCTGCTAAATCTAAAAGTTGATAGTGTGTAGATTTCTCGCACGTTCCCTACACAAACAGAAATTTTATGAGTAATTGCGTTGGAAACGATAAAATGAACTGGAATTACCTGAGGAGGAACTTTTGTAATTTCATACCGCACTGCATTTAACCCGAACCAATTATTGAATCTTCTCGAGCACTTTGACGTAGGATTTAGCACTTTGATATATGATTTACCTGCGATATGGTTTGAAGCTAATTAATATTGACTCTCGAAGAAACCCAGTACATAGTTGGGTACGGAAGCTGGAATCAATTTTAATTACAAAGTAGAACCTCTGAGGAATCGGGTTTGGGTTTCAGCCAGTGATCAACATGGAATCGGCTACGCACGGGAGCCTTCTATTAATGAGATCCTGTGCGTCATCTATGGAAAAGTTCCTTGCTATACGCTGGTCACAATGCAAAGGACACATTTCTGTTCCTTACTTGAGAACTGCTACCTACCGTGTCCTGTCAGCGTCTTCAGAAAACTTTGATGTTGCCCCCTCGGAGGGGTAGGCGTCTAGTGGCAAGACTATATTCTCCATAAGGTTTATCGTATTCTTCCCCTATGGATATACAGAGTTATAAAGGCGGTGTCAGACAAGGCAGAGATGCTTTTCCGCACTAAGGAAAGGGAAGGTGCTTTACAACTAACCGTCGATGCTTAGTGCAAAAGAGGTCACGATACCTGAAATCTTATGGGATGGCAACACATACCCTCACATATGGGGGCGCGGTACTCTCAAAAAGCTGCAAGGTAATACGTCTGAAATATAAGATAGCTGCGCTCTTTGCAGCATTACTTGTTCTTTAATTCAACCCGGAATTTTTTACGAGAGCTTCCAGTGTTTCACGCTGTGGATCCCGGAAATCTGCATAAGGTGTCTCTGATTTGGAGCTCTACCGATCCGTGCTTGTCCAATACTCTCCATTCCTTAGTTAAATTCCTGCAACTGTTTGAGGAAAAGTTCACAACCTGTGACAAATATCGGCATATCGGAAGAAATGGCTAAAAAGCATGCCTATTGACTGCTTACCTTCACTTCAAATCATTGCAGTTTCAGAGCTTGAACTGTGTTTCCGTCCGAGGAAAAGTACAGAGCTCCAAAAGAAGAAAAAAAATTCGTGACTTTGCACGCCAATGCATTAAGTAACCTAGTGGCACTCGAAATGGATCCAACATCATGATGAAGATGATTTCATAGAAAAATCGTGCAATAGGATGGCTCTACTGAGGGTGTGATTTACGGTGCTTTCATTCCGGGGCCGAAAAGTTTGCGTTGGTCAAAAATTGCTATAATCATCACTATGTACCTTCGTCGCGAGTTTTGGAAGAAGTTTTCTGGGCCCTGTACCAATTTACACTTTGGGAGGCTACAACCCCGATGCTTTTGCGATGATAATTGATATCACGCAGTGATTATCCATGAGGGCTATGAAAAGTAATAATAAGTAATGGTGTATATAGATGCAGAGGCATGCTGCGGTTGCTGCCACGTCTCAAGAAGCTTGGCTCCTGGGTGGACTCAATCCTGCCGCTCTAAGGAAACTTTTCCGTACTATACCACCCCATTTCACTTCGATTTATTTTCGACTCCTTTATCTAGCACTGGGAACAGCTGACCATGTCTCTCAAATGTCAAAACACCCAAAACGTTTCCCCTGCTATGAGGCTAAACTCCAAATCACGGAAGGAGTATGCACTGATTGAAACTGCAATTGACGAAAAAAGAAATTGTCTTGAGAAGTTACAACGTTTTATTTATACTGGTAGGAACAGATTGCCAGAAATTGACAATATCGGAACCAGTTATCCTGAGGCGGAGGTGTTGCAACTGACAAGAGTGCTACATAACTATGGTTATAGGAACGAGAAGAGGTGAATAAGGACGGAAGTTCATGGGGTTCCAAGTAGGTATAGAAGAGGAAGAGTCTATCATCTATTCTCAGGGACTAACGTAAAATAAATGCGTCTTTGGGCAGAGGTTGACATTCAACTTCCGGACAACTTGGGTCTGTACTTGAAGTGATCTCCTAACTAACTTTTTCTCTCCTCTAGAAAGCAATTCACGCCACTTATGTAAATTTTTGGCTAGCTCTAAGCTCTCGAAGACACATACTAAATACCATAATATGCATTAAAGGCAATCTTGTAGGCGAAAAAGACTAACAGTAGATATTATAAGGATAAATACCCGGATCTCCTCATTAAAATCTCCGTCCTCGAGATCAGAGCCAAACAATTACTCCAAAATATCCATACCTAAATTCAATCCCTGAAAATATAGAACGGACCAGGACGATAGATAGTCTCCTCGCACATATCAAGATCCTCCAATCCCCCCTCAAGGCCCTCAATCTCCGCTTCATCTCCAACAAAAGGATCTGGGATTATGATTACACCCTCAGTCTCCATTCCGTCCTCCACAGAAACTTCCCCCACGGTTGTACATCAGTGGCTTCCATGGGTCCACTCAGTCCTCCTCATTTTAGGGTCCTTCCATACCCACCTCAACCTCTCCCGGGTCCCTTGCATCTTCTGCCTCTTCTTCCTCATCTGCCTCCTCACTTTCCCGGTCTATTCTTCTGCATTAATCCTCGTATTCAGTTAACCCGGCAGTCTCACAGCTTTGAATCTGCATGCATTCAGAGCAGTAGTAAATAATCTGCTTGATAGAATATCGGAACTAAGTTTGGAGCACGAAGCAGATCAGAGTCGAAGTATTTCTTTCCGAAAAAGGAAGCATAAATATACAAACTTAAAATAGAAAATGGAGTCGTACAATGAATTTGGATTCATAAAAGAAAAATACCTTAGAATTTGTTTCATTAGAAGAGGCAGGATGTAATAGAAGAGTCATGATGAATGGTTTGAAGAAGGAGAGGGCAAGAATGGATCCCGGGATTAAGGGAACAGGAATTTGCAGAAATGTTCGGTGTCGTAATGACAGACATGATAAGTTTATTGAAGCACTTTAGGGACCTTAAGAAGCGACGTTCCAAAGTTCTCATGCAAACTTTTATTGGCGGAACAAATCTGAGGTTTACGGAAGATCAATGGGGAAAGTGAATGAAGAAATGAAATTTGAGTGGCATTTCTGCTAAGCATTGTTGCGAGACTCCGTTTAGATTCCCCCCGCTAGAAGTGTCAGACGAGGCAGTGAGCTACCCCGTCATTCCCCCCATTGTTTCGAGGATAATGACTACACTCACACGGGAGCACTGCCTAGTGGATGAGAAGCAACAGTCAAGCAAGCCACCTGCTTGGCAAGTCGAGTCGTCATCTTCGCGCGAGACCTGCAGAAAGCGGCCTGCCACCCCGCCGTCGAACCGCGGGATGGGGTCCATCGCACGAGGCCAGACATTCAGGCGATGGGAAGCAATGGAGGTACAGACTTCTTTGAAGTCACGTTAATCAACCACCTAGTGCCCTCCTGTAAGAGGTTGCAAACTTTTAATTTGCTCTCCTCGCTCAATGCGGCCGTGTCCGCGAAGATTAGAAGATATGAATCTTTTTATCGTAACGTCCGGGAGAGGTAGCCTCGTGCCTATCCCTGTATCCACTCTCGCAGGTTGGCATCTAGACGCCTTTGGGGGGCTAACCGATGTCACACCCCATAGGTCTCCATTGCCGTTAGGGGGAAGGTTTGGGTGTTTTACTCTTGGAAGATATATCCGATCCGATCGCCGGTAGGGCGATGGAGACCTATGGCAAGGTCCGAGCGGTGCTTACCCAAAGGCACGCTGCCGCAGCCGTTATGTCCAACTCCGCTTGCCTGCTGGACGACCATGGGCCAGCTTTTTAGGGAAAAGTAAGAGGTACTACTGGTCACCCTTTACGATACCTGCCTCACTTTCAGACTCTCTTATACCCATACCTGTCTCCCCTACTCTTCGGAAAACAGCCGCCCTGCATCCTTAATCAGTAAAGCACCCCAATTCCCCCCCTCTAGGGTGTTACGTGCCACAAACTACCATATCTTTCAAATATGAAGGCACCTCACATTCCCCCCTGCCATGTTCTTATAACTCTTGGAATTCAAACCTGCAGAATCTTTCGATGGCTGCGTTGAGGGCGACAGGTGAGGTGATACGGACAATTCGTGCAACGTTTCGGCCAGCGCTATGGAATGAAGCAGGGACTTGAAGAATAAGAGATGTTGTCAAGGGCGACGTCGAGGGGGAACGGACTAGTTTAGGTTAATTGACCGCAACATGGCCTCGTGCCGGCGTGACACTATCATGTTCCTGTTTGGAATTTTGTCTAATCTAGAGAAGGGGTGGGCTCCATTATTTATTCAATGGTATGAACCATGTAGAGTGCAAGCCTTACCGTAAAGCGAGGTTTATTTTCAGGTTAGATGCGGCACGAGTTCTGGGCACGAAGCACGGGATACTGCACTACGCAGTTGGGGTGATCGAAACCCCATACTGTGCAGTATGAAATGTACTGTATGTACTGTACTGTTGTGCACTTGACAATTTTACTAATTTCAAAGTACTGTGCCGACTTTATTTTGATACCGTTCATTGTAAGGTTTGATCACGAGCACCTCTTCTCGGCCAATTCGTTCTGAATATTTTTAAAATATGCCAGGCATGACAAACTCAATTTTGAACAGTACGTACGTGCAGTAATTCGCCAATGGGGATGAGGAACAGCGCTGGACAGTAAATCGTTATGTCAAAGGTTTTAAAACACTGCATTACATGCAGTACAAAAACTGGGCCGAAAACATTTTTGGCCCGAATAAAGCAATATTATTTCAGCCCCTGACTAGTTTGCACTAATTTGCGTCGTCATCAGGTAATACAGTGGCAATTAGTATTGAATATCGGGCCAAAACCAAATAATTTGGGTGTCCGGATGTACTGTACAGAACCGTTTGGAATTGTGGAATTGTATTGAGTACATTTTGTGTTGTGCTGTACTGTACAGCGCTTTACTCAATACTTGACTCGATGTTACGGCGAGATATCCTGTGCACGACACAGCACTGAAATACTATACTTACGTTGGCGAAAAAGGATTATGTTGCAACAGAGATGGTGAGCCAATCGGGATACCGTCATTGTATAAACTCTAACCGCATCTTAGGCAGTCAGCTGAACAGTTAGTACATCGTTAGCAGCGCTGAGTCATGGCCGTCAAGGCCAAGTGAATGATCCGGGTTTACGGGCTAAGGTGTACAAAGGCATCGGCTACGTGAACGGGGGAAATTTGGGGTGTTTTATTGATTAGAGATGTATATACGGTAGGACGGGTACTTATCGACACGGCGGGGCAGGTCTGTGTATTGGGTGGTCTTAAAATAATCAGTAATCCGTAATCTGGATGTTTTTCCCCTTCCGTCCGAATTGATACCAAGTCCATGTGGGCATTACGGATTATTTCAGGAATTATTGAGGGCATAAATTCCTGGAGATGGAATAATATTACATGCAGCACATTACAATGCTAGACCGTGCTGGACAAATTTGCAAAGCAACTGATTAGAAACTGCAATATGGACCACGTATAAACTAGCGTTCACACAGGCCACCTTATAAATTCCTATAAATATCATTCTTCCACTACCAATTCTCAATGAGTGGGAATGTGAGGTGCTCTAGTGTTTGAAAGATATGGCCTGTTGTGGGCCGGAATATCTTCGAGGGTGACCGGTAGTACCTCTTAATTTTCCCTCAGTTCTCAACGGTTTCTCAAAATATCAACACGTTGGTACCGAAAGAATGCAACTGCTTCATTCGATCGGACAATCTACTAAGTCACTCAGTCTCCGAGAGCGACCAATGCGTACTCTCTGAAAAGCATTTTGAATATCTCTCCCAGTGGGACATTCGAGTTTGCAACACCTTTCCACCCAGTCACGTGACACTAATGCGCCAGCCACTGTTCAAAGCTGCGAGTTCAACTGCCTAACGACTGCGCAGTGAATAGTTCAGATTCAGAAAAACACATTCGCGATCCCTTTTTCAAAAAGTAAATCAACGTCCAGGTCCATCTATTGATGCGGCTGACTTGATTTTTGGCCATGGCTCGTTCCTAAAGAAAAGTCAACCAACGAAAGGGACTGGATGGACTGTGCACATCATACACTGTATTGTAGATCCTTTGTACCCATGGGCCTTTAGTGCCCCTGAACAGAATGATTTCAAAAAAGTGGTTGAAATCAATTCTTTGACAAATTGGTAACCTGGTACTACCGTGCTGACGGAGTTCCTGCTCATATAAATGCAGTGCAGTACGTGACAAGTGTGGCACAATTTTTTTCCGAAATACAACCGTGATGTTGACATCAGCGCTGACATCAGGCAGCAACACAGCAAATTGATTCGCTCCAAGCTTCCTTGTCTTGCCCTGATTGTGCGCCACATGAGCCAAGTGAAACTACCCTTGATAACTTCTGTTGTGCAGATGATTGGAAGCAATTTATTAACGACGGGCGGCTCTTGAGTTAAGGCATGATATGATATAGTGCATCTGCCTCCAGGACTGTTTTCATTGACTTTTTGACTCGTGATGCATTCAAAACAGGGTGCATTAAGTTCCGGCCACCCAGCTTTCAATGTTGCCCTGATAGCGTGACACGCCAGAGCTTGTCATACAGAGTCGGTCAATTTCTGATCGCCCTTCTGTGTGGACACTTCGCAAGTGAAATCAAAACAAAATTTTAGCACTTATGCTACAAATCTCCTTTACCGCTTTAAGAAGAAAAGATATCTGCACCAGTCGCACTTCGCCGCGTATAATGACCTGTGCCTGTAGTTAGGGAATGAACATAGCGTACCACATAGGTACTTAGCAATGAGCATGACGCACCGAAATCATACAGCTCTAAGTTAACCTCTTCGCGCGTCAAACCTAGCCAATCGGGAAAATTATAATGGATTGGCGACTGCTGAGCGAATCATTTCAAATCGGAGAGCTCAGAAAAGCGGATCTATCCATATTGACCCTGCAGTAACAGCTGTGGTGTCCTCCACAATTTACGCAACAGTAGCCGAGCGAAATGCTGTTTCAAGTCCACTAAGAAGCCTATAGTGATCAGTTGAACCCACTAGTACGCTCATATACTAACTTGGATTTTAGGGCGTGGCCTGCTTCTCCATATGCACCTTCTTTGACGAGCCTTGTTACCCTTCCCACATCAATGTCGTTTTGCTCGGCGTGCGTCGGCCGCTTATCACCTCGTGTGGTTGACTGTTTCAGGACAGGGCCACAACCTGGGAGGATTGCTCTTCAACCTAGTCCTGCACACCCGTTGTCCTGAGAATACAAGATTTGCTGACCTCTAATAAGAATGGCGACAGAGAGGTAGCGCAGCTCCTTCTAAGCTATGGCATCATGGAGACAGATATATCATCGGAACCCACAGCAGCTACTGAAAATATTAGAAGTCCTTTCGTCGTCATACGCCACAGAGTAGTAAGGATTGGGCGTTTTACTCGGAAGACATATCCGAGCTATTCCATAGTTTTCCAGACAACCACAACCTACTCAAAAAAGGTATGCCGACACAGTAATGGGGGAGGAACTACTCTTCCTAAAAGGCTACCTTCAGGCGAGCCTTCAAGCAGGCCGTACGCCACAGACGCGACCTCCATCTGTCCCAGACAAAGTGCACGGTTTGCTGGCCTACTGCACCACCCTCCGTCCGTCCAAGAGATCTACCCAGCCGGACCACAGCAGGTATATAGTTACGCAAACTCGTATTCTCAACGGCCCCATAGGCCCGACAGCATTCATGCAACAGGATTTCTACGAACATGTTGGGTCCCTTAAGCCTTCCTGGCAACAATTGCCGATCTTGACGACACACATGTGGCCCTTCAACTCTTCCGAAAATGCTTCAGAGTCTGCAAGGTCGGCTACTTATTACGCGTCCTTCCCCTTCTAGTATAGCGGAAGGCGCCAAGTGCTTCGACGAGGTGATCGGGAAATGCGTCCGGACTTTGGCCGGAGGCGTCCTTGACCTTGATGTCTTTCAAGAACTCCAGCTCCCGGTGAAACGCCCAAACCCGAGAAATCATTGTTGGGGTAGGCCTCACGTTGGGGCGCGGCATTTCTGCCGCCGCTTTTCTCGCCTCTTGCGCCGCTGCTGATACCCTCGGCCGCTCCATTTACCGGCTTCAGTACGACCGCTGAGCACATACAATGATCCAGTCGACGCCCATAGGGTCTGGTCTGTCTCTTGTCCCCCGTCGGATATCGTTCCCTTCAGCGCCTTTTACTCAAAGAACCCCCTTGCCAAAAAAGGCTGACGGATGCAATTCACGAAGCGGCTTAAGAGCGTATACCTTCTGCCGACAGCAGGGTACAAGCTTTTCGCTCGTCGATGGGCTTCCCCGGCGCTGAACAGTGGGTATACTGCGCACGATGCCCGGGCCTTAAGACAACATTGCTCCCAAAGCTTTTCCCGGCTGGTTCCAATACTATTGCCAGATACCACTCTTCGCCCAGCACCCCGTGCCCCAGGAGCAACTGCTCGGAAATCTTGGACATCTTCGGTGACCACCCTATGCACTGCTTGCAAGACAGAGAGCGAATCGATCGTCACTGCCATGTCACGGTCCTCACATCGGACTAGTACCCGTAAATGAGCCCTGTCCCAATGGCCAACACGCACGAGGCCAAACATAAGGGCTATGGGGAGCACCGGAGGGACAGACATTTCGATGTTACATTCGTCAATCCACTTGCTCCCTCAAACACACGGCCCGTTGTTTCAACCCCTTGACATCTCTGAACGCCGCGAAAGCGTCAAAGTTCAAGAGGTATCAAGACTTTATCACCACGCATGCCAGGTCCCGACTGGTTCCAGTGGCGATACCCACTCGTGGCGGGTGGCAGCCGGACGCATTCGCGTTGCTACCAGACTTGGCTAGGCACGTCGTCGTGTGAGGCATGGAGACCTTCGATCGGGTGCGATCTGTCCTTATGCAAAGACACGCTGCGGCGATGGTTTCGTCCAACGCAGCATGCCTTGCGGCTGTCCTCACACCAGTCTTGTGAGGTCGTCCTGCCTAACTCCGCCTCCTTTTTAGACTCTGTAATACACAGACCTGCCCCCCTAGTCTCGGAAAATTGCCGTCTTACATCTCCAATCAATAAAGCACCCCAACTTCCCCCGTTTAGGCAGATTATTCGCTGCCCAGGCAGCGAAGCCAATGGCACCGTTGTTATGAGTGTCAATGCCTTTGTCAGCGTTGTGAGACCCATTACAAGCTATCATCCGGAGTGTTCCTCTGAAAAGTTGTAAATTTACCTATAAAAGGTTCCAGATGAAACATGGTTTCGTCTTGACTCCCGTCTTGATATAACCGAGAGCGTTACCATTGACCTGGGATACGGACTGTTGAGTTCAATTACGAGAAATTGCAAAGAAGAAGTGAAGAAACCGGTTGAGAACACACAAGCGGATGCCCATTTTCTCGTAGGCTTTTCTCCCATTTAAGTCCATATACACTTGTCTCCTAACTTGTTAAACCAACTAAGCTAAGCCCTAAATCAACCTGGACTACCACGGAGGTGGCGGGAGGCAATCCAAGCCACACGAATAAAGGTTCAACCCAAATCTCATCGGACGTTCTCATTTCAGGCTCTACACATCTGAGGATAACCATCGAATTCATACCACCCAGCTCCGTCTTGCATCCGTTCTGTACACCATCAGACACATAGACATGAAGCGAAAACGGCATTTGGCAAATACAACAATGATACACAGAAATTATGGTCTTGAAATTCCAAAAGACTAACTTCTCGAGAGGTTTCGTGCTGCCCACAACACACGTCTCAACTCATATTCACGCAGCAACTGGTCATACAAATGATGAATCTTCTGATTTGAGGGCTGCATCTCCAGTCAAATCAACTTGATAAGGGGTTAGGAATGATATTATACTGTAGTGTGTAAGTGTCGCGCACGTTTCCCTTGACACTGTAAGGTGTTCAGGGCAGAGATTTCAAAGTGCTATATTTTCAAGTGGTACACTCACCGCCGTCCCTCCCCAAAAAAGAGAGGTACAATCGAGTGAGTTACAACTACCCCGTTAACGACGAGTCCGTAGGAAGCCGCAGGTCGCCGGACTGGGCAATTCTCTCTCTCCCTAGTAAACTTCATTTCATTTTCCTACCCTACTTTTCAACTACCCTTCCTATCGACTAACGTCGCTGATTGTACACCGACGTGACAAGGAGAATGTATAAGGCACGGTCTCAGGACAATCGGATTCTGAGGCTCTGCATTCTACGCTATCAAGATTACCGAAGTAACCATGCCGTTTTCTCGTAACCAATTCAGTTCAAAAGCTGAGAAGCTCAAGAAGAAGACGGGGACCATGGCCATTACGGGCTCTACTTCGTTGGCGTTGCTACATATTGCTAAGGAACTACTTGACTCGTTCTTGGTTATTGATGCTCCATCTGCTACTGCGTCTGGCAATTCTCCCCCTGTCGTGAATTTACCGGAGCCTGGAGACGTTATAGAAATAGTTCATATGATGCTGGCGGCACCGTCAGAGATCGTCAATGAACAGCTCTTTAAGAATCCCCTGTATGGGCTGGCTTCGTTATACGAGACCATTGACCTCCTCAACGCGGCTGCAGTCCCTGAATAGTACTGGAATGAACTTAAAATATCTGAACATGACCGTCAAAACCGTGGCATCAAACTTCATGTTTGGTTATGCCATTCGCTTGAGGTGAATGCTGAGTATTGTAAGGCTGTTATTGCGAAGTTCGAGCAATCAAGCGGATCTCCAAACCCTTTTGTATCTGGGCAGAGTAATGCGAAACACAGAGGGACCACCAATGCCACCCACTGTTCTTTTTCTCGAGGGGCACCAGAGGCCCGTGCTACCACTTGTTTTCATGTCGCTACGTAGGACACCCGCAAGGAAATCTTCGCGCGCAGAACAAAGGATCTCAAGAAAAAACTTCCCAGAACAAATGGTGGCACATCTTGGAGCCCACAATAGTGCTGCCATCTCTGTAATGGGTCCATCAGGACCATCGCAATTGGAGAAATCGACGCTTCCGACACTACCAACAAAGTTTACGTCATTGGGTAATATGATGCAGGAACCCATTCCGCTTGGTATGACTTCGACAAGTGGCAATCACCACCATGATTATGGAGACCGGAAGAAGGCGAGTTACGCTGTGCAAATGATGAAAGACCAAAATTTCAATGGAGATATTAAGCAAGATGTCAAGAATACCATCAAGATGTATGTCATATGAGCTCGCCAGTATTCTTTGACTGATAGGCAGAAAATCGACATCTTTATACATGCCTTTGACGGCGAAGCCCGTCGTTTCTTCATGGAAAAGACGATGCCGGCCATGTCGTTCCCGACGATGTGCGAGATTATGGAAAAGGAGTACAACAGCGATGCGAGGAAGTTACAAGTTATGTGTGCGTTTGAGCTCGTAAGGCGTCACTCTCTCATGCGCGAGCATGATATCCACGATATTACCTAGGGGCTCACTAAACTATTTGAGCCCATAAATGAGCTTCCTCCTCAGTGCTCTAGTGGTTTCCAGTCGGATGCCAACAAGACGGACTATCTTCGTCGAGCTGTTGCTGAGCACTCCGATTGGTATACGATACCTATTTAGAATGTAACTTCGCAGAAATATACATAAAATTGATTCGGTACTGTCCTACAAGAGTCTATTCAACACCTCAAGCAGCTTTACATGCTCTCCAGGACCCCATTCCCACATAAAGGAATCGTGGACAGTGATGAAGAAGGTGTGTGCTTACACGTAATGAGACACGGTCGCAAGCCACGTCATGTTCACTAGAAGGATGGAAGGGGTTATAGGAGGCATAAAAAACCTACTCCGCGCCGCCGGTACTCGGCAAACACATTCGAGGAGGCGAGACGTCGCAAGGGGTGTGTCCGCTGTGGTGAGCAATGAAATAGGCACCATAGATGGGCTGAAGACGCAGCCAGGCGTCATGCTGAGAAAATGCTCAAGCAAGGCACCCAGCAATCCACATAGTAGCTGATCTGATTCAAGATCATGAAAAAATGCTTAAGCAAGACGATGAACAGCATAATACCTTGGAGAAGTGCGACTCAACGCAGGAGGCAAAGACATTCATGGACTTAATGGGAAATCCCCATGATCATGATTCGGATTCTGATTCTTTGAGTCCTCCGATTAACGCCCATTATGACATTCTTGAGGCTAAGGAACAAAAGTGTTTATCAACACGCTCAGCGTGGAACTCCAAAGATCGGCAGGATTTTCGGTTTGGCGATGAGGATCAGTGAGACGTGATCCCCGTCGCCGGAAGTTGAAGAAACGGAGTGAAGATATCATCATCATGTCCGAGCTCAGGGCCGCAGACCTTGTTTCCCAGATGCGCCGCACTGGGCCACAACAGATTACAGGGTTCTGTATCGACACTGTTGCCCCGCACTCGGTGATAGGACGAAAAGTTGAACCGCATCTGCAATGAGAATAGAGTCCATGGATGCAGGATACTTGAGGCCAACAAAAGCTTTCGTTTTGCCGATACAACCTCGGGTCCTTGGAAAGGTATAGATTATACTTAACACAACACCGGGAGCCCCACCTATCCGTGTTGGTTTGGATGTCGTACAGGCAGACATTCCTCCACTCCTGGGAATGGAGGTCATGGAAAAGGAAGCTTTAACGCCGTTCTTTATTTCGAACAGGCTGGCCAAACGCAGGAAGATAAAAACGACAGATAGCGAGGAGGTATTCATGGATGAATAGGAATGCCCCATTATCCGCTCGCGAAGTAACCATCTGTACGCGGAAATGAGCTTCACACCTTCCATTTTTATTTCAAGAGTTCAGCTGTCTAAGCTCCATCGAAATTTCTTCCATCCTTGTGTACCAAAATTATCCAACTTGATAAGAAGGCTAACCTAGCACACAACGAAGGAGACACTTCTTGAACTAGAAAGCATCGTGAAACACTGTGACCATGCCAACGTATAAGCCTGGACCCCATCGTTTTGAGTCACAACCGGCACAGGGGACCTGCGCTTCATGAACGTCCTACTCGACGTTATGTACTTAGGTAATGCCCGGTACTGCATGTAGTGGATGAAGCATCATACTTCAGTCCGCATCATTCTTGGACTCCATGACCACTGAAGGAATCTGGGATGCATTCATACGATGCTGATCTTCTGTATAACTAGACTACCTAGCCACATTCTTACCGATCAAGATCTAATTCGGAGAATTCTTCATACATCTCGCCAGATGTGCCAATGTACAAGTAGATCGCACCGGGATCACGTCCCATTCAAGTTTGGGCCTTGCCGAACGTTACGACGGTCCTCTACGCACGATTACCACAAGATAATGCACGAGAGACCCAAACGAAGAAGCATCTTACCCTTGCATGTGCTGTCAAGGCAATGAATGGTACTTTGGGTCCAGAAGGATTAGTCCCCTCCGCACTAGTATTTGGTGAGTATCCCCGAATGCATACTGCTTCTGAGGCCATGCTGAGCCGCGCTACGCTCAGCGAATGTCCTGAGCTTGCGGAGGTGCTCGACGGAAATGGAAGGGCAGATGGCGTGCTTAAGCTCAAAGAGCGCTTCATCACGCTGTGCCACCAGCATGCGACCAACTATACGAACCAGGGATCAAGTCCTATTCTGGCGAGAGAAGGTTTCGAACAGCCGTATTGAATGGCTAGGCCTTTCACGGTCATTCCATGACGCGACAAGAAGCTTGCATATGTACGTGATGCGAACGTTGGGCCTGCAAACCATTCAATCTCGCACAAGTGAAACCGTACTTCACTCGGAAGTACTCTCTTACTCATTCCTCGTTGATATAGACCGTGGCATGTCTTCCTTCAGAAGTCTCAGGACGAAGTCATATTGATGACAGAAGTTCTAGAATCTGATGATGAAAGGGCGCATACTGAGGAGATGAGCCAAGCTAAACTGGCTGAAGTCCGAGGTCTGTTCGACCGGGGGACATTTTTGGTATTAAAGGAAGAAGTCCCTCCAGATGCGAACGTACTAACGGGCCGGTTTGTATTGGCCATTAAGTCCACGTTGGACGGACAGATTAAGTATAAGGCTCGATATGTTATGGGAGGACACAGAGACAAATGGAAAGAACTGATGGTTCATACAATCAATACCTAAGCCCGCAGTCTGCCCGCTTTTGCTCGCATAGCCTCTATATTTGGTTTTGACGTGTGGTCGTCAGACATACGTCAGGCCTATATAGAAGCTTCCAACCCCTTGGGTGGGACATTTACCTTCAGAACCCAGCCCAGAGTTTTCCCTAGAACCACATCAGTGCTTGAAGCTCCTGCGACCATTATACGGGCTATTTGATGCAGGAGACCTATGGCATACAACGCTAGACGACATCATCGGGAAGAACTAGGCATGAGGCAGCGCAAGCTGGATGCCGCTCTTTACTTCTTTCTGGAGAATGAGATTCTCGCTGGATGAGTGGTACCTACGTGGATGACATACTACGCCAGGTAACACGAATTTGTAGACGACACAACAGACGAACAAGGCGTTCGAATGGCAGAGGATCGCTGTTACCATTCGAGTATATGGGTTTCTCGCTCACTAAGGTCCAAAAGGGGGACGTGCTCATTGCAACACCACTTTCTTCGAAACTGGAGAGCTTATCTCGAGATGCCTCATTGAAACAGTTCAGATCCATGCGGATGAGACTGGTATGGTTATCGCACTCTCGACCAGATTGTCTGTTTGAAATTGCACAATTGGCGCAAGTAACGAAGGAGATGTTTGGGAAGCAGTCACGGCATAAATTAGGAACATCGATAAGGCTATCAAGAAGGCTGCGGACAATCAAACTCCACTTAAGATTTCTAAGCCGGACCATAAGACATTTAAGATCGTTGGTTTCTCAGATTCTTCGTTCGCTAACAACCAAGACCTCTCCTGAAATCTTCTTAATGTTATAATCCTTGGTGAAGCAAGAGAAATAGCAGTACCGATCGCGTTTAGGCAGTACAAGGCCAGGCGGATCACTCGCTCCGCTACGTCCGTAGAAGTTATGGCGTTTAGCGATATGTTTGATTATGCCATTGCACTTTCTGCGGAACTCGCAAGTATGCTGAATCGACGTATCCAAATCCAATTACTCACATACAATAAGAGCCTCTTCGACGTCATCTCGAAGTGTTTGAGGAACTCTGAAGAGAGAATGATGCTCTACACAGCAGCTGCATATGAAGGGTCTAGAGACAAGGCCATTTCTGACATCGGCTTTATTTGAAGCCCAAATAATATTTTCGATGGGCCTACGGATGGCAGCGATGCTACGACCTGTCATCGAGACGGGACAACCACATTTGGTTCCCGAGCAATGGATCATACACGGCGATGCTATTATTTGAAGGCCCCTCAGCTACGAGGAAGGTCACCATTTACTTCGTGTATATCTCTAAGATTTCGGCAATGTGGACACCTTCTACCTTCTGGCCGTCACGGGCCTGAAGGCTCGCAGAATTTTCTCTAATGAAACACTGCTCCGCCGGTCATAGATAATGCTATGAAAACGCATCGAGAACCACTACATGATCACCACGCGGTCACGACCCACCAACCGGACCAACCAAACCCCCGTGCAATAACAGGCAAAAATCTCGAACGCGGACCCCTCAAGATGATTGTGGACAACGCTCCTATCCTTCGGGCACCGCACACCGAGCCGAAGACCAAACCCTAGCACAATTGGTTCCACTTGCTTCAAATCGCGAAGGTGCACACGTAAGAGGGTAAGCGACACGCGGACCGTCGTGGCAGCTTCCGCCCCACGCAGTAGCCAAACCACATTCACAAAGCCAGCCAACCCACAATCCAACATCTGCATGCTGCAAAATGGTCGTCATGTGTTCCATAAATGATATCGGGATGAATCCTCGGTCGCCTCCCTCTCGCCAGGACCGGCAGCCACCGCAAATACTCCAGGATGCTCTTTACAGTAGCGCATCGCCTCCCGAAGCACGTGAACAGAAGGGTCCCAAAGGTTATAACGCTGTAAAGGAATATCACACGGAGGCCCTGTTGCACGAGTTACACCCTTCTTCGACTATTTCGCAAGTGCAACTATCTGGAAAGATACGCTACGGCTGCCGTGCTGGGGCATTGTGAGCGAATAAAGATCGACTTGGAAACCCGATTTGTCACGCACACCACCCACAGCGGCGTACCGGACGCCTTTCTTGAGGGTGCGGCCCCCAACGGCCTGCCCATCTTCGACGCACATAGAATCGATTGCCCAGACCGTTTCAACCCTATTGTCGCTACTTTCACCCCCATTGCCATCAGCAAAATCATCTTCCATCAACTTCTCTGACGGCGTCGCCGACCCACTTTTGCAAATGCGCGCCCCTAATTACTCAGTAGCTCCCCAAATCACACCCTCCGAGATGAAGCTTCGCTCACTGTCCGTGCTGACCATTCCCCTCGCCCTATTTTGCCCCAATCCAGCGGCTTCATGCCACACTGCCCTTTCGCCATTGGGGCGTCGTCTTCAACCCATGAACTTCCATCAGCATCATCGCTTTCACAGCTTCAAACGCCACAAAATTGCCCTTCATTCGACGACTTCCATAAGCAGTCCCCACGCATATCGGCAGGCTTTTGGCACATCCTATGACACCGTAGCCATTAGTTTGGACTTTCCTGCAGAACTACAACTAGAAACAATCATCTAAAGCTGTCAGCACCTCGACAGCCGCCTCCAAGAAGATATCAACTGTCACTTCTAATTCTGTCGCCTCTCCATGCTATAATCATAGGTCACTACAGCTTCTTCTTGGCATCGTTTCACTCTCCTGGACTCTAGCACACCCTGCACGGCTAGCGGCACCCCTCAACACTTCGACTGCTTTTCACCGACCGGCACACCTCAGGAAAGCTGTGGCGCATGATGACCAACCTTCACTTAGGCAACCCAATATTATGCAGCCTCAAGCGCTACTTTACCGACCTTGGAAGTAAATATACTGCTTCAAATCTCTTCGACACCATAGGTATGACGCAACAACCTGAAAAGTTGATGTGGGTGCGGTGCGCGGCTACAACAATCCTCGATATATTCTTTAAAACGTCCTTATAAGCCCGGCAGTTTTATTCACTGTGTACCGGGAGCGGATCTTTGCCGCTGACCTCCGCAAGAGCCCAGTAGAGATTAGGGTACTGGAACTCTTCATCGATGAACCTATATTCGTGCCCACCACACAGGGGCCAGATGTGAAGGTTGTCAGGCCTCATTCCATGTCATATTGCAAACAGGCAATTGGAGACTTCTCAGAACCGACCCGGACTTAACAGAGGAAAAGGGAGCACTACGTAATGCGGTGTCGTGCATAAGGTATTGACCTTCCACTTATCGACATTAATATCTCCGGTCAGATCAGATCATGCGGACTTCAGAGTCTGAATGATCCCAGAAACTTTACGGCCGATCAGTGGCGTGCCTTTCTGGATTAAGGAATCACAACAAACGTGTCTCAGCGTTTGTTCTGCAGTACACTACGGTCATGCTGAATCACCGAAAACTGCGAAATTTCCCAACCACCTGTCCTCCAGAGTGGGCTCATGGGTGAAAAATCCCTGATTTTTATGGTTTCTGTGGATTATAACTAGAAGAGTATACAGGACTTCTTGTCTTCTAAACCTCAGGTCGAGAATTTTCTAATTTTTTATTGTGTTCATTTTTGGTCTCTATCGACTCCATACGATACTAAAAACAGGGTATACGGATTTCAGTAGGCCAGGATTTTGCAGTGGTTTCTACTGAAGAGACGTTAGCGGAGGCTTCCTGCACAAAGCACTAGCACATGAGTTTATTTGTCCGAATGGAAGAATCAGATGGGCCTGCTGCACTAATTATGTCGTTTTAAGCTTAGAAACGCTCTTTTGGGCCCCAATTAGATCTTTAAATGGCATTTGAAAGTCGAAAAAATTTCAATAGCCGGTTTGTGTCTCTTTTTTGGCCCTTTTTTACTTCCACAGCTTGTTCTGACCTATTTTAAGTGCCTTCAAGCAGGTACGTCCGAAGTCGACTTCCACAGTTGGATTAAGGCTACCCTGCACTCCATGTCGGGAAAAAGAAACGATTTTCTCGAGGAGGCAGCCCCAAACTTTGTGCAGGTAAGAAGAGATTAAAAAAGCTGCCTTTGGTTTTAAGTGACTCCTTTTTCAACGCCGCACTATCTGCTGATATTTTTTCTTGTGGATTTTCTAGCTTTAGTCGAGTATGCATTAGCTACTTCGGTTTTTTGCAGTCAATCTTCGTTTTAAATCTCCGAACTACTGATCAGTCCATATTGTGGTCCGACTCCTCTTTGAAATTTGATCTCTCTGTGTGTCCCATACGGCTTGCCTCACGGCCAGTGGATCGTTTCAACAGTACGTCCAAAACTTATCACTCTTTTACTTCCTGAATCTCTCTCATACTTCATCTCATTCTCCACCTGAACTCGCAATTTCATGCCTCCAGTGGTTATCTGCCTTTTCTTCTTTAGGCGTGGCATCAAGATCCTCTTGGAAATTGTTTTCGTCCGTTGGTTCCGATTTCGATCTCCTGCTCGGACTCACTTCGCTAATTGAGAAGGACATCGACAGGAGTATCGTTTTATCGACGACTCCGACAACGAGTAGCACGGAAAAAGTGGTGACGTCTGTTCCACTGCTACCAATACAGGATGCATAGAAACACACCCTTCCTGTCAGAAAAAGAAGGAATTCCTGGAGCACATTATACCTCTTAGAAAAGAAGGCCACCACCGGAGCATCATCGAAGAAGATCGTTAAACTTCCCTCGAAATCCCCTCTGGTGTCTTCTAGCCACATCTTCATGCTGAAAGGACAAAAAAATGGGGACAAAAATTAAAACACCGGTTAAAGTTGTTTCCTTGATTTCACAGACAACTGAACATCCTCATATTTTTCTCCTTATACTTCGTCTTTTGTTCCCTCTGGAAGAGTTACTACTGATCCCTCTGTCAGTCCACATTCTTCGGTTCTTTTTCCCCCTTCCTCTGTCTTTCGACCGTCATCTCCTATTAATATCGCTACCTGCAAGTTTGAGCCTCCTTTTGTTACTAGCGGCCTCTGTGAGCTCAAAGTATCCGGAGCAGAGCAGCTCGAGCAGCACAGTGGTGTTAAGAAGTGTCGAAATCTCGTCAAAAAGAGAGCTGCTATCACTTCTTGTGTCCGCTACAATTGCCTGTTACAGACGGGGCACGATCATGACAGGCTCATCAGTCGTGGAGATAAGTAAAAACAATTTCGAGTCACTTTCCGTCCTCTTTTGATAGCCACAGTTCTCTTTCACACAACTAAACTGCTTCAGAGATTCCTCTGGACTTCGTATTGACAGTCTCGAAAAGCTCCGCGATTACAAATTCCATACTTCGAATGCAGCTCATACATTCTTTGAGAGGAGTTAAAGAACCTCCTGATCCTTCCCCTCAAACGTACGCTTCCTGGAAGAAGGAAGACTGTAAGGCCAAACAAAATATGCGACTGACTCTCTCTGTCACGCATCTAGAGCAAAGAAAACATGTCAATACCTCCAAGATCATGTGGTAGCTTATTTGTAATATTTTTGAGAAAATTACCATTCTCAAGAAAAATCAGCGCCAGTAGTCCATTCTATGTCGACAAGGTGAAGCCTAAAAAAATACTTTCTTTCGCCGACCGTATTCGCCAGCTCACTGCAACTATCAAATATATGTACGTCCACATCGAGGACATTTAAATGACAATAGAACTACTCAATGGTCTACATGATAGCTTCATGGTTCTCATCTCAGCAGTCGGTGTTGCTCAAATGGATTATCAAACGTTATCCTTCGAGTTTGTTCAAAAAAGATGCCACCAGCAGAAATTAGAGCCTTGCAAAAGATAATAAGAAGCCTTGAAACCTTCAGACCCCGCAGCTCTTTTTTCTAAAAAGCATCTAAAGCTCAGGAGAGACTTTGAAGTTGAAGTGTGCACGCACTGTGGCAAGTACCTCTATAGCAGTCTCGACTTCAAAAAGTAGTCACATTTAGCTCCTGTTGACCACAAAGCTCGGACTAACTTGGAAGACCTTGATATAGAAGGAATTAGAGACATTTTCTACCTGGTAAGAATGTACAATCATCAAGTCTCTGTTCGCGAAGATAAACCAAAAGCCTCCAAAAAAGATTTCATACCTGGTAATTCTACCATCAATCATATTTCCAATGGAAATAACGATTACTTTAATCTCAAAAGATCAAATCGAACAAGGTTTGCACTTCAAACAATTGGGACCCCCATATAATTCGCAGTGACTGGGTAATTGAATCGGGCTGTAACTCGCATGTGATACATGATCGAACGGCTTTTGGCACATATAATTCCTCCTGGTACAAGTAAAATCTAGATCTGGGAGCGGATTACACAGCGCCAATCGAAGGCTCAGATTATGTAGGTCTAACTCCCGCCGTAGCAATAATAGTATCAAATGCTTGTTCAATAGCATTCTTAACGTTTCTACGCTTTAATAAAAGCTGCTTTCGGTGTCTGCTATTGCTGATCGTGGCATTTATTATTATTTCAATCGCGACGGTTTAGTTACCACTTACAAACGGATGGCTTAATAGTTACCACTGAGACTCATGAGAAATACCTATAGACATGAAATATTTGTACAAGTCCGGCAAAGTGTAGTGTTCCAGTAATTCCCTTATTTACTTCTCATTAAAATATCCCTGAGCGACTTGCTCATATCAAGCTCCGTTTTAATCAATATATGGTTACCCATGGAGCTAAAAAAGGTGTTAAGTTCGGCAGTTCTGACACAACGGACTCTTTGGTTAGATATATTCTCGGCAACTACTCCCGTGCACCAACCCCATTGTTGAAGGAGGTGCACTCTACAAAGACCACTCAATTGGTTCATGCAGACATTATGGGGCCTGTTGAAAGGCAGTCCGTCGGTTGGGCTAGGTACTTCGTGTCGTTTATCTATGACTACTCCAAATGGTCAGTAGTTTATCTTATCATTCACAAGTCGAAAGGGTTGTAGTGATTCAGGAAATACATGGTCTTGCGGATAAAATTCGAAAACAATTCTCCTTAAGACCTTCAAATCAACCATTTACTTGACATGAAAGTCATTTTCGTGGATTAGAACATTATTGCAAAGGCTTTGTGGTAAGAAGATGGCGAAGAATTCCTCTTATGACATTCAATAACTTAATGAAGGAATATTATTTTCAGCAACAGCTCATCTGTTCTCATTATACTCAAAAAAATGGAACGAAATCGCAGATGAACAGAAGTCGTCTCAATATCATCCAATATATGCTACATAAAAATTTACTTTCGAATTATTTCTAGTCTGAAGCAAGTTTTACCGCGGTTTACGAACTTATTCGAGTTATTTTCAGATATTTGCCGAAAAGCAATACAAACTATCAACTGTATAATGTATTACCTTCAAAAATCTCCGACATGCGAGTTTTGGCAAGAAATGTTGGTACATTTTGCTTAAGAAGAATCCAAATAACAGGACCCGCAATTTAGTAAAGGACTGATAATGGTTTACTCTTCAAAAAAGAAAAGATCATAATTTACGGGATACCTTAGGAAATCACTCTTGATGAAGCTTCTAGTTTTTCCTCAAATCAACACAACTACAGCTTTCTCGGAAGAATTTCCACAAGAGAATGAGTATTATATTGACGGAAATCAGAAGTTCAAATGTGTGTAGATTAGTTTTCCTTTAGTGATTTATCAAAACATGGAGTCCTTTCCTTCATGCTAAGATGGGAACCGTGTTACGTACACTATTGGTGCTCCTCCTGACTCTTCGCGTCGTTTGTCCCGAATTTCAAATAAAACTGGCAGCTGGTTGATCAAATTTGTCCATCACCGAGCTGAAAGATAACGTAATTTCTATCCAACAAGACTTTTTTATTTAGAGAACAATCGCTGTCAGATGGAATTAAATAATTAATATATAACCGCAAGTTAGTTATTCTTCATCCGGAACATCAAGCGATCATTGCTTGGGCCTGTTTTAAGAGATGAAAATCCAATGGTACCAACGATGGTCATTCAACCTCCCCGTTGTGTCTACCTACTCTTCTTGTGTTCAGTCCTGTTATAGCGTAAAAGTTTCAGTTCTTATTATTGACTAATGCAGCACTAAGGGAGAAGGTGCTTTAAAGTTTTGTAAATTTTACTTCTAGAATCCAAATATACTTTCGCATTCCGGAGGCGGCTTTTCGCTTTTGCTGTGAGTGGTCGTGACCGAAAAATAATTCTGTGAACACTTTGCTGTCCCCTGAGAAGGAGCATAAGCACCATTTTACTCTGCGGGCAGGAATGCTTCGGCCTCCTTCATGAAGTATTGGGAACATTATTTTCTTTAGTATCGGGATCCCATGTATGCAGTGCTCTGCAGAATGTTTCCCGTTGGGGTGTGAGGTCTGCATTTACCATATGTGCGGGAAGTTACTTCGAAGTTGGAATGCTCTGAAGTTGAGGGCGTCCAAGTGGGAGTGTTTGTCGTCCTTCTCACAGACAGAACGTTCCTGAATTCTTCTCGCAAAGTCATATAGCTTTGAAAGTACTCACTGGATGTTTTCGAGGAGTTTTTTGATACTTCAAGGTAGTTTGCGTAAAAATATTTTAAGCCCTTTTGCACCTAAAAGGTAAAAAAGGGCTTAAAAATGATTCAAAAGACTGTATATATGTAATCCCATGGTTCTCAAAGATAAAGGAGAGGACGAAGAAGGACACACTTAACTTCCCTTATCCAAACTGTATCGCTCTGCAATTTGAAGGCACACGTATCTGGTAATGGTTACTCGCCTTGAAATCGGGTTTGCAGGTACAAATATTTCAGAGTACTGTATAATCTGTCTTTGAGCCAATGGAAAGAAATAAAGGAGGTGCATCGCTATTTGAAGAGAAACGTCGATCTTATAACTAGCTAAAGACCCTCTCTCGCTCGAGCAATCATCGAATAAAGGGGGAAATTTGGGGTGTTTTTAATGCATGAAAATTATGTTCAGCTGTTCCCTAAGGTATAAAGTGGCCCTTACTTGGTCGACTATCGCTTTTAACGCAATTTGACCTCAATTTTTGTCTTCATAACATCCAGGGCGCCCGTTTTTAGCGCCTTAAGAAGAAAGGATGTGTATCTTTATGGTTCTGAGAAGCGGAGTACACTTCGGTTTGCTCTGCTTGTAAGGAGTCCATCTATTTGCCTTATAACCTCTGTGAGATATTCGACGCAACTCGGGTGAAACTGATTTCAATCCTTCTCGAAAAAGAAGGATTATTTAGTGCTGCAAGTAACCATTCTGTTAAAGATAGTGACAAGGCCATTGACATTCGCTACTACTCCCTTCAAGATACTGTGACTGCAAGGTGGTCCGCGCTATTGCGTTGCAGAACCGATGAAGAATTCTCTGATAATTCTGAAGAAACAATTGCTTGGAGTCAAGTTCTTCAAGTTTTGAAGTGCATTGGGATTTTCGTTTTCAAGTCTGAGAAAATATTACTATTGTTTTTAAGATCGAGAAGCGCTATTTGGGTCCGATTCTATTTTGAAGGGGCGTTTTTTGTAATTACTATGGTTGTGCTAGTTTTGACAGAGCATTTAGCTTACAGACATTAATCAAATTTTTTTCCCAACATAGATCTTGACTGGTAGTTAAATTCGCCTTACAGTGTTTTAAGTTTGAGCTGATATCTTTTACATCAGCTAAAATAAGTTTCGAGTAAACCTCTCACCGTCGTCTACAGGTTTCTAAAAAACTTGCTCTGATCTATCGGAAGGTTCAGTCGACTCGAGTCGAGGTCTGTAAAAGCCGTGGTCTCGCTCCAACTCCGGTCTAAGTACAGTCCTCCACCACCTTCACCTCTATAAACTTTCTCTCCAGGCTCCGCCCCCTCCCTGTCTCTGTGTCCCTCTCTCTATTTTCAATCGCTATTTTTCTCCTCTCTTTCTAGTTCTGTCCACCAGGGAACACATTTAATGCACGGAGGAGTTTCGGAGCATTGAATAAGGACCAAAGAGCACGCGATTTTCGGGCGGAGAATGAACAAGGGCGCGACTAGCGAGAGTCGACATTTTCATTAATTTTACGCTCCACTAAGTTCCTTTGCTTTACCTTTATTCCTCTTCTCCAAACCATCCTCTTTACTTGACCACTTTATTTGTATTTAGCGAGGCAAAATTTACTCAACCGTTCTTTAATTACCTTTGCGCACTAAGTTCTCCACCCTCTGAAGAGAGTAATATTACTTTAGTAGACTATCAGGTATCTCCAAACGACATTTTTGTTTGCAAACAAGCGACGACAACAGACGAAGGGAACTGAGCAAGTAGTAGAGGTCAGGGACGAGGTAGTGTTCTGGACGGAGTGAGGGTGTATTTGCATGCAGATTTGGGCTTAGCTGATTAGGCTTAATATTTTTGTCGTTATGGTTCTATAGGCAGCACAAAGGCCGATGATGCAAAAAAAATCGTTATAGACAAATCATAAAAAAAACATTCATCTGAGCAATACTTAAGTAACATATTTGATTGTGAAGTAGTCAATACAGTAATAAAGTTGCCGATTGGCTCCTTTTCTACTGCTTGTACTATTCGAGTAATTTATTGCATTAAGTATCACCGTAGCAGAGCAGCAAAATTGGTGAGCCTTGTTTTTTTGTCCAAAATACGGGCGATTCTGGTACTGATTTTGTTTTTTCGCATATTACACGTTGACTCTGTACAAATTTTCTTTGCACAACAAAAATTTCGAAAATTGTACAAGTCGGCTCCTGACGTACTAATCGAGACACGCATCACTAAAATCACAACGAATGGTTGTATCTAACTTAAAAAAGTAAAAACTTCCCTTTAAATTTACAGGAAATGAGAGAATCATAGTTTCTATAGATAAGATATATATCCTCCTTTTAATATACTGAGAAGTGCAATGTTTTAGCGTAAATACCAGTCGCGATTTGCGAGCGTCCCTGCAGCGCCTTATATCAATAGCAATATAAATATATCACTGAAGTACTTGCTCGATTTCGAGAAGGTAAGGGTTATAGCGATTTCAAAAGAACAGAGAGGTGTTCTATTAAATGCTGAGGCACAGAAATACAGGCGCTGGGAAGAAAAATCTGAGGAGGACAAATTACTGCTCCCACACTGAAACTCTTCACAGAGTGAAAAATATCTCCTAGGACTAAAGCAGGCGTATATGAGCGACTGGGTTCAAGCAGGAAAAGAGCTTCTTCCGAAATACGAAAAGAATCAAAAATATCAATTACAGTCAGGCCTTTCCAGCAGATTCTTTCATCTCCGCAATTTTACGCCATCTCTGTGAAGCATCTGGCGGGAGAATATAATCAGTTAATTTATACATGTATTTACAGGTATTATCGAGTCATTAATTTGATATTTTATATGGATATCTAGCTATTTAGATTTGAATTTCCTCGTTGAGGTGAAATTCAGAGGAACGGGTGCCTGATAGTATGTAAAATAGCAGGTGAGTCAGACATACGCTGGATTTAAGTGTATTTATCCAAAAAAATCAGCTACAAGGATGATGGAACGAAGGGAGAAGTTATTGGAATTAGTGCACAGACAAAGAATAAGTGACATGAAGGATGCCGGAGGTCATTGGAGGGATTGAGTGGTATATATTTTTATCGCATAGAAGTCAGATGCGCAAGCCCGGTAGTAAGAGAGTAATAATAACAGCATAGATTTCAAGAAAATAGGGAATGAAGTTTAAAAAGAACGAGGATCTAATGAATCAACTATTAACTTAAAGCTCGTAATTTGGGGTTCTACGAAAACTGCCTGGAAACTACCGCTCAAGGCCCCTGAGCTGGAGTTAAACTCACTCTTTTTTGGAATTTAAAATATCAAAGTAAACAGGACTCTAAACATGTAGGCTAATGTTATGAAAAGTTCTTTTCTATAAGAGTGGTACATTTTTTGTATTTTCGTATGGAAAGTTCAACGTTGAATGTCCGGAAGAGGTGGGAATGTACTGGTCATATTTTTGAGAATCAACGCAAATATTTCAGACTCTAAAGAATGGAGAGGGCATTTATAGATATGGAACCTCACCATTTGTGTACGTTTACGGAGAAAATACTGCAATAAGTACTGGACGGCGCTAGAGTCTGATATAATTCTTGAGCTGCGGAAAAACTAGACCGAATACCTCTTTGACGTTTCGATGAGGTAGAAGAAGTATTTAAAAGTTCCAACAAAATTTTGATTTTCTATGATAGAACGATGTCAAGGATCTATACTGAGAATTAGGGTGTTTGGATATTAATAAAATTGAAAATTTATTGAGAACTGCTAGCTCATCACGTTCATCAGCCAAGGAAGTGACTACTAGGACTCCTATGTCAAGACTACGTAGAAGTAAAGATATGTATGAAACCGCATCTGTCAGAAAAATAGGGAAAGTAATATAAAAGGAGTAAAAGGGGAGGCAGTGGTTCAAGGATGGACTTGATAGCTTAAGAGTTAACGCAAAAAGCTACTTTGCTGGATAATTGTGCCTACTTCGATGATATTCCGGTGGCATATGTCAGGAAAAATTAGGGCCATTACTAAAATGCAGTGGATATAGTAAAAGTGGCCGAATAACAGAAGTAGTGCGGGCAACTGATACCTATTAGGGTTGATAAATGAGTTCTACTTTGACTGCGCTAGATGCTGCTAAAGGTAGCCGTCTTTCATAAAATCAGTGTATTATGGTGGATTTTTGTCAGTTGAATAGCCCTTGGCCAAACGTACGAGATACTAACAATTTCGATAGTACATGAAAGTGCCTTCGTTGATATGTAAGTAACAGTAATGCTACGATGTAATACTGTTATGTTGTTTAGAACCCTGGCCAATTCCATTGACTACGCGTCGTAATTGTTATTTTGACACTTGTTTGAGTCATAAGGAACACTTCCGTGACTTTTACACTACTGGTAGGTCTGATAAAGACTTTGTTAGAACTTATGGGTCTCTGTGGGCCTCAGCAATCTTTTCAAGCGAAGAACCAGCTGTTTTAGCAAGAATGGCCGTCATGGAGTCTCGAAAGAATACTAAGGAACAAGGCTCTGGGCAAAATCTCGAAACGTATCAAAGTAATAATGTGGCCACTGCTAACATATTGCGAAGCGACTCAAATCAGATGCTGAGCGAAATGCCAGAATTGATGACGACTAGCTGACTATAGACAGTAGCTTGATTTCAAAACTATGATAGTTCTTCTCAAATCGTATTTTTGCTGTTCCTAACTCAAAAAGGAGCATTAGAAGTGTTGAATAAGAACTAGGAAGATTTCATTCTCCTTGAAATGCTTGACAATTCACAAACCTTACGGTGCTAGTCTTTTTCACTGTTCTCTGTTTTTAGAACAAATTTTTACGAACCTACTTTCAAAAATAATCGTTCAGAGACTCTAAATTTATGCACATTTGTAGACTGTTTCAAAGTTATTCTATGTTCTTGAAATATGAATTTGAAGACTTCTTTTACTCGTGGATTAACTGAATGCTTGATTCTTTTCTTGCAATGCTTAGTTCCTTTTGAGATAACTGTAAAGAAGTAATTTTATCATCTTACAAGATGAATTTCTACAATATCTGCACAAAAAATATTTATACGAATTGAATTGTATAGTCATTTACAGAGGAAAATTGCAATACTGTTGATTGCTGAATAAAACTTTTGATTATTAATGCACTGATCTCTATGTCCGACAATCACTGACCATCAGACCTCTTGTCTTTAAAACTTGTCATTTTAAAGCTGGAATCAACAAATTTCTGTGATGTTAAAGTATCGGGAAGCAGTTACAGTAGACAAAAACTAATTGAATCCAAAGAAATATAAAAGTATTGAACGTGTAGTTAATAAAAGCTTACGAAAAACATTTAATCTGGGGCAAAACGTAATAATTTTATAGAGAAATTTGCAGCGGTCCACTGGCTGAATTCCGGGGCTTTTATGTGACACAGAACAGTCCTGCAGTACTGCAAAGTGGACAGGAAGTACAAAATATCAGACTAGTACAAAAATGACAGTTAAAGCAGGCCAATGCTGGTGGAAAGGGAGATTTTCAATGTAATTTATCTAGCTCTGCCTGAAAAATATAGTAAATTGAATTATTTTCTGAATATCGCCTAAACAATTTCAAATAAATCAAATTGCGTCTCCTTGCTGATTTTAGAAAAAAAAGCATAGACTTCGGGAACCACTTATAAAAGGAAGCATACATTTTACGAAAATTAATTAGTTCTTAATTTCTGACGCATTTTATAAAGAAAATAGTAATGTGAATAGCCAGCGCATTGTTAAACCTGAACTTAAATTATTTGATACTAATTGCCTAAAAAAATAACGATGTAAAAAGTTTTTTACGATTCAAATCTAATGTCAGGTCACAGACATGCTGTGTATCTACTCAGATCTTACAGTTATTTCAATGAGTAATCTGTTTTCTATCTTCCGGAGAGCAGAGATGAAAAACATCGCTTTTTGAGGATTACCGTCGGGAACTCTCTTCTACATTACGCAGTAACGCCAAGCAGTTCTGAAATATTGATTAATGTGGTTCAATACCAGGTACTTAGGTTATTAGTGCAACTAGGTTGTTCACAGCTCACTTTCTAGTTAAAGTGGTAGAACTTTCGGTTTTAGAGAACATTTTTGAGCTTAAAAATCACTACTAATATGCTTAAAATTGGGGCGTCGAGCGCTTTATTAGGTTAGGAGAACAAAAAGGAAAAGTTCACAGAACAGTAATCCATCCAAAGGGCCTTCTAGTAGAACGGTTATTGCTACGAGGCTCTTTTTGCCAAATTTGCAAAAGGGTGACAGTGCATAATGATTATAAAATGTGGGATATACAAGCGTAGGAATTTGGTTGCTAGTTTTTTTTAGAGTTGGCCCATGGCCATAGTCACAAATACTAGTCAGCTCTAAAGTTAGATGCAATGATTAATCTAATAATCTAAGTATGATAGAGGCTTTTCTACATTTAAATGGATGACCGTACCGCGCGTTGAAAAAGTGAGCTTTTGCTGGCAGTATTGAGTCTCGCTGCACATTTTGTGGAATACTAACTATAACAGTATACAATGTCGTTAGCACAAGATACACACGATGCAACAATTAAATAAAGTGCCCATTGGACCCAAAATATGAGTTCCAAATGAATACAAAAACAAAAGGTTTTCCAAACCCATCTGTAGTAATGCATCACACTGCGCACAAATGACCCGCTAACTACGTTTCATTTGTTTCCACGATGTGAAATGGATGGGTTTCGAGAATGATTACCTTTTCTTCAAGCTAGTCCGTAGGCCACGCAATTGTTAATTGACAGATGAGAGATTTATTTGGACCTTTTTCATAAAATGTAATCCACCAGCAAGATTCTTCTATACAAAGACCTAAATTCGGTACTGCATAGGTTGCATATTCATCCTAGCGCAAAAAACATTAAATTTTCTTAAGATGGACAGATTTTGACAGAATGAAACCGACAACTTGTAGTGCTGGGCTACATTATGAGAGATTGGCCTAAATTTTAGTTATTTGTAAAAAAGGACTTAATATTTTTGCTTTGGGAGATTAAAATGTGACAAAAAGGTTCTCTGGTAATTTTTCCGCAAATTAAAACATGTTGCTTTATATTGTCGATGTATTTATGAAGGATTAGGCATAAAGTTGACTTAATATCGGATCTATATATTATCTAAGCGCTTTATAGAAGATTTTTTATTTTTACTTACTTCTTTCTCCTATTTTAATAACATAATATGATTTAAATGGTTTGACTGTATATATTTCTAGATATAATTTGATTTACTACAAACAGAAGTCAACCTGGGCCCAAAAAACCAACAAAGTACTAGAATATGTTGAAAGGGATAATGAATTAGCAAAGAAATTATTCAGGTAATAAACTCGGCCGATCGATATCTAAATAATGAAGCTTCACTACACATAGAATTCAATAATGAATTTAACGACTCTGTTGGAACGGATTTATCAGAACATGTCTCACTTTCATATGCTAAAACTTACTCTAATAAGATTCACACTCTAAAAAAATCATAGTCTATCCACCCCAAAAGCACTGGTCGTAAACGAAGTACTGAACAGGTAAGAAAAAGTTTCTAGAAAAGGCAGATTAACTTGGCTCTCTTTAATAGAAATAACAAAGGTGTTGGGATTCATGATACTTCAATTGGTTCGCACGCGTTGTTATTTATGCATACAAAATTTCTTGCATTTTCCTATAGTATTTCTGTGAGTAGAAGTTGAAAATATTCACCACTGCTTCCTAGCTTCCTGTCACCGCCCCGCTCATTTCTCGTCAAGATTCTCATCATTACTGAGAATAGTAAACTCCCTAGTACAAATTTATGCAGAATAAAAACACTTGAAAACACATAAGTGGCCCAAACGGACTTATCTCTACTCTATCCGATACAGAAGAACTTTATTTACAGAACATAACAGAGTTCAAGTTCCATTAACAAAGGAAAGTCACAGAGACATTAATGGTACAGAAAAATAAGAAAAAAATTTTCGACCAGCTATTCAACCGTTTTATACCTGTTTTACGGGAAGTGATGCTCAGAAGTTTCAAATTTATAGGAGCAAAAAATTTGAACTGAGCTAGACACTGAACTAAATACATAGGATAATGGGATGCTTACCAAGTAATCCATTCCTGTCTGTGTAGTAATTCATAACATGGAATGCTCAGAAATTTTGTAAAAGATTGAAGTTATTTTCAGGAAATATTGATGTAAGTCGCAATCATGGACCCAAATTGTATGCCTTGGATAAATTTTTCAGGAAATTTATGTACTCAGGAAATGTATCTAAGGCATAAAATTTGTCAACTGCTATCAAGCCCTGTAGTTCATAATTGCGGGCTCAACCGTTCCCAACCTCCTCTAAACGTTTCATGCAAAATTAACGAGATACTTTAAGTGAGCGCAGGCGGTTTTACAATGATGTTTGCGACACAAAATAAAAATCATACTGAAGACCTTGGTGTAAAACCTTCAGCGTATTGATCCTTACAAACTATATTTTTTGGCCAGTAAAAATGTTAAAGTCGTGCTTCTCTAAATTCGACAGAAATTATTTCGGAGTAAGCTGTTTATAAAATGCAGTTAATCTTGATGTAACAAAAAAGTTAATCTATTAGTACAAAAGAAGAACATGAAAGCGACTAAAATATAAATAAGTCCAAATTATTATGTAATGGCGTAGATTTGTGGTTTTTGTAGGGCGACCTTATCCAAAACAAAAATGTATATGCACTAATTACAGGCAGATAATATCCAAAAAAGATTATTTTTGGTAATTGCACTTCTAAGGATTAGTTTACTCCTCAAAGTGCTTAAAGTTCCCATAATTTGGTATTTACAACTCCAAATGGGTTCCAGCCAGTGTATACATCTCAATAAAGACCCCGCCCTTTTTCCATTGGTATTTAGGCATTATTGTGACTTGTACATACTTCCGCTGCTCAAGTATCCACGTAGCCACATGATCATACAAGAAAATAATAAACATATATAGAAATGTATCAATGATTTGAACAAGGGCCCTAATTATTTAATTCTTATCTTAAATATCTTAAGATGAGTTTTTTGTGGATTCCTGCTTTTTTCTGACAGGAATAAATCTTAGCAAGCTGTATATATCGCTATTTTAATGGTAGGTAGTTTGAAATATAACGTAACTTAATAATCTAACTACAAATCCGAGGAGTTGATATAAATGTACTTGTTTCTCGGTTGTACTGCATGATTTTGGGTGTTTTCACTGTTTTAGGCATTACTTTCAACTCACCGTTTGATGATCAATTATTTGTCCAGATATAATATTACTCAATTATAGTACATAGTTGCATGTTTCGAATCAAACAATCATCGGAAGTAAGCTTATTCTTAGTTTTAGTGTGGTTCTCCAATCCTTAGAACGATCTGAAATCAGGAATACTTTCTTGATCCACACACAACATAACTAGGATGAACACTTTTACCAGGGGGAATGTACGATCTTCACTAAATTATAGTATGAAATAAGAAAGGGTTAAAAAAATAGCCGAGGAAGTGCTCGCGGGAAAAATGATTTACAGGGTTCATTACATGATTTTATAAATGGCGGTAAATTGGTATATAAATGCAATATTGCAAAAATTAGCGCTGATTACAGTACTTAGATTATAAGGCGCGATTCTATGCGTGTAGAAAGGTATTAGTTATTTCTTTGCAGAAAAATCGACCACTACTAATGGAAAAAAAGAACTAACGCGACACGCGATTGAGGTAAATATTAGCGTGAGCTTTGTCATTCCAAGAAATATAAAAGAATAATAGCGTTCTTCTGACCACTTGGTCCAATGGGGAACAAAGGAAAGTCCTGAGGTAGGGGAACTCACAATTATCGATTTTCAAGATCATGTTTTGTTAAATCCAAAACTTTTTTTCCTCTCTAAGATAATCAGTTTAAACTTATGACTAAGACAGATACTTCAATATATCGAAATAATAAACGATTCGGATTTAAAAATGACATTTGAAAACCTAAAACAGAATATTCAAGCTAAATTTACTATAAACCGACAATAGAAATTAATCGAAAAATATATTCCATTTCTCAACAAGTTTACTAACTTCTTCTTAAAGATAATTTCTGCATTAATGTCACTGATTCTTATACAAAGTCTTTCCCCGCTGCATTTATCTTCTAAAGACGGTGTAAAGTACCTTTTGCGGTTCTTTTGAACGTTCTTAGCAGCTATGAACATTTTCCCGCTATCGGTGGTATTTTTTTTTATTAAAAATTTTATCCATCTATGCTCTTGTAAATCTTTCAGCCTTCCCTGCATCTACCTACGTCTAGTGTCTATACGATCATGCATTGTCCTCATATGAGGCACACTTTTTCCTCATATGAGGCACACTTTTTCCTCATATGAGGACAGTTTCCGTTACATTTTGGAAAGGTAAATGTTTTGGAAGCCCGAAAGTTTTACTGCAAAAAAAATGTTTTTTGTTACGTTACAGTACAGTAATTTTTACTGTACATGGACCCTCGTTTCTAAAACCCCCACGATAATACGAACTATATTTCCTTCCAAAATGAAGCCGTTTTCACAACTTCTGGCGAAGAGCGGAAGCTGGTGAGGGAAAACTGCTCTAGCTATCACCGAGTTCAACAATCTTGAAAAGTTTGTTTTGATCGGCCATCTACACTCGGGAAATAATGCAGAGGGACAATAAATGCGCTGTGGTAAAACAAATTTGTATTGAAAAAGAAGTGCTAAAAGTAGTCCTCATATGAGGATAGCGGTCCAGTAGACACTAGGCGTTATTTGGTGTTTACTTTCCTCCAAAGAACCCAAAGGAGCAATTAAATTATGCAGATTCAGTTAAACGACGAAGTTGGTTCCAGCCGAAAGCCGCCCTAAAAACCGTTTCCGGAGGAGGAACAATACACCAAATTTGAGTTTTAATAAATCGTTTTTACTGAACTAAATTCTTTAACTGAATTTTATTTCTCCATTTCTAAAACTTTCCGACACAGAATGGTGCTGATTCAATGCAGATAAAAAAATGTTCTGAATCCATTTTCAACGTTCCGTTCCGTTCAGCATTTACTTTAAGCTTTTTGGATAGACTCCAAGTACTTATCTCATGCAATTTTGATTAAAATATTGCGAAATAGGATCAATTTATTTATACAATAATTATTATGGTCTCGTTTGCATATCTTCTTATGTGTTCGAAGTCTGATGTATCAAAAGGTTTCAAGCGGTCACTTTTATGAGCGGATATGCTACCCCTTCCACTTTGTTGCGCGGCTACACAATGAAAAGCACAAATGAATGTAGATTGGGGGGTAGTTTCGAAATTTTTGGAATTCCATTGATCCGCATGAAGAAAGCTCCCACAGATTCGATAAAGGAAGAGACCCATTTCATTTAAATAAATCACTCGCAACTGTTTTTCGTGACCTCGCTAAGATTCGAAACATACTAGGATACTGCACTAGATACCTTTTTGTATACACCCTTTTGCTTAGTTTTGACCCATGAGTGTCATTGAAAACCGAGGCAGATGCCACACGAACGCCTGAACCTAACAATAAAACAAGTGTACTGTTAGCGTACTGGACTTATATCCAAGGCCACGAATTTCCATCCCTATAGAAATTTGAAAAGGTTTCCCTTATTTCCAATAAATTCAGTATCAAACCGCCAAAAAGAGAGGCAATGTTTTTCAAAATTGAGACATCCAATGCCAAGCAGGTCTATAGGGCGAGTAGAGTAGCAAAATATTTTTTGTTGAATTGCACGTTGAAAAATTCTGGAGCATTAACCATAAACGTTGGCCTTAAATAATCATAAGGATAATCTGTTCGTATTTTCAATTTCATAACAGCACTAGTATGCGATATCACACAACCAATCATGGACCCAAACGGTTCATTGTTCAGTTTATTAGAAACGAGCACCGATTTATTCCACTTGTTACAATCAAAATTCTTATGAAAGTTTCGATGTCTTTGAGTTATGATAAAGAAACCTTTTTCTGCCTGACTTTGTATCTGGTACCGAAATTTGCTCCGTCACAGCCATGTAAATCTCTAGAAATTGAAAAGTTTTTCTCTATGCTCCAGCAGACTCTCATCCACAAAATACGTAGCTGAATCTCGAAAAGCGCTTGGAACAAGGCGCCATGCGACTTCATGGATTTTTTATTGTCGGTGGAGAATGTGAGAATATTGAAGTCTAAAGCGTTTTGGGGAAACTGCTCTCAATCCAAAGCACAAATATTTTGCAGAAACGTTTGAAAGTACTTTCCTGGAACCGATGAGGGCCATTTTGTAATAGGTAAGTCCGAACGGAGTTCTTGGAAGCATCCAATGAATCATGTAGTATATTTTAAGCATTTAGAGCACCTCAAAGCCATAAGATGCCCAACCTTCGAGAAACTTACCACCCCATATTCATCCCTAAAGTATCGACGCTTCTTTGGGCTATTATTGTAAACTAACACGATGCGAAGTCAAATTTAATTGTTTTTGCTGTGCCAGCTAGGTTTTTGGTTTTTTCATGTCATTTTGTATACATATTATAACGGCTGAGCTATCGCGAAAAAAGAATTCTGTGCGTGTTACTTTTGAAGGGGAATAATTTCCGAAGATAGATTATTCTGATTCAATCAGCAGAGGTGAAGAATCAGAATACTGTATTAGCGAGTCTTCCGAGTTTATTTCAACCAAGGATTTATTTCAGTCAGTAAAAGAGGATGGATGAAACAAGAAGTAAAGGCTCAGTTGGATAGTTATTCTTTTGCAGTACAATAGAAACCGCTGAAAGATCTGAATTATAAAGCGATATGGTTAAGATTTCCGGTGTACGTGAAACTCTAGTCACAGAAACTCTAAAAGAATTGAAGGTAAATATTTCAATTCGAAGATCTAGACGTACCAGGAAAAACACCATAAAGACAAGGTTTAGAATGTCATTCTACTATTAATTTCCAGTTTTTACATCCGATGATCCTTCAGTGCGCAAAGCTATTAATGCTCGAAAGGATGAAAGTAACTTTGTAAAAGATCAATTGAAACTGACTTCTGACCCTTGAAGTGGAAAAGTCCTGGAAAAAGTTTGGCGCGACTAGAAACCCCACTACTCGCATCAGAACTTGAGGTCCAAAAAGGAAGTTATTTTACCAACCTACGTTCTTCTGAAGGTTAAGAGCTATGAAATGGGAAAATCGGTGAATTTCAAAGCTCTACTTGTTTTAGGTGGTAACTTCTAAGAATAGGTTAAAGAATATGACTCATTTTATGCTCCTTTGTCGACTTATCTCATTTACAGAGCATTTATTAATAACATCGCGAATAGATTTTCTGACGAAATTATGAAATTTTTCTATTCGAGCAGCTTCATTGTATACCTGGTGGCATCGAAATGGAGGCATTTTGGGTGTATTTTAATGTATGGAAGATGTGGTCAGTCTTGCCGAAGCCGCTAGTGCGTTGTGCTGGAAAAGTCGTCACTGATGGGTAACACTAAATAAAATTCCTTACAGTCCGGCTCAATGCCGGCGGGCATGCATGCCGCGTTGGGTAAAGTGGTCGCAGCAGCGCGCAATTGGATAAACACTGCTCTAACCTTCCCTAAAGTCTCGAAGGTAGCTTTCGGTATTCAAAATATTTTCTTACCATGTGACGATGTATAACACAGATCGTTCAGACCTGTAGTAGTATCCAGTCCGTCTACGCCAAATTGTGGACCCGAGCTTCAACAAACGTATCGTTAGAACTACTCGTCTTTTTTACCAAAAGAATTTTCGGTTCGGTTCCTTGTAAAAATTTTCGACCAAATTGCTACGTACGGAAAAGTGACAGACTAACTCCTTACGGTAAATTGTATAACTGCTTTAAGAATCAACAGCTGCCGTGCCATCCCAATACAACTGGTCAATTACCGCCTGACCGGCTGTTGAAGTAAATATCATACGCCAAACACACAAGGCCCGGAAGAGCTAGTTGCGATATTGTTGGAGATTTGGGGGGCAGATATTCATTCTCGAATAAAGTTTCCTTCGGCGAACAAGAAATCTCTATAAATTATAAATCTCTAGTTTTTTAAAAAACTCATTTGGAGCGATCCGATTAACCAAGCCCATCAGAACAGAAAACTCAAAATAGATTCAGCCCAAATATGCTCTTATGCCCCTAAAACGGCACATAAATTCCAAAAAAAATCTTCTTCCTGTTTCGTACAATTTTTCCAGACTTCAAACGCCGTAATTGAATCGAAGATCCAATCATTCCGTTTTAATATATAGCATAGTAATTTTATTACTTCTCTTAGCCCCTTTTCTAGCTATCGGCAAGCGAAAAAAAGGACTTTCTGAACAATGAAAAGTGAATATTGCCATTACAACTAGAAAGGTTTCTATTTATTTCTCCTTAGCATATTAGGCATTATTCGCAGTAAATACTGGATTACAGGGAGGCTATCAACTTTACTGTTGAATCGTGACTTCTCAGAAGATGAAGGGAACCACAAATAGTTCTAGGTAATTTTTTCCATTTTTCTATTTAAACATCAGGAAAATAGTACTCTGTGATGTTCATTCTAAATTCCATAAGTGCACACAATATTTTCTGTAGGTAGGCTCCCAAAAAAGAAATTTTAATGGTGTATAAACTAATTATTCTTATGTTATCTACCAGAGACTAACTATCAGACTTATTTAAAAGGGCAAATATCATTAAAGAAGAAACTTAGAGCCCTTGAAATTCAATTTTACGTCTTGCATGGTAAATGACCCTTAATTTTTCTAAAAATACAGAGAAATTTAAGTGTCCAAAAACCGTTAGCTATGGTAGAAAAATGATGTTTTCAACAAAAGCAAAATAGTAAGCTTTTTCGGATAAAACGAAAACTGATTTAGTTTCTAGAATATTCATCTGCCTTTAGTAAGTCATCAAATCTGAATCTAATGAAAAAATTTCTCTGTGGTTACTACCTTTCATAGGATCAGTTCAAATGGTGTTATATTTCATATTATCTTCCGAAAAACATGGGTCCTACACGGGCATAGTCTCAGAACATTTTTTCAATTGTATTCGTTTGATTTAATTGAACGTCAATTTTGGTCAACTTTTTTTCCAATTGAAATAAAAACACACACATATACTTTTGTAGATTAAAGATGAGACTTATGCTTCCAGTTAGAGATCTTAACAAAATATGAACTACTTCCTGAGCGCTTTTTCAAACTACAATTTATTAGCACCATACATCAGCAAGCAAATCACGTAAAAACTTTAACTGATATATTCAATGTAAACATTTACAATGTGAACCTTTCCATTGAATGTAAACCTTTGCATTGATTAGGTCAGATAAAGTAAATTGCGCATCAAACCAAACATACCATGGCCCTAGTTTTTTTCTTTGTTCTCTTGGGCCCTATCCTTTGCAGCTTCGCATGGTCATGCAATTTTCCCCCAAAAATATTTTAAATAACTAAACTTTCTCCATTTTAATGTTCTCTGTTTTAAATTACTTTACATTTCATTTGAAATATAATAAAATAGATCCATGTATTGGATTCCCTTTTCCATGTGCAATGAGAAATTATCTTAAATTAATCTGATTTTTCGTGTGCAATATACAAACCACCATTACGGAGCGTAGCAGAGTGATATCAATTTAATAAATACAAATTTCATGTCGTGTTCCTGGAGTAATAGGTTTTGAAGACAATATTTTCGAAAAAAGTCTGTCAGCAGAAGAAAAATTTACATCGAAAGAAGAAAACTTGTTTTAGAAGATTTTGAAAGGCTTTACTGAATTTAAAAATCTCTAGAAAACTCAAACAAAAGCCAAATATATTCATTAGACGGCTTTTTAAAATATTTGCCGGCTCATATCATACTCAATTTTCACCGTAAAGTATAAGCAGTAAAGTAAATTAGAGTATATTCTGTTTTTCCTCTAACTTCCTTGTTAAATTTTTTTCAATAAGAAATAGTAGGTTTAGTTTAAACCTACTTGTGTTTCTATTTTTTCTACACAAGAAAGTTTTCGAAAATCATGGGTTGACTTAGTATGTAGAAAAATTTCAAAGTTTATTTAAACTCCATGTCTGAAAATTTCTCCCCCATAATAATGTTGAATCTCCTACTTCAACTTGATTGAATGTCTTTTCCCAGTTTATCTCCAACTATTTCTAGGTACTTCTCTCTATTTACATTACCAGTAATGCACTATTTTAAATCACATTCTCCCTACCTAATGCCTATGAAGAATTTAGAAAATTAAATATCTCCAATAGAAAATTTTTTAATTGAAATGTTTTTATTTTGCAGCAATTTTGATGTAAAAATATCCATTTTTCGAGAAGCGTAATTAAGCAAAGGATAATTTTGGACGACAACAAATGAGAGTTGAAAAGAAACTAATTTCAACTTGTTTGAAACTACGTTTAAACCGATTCAACTAACTCATCATCGGGTTTATCATTCAATGATACTCAAAGAACTTCTTTTCTATTGGGCTGTTTTGAATCTTTTATTTGAATTTTATTGTCATTCAAAATATTACTCTGAAAAAATGAAAAAAGAAGGTAGGATTTTTTGCATACAGAGCTTTTTAACGTTCGGAGTTTTGGTGTCGCACGGAGCATTAAATTATATCTCTCGGGCGGGGGAACTTCTTTCGTTCCCTACACGCTTGCTTCTATCCTATTTTGCTCTTCGTACGGAAGTTCTCACCTGCTCTGAATGCATGGTATGCAGATGAAGGTAGCATTTTCCTTCTATGTTCTCAAGCCGTTGTCCTCATCTATTTTTCCTATCGAAAGGTTTTCAAAATGGTTCCACCTGTACATTTCGAGCCCCAAGTTTACATTTTCTCCCCTTCCCACACCCCTTTTCGATTCCATGCCCCTACTATACCACCCTTTTATACTGTGTCGGGATTTCTGATTGACTAAGGAAAATTCCCGAGTTCTTAACAATCCGCCAAACCACCGTGTAACGATCTTCTAATCTCTTCGAGCTTTTTATTATACTCAATGGCTTTTAAACTTCAACCGTTTTGCGAGAACCTCTATAAGGTCATGCAGTAGCTACGTACGCTTCCCCTTAATAGCAATAAACAGACGCGAATGAGATTATCCTAGAACGGAGGTATTGTAAGTGAAAAAAGTGCCACACAAGTATTGCTGTGGTAATACGAAGAGATGGATTAAGACGGGATTCAAAGCATACAAATGAGAAAAGAAGGGCAAATTCCGAGACATATGCTCAGTGATTACCGTACACCAAATGCTTCTTAGGTAAGAGGTTAACTTTCAAATTCTCAATTATTCTGGCCTGCGCATGACTTTTTCACTCAGCTTCCCTTCCTTCTCCTAGAGGAAGCAGTTCACTCAGCTTATTTAGACTCTTCATCTAACCCTAAAGTCCCAAACAAACGTACTAAGCACCATAAAATGCATGTAGGAAAATTGTATGGACGAAAATTACTAGAAGGAATACTTTTATTTAAAGTAAATATCTTGGTGTCATACTCATCGCCCAAATCTATCAGCCAAGAGTGGAAATGACGTGAATCGCACATTTCATCTCCCAAAAATCTGACTTTCACCGACATTAGTTACTGCCAGTGTGTCATAAAATAATAAAAACAAACCATGATTTATTGCCACTCAACTAAATTAAAATATTTCTTTTCAATTTAGATACTGTACTTATTGCTAGTCCTCTTCCCATTGACTCTACTATTTATGCGGATATGTCTTACTTCTCTTGCTAATCCAAACGGTGGAATTCGTCCGACCGCTGTTTGGCTTCTCTTTCAACGCATAATTTCTAGACTCGGGGCACACAAAGCATTCATCGCCTTCTGATCCTACGCTTGGCCCCATCAGGTCGAGATGGGCGTCAGTAACAGCGCTGCTTCAATAATTCATTTCGTGCGCCGCCTTTCCCATAGCCCCGAATTCTACGAACGCGTGTGGTCCAAGTTGGCACTTACAAAGCTTTCAATTGTATTTCCCATCAGCGCATTCTTTAGTCAATAAAAACGCATGCCCCAGGCCTCCGACGTTGAAAAAAATCCTTTGCGATGCTCTTACAGATCTTGCTTACGCGCCCCTTCTACTTTCGTAGTTCAGATAGCACTCGCCAAGATGTTTCTCTCGATTTATTGCTTTTTGCCCTTCCTTTTAACACTCTCTTGCTCTCGTTACAGGAGTTCTCACCTGCCCTGAATGTTTGGTATGCTGATAACGGCAAAATTTTTCTTCCCCGTTCCCAAGCCACCGCCGCTATCTGTTTCATCCGGACCGAAGGATTTCTCGTCGAGTTCCAGCTCAACCTTTCTAAGACCAAAGTTTACGGCTTCTATTGTTCTCACCCCCCTTTTTCACCACCCTGTCTCTTTTACGCTACCCTACCCAGTTTCACCGTTCTGAGATATCGTATTTACTTGGATTCGTTTCTTCTCAGTTCTTCGCAGAGCTCCAAACCACCGCTGATCGCATCTTCCAGTACCTTCGAGATTTGGACGATGCTCAACTGGCTCCCCACTAATACCGCATCTGCTCGAACGAAGTCAAGGTCATGCACTCTTTACGTACGTTTCCCCCACTAAATCTTTGGTACTCTCCAGCTTAGAAATCTAGCGAGCCCCGAAAGACCAAGGTAAACTTGAGGGAGTTCGAAGTTGGAGATGTAGTATTGGTGGCGCATGATGCGGCCTTCAATAAGGAGCGCAAGTGGCCGGCCTTCGATTCATATTTCTGTGGACCGAACTGGGTGACTAAGACGAACCATTCACGCTAAGATTTATTTTCCTCCACCGGTCGCGTGAAAAGGAAAGCAATTCATGCGCGTCGGATTGTCCCGTATAAGACGAGACCTGCTCATTTACCTCATCTAAGGAAAAGCAAGAAAATTGATGTAGCAAGAGCAGCATAACCAGGAATAAAGCAGGTTGAAGATCAATGACGGCGAACAATTCATACAGAAGCCTAAGTACTAAGGAATCATGGAGAGAAACCGTAAACTTTGTGAGTGAAGTCTTGAATTTTAGTGACTAGTGAGCGGCGCTGCTGCCTCCCTGGTTTTCCCTCATCCTCCGCTCGTGCTTCCGGACGGAAAAGTAGTTACGACCATAACGTCGTTTCCTGTGAGTTCCTCTTGTCGCAATAATCTTCTTTCAAACTTTTAGAACGGATAACAATGAATAGTCATCGCCGACACATTCACGGAGAGCCTGAGAAAGGATTTCCAAAAGCAAAAAAACTAGCAAAGATCCCATATCTGGGCGGTTTCAGTCTTCATCGAGGCACAGTGATAAGCTCCACGGGAACCCTGGATTGTCGCGACGTAAACCGCCACAAGAAAAGTCAAAGTCTTCTTGAGGACCGGATTCAGACTAAAGACTTGACGAAGAATGAAAAACGTGGAGGCACATGCTTATGAGCGTCTGTCAAACTTCTATGGCCAACCGCGCTGCCTTGTGGCAATATTCTTGTGAGGGGCACGACAGCTGATGCTAAAACGAGCAAGTTGTATGGTGCGAGTCTTCGTTGCGGGAGAAGAGAAAAAGGAATTGCGAAGGGTTTTTAAGCGATTAAAGATGTGGGGAAAAGAGAAATGGTCGTTGGACGATTGAGAATATGGCAGCTGCGGGCTTATATCGGGTGTTTATCAGAATCTTGATCGTTAGTTTAGAGAATTGGTTGCATATTGGGCGCATACCAGCTGTTTATCAGCACCTCGGTCGTTTGCCTCACGGCAGTTGAGCAGATGGATGTGGTACGGTGAAAGGCTGACAACAGGGGTAGAGGACGTGGTCTGTTAGTTAGTTGGACGGGGAGAGAGTAGGAAAGAGAGCCCCTATGTGTGGGGGAAAGGGTGCTGTAGTATGTTATTTTGTGTAATGCCCGTGGCCCGCAATGAGTAAAGGGCGTCTCGCGCGAGTTTAGTGTCGCGTGACTACCAGCGTTGCGGTCTGCTCGGACCGGTTCGCTCGTACATTATACAGTTGAATGCACAATGTACACTGGGAAGTGGACTAGTACATCGTACAGTGGTAGTGTGCAAGGTACGGGTTCTTTATGCGTGTATAAACCCAAAAGTCATTGGTTTAGTCCTTCAACACAGTCGCAATCCTTTCTCAAGCGACGACAATAAACGCAAAGAGTTCGAGAATAAGCAGAAGAAAGCCAGTGGAATCATCGTCGCCGCTCTTTCAAATGAAGCTTTGCGCGTTGTCCAGTCAGAAATGGAACATCCCTATAAGATGCTGAAGTGACTTATCGATCGATACGCCTCAAAGTAGACTGCATCCCGCATTGCAAAAATTTGTGAATTTGGCACCCTTTGATACTCCAGTACTGAGAAAAATATGGGCAACCATAAAGATAATATGGACGGCATTGTCGAACAACCGGCGAGCATGGACACAAAACTACCCGAAGAGATTTCTGTTGCCTTACTGGTGTCATCTATTTCTGCATCCGAACTCAACCCAGTTTGCGCCACCATCAAAACGCTTCCATCTGAGAATTCGAGTTGGGAAACTGTCATCCCGCTTTCTTGATGAAACTCGATCGCTCGCCAATTACCGTTCGGAGCTAACCAACTCTGCGAGACCGAAATGTGGCATATGCAGACGACATGGCCACAGTACCATGAATTGCTATTTGAATCCTCGTAATCCAAATAATCGTCTCAACCTCAGGAAAAAGAACAGTAGTAACTCGCAGAATAACAATACAGAGAAGCATGCACCTAACATATCTGACAAGAAGGACAACGATAGGAGAACAGTCAATCCCGCCACCAAAATAAGCATAATCGAAGCAGAGCTGCAGTAGCAAAAATCGAGGCATTGACGATGCGCTCTCAACACTCAGATCTACTAATGCTGGACTCTGGTACGACCACTCATATTACTCCGAACACGGCACACCTCAGTGAGTCCCAATCATGTCACATTAATATTTCTCTTGGGGATGACTCCACCATTTTCGCTACTGAGCAAGGAATGCGACAGTTTGAATGTAGTTTTAACGGTACAACTACATCTGTTTCACCTTAGCGATACTCTTGTCTCACCTGATTTGGCGATGAGCTTGCTATCCATTCCAGCCCTAACAGCAAAAGGAATTGCTGTCCTCTTTCTACCAGAAATTCGATTAATATAGCCTTTATTAATCGACATTGAAAATGATTTTCAGATAATTGACTCAGCTCCAAAACACAAGGATGGCCTCTATTATAATTCAGAGGACTTTTGGAGCGAACTTATTCTTCAGTTCTCTCAGAACATAACTGCGCACTCATGGCAAAGGTTCGCTGTCTTGCAAACAAAGCTGCACTGTCGAGCCATTAAGAACAGAATTCAGAGACAGAATCGGACTCCGTGGATGATGATTTTGACGCCACTGACTCTACACCTTCGAAGGGAATTAATCAAGATGTCAGTTTATGGCATTGGCGAATGTCCCATGCTGTACACCAAAATGATATCAAACGCATGTTGAATGAGAATCTCCTCCTACAGAACAATGATTTTAACAGTGAACGTGTCCCTTGCACGAGAAGTAAATATCGTTAGTCCTACTCTGGGAACCTGACTTCAAGGAAAGGCCGTTTTATCTGCAAACTGATTTCACTGAAACTGGCATATAATCAAAAGAAGGACACCGATATTATCTTATCATTGTTGATGACTGTAGCCGGTTAATTTACGGAAAGCCCCTCACCAACAAGTGAGAAGCTTCTCAACACATAATCAACTTCAAAAATTGGTTTGAACGTCAATCAGGAAAGAATGTCCTCTCTACACTCGGATGGTGGAAAAGAATTTTATCAGGCTCAGAAGCATGTCAAACAGCTTGGTATCAACGTTTCTCGCAATAGCACTAACACGATATCCTCAAACGGACTGCCTGAACGCTACATAGGCGTTCCACAAGATGCCATCAGAGCTACCCTGTCTCATGCCAAACTTCCAACGAAATATTGTAACTAAGTTTTGAACAAAGTTATGGATGCTCGCAACCTGGCTGTACACCATACGACTAAACAGATACGGTATGCAGCACTGTTCAATGAGTATCCTTCTTACGCTAGGCATCTCAAAGCCTTTGGATGCCGCGCGCTGGTTCTACAGAATGAAAACCAGGTTTGTAAAATGGATCCCAGGCTAAGGAAGGTATCAATCTCGGCCTCATTCAAGGAAACATGCACCACACTTTAATCTCTCAAGGAATCGTGCAGACGAAACATATTCGTTTCCTCGAGACCGAATTTCCTAGATTATCACTAATTAACACATTGACAACGAAACAGCACAAGAAAGTGGTGTTGATCACCCTCTCTTTTCCATTCCTGATCCAAATGCCTCAGAGAAATTTGAAGATGACAACTCCATACTCACTTAACATATTGTCCGGCGAAAGAATCCACTTAGACCTTGACTTGGGTGGCTATCCATCTGATATTGAAGAAGCCCATACTGCTGCTTCCTACTCAGTTTCCCAAATGCTGCCATCTAAAATATGTAAAGACGATGAACCTGGTCTCCAACAAGCACTGAAGTCCCCAGAAGCACCTTTTAGGATGGAAAGTATCAAGAAGGGGGTTGAAACAATTTTAAATCTTGGTACATACATCAATGCGGATTCTGATCATGGAAAACCTATTCCCTCGTGCATAATTCTCCGTCTCGAACGCGATCATAATATTGCACTTGCTCGCTTCAAAGCCCGCCTAGTAGCAAGAGTTAACTTTCAAGTCAACTGCAATAAGCCTGAGCTTTATGCACTTGTGCTCAACTGTGAGCATTTTCTCCTTTTTGTTACAATCTCAGTGACTCGCAGTTGGGATCGTCATCACATTGATATTTAGGGTGCCTTTCTACATGCTACTATCCCTGATAACAAACCAATTTGGATTCGCTACCAAAAATACCAGGAGTGGCGGAAGCTGATGGTCGTGTCGTCAAGCTCGTGAAGTCTCTTTATGGAACTCGAAAGGCTCCTAAACCCTGGTTCGAAAAATCTTTCTTCCCACTTGAATCAATTGGATTCAGGCAAGCAATATCGCATCAATGTATGTTTACCTACACTACTGGGAAGGAGTGTGTCATCCTTTTGGCATATGTTAATGGCATCAGCATTTGGACCAACTAAGCTAAACCAGAGGACGAAAAGGAAACTTTCGGAGCAATATGATGTAACTGATCTAGGACGAACCGATCTCTACTTGGGTGTATCCATCAATGAAACAGACTCAACAGTACACCTCCATCAGCAACCACTGATTGACGACATTATCAATATATGTATCATGACAACCGCGAGGCCACTCTCGTATCCACTGCCTGATAGAAACTGTTTGTACAATGAAAGAACACCATAAACTGAGGAAGAATGTCTCCGTATGGAAAATGTTCCATATCGAGAAGCTCTTGGATCTTTACTTTTCTAAGCACACGAACGCGCCCTGACCTTACCACTACAGTTTCGCTACTCGGAAAGTTTGCATATGCACCGAAACCAGAACACTGGAGCTGCTTAGAGAACGTTGTTCGGTATATCAAGGGTACTCGTCACTTTACGTTACAGCTATCAAAACATGTGCAGCTGAACGTTGAAGCTTGTCTGACGCTGACTAGGGCAGAGATCTCGAGAAGCCTCGATCCAGAGGGGGATACTACATCAGCATTGGCGGCTTTCCAGTCATTTGGAGTCCTAAACTACAAACATCAACAGCCTTTTCCACATCTGAAGCAGAGTTCTATGCTTTGTCTGAATGTGTCCGTCAAATTCAATGGGTTCACAACGTAATGGATGAAATTTCAATCCTCCTTCTGGAACCAGTTCCAATCCGTCAAGACAATTTAGGCACCATTCAATGCACGAAGGAGTATCTTAGAATAAGAAGGGTGAAACATGTGATACTCGCTTCAATCATATGTTGGATGCTGTTAAAGATCGACTCGTTGATATCAAGTACGTGGCATCAAAAGACAACCACGCTGATATACTCACGAAGACACTTATTGGAAAGATTCTAATCATCCGTAGTGATGCGCTTTGAGTTACTCCCTCTTGAGGTCGAGGGGGGTGTTGGCATTGCGACCTCTTAGGTGTGTGAGTCATATCAACTTGAGTTGTATGGTCTTCTATTTGAATCTTATCACGACCATTAGTTTATGTTTAATTCTCTACTGTCATACTCTATATAAAGGTCTCACGGTGTGAGCCACTGCGGCTCCCACCTCCGAGAAAACTCTTTGTCGTATTTCACTCTTCCTCTCTGACAGGCATCAATGTCCAATGCTGCCTACTGCGACCAAAACGATATCCTCCTCTCCCCTATCGGGGTTGGTATCTATGGCGCCATGGGCGACAACGTCCAGGGTTTCTTTCGCCGCCTTGCTTCCTTCGCTGCTTCCCGTCGCAGTTCCTTCCTCAACAGGAGCTTCGCGACTTCGTTACCCGTTTTGCGTTTAGTCTCCAAGTGATGCAGGCACGATATGCTTCCAACCGCCGCCCGCATTCGTAGTTAATTTCTGTGCCACACTGTACAACTCGTAAAGATTTACCAACATGTTTTCTGTTACTCTCCATGAGCATGAGGATTTCAAGATTTGTACCAAATTCAAGTTTACGTATTTACATTTGCCAAAGGACTACTTTTCAAACTTAGAGACGCAAATTTTGAAATAAGCCTGATATTTCGGTGACTGCGTCATCCCGTTTACCCCTAACGATACGGTGTCGGAGACTTCTCTTCATTCGCCGTCTACGCTCTTTTTTGACAGCGCGCCTTGCTTCCTTCCTCTCCTCTCTGCGGATGGCCTTGTACTCCTTCTTTGCAGCCTCCAGATCTCGCAACAAGCTCCATGCCGCTGGATTATTTTGCGAGGCGACCATATGTCGCAAGGCATCCTCGTTATCTCGGATCAGTGTTTGAATCTCGATATCTGTGGTCGTCATGGCTCGTGTGTTGTGGAAGTTTGTTTTAGGAAAGGGAAGAGCTTTTTTGGGAGGAAGACAAACCGGGTTGAATGGAGGAATGAGAAAGGTGTTGTAAGGGAGATGCAGGTTCTTGCAACAGGTAGCGGAATGTTTAGGAGGATGTTGGTTAGGCTGAGGAATCTTTTGTTGGAATTGGAGTCGGGCATCGGCGATTTATTTGTTCCGAGAGTTTAAATGGGTTGGTGGGTGGGGTGCGAGGTCCAACCGACAGCAATTGTTGCATTTCTGCTTAGGAGATCTGATTGGCGAGGGTGGGAGTTCACAGTGATTGTGGGTTTGGACGGAGGGCGCGAGGTGGGATGACAACTTCTGGGGTCCGTGTGATGAATGATGCAAGATTAGGTGAGTGCAGGTGTTAGAGGCATAAGGGGATGCGCATACGTAGTTCAAAGTATTGCAACGTTGCCAATTGACAGTGGTCACGTTGGGCCGGGAAAACATGCCGTGCAACGTGATCAATTTTGGAAAATCCTGCTCCAAAAGGGGGGGAGAAGAGGGGTGTAGTATTTCACTTGATTGGTTGGGTAATGAGGGTTCGTCCACTGAACAGATGTTTTGGCTGTAACCCTGTCATATTTCATTTGCACATGGAAGAGTACTTGTTGGGCCTATCGAGTCATTGTGCATACGCAGGACATGTGAAATACATGTCAGCTGCCAGCGACAAGTATGTTTCGTTAAAAATCCTGTATGCAAGTGAATTCACGCTTGTGTCTGCTGTGCAAAGGTGCAGTGAACAAACCAACGTGGTCGTTGCGCTCCCGTTGTCACATGTATAATACATGTCAGCTGTCAGCACATGAGGGACTAGACAATTATTTCAAGTTTGAATTATTGCAAATAGGAGTAATTCGCGTTCCTATTCGCTGTATTATCCAGGAGGGTGGACACTTTGGACGGTTGGATGTAATACCAGGTGCATGAATCAGTAGACAGGGAGTGGAATTCTGGGTGCTTTACTCATTCCATATCAACAAATATAAAACCGCTATTTCCAGAGACGGGAAGGGGCAGGTCTGTGCATCAGAAGAGAGCACTGCACCCAAGTTTAGATCCCCCCTAGAAGTGTCAGACGACGAAGTAAACGGGAGGGACAAGGTTTGGGTGTTTTACTCTTGGAAGATATATCTGATCTATCCATGGTTTTCCAGAAGTAAACTACCCCACTATTCCCTCCTGTACACAAGTGCAATGAAAACAAGTATTTGGGGAAAACCAGGGGTTCAGTTACTATGACAGATATGAGCTTGCTGATAATCAGTCAAACTTGTCTGGTAGTGTTTGCATCGTTTCGCCTTCCTCTTCCCTTTACAATCGATGTCTACGGTTCTTTAGGACCCGAAGGTACCACGTTCTTTCGCCACCGCTCACCGTGGTCCTCTCCAAAGCTGTCGCCCACCTGCTCGTCCAGTCCCGAGTTCACCAAGGCGCTCTGTCTGGAGCCGCCGCAGCAGCCCTCGCCGAACATTCCAAACAATCGAACTACGGGGAAGGTTGCCTCTCCTACCATATCCTACATATTCCAATAGGCATCGACATCTACGTTGCCCCCGGGCCCGAAGGCTTTCAGTTCTTCCGCCGCCTTGTCACCCACGCCGCTATGCGCCGTAACACCCTTCCCCATCAACAGTTTCACGGTTTCGTTACCGCTTCACCTTTTGTCTTCACGGCATGCAAGCCCTTCGCAGGTTCTTTCCCGGCGTCTTTCCGATTACTATCTATCCCACTGCTTCTCGGAGCCTCGGAGTGCTTGCTCCCACCGCCGTAAAGATCCCTTCCCCCCGCTCTCCAAAACACGAACTGCACAACTTCATTAACCGTTTCGGTTTCTGCCTGCAAGGCATCCGAGGCGGTCAGGTCCTTGCCCTCCGCATATCCGTTTAATCATCAACTCCCTGGTACGTCCGCGTGCCTTTTCCCTATCATATAAAGATTTCCTTCCACAACGGATAGGGAATTAGTACCTGCAACTTGAGTAATCATCAATGAAGCTATAATTCCCTAAGTGTAATCTTTACGGGATTTGGAGAAAGCATATAGCAGAACATGCGGAGGGGGGTGACAGAGAAACTAATCAGAAAAGCGTCTAGTAAGAACCTGACGCACTTGGAACCCGAGCAAGCAGAAAACATAACGCGAAATGAGGAGTTCTAGCTCCTACTGAGTGGTATCGGTGGTTTCCGCGACTCTGTGTTACTACCTGGAGCTAAGGGATGGGTCCGCTGTGCGCCTTGTGCAGGGTTGAGGACACACATCAGGAGTAAGGATTTCTCAGTGTGGCTGAATCACTTCTGCCAAGCTCCGTTTTTCGCCCCTGAAACTCCTTGTCCGAAGCCTGGGTGCCCTGAGACATTAGACATTCATGGGGACAATTTGCTGCATCGTCGTTATGGATGCCAGCGCAACAACCGCCACAACAACCAGGTTGCTTTGCTCGGCAATGATCTCGGACGAGCAGAGAGGCGCCCTTTCATCGAACTGCGTGAGCATCATCAACACCGGACAAGACAGGACATCAGAACCATGGGTACCCCAGGTGAACTGACTATTTCGACATAACATTCGTCAATCCACTCGCTCCCTCCCATTCCAGAGTCCGGACTTTCAACCTGATGAACAGTCTCAATGCAGCGAGCGCGAAAAAGCTGTGGAAGTACCAAGGCTTTCTTGCGGAATTCCCGGAGAGAAGCAGGCTAGTTCCTTTTCCAATCTCTACTCTTGGCAGATGGCATCCAGAGGCTTTTTCAGTGGTCACGGAGCTTGCAAGAAAAGTCTCCAGCCGCGCAATGGAACGGTTTTCGAAGGTTCGAGGCATTCTTCTACAGATATATCTTCGAGGAGTAAAACACCCAAACCTTTTTCCTTCTTCTACAGCGACACTCGGCCTTGGCAGTACCTTCTAACGCTGTTTGTCTGCTGGCTGGCATCCCATCGACTTTCTGGTAGACTGTTGCTGGTAATACCATTCGATAGCAATGATTTGTACATTGCTTTGACCATCGGTACATATATTTAATATGACATTCAGATTTAGAACCGACCACATCTTTCAAACGTTAAAGCACCCATTACTGTGTCGGTATACCCTTTTTGAGTCGATTGTGGTTGTCTGGAAAACCATGAGATAGATCGGATATATCTTTCTGATAGGGGTAAATCGGCGGGGGAAGAGATCCTCAGAACCAATTACCCTGAGAAGGAGGTGTTGCGAGCGACAAAAGTGCTGCCGTGGTATTGTTGAACGAACAAAAGGGAGTGTATATAGAAGAGAGTTGAGGAAGCTACAAGCAAGTATAAAAGGGGCAGGGTCTACCACCGACGCTCTGCGACTAGCGTAAGAAAAAGTTTTCTTGGGTCTGAAGTTGACTCTCAACTTCCTACTACTCGGGACTTGGCTTGAAGTTGTCTGCCAACTTGCTTGACCTCTCCATGAGGAAGCAGTTTACTCAGCTTATATAGACTTTTGGCTACCCCTAAAGTCCGAACAAAACTACAGAAGATACAAGAAATGCATAAAAATACTTTGTGTGGACAATATACTCTAAGCAAAAGATACTTAAGAAACTAACAATTAATTTGGTCCTCTTATTTCCCATTCTCTAAATCAGATCCAAACAACTCCTCTAAAATATCCATGCTGTCCAAGCAGTCCCCACAAATATCTGCGAATGGCTCACAACTCTCTATTTCCCCCTGGGAGATATCTAGACTACTAAAGATATCTCCATCCGGTTCCATCGTGGGCACAACTTGATCCATACTCTCTATTCCAGGCCCCACCAGTCCAACACTTTCCATGCCCCCTGTTCCTCATCCTCCTCCTCCTCCTCCTCCTCCTCCTCCTCCTCCTCCTCTCTCCTCTCTCCTCCTCCTCATCCTCTTCCTCCTCATCCTCCTCTCCTCCTCATCCTCTCATCCTCATCTTCCTGAGCCTCGTACACTAGCTCAGGGGCTAACCATTCCTCGAAGGACTCCCCGCTCTCCTCCTCGACCTTCTCAGCCTCTCCCGGACTTACCTCCCTCGCTTCTTCTTCTATGAAGAGGCGGCGCACGAACTCGATGATTTGCTTCTTTGTTTGCCGCCGGATGTAGTCGTCGGCATCGGTTGGCCCGTAGGCGGCGAGACGAAGGCCATTGATGGAACGGGAAGGGCGGTTTTTGGAAATAGGGACAGAGGGCGAAGGTTGCTCATTGTGATAGACGTTGGGGAACGGAGGCAATGTAGGGTGTTTTGGGTGTGTGGGGGAGAGGGGTGATGAGTAAAATGATCGGGGGCATTTGGAACTTAGAATAAAGGGGTTTAAATAGGCTCCCGGGGCAGGTTCTATAGATTAGGAATAGGTAAAATAAATCTGCAAGGGATTTTGCAATAGTGCATTTGCGCCCTTCTTCTCAAAAAAAGGCGAATTTGGAGGAGGAGGTAAGCTAAAAGGGAAAAGGGACTTGATTCGGGGTCGATTCAGAGGGTTAAATACAGTATAAAAATATCTAGATAAAATGGAAGTAAATTTGGAAATGACGGTTGGAGAAGTTAGGGGCGGGATCGTTGTAGGTTGCTGGATTACACGAGGGGAGGACCATTTCCTGTCTTACGTGAAGGGAGGACCATTTCCTGTATTACGTGAAGGGAGGACCATTTCCTGTATTAAATGAGGGGAGGACCATTTTTTGTATTACACGCCCCCTTTCTCAAGGCGAACGTCCCGGGTCGTCACTGCTCTTCTTCTGCTTCCGTTAGTGTTCGCTGTCTTATTGATAAATGTATGGTCTCTCAAACGGGTACGGATGCAACTGATTACCAATATGATGCTCTAAAAAGTAGGTTCGCATTACTGGTACCTCACTTTGTAGCATAGCCTCATATATTGGTTTGATCACATCGAGGTGGGGTTGAATACATTCTTCTTCCGTGACTCTTCCGAATCTTCCAAGAGTGAAAAAATATATGTGATATGCAAACTCTTCTGGAAGATGCCGGAGGAATGGATGTCGATAAGAAAAGAAGACGCGCATCATCAAGAACGAATCTTCGTAAGATAAGTGCGGTCCATGTAGCGCCCTAAAACATAAACAGATGCTTATCATGAAATAAGAAATGACCTGCGCATCGTTCGCATCCTCGGAGATATTGCGCAGCCAAAAAGATAATCTTCTTCTTCCGACTGTATGCTGTGCATGGTTGTGAAGCAGAGCTAGAGATGAAGTTGTGGTGGACGGTCCCGATGAATGGCCGCGACCAGCTCCTGACGTACTGGGACCTGCACGAGGTCCTCTCGGGGGACGACCGGAACCTCTTCTGGGCGGGTTGTTGTCTCCTGAAGGTCCTCCTCTGGTCATCATCACTGCTTCAGGAGGATCCTCGCCGCCTCCAACGTTCCCAATTTGTGGCGGAGAAACGTAAGGTTCCCATAGAGGATACGGGACCAGCCTGTATTCCATATCCGGGGGTAAGGCGTAACCTCTCAGTCGCACGTCTTGGTTGTTCTTGAGAAATACGTAAATTGGACGGATAATATTCAGATACGTTTGCGACAAGTCTCCAGCAGCTACCATTCCATATCTTCCTATAGAGTAATGATATATTACCTCCACAAACTCTGGACCTGCTTCCGTGAACCTTCCGTTTTGGAATGAAAATAGAACTCTTATTAATAGTCGGAAATCTTCTTCAGGTAGCAATGGTCCGTTCAACGTACGAAAACATAGGCATATATTAATGTAGAAATGGATGATTACGTGGAGTTCGTAGTAGTCCCGCGTAACCGAGATGATCCATTCCCAGGCCCTTTTTCCTCCCATAGGAATCATTCTATAGTTAAAGATGAGTATGCCCCGTGGTTGCGCATAGTCCTGTGTGAGAAGGAATTCTTCAGGCCTCTGATGGTAAGGGACCAGACGACGTGCATGGATGGCCCTCCTTGATCTCTTCCCTGAGCTTGAACAGAGCTGATAGTGCGGGTGTCTTTCCTCCGTGACGATGCAAGGGTTCGAGTACTTGGTTTGGAAGGCCGGCCACTTCACAGCCTGCTGCATTGCTTTTCCATGTACTACAAGTACTTTAGAGCCAACTGAAAAGGTTCTGACTGCAGGTTCTGCATCCTTATTTCTTGTCTGTGTTAGCGCGCGGTGTGATCTCCAGCCTTCGGTGGCCAGTAGTTCAACTTCCCTACTCTCTTCATCGATAATATTTGTTTCCATGTCTCTCTGTAACATTCTAGGAGCCCTTCCGTACATTAGCTCGAATGGTGAGCGTCCATTTCTTCCTCTTCTTCGACGGTAGCCGTATAACACTTTTGGTAAGGCATCTTCCCACTGGATTTCATTCTCCAACATAGTTTTCGATATTGCTCGTTTGATGGTTCCAACCATCCTCTCCGCTTTCCCGTTGGACATAGGAGCGTATGCGAGAACGGTCTTCAGCTGAATCCCTTTCTCTTCCAAAAAACGAAGCAGTGAAGTTGCAGTAAAACAAAGGGCGTTATCCGAGATGATCCTTTTTGGAAGACCAAACGGTTCAATTATTTCTTTTTCGATGAATCTCAGTACCACCTCAGCATTTGCCTCCTCGATGCAACTGCTATTGGCCATCCAGTAAGATGTTCCACCCCTATAAGGAGATATTTGTTTCCGGAAGAAGTTTCCTTGAACGGGCCCGCGAAGTCAATTGAGAAGGTTTCAAAGAGACCGGAAACTGGAAAACTTAGAGTTGTCTTATTCCGTATTGGAGTGAATTTTTGGCAGTTGTCGCAGCTTTTCACGAATAGACGTCCTTATGGATACCGGGCCACCAGAATCTCTCAGTTACGAATTTTTTGGTTGTTTCGAGATCCCAATGCCCTAGCTCATCATGGAAAGTCCTCAAGATCTTCATTCTTTCTTTCAAAGGGGCCACTAGTCGGGGACCGGCTTTAGTGTGCCGGAAAGTTTCCCATTCCACAATGTAAAAGCCTTTTGATTCCTGCGTACCCAATTTCTGTTCAAGATCAACCTTTCTCATTTCTAGTCCATCGAGGAATTTGATCAGTCCGTGAATATTAGCTTCGTACTCGTTATCGTTCGGCAACTGCAACTCGGCGACTCCGACGATGTCCTCCGAAGCTTTTTCATTGGAATCAGTGCGTCCCTCAAGCGGATAGGTAATAGGCAGGCTGATTATTGCGTCCGGGTCTATACACAATTTCAAACCGATATTCTGCGAAAATGTCGAGCCATCGGGCCAAGCGGTGATGTACATCCTTCTTTTGGAATGCTGTTTTAAGTGCCTGGTGATCAGTTATCAAGACAAATTTCTCGAGTGATAAAAGGTATACGCGAAACTTTTTCAGCGCGAAGACGACAGCTAGCGCTTCTTTCTCGCAGACTGAGTATCTCTTTTCCGCGTCATTCAGAGTTCGGCTTGCGAATTGAACAGGGTGTAGTCTTCCGTTTTCATCTTTTTGGGACAAAACGGCACCCAAAGACCGTTCTGAGGCATCTGTCTCCACAACGAATGGTCTCTTGAAATCTGGGTACATGAGAACTGGGGGACACATAGCTTATCTTTAAGCTCCTGAAATGCAGTTTCCATTTCCTTGTTCCAGTAAAATTTTCCGTTCTTCGTAGTGCTGGCATGTAACGGTGCTGCAGTCTTGGCGAAATCTTTGATAAATCTTCTGTAATATGAGGCCAGTCCTAAGAAGCTTCGGACCTCCGTCTTTGAAGCGGGCCTTGGTGCCAACTTTATTTTTTTCGTTTTCTCTGGATCCACTCTAATTCCCTCTTGGTCGACGATATGACCGAGTAATTGGATAGAAGTTTTCGCAAAGAAGCATTTGCTCAACTTAATTTTCAAGCTATACTCCGATATCCTCTCCACAACTGTCTTGACGTGCGAGATGTGCTGATCCAATGTTTCTGAGAATATGACGACATCATCGATATAGACTCTTGCGAATGGAAGTCCTTTCAAAACCTCGTTCATCATTCTTTGGAATGTAGCTGGTGCATTCATGAGACCAAAAGGCATCACTTCGAACCTGAACGTACCGGCTTTGCTGGTAAAGGTTGTTTTTTCCTTACATTTTTCATCCAATGGAATCTGCCAATAGCCAGTGTAAAGGTCAATTGAGGTGAAATATCTCCCGTCCTTCAGGTCCTCGAGGATCTCCTCCATGTTCGGAATCGGAAATCGATCGGGTATCATTCTCTGGTTCAGTTGTCGGTAATCGACGCAAAAACGCAGCTTTCCATCCTTCTTTGGTGCGACCACAACTGGAAACGACCATGGGGATGAAACTGGTCGAATAATATCATTTTTCAGCATACTTGTAACATTTTCTGAGATAAATTGGTCATATTTTGGCGGTTGACGTCTAGGCTTGTGGTAAATCGGTTGAGTGTCGGTAAGTTCGAACGAGTGAGTAACCGGTACACTTGCTTGTCTTAAATCTGAAACGCTCCATGCAATTACTTCGGAAGATGTTAACATGTCGGATATTTTCAGTGAGGCGGGGGCGGGAAGGTGCTGCACTTTTCCTTGGATTTCTGCCATTTGGCGCCCTTTTTCTTCTTGATCCTCAACCTCAATATTTTGAAGGACCTCTTCCGTCGTGCTCACATCTTCATATATGGAATTCGACGTATTCTTATTTTCTTTGCAAAGGTAATCTTCTTTCATGCTCCGAATTCTGTCCTTTGATTCGATATCATCGCAAAAAGAAACACATTCGGGTTTCAAACTTATCCTAGAATCCCAGTCGTCATCTGTTTCAAACCCGGAATCATAATCGTCCCATGCCATGTTCATTACCCCCGAGGGTACCCTTTTCCACTTCCGAAAGTGTTAGTTGGTTCCGAATCTTCGCTGTCATAGCTAGAAGTGAAATCTTCACTGTCCGTTTCTTTTAAATCTTCAGGATGCGTGCTTTTGTCGAAATCCAGGGGCATCTTCACGGTTCTGCCGTCAATATTAACTGAAACCATTTGGTTGCCCAAGTCAATGCATGTTCCTAGTCTTTCCATTGTGGGGCAGCCAATGATTGCATCGAAAGGGAGATCCGGCATGACAAGAAAGTCTACATCAACTTTAGAGTCCCCAAAGAACACGGAAACCTTGTCAACAGTGCCCATGCATTTTGAGACGGTTCCATCCGCTACAGTTATTTTTCGAGTCGTTGGAGTAATTTCGAGACCTAGATCTGTCACCAAAGTTTCTGAAATGAGGTTTGGAACAGCACCCGAATCGAAGAGAGCTTGGGTTTTCATACCCAATACTTTGACTGGTACCAGCTTAAGACGTCTTGGTGCTGTCGAGGCCGATTGAAGAAACAGTTTCTTACCCTTAGCGGACTTATTAGACCTGATAATTTTTTTGAGTTCTTTTCTCGCATCCTCTGCGTCGCCCCTCAAAAGTTGACCAAACGTTATCCCAGTTGGGGCCGATGCAAGCTCAGCCACCAAATTGTACCTCTTCACATACTCTAGTACGTCCTTAGAGATACTCTTAACTTTCTTACTCTTTTTCGTCTTCTTGGCCGGAGTGACTCCCACTCCTGGAACAACTTGATCAGACCTCTTGGTTCGAGGAGGTACAGGTGCTGGGATATGCTCCAGCATTCCATACTCTAGCCTAGGTTTCTTCGATAAAATGTTCCCTTCCCCATCCCTTTTTTCACATTGACTTGACTAATCTCTTCAGCGATGGATACGTTACCGGCATCCGTCAACCTTTGATCCCTTCTATTTTGTAAGATTTTCACCTCTGGTCCTGACTCACTCCTTGCTTCCGATAAATTTGCTCTTCTGTTGTCTTTAGACCAGCAGTTACTTTCATGATGCCCATATCGACCGCACTTTGCACAACGAGTGTTTCTATGTGGATTATCAGGACACCTGTTTGCAAAGTGTCCAGGCTTGTGACAGTAAGAACAGACTTCTGCGGCTTAGGGGCCCCAGACTGGTTCTTCTTAATGGTAAGAGTAAGGCTTTCCAACTGCGAGGTTATCATGCAAGCCGATTATCGAATCGGGTTTCCAACCTTTCTTCCAAGCTTTTGACATCGCTCCTGACAGATTCTAATGCCGCTGCACTAGTAGCCGGCCTTTGATAATTTTTTCAGGATGTACGATAGACATCGATGTGCGGGTTTCCCTCGGTACCTCACTCAGTGACTGAAACGTCTCCGAATTTTTGACAAATTCTACTATGGTACCCTTCAGTTCATCAAAAGTGTGAGGGCCCTTGATGAGGAGGAAATCGGAGAGCCGCTTATCCCCCATAGCCGCCTTACGCAGCATTCCGTACTTGGCTTGGGCGTTGAACCCAGCCTTTTCATAAAGATCACACAAGTACACCAATGAGCTTAACAAATCGTCGAAGTTGAGCCGGGCCCTATGGCGGTACGAATCATCTCATCTGGTTCTACCTCCTTAGCATACTCTTTCACAAGCCACTCACATACCTCACCGAAGTTACGCCCATTCCCGTTAAGAGACCACCCATCGATAAACTTGGACTTATATTTGTGCTTTGCGTCACCATGAAGATAGGCGAAGATACTTGCGGCCTTCTCTTCATCGCCCTTCTCTCGCATCACAACGTTGACATATGTGTAAAGAAACTCCTCAACGTCTTCAGTCTTGCCCCCTGTGAACGTTATACGAGCAGCGTTGAGATCCATGATTACAGAAAAGAAATCCCCCGAAGTGTTCCTTAAAACTGCTCAACTCGAATACTCGGGTGCAACCCCCTCCACAAGGGTACCAAATGATAGGGGTAAATCGGCGGGGGAAGAGATCCTCAGAACCAATTACCCTGAGAAGAGGTGTTGCGAGCGACAAAAGTGCTGCCGTGGTATTGTTGAACGAACAAAAGGGAGTGTATATAGAAGAGAGTTGAGGAAGCTACAAGCAAGTATAAAAGGGGCAGGGTATACCACCGACGCTCTGCGACTAGCGTAAGAAAAAGTTTTCTTGGGTCTGAAGTTGACTCTCAACTTCCTACTACTCGGGACTTGGCTTGAAGTTGTCTGCCAACTTGCTTGACCTCTCCATGAGGAAGCAGTTTACTCAGCTTATATAGACTTTTGGCTACCCCTAAAGTCCGAACAAAACTACAGAAGATACCAAGAAATGCATAAGAATACTTTGTGTGGACAATATACTCTAAGCAAAAGATACTTAAGAAACTAACAATTAATTTGGTCCTCTTATTTCCCATTCTCTAAATCAGATCCAAACAACTCCTCTAAAATATCCATGCTGTCCAAGCAGTCCCCACAAATATCTGCGAATGGTTCACAACTCTCTATTTCCCCCTGGTAGATATCTAGACTACTAAAGATATCTCCATCCGGTTCCATCGTGGGCACAACTTGATCCATACTCTCTATTCCAGGCCCCACCAGTCCAACACTTTCCATGCCCCCTGTTCCTCATCCTCCTCCTCCTCCTCCTCCTCCTCCTCCTCCTCTTCCTCCTCTTCCTCTTCTTCCTCCTCCTCATCCTCTTCCTCCTCATCCTCTTCCTCCTCCTCATCCTCTTCCTCCTCATCCTCTTCTTCCTCCTCCTCATCCTCTTCATCCTCATCTTCCTGAGCCTCGTACACTAGCTCAGGGGCTAACCATTCCTCGAAGGACTCCCCGCTCTCCTCCTCGACCTTCTCAGCCTCTCCCGGACTTACCTCCCTCGCTTCTTCTTCTATGAAGAGGCGGCGCACGAACTCGATGATTTGCTTCTTTGTTTGCCGCCGGATGTAGTCGTCGGTATCGGTTGGCCCGTAGGCGGCGAGACGAAGGCCATTGATGGAACGGGAAGGGCGGGTTTTGGAAATAGGGACAGAGGGGCGAAGGTTGCTCATTGTGATAGACGTTGGGGAACGGGAGGCAATGTAGGGTGTTTTGGGTGTGTGGGGGAGAGGGGTGATGAGTAAAATGATCGGGGGCATTTGGAACTTAGAATAAAGGGGTTTAAATAGGCTCCCGGGGCAGGTTCTATAGATTAGGAATAGATGAAATAAATCTGCAAGGGATTTTGCAATAGTGCATTTGCGCCCTTCTTCTCAAAAAAAGGCGAATTTGGAGGAGGAGGTAAGCTAAAAGGGAAAAGGGACTTGATTCGGGGTCGATTCAGAGGGTTAAATACAGTATAAAAATATCTAGATAAAATGGAAGTAAATTTGGAAATGACGGTTGGAGAAGTTAGGGGCGGGATCGTTGTAGGTTGCTGGATTACACGAGGGGAGGACCATTTCCTGTATTACGTGAAGGGAGGACCATTTCCTGTATTAAATGAGGGGAGGACCATTTTTTGTATTACATCTTCCAAGAGTAAAACACCCAAACGTTCCCCAAACATTTCCGCCCATTTACAACTTCAAATGGGTTCCAGCCATTCCATACATCTCAATAAAAAACCCTCTTTTCCCCCAGAGATCTGCTACGCAGTTAGGCGGCGGATGGGGACCTATCGCGCCTGCATCACTTGGAGGCTAAAGTCAAAACGGGTAACGAATTCGCGGAGTTCCTGCTGAGGGAGGAACCAAGATTGGAAGCAGCGAAAGAAGCGAGGCTTCGTTCTTCTGCCATTATTGTATCCCTTCACCAACACATGGGTTGTTCTAAGGATCATTCTAGCAGTTTCTGTACTTTTGCCAGCATTGAAAATCAGCGTGTGAAGCAAATTTTCTTGTCTCGGGAAGAATTTTATTGTGCTCCGCTTTCATGCGTTCAGATGTTTCTAATTGGTGTTCCAGAGCGCTTCGGGCACTTCAGAAGTATTGCTAGGCTAATACGAATGGATGACAGGTGACTGGGATTCAGCAAAAATCTCAGTCTACTGCTGTAATTTCGCACATTTGACTGGAGTCATTGCTCAGTCGACAACCCTTCCTTAAAACAGTCAAAAAAGACTGCCCAGTCGACTGGACAACTAAAGAATCCAGTTTTTGTCCAGTATACAGACGACTGGGTATATTGGGCATCCAGTTTTTTTTGAAGTCATCAGTCGACTGGGCATATCGGTAATCCAGTTGTTCTCCTGTCATCAGTCGACTGGGGTTTTCAAGACGCAGTCGTTCTAAAGTCAGGAGATGACTGGATAAATTTACATTCCAGTTATTTCCCAGTTATCAGTCGAAGTTTTAATAAAAATTATAGCTGCAATGAACCCATCTTTTGCTGGCCAGTCGACTTGGATATATACTGGGACTCAACTGACCGGTTTGACCGTTGCAACCGGTTTAAATCCATTTTATTAACGCGATTCTATCGATCAACAAGCCTAACACAATTTACTTGGAGCTCTGGCCCTACAGTGTAATGAGCAAAATCTCTATGATGCCGCAAGAGAGCTTTTTAACGCCTGCGAAAATGAAATCAACCATCTCAAATGTTTCTTGTCTAACCCAGCATGTTTGTTGGCCAGCATGGAGCCGGCTTTTAGGGAAAATAACGTGCTACTTTGAGTACCCTCTGCGATACTCCGAGCGACATCCGACCATATTTTCCAGGCAGTTAATAATCCCACAATTTTCGCCGCATTAACATTGTTGTCCCTATATCGACATCAGTACTATGCAGTTTCGATATTACACTGTAATATTTAACCTGGGGTTACAAATCCAGTTGATCATCCAGCCTTTTGTCCAGTCGACTGTTCAGACAACAGCTCCCACCAGGAACTCAGTCGATATTCAGTCTTCAGTCGAATTAACTTCTCAGTACGGCAGTCGATTTCCAGTCTCCAGTTGGCTGGTCCTCTCAGAAGCCCAACTGATTTCCAGTCATCAATCAACTAGGCCTCCCTTTAATGCAGTTGATTTCCAGTCACCAGTTGAATGGACTAAGTCTGTAACCCAGGGGACAGTCAACAGGACAATGGAACGGTTTTCGAAGGTTAGAGCCATTCTTTTACAGCGGCACTCCGCTTTGACAGTAACCTCCAATGCCGCTTGTTTGCTGGCTGGCCTCCCTTCCACCTTCTGGTAGATTGGAGTGCCATCCACAGCCTTCGACGCATCGTACGGTTTCGCAATTGGCTTGACAATGATACGATATCTACGCTCCGGTACAAATTTACTGGATACCAACTCACATATCTACCACAGTAAATTAACCCCCCATTTACACAGGACAGTCAGTGCCATATTTTCAAGGCAGTATTTAAATGACTGGCAGTCGACTGGGTAATTCTGCTTCTAGTCGCACAGTAGTCAACAGTCAATTGCGCAGTTGTTTGAGGTGGTAAATATTGGCAGTAACTTCCATTGAGGCTTGATCGCTTGCCAGTCTCCCCTCCACTTTCTGCTAGAGTGAAGTACCATCAGCGCTTGCTGAAACCTTTCAGGTATATGCTCACTGCAATCATACAAGTTGACTGGGTATCAGCCATCCTATCTGTTACAGTAAAAGAACCTCCCTGTACTCTCCTTTCGAAGTATCTAGTTACCATATTTGGGATGTGTCATTTATACCAATTCATATTTGGGATATGTCATTTATAACAATCCATGAAAGCAAAAAATCACTATAATAGCTGCTGTAGATGCCAAGTAGAGGCATGAAAACTGAAAAGACACCAACCACCGACCGATAATATCTCCGTTTCGTCTTGAACTTATCTTTTCCGGGTCGAGTCTCATTGTACATCACCGTTTTCTTTTTCACTAGCAGCAAACCCGGCTGTATCTATTCCATTTCACTGGTAGCATTGCCCCTCCGGGCTTCTGCATGGGTAAATGTGAGTATCTAGCACCTTTTTTGTGAATAACTATTGACTACAGTGCCTATGGGCTGGAGTAATGTGTAAGATAACTGTGAGAAAGAGTTTTCGACGGCAATCTGGAGGCCTTGTTCAGCTCTTTAGAGTGATTCATCTCTAAGGAGTGTGACTATTGTGTTTACTGTGGGCTGATGAGCCAGGAAACATAAGTTGAAGGCTAATTACGAGTGACTTGACAGGAAATTTAGACTACGTATTTTTACCTTAGCACAATTAAAACTTCTAATCAATTCGTTTGTTCCCATATAATTATTTCATTCGTATTCAATTGTATTCGTAGCTGTAAGGTAGGTGTGTCGATCGGGTCACAGATACAGTAAACAATAAGAGCTGGCCTGGTTTGGACTTGAACTAAGCGCTTTTTGTGTGGCACTTATAATTATTTGCCAGTTTTGAAACAAAGCTGACTCTTAAAGCTCTTTCTACAGTGTAAGGATACTGCTACAATCTAAATTGTAGATAGTAGGTGATCTTTCGAATAGTGAAGCTGAATATCACCGTCTGAGTGCGGATGGGATCAAATTTGCTGAAAGTCTCTCTCTCCGCGGGTAAAGGGCCTGTTACCGTGGGACGGTTCACAAAAAATTTCAAGTGGATGGCAAGTGAAGACAGAATTATTCAAGAAAAGAATAAAAAGGCTGAGAGAGATCCTTTTTAAATTCAAGTAAGCCAGAAAATGTCAAGGACATTAGATATCGAATCGTCATGGAAATATTGGTATCTCAGCCTTAACATTACTAGGCACTTTTTAAGATGCAAAATATGGATATAGTACTGAACTATGGATCCAAAATATGTATTTTATAGCTTCGTTCATGGGTAAAGCAGTGATTGGGTGGCTCATGCAAGTTGTCGGTAACACTATTATGGATAATTTTCAAGAGTCCACGGATCTCGTAAGAGAACCTCGTATTCCCATTGATATTGTTCGATGTGCGATAGACAAGCTAAAAGTTTTTGGATTGGAGGAATTTTATTTCAGCACATCTTTCAGAGTTTAGAAATAGGGCTCTTGAGTATCCCAGAAATTTCAATAGATAAAACATTTAAAAATTTTTCTCTGGATTTAAGCCACAGTTTGGGCTATACATTATCAATAGTAATGCTTCAAACTTAAATTAAGCTGCCCAAATCGATCTGAATGTTGGCAGCGCGTTACTTTGATATGGTATGTTCTCAGCGTTTGGTGAACGGTCGAATTATGTTCCGAATCGTAATCTAGTGCAAATGGAGGTCAATAACTTGGAGAAAAGGGAATCTAATGGTCAAAGTCTAATATAAATTGTCTATTTGATTTACGAAAAAACGTTTTACGAAGTGTACCGCTGCTTTGAAAGTCAAAAAGTAGGTTTCAGAATATGAAAGCATGATGAATGAGAGAATAATATTGCATCGAATAATTTTCCTGTTACTTTAAATGGTTCAGAATCGGGAAACGAAGATTAAATCGGAAGGAAAGATTGCTCCGGTTGAAAATTCCATACGAAACCTTGAATGTGTTGTTGATATGGTTCGGTAACTACTAGCAAGTATGCAGAGTTCTTTATTCAGAGAAAGTTTTGTAATATTGACAGATCTGAAGTTCAGAAAAATCCAAATTGTCATACTATTAGGGTCCAGTAGGCTAGATTTGAGTAAAGTACTATTGTTAATTTTCATGAAAATAATATCAAGGTCAATTGGGAAGAAATTGCAATGAAGGAATTGATAATATTTGATGGGATATTGAAAGATAAAAATGTATCCATCCTAAAAGGGATTGATGTAATATGTACGTGGCATCAATGGACCTCACAGTTCGAAACAAAGAGATATTTTTATTTAAAATTTTTAATTACATGGCCAATTATTCAGGCAGGAAGTCAAAGGATAAATCATGAAAGTTCATCCTGAAAGAAACCTTGAAGTTTACTTGCAATCTGTATACGTATCATTGGGTCGTTATAGATTGTGGATATAGTTTGCTTCTTTGAATTCCATTGTATGCTGCTGAACCTCTTGTTATCTGTTATCAAAAACTGATAATGAGGGTTGACAACGATGTGATTGCAATGACTAAAATGAATTCGACGGAAGTGATAGTCACAGGAATTGGGGATGAGAAGTTTCGGTAAGTGATTAGGAAAAATCATGGGGGAGGTTTCAATGTTTATTAACTCGTTACTTCGAATCAGTCAATTGAATAGGCCCTGAGTAAGAGAAGGTGAAAAGGATATCAAATTGGAAAAGCTTCTTTCTCAGTTTAAGTATGTCTTGAAATGGGAACTACGTGGTGGACTACCACCATAGAGATTTTTGAATCATTAAATTGAGGTACAGAATGGTTTGAAGCTATCTCATCGTCTATTTCCAGTTGTTACCTGTGTAGTCGAAAGCATTAAAAAAATATATGAAAGGTTTGCTAAGAAAGAGTAAGATAAGGCCAAATACGTCATCGAATGGATCAATAGTATTGTTCTTCTGAGGGAAAAAAGATGAGAGGCATGGTCGATTGCAGAGTACTTAAGCGAGTCAATCAAGTTAAAATGCGGCATTTTCCGGGTCAGATGATATGCTTCATAGGCCTGCTGATAAAAATTAATTCTCAAAGCTGGACTTCAAACTTTTCATCAGAGACGATTGAAGCCTGAAAACATTGGAAAGTTTGTTTCAATACGAATAAAATACAGTGTGAGTATTTTTAATGCCAATAGGTTTACTTTTCAATTGTTAAGGAACCTTTTCTTCTATTATTTCATTGATGTATTCATTTCAGTGTATATTGATGATTTTATCATATTCAGAAAAGACGGTTAAGACCATGTAAATAATTTAAAAGTAGTTAGAAGTCGGCTGTTAGAACATGAGCGTTATATTTCTCCAAAAAAAATGATCTTCTGAAAAAGGGGATTGAGTTATTGGGCTTCATAGTAGATTGATATGGTCTTCGTGTGAAACAAGAGAAAACTTACGGTTTGAATACACATAAGGTAAGTAAAACGGTTATTGGGATTAGAGGTTTTATTCTCTTAGTTCAATTCTTTCGCAGGTTAACTCCTATGATCTCTGAGAATACAGCGCTTCTGGCAGATATGACCATAAAAAATAAAATACTGATGTTGTAAAATGGAATGAAACGATCGATTATGAATTCCAAAAGTTGAAAGAAACCATCATCCAAACCCCTATACTTGCGTTCCCGAATCATTAAAATAACTTCAAAGTTCATGTGGATGCATCTAAGTTTTCGGGCAGAAGAAATGTAAAGCAACTAGATGTAAATGGAAAGAATCGCGTTATAGCCTTCTAGTAAACAAGTCGTCTCACACTGTCTCATACACAAGTCTTCCCCTATTCTAGGGGATTATTCCGCAAATAATTTGGAGTTTCTGGTTCTGCTACCTTTTCTTCAAAATTCCAGGTGTTATTTGGAATTTTCCTTGTTTTAGATCATAACTGAAAATAGGGGTTTAAAGCTTCAAAAAAGGAAAGGTACATCGAAACATTTCGTAAACTCTGAATATTTTTAATTGAGCTAAGTCAAGGAAATATTTTTGTTCTCAATTGTGATTTCTCATAAAACCGTCATGTAATCAACTGTGGGGATTCATAAAATCCTTTAGTTACTGATTTGAAATGATCCTCTGTAGATCTTGTTGATATCCTTACTAGTTATGATGACAATGAGTTCTTTTGCTTCTTTTTAGAGCTTTAGATGGTTCTCCTAAAGAAGCTAAGAAAGCGCCTCTTGAAAAGAATACGCATATTCTTAGAACAAAGAAAATACTGATACAGGAAAGAAATTTGGGGGACCGAGGAAGATTTTTTCAGATGTACTGCAGTTAGCACATGGTTCGAAGATAAGTATACATTTTCCTTTTGCGAGGAATTTATCGAGTCTTGAAAACTATCACTAGGAGCAGGAAGCTAGAGGTTTTCGACATTGTGCCAAAAATTATCTTCTTTTTCAGTGAGCAAAAGATTCGGATAAGAAGAAATTTGCAGTTCCCTCATTTTGGAGATACCTCGAAGAAAAAGCGGGACCATAGCTACTGGCTTTATTGTGCACCTTCCAAGGACTAGTAATTGAAAAAATGAAGTCACAGCATAATTTTATCTTCTTAAAATAATGTTTCGCTTCATTCCTTCCAATGCAAATGAGGACAACGTGCCCTTTATTACCTCGTTCCTCGGCATTATCATCAAATTCCATGGGTTACCTGATAACTTTTTCACAAAAAGAGATCCTACGTTTCGTTAAAAGTTCTAGTAAAATGAATTGAAGCTACAAAGAGTGAACCTGAATATGTACACAGCTTTTCATCCGCCGAAATTGGTGCATTTGAGATTATGAATTATCTGGTGGAAAACTGCATAGGATTTCATTCATCGTATTACCAGAATGATACGGATGGTATGCTACCTTCCGATGATTTGGCGAATAACTCTTTTGTGACTGAATACCTGTAAATGTAACCATTTGAGATTGACTTCTGATATAATCCGAAGACTCATCTTGATATGATTTAAAGAGATGAGGTACTAATTGAGAGCACTGAAAATTTTAAGATATGGCTTTTGGAAGATGATAAGTTCTTGTACAAAGTTTCCAGAGGGAGAAAAACTGCAATCTCATCTCAATGCTACCAATATCCTAGTTATCAAGTTTTTTCAGAAGAATGATTAAGTAATTCGCTTTTATGGACTTATACGTAATTTCACTGGCAATGGAAAATATCTAAAATATGAGAAGGAGTTTATTGGAAAGAACTTTTTGATGTAGGATCTGCCGAGTCACCACAAGATCCATTGATTTGTCCATGTCCTCCGTGAGACTCCGTATAAGGATCAACTTGTCGATATTACGCTACTTTTTCCTGTATGTCCCTATTCTGTCCCGATTCCTGAGGGAGAGGAAAAATTCGTCGAACGTATATGGAAGTAAAGGAATAGAGTTAGAGTATATCAATTTATCTCTCTTAGAAAAGGAGGTCCTACTCATGAAGCTGAATGGCAGCCGATTCGAGATATTTTGGATCTTCTTGGTAATATAACATGGCTTTAGCTCTACTATACTGCAGAAAATGGATTAAGTCCTGAATATCATTGATGGGGTCAACAATAGAAGAAGGTGGGAATATCGTAACAATCCAGAAATGTTTAAGTCGTTCAAAGAATTATCCCAGGAGTTTCTGGACATTATCTAGAAATAACAGTTAGTATGGAAAGTTCATTTCTTTACTTAATTTTGCGGAGCAAAATTCTTTTATGTATTACTGGAATGCATCTGGAATTTTTAACAATTGCTGTTCTAGAGCACGCTAGAAAACGTTAGAAGTGTATAGCTACTATATTTGGTATTTATGATTTTTAACCATTCACAGAGGCAACAACTTATACATAAGCAGTTGCAGATGCCAAATAGCTGCATTAACAGAAGTGGGCACCCAAAACGAACGATTCTACTTCCGCTTCGTCTTGAAACTCTCTTTTCTCGGTCTAATTTCCTTGTTTACCACTGTTTTCCTTCCCATTAGTAGTAAGAACGGTTACATTATTGTGTTAAAATGCCATTTTGAGTCGAATACCGAATACCCAGAGTATTTGAGGAAAGATCGAATACTTTGTCAAGTTTAAACTACCCGTCATTCACCTCTTACACCAATTACAATGAATTAAAGCTAGATAAATACGCATTGAGGTTTACTGTCGATGACTGTTGCCGCTGTGAAATAATACCTTATACATTTCGATACTCGTTTCATTGCGAGACCTGGGACGGTTCTCAAGATATCCTGGACGAAAGGGAACGCCGTCGGATTATAGATTACTAGAGTTTAGAGGGGGACAGGAACTATCATGTCTTTCTCCGAAAATTCTGGAAGAAACTGTTGGTATATATGCTTCTTCCCAGCCTCCGTTCCGTTGAGGAACGTAAGTGGGGTGGACTTCTTCGCTTTGGCATAGGAGGAGGCAGAGTGTTGAAGAAGGTCACTTAAAAGTTGTCCTTGCCACGGGTAGATCCCATCGTCCAGATGTTATGGTTTTCCGCAATCGGCAAATGTCTGAGAAATATTCTATTAAATTTATTTTTTAACATCCACTGATCATAACACTTCAAGAAAATGAGCTGGAAATGAGAAAGGAAAACTTTATGGGTGACAGAATAGGCGCTCAGGCTCTAAAAACTATCACACATAAAAAGGTACTCAGTAAATCGATGAGTAATCAACTGACGGGTTGCAAATATGGTTTCTTGAAAATGCAGTGTTTAAATACATAAAATTATTGCTCCAATAGTTGAGAAAAAGGAGTAATGATCTGTGATCGTCCTAACATCACCCCAAGCAGTTGCTGTAGGCGCAATTCTAGCTTCAATCTCCCAATCAAAAAGTATATGTGATCGATTCTTTCCATCCGTTGCAACTGACTTCGTAGCTAACGAAAAGACCACAAAAACATCCATAACAAAAGTCATTCAACCTATAAAATCGATTTTGCTACCCTTTCCACAGGCTTCGTTCGGTTTTTTCTAGTCTAGTCCTCTCCAGCAAAAGGAAAAGACTGGCGCAGTTCATACCGCAGATAATACGATCTTCCACTGAGCAACTGGCGCACAAAAGCTTTCTGGCCCTCAATTAATCCCCTGGGAGCCTATAAAGAGGTCCACTATGCCCCCTAAATAAGGTAGTCGTACTGCAATTTGCAATTAAAAGTTCCCGGTGTAGTTCAAACAATTTTTTCATGGCCCATGAATTGAACTGGTAACTTCACGCGCAAGAGTCGAGTATCCGGAAACTATGGACCTCCAAGACGATCAACACATCCAAGGCAAGTACAACTATAAGCAGATCGACTACTATCATAATCACGTCACATTTTTCGGTGGAGATCCCAGCCTTGGAGCTAAGCATCGCACCATCGAGCTCGGTCGCACGAGGAACACAATAAAAGACCAGAAATAGGGTAATTATCGCAGCTAGCGCCAAATATTATTTTCATATCACTTTCTTGAGCCCGCTAGCCCTTTTAAACCTCATTTTTAGAACAGTTAGCACTATCTACAGCTTGCATATCGCAAATGTGATAAAATACGGAAATTAAAGTGTTTCAAAGGTATATTACTTGGTTGGAACACATACATTCCCAGTTACTATCTCCTCGCCGCGAAGATAATACCCTGATTCGTCCCTTAAGATCAACAATGTGTCACAATAGGTGCAATTTAGAGCCCTCGGCGAATACTATAAGGTGCAAGCCATCATTCTTCAACAAAAAGCCGTGGTGGTGGTAACCTTCAAAGGAGCTTTCTTTTAAATCGGGCTGCCAGCTGATTTTCGGTTGGTTTCTACCATGCTTTGTCACAGTAATTTTACTGTACAGTAGATCTCGAATCATGGCTCGAACAGCAGTATATCTAACTCCAAACTTCTGCACCACTCGCAGTGAATCAAACCCACATATCTTCTTAATTCTCTGTGTAGAGAAGTGAAGTAAACATGCAATATCTGTGGTGGCATTTTCAGTCCTGATAAACTATGGAATACAAATAGGAAAAAACTTCTTATATAACATTTTCAATTTTTCGGTTGTACTTAAATCTAAAACGAAAGTAAATTTGACCTATTAGAGTTTTACTGGCTTTGAAATCTCGAAGAAGTTTTTCAAGTTCGGCATTTCTTAAGAATTATCACATAAATATGTCTCTCATTAATAGAATATGACAGTAAGAGGGAAAGCTATTTACACAGTAGAATAATCTCAAAAGCATTTTCATCTTCAAAAAAGTATGAATTCCGAGTTTCGGTACTACTTTACGCACAAATGTTTTCAGTTAGACATCATTTACTTTTAATTTTTTTCGGAATGGTAGCATTCTCATGGGTTTCAATAGCTTTTACCTATTCAGTCTGTAATTAAAGAGACTATTCCATTTCAGTATACCGATATGTATTTCTGGGCCTTTCTCTGCTTACTAGTTTGTTTAGGAAAAATGGTAAACCTGCAGGGGAACATGAGGGGATCATTTTTTGTAACACATAATCTGAATGATAACCAGTCAACTTGCATGGTAGTGTCAATGTACGTGAAAATTGCAGCAGGCGCTGATTTAGCCTCTCTCTACAAAGTACCTGTGACTTTTGGCATTCAAAGGACACAAGAAAAATTAAGAATTGGATTTGCAGCGATCAAGATGATTTGAAGCAATCTTTGGAGGGGCTGGTTCAGGAAAAAATTTCCTTCGGAATATTTATAAAACTCATTGCTTCTGTATGTCTGTAACTGGATGCTCACTCATGAAGTAATACATTTTTTGATTTTTTTCCCAGATAGATTTCGACTGAAAGGGACATACGAAAATACCGAAATCTTTTACTGTAATAAGCACGACTGCTTGCTGGAAAACACATCTAGTTTTATATAAATGGTCATTTCAAATGTATTGATGATGATTTCCGTAAAGTAGAATCATTTTTTCGGAAACTCTCACTTCATGGGGACTTAGTCTAACATTTTGCAGTTGAATTATGATATTGGAGAAAGAGAATATATAATCCTTTCCGTGCAAAAAAACCTTCTTTGTTCCATTTACGCTCCGTTCTTTCTCTTCTACGTGATGTAACCCCCTTTTCATTTCTTTCGTTTCTTTTTGATACTCTAACACACATAGCTACTGCCTACCTTCCTCCTTACTTGCCAATCATTTGGTCATTTTTTGTATACTTTGAATATTTTGCCATAAAAGCACGAATACACGCCTGTATGTGAGTTATTATTGATGATGCGCAACTAAAAACTCAATTTTCGCTCACTTTGTTACTCATTAGGCCTATTAATCTTTGCATTTTAGCATAACTGAAACTCTTCGGGTACAGAACTAACTTCATTCTCGATTTGGCAGCAACAAATCATAATCTTGCAGCAACTTTATCAACATATACAACTTCCACCAGTGTTATACAATAGGTAAGTCAACTGTAAGGTCAGGATACGTCAATCGATTGGCCTTTCTTAAGTATGGGACGACATAATTCTACGACTACCAGTGCAAGATGGACAGGAACATTTTCGGAAGTCGTTTCGCCGAAAGTTTCTAGAGGAGGCACGGGAGGCCGAAAGTAGGGAAGGAGAGGGCGCTTGAGTGGAATTATGTTGGCAATTAAAGGACAACTGAGAGGATTTTTCTCTGAGTAATCTTGAGCCGCATTTTGAGGAAAATGTAGTACAGGAATGTGTAATTTTGGTATCAGAGGGTGGAAAATTGAATGTTGAGTGTAGTAAAATGGAAATGAAGGACTAATATGTGTCCGGGAAGGCTGTGTTCCATCTTAAGATATTTGAAGTATTGTTAAGGAAAATGGGATTATGGATATTTTGAAGGAGTTGTTTGGTTTTGAACGCCAAAAAAGTGCTTTTTAGGAGTAGAAAAAGATATCTATGCATCTTTATATTATCTTATCGCTCCTTTGTCGTCCAAATGATTAGTTTTATGGCTTTTATGGTATTTAATGTGGGCGCTTGAGGCCTTCAAGTAAGTTTAACATTTTATTTAAGCTTAGCAAACTGCTTTCTCTGGTCGAGGGAAAGCTAGTTTGGAAAAAACTTCCAGTTCAGATAAAAGTAGTCCAGAGGTTGACGGTAAACTTCTGCCCTAAGGAAAATTTCTTTAACGCTATTCCCTGAGCATAAGTGGTAGATACTTCCCCTTCTATACTTATTTGTAGCCCTTTGACCCCCTGTCCTTAATCATATCTTCTCGTTACTGCAACCATTCTTCGGTACCCATCTTATCTCTTGCAACGGCTACGTCTTAGGATAGCCTCCGTCTTGGGATATTTGGCTTCGATAATACCATCCCCCGTCGACTTATCCATATAAATGTTCACGATATCAAAAAAAAATTTAAAATAAGTTCGATTTAGAGGTGTGACATTCTTCTTGGTCACCACCCCCTTCAAAAATCAATAGCTCCATTAGTAACGCTCAAAACTACGTTAATGTTCTTCAAATAACGGTAAACCTTTTTATTTATTAATTTAGAGGCAATGGCGGTTATCAAACGAAAAGGGCATACGTAAGCGTGGAGAGCTGATAGCTAGGGTCATTGTTATAAGCCTGTCGTAAGACAAGCCGCGACACATGTTGCATGAGGAAATACGGCTGACGTGGCTTTTCTCTGCATGCGGACGAATACTAACCACCTGGGGGTCTCCGTGGCCCTCACAGCGGCGTGCCTTGTCACGTCGTTCAAAACATCATATTCGTCAGGTTTCCATTCGCATAGAGTAGATATTGAAACCGGGGAAAGTATAGACCTGGAATTCCCGGTGATGAACGCTTCGTACCTTCCGAACTTCGAAGCTTTTTCTGCATTCAATGAAGTCAATGGATCGAAGCGGCGCACTATTAGATTTGATTGAGCGAGAAGACTATCAAATGTGACGTCAAAGAAATCTATTCCGCCGCTTCGCCCCAGAGCCGTAATATCCGTTCTCTTGCGAAGAGTACAACGTGAAAAGAGTTTCATAACTTAGTGCCGAGTAGCCTTCGACATTTCCGATGTGGCTAGTATAACTTGGCAGTTGTGGATGTCAGTTTTCTCTCTTCAATTGACTTAGTGCTAAGGTTATCCCCGAAGATATCGCGCGATTTGGAGCAGTGAACATCGGGGCATTGTATATCAAGAGCGAAGATAGGTACTCGGACGCCGAAATGAAATTAGAAAAGAGTCTGTAGGAACGCGTTTGGATGGAGCTGTCTCGGGGCGAGGTAAGGAGACAAATATCCGTATCTATCGATTTCATATCCCGAAACAGCAACGGAAAGATGAGAGCAGTGACTGGATTGCACCGCTTTCCATCCACTGGCATCCGAGGGACAAAAGGGTGTCGAAAATCAAATATTTTGCCAATCAGCTGATGGCCAAAGACAGGATGATTTCTTTCGACCTCAAAGGGGGCTACAGCCACTTAACGTCTACACTAATCAATGAGAAAATGGTTTACAGTAATATTTGGGAACCGCTACTTCCAATATACAGCGTTACCTTTCGGCTGGAGGCTCTGTGGCTCCTAATTCGTCAGGCTGACGAAGCGTGTCTGGGCATACCTCAGGAATCGATTCGGTTGGAGAATTACAGGTTACATTGCGACATTCTAATATTCCCGAAGGGAGTAAACGCTCTATCGCGTCATATTGCAGGAGAGCGACGGATATGATACGCTGTGTAATGGAACGGTATGGCCTGCGTATACACCTAGACAAAGGCGCCCTTGGGAATGTCATTTTCCGGCTCGAGCATTTAGAGCTGATTAAAGACACCCAGAGGATGCTCGTTATAGTTCCGGAGAGGAAATTAGTGAAGATAGAAAGAGTAGCACAGTTCTTGATGCGGATGATTCGCAAAAATAGGAGAAAGATCAACACCACACAAATTGAAGTCATTCGCAGGAGTATGTCAAAGCTTGAGCCTAACGTGTTATCAGCCAGTATACATATCGACGAAAAGCAGTACTCCCTGTATGGCGATGCTGCATACATAATGCGGCCGTGGATGTAAGTGGCCTTTCATAGAGCTAACGCAACAGCAGCACCATCGGCATTCAATACCGCAATGGGTGCGTTCCGGGAAGCGGTAGAGGGGTCGTACAAGGACATATATGAGATGTGGTCATCGCAGGATAGTAAGGGATTTCTCCGCGTTCGTAGTGCACCAATTGCGTTGATGTACAAGACAGTGGCTTTGTTCAATAACTTCAAGCCATGCCTGCACGCAGGAAGACAGGTCAGCCTTTCCTTTCTATGTGAACCGCCATCTTTACATTAGTACATCAATGCCAAGTAAACTTCTAGAAGCGGTTAGGGAAGCGGGTATCGAGAAGTCCGTTTTGCATCCTCTGCTCGATCATGAGCGGTGTAGCGAGACCCACAGAATCTACTTAATTACTGCAGCTTCTTCGCCAGAACGGATAAGACGTCCAGAATGCTCTTCCACTCTTCCACAGCCGCCTTGCGCTCTCGGATTTCCATTTCGTACTTGCGCTTATCAAGATGGATACTTTTTCCTCTACAGTGACACCCCTCGCGTCCAGCTCCTGCCGCGCCCCTTCCTTCTCGCAGCGAATCCTATCAAGTTGGAGCCTCTGCTCTTCAACTTTCATACGTTTTACATCTGCCTCCTTGCGCCTGCTCATTTCCTCAATCATCGCATCACGCTCCTCGTCGTCGGAATCGACGCTTATTGCGCGACGCCTGCGCCGCAGTTTGCGTGCGAAGGAGCTCTCCATGGCCCAGTTCGCTTTAAACCCGATTAAAATTCCTGACGCTGCAGCTGTCCGCTTGACGTCAGCTTTGCGTCTCTCGATGAGTGTCTTAATCCTGTCACGGACAATCTTCATCAATGGCGTCGAAACATCCCCCAATGCCCTCCCAGTAGCCTCTACGAACGTTTTGGCAGCTTCCTCGAACCTACGGCCCATTTCTCCATGCGGCGCAATGTGTGTGCGTGCCAAACACACAGCATGAAGGAGCAGGTAGTCCTCCGCGGCATTGAAACGAATGCGCTTCTTCTTGCTGTCATTCGTATCGCCAGCGGGCAGTGGGAGTTGGCGTTTAGCCTGGCAGAAGAGCGGCAGCACAGGAAGCGCGTCAACAAGAGCGCGTTGCAGGCTGGGAGACGATTGCGAATGCGACACCTGTGCTTTGGGGTGCGATTTTGCCGGCGGGGCTTCAGGGCTCGTTGAGTTGGCCCCTTTTTTGTCATCGCGGTATACCTGGTGGGATGGTAGGGGAGAGAGCCGTTTGGGCTGTAACCGAGGTGTACATACTGTACATACACCGAAATCGTAGTGCATCTCAGCGGCATTTTGAGAGGGTGCTCTCATATATGTTTTTTTAATTTTGTGAGATCTGTTGGTGCACGAAATTACTCTAGCGCTATCTTCTATGATTACGAACACACCGCCAACTTGTCGTAAGTGTTCGTAAATTTTGGCTTTTCTCACCAAATTACCTTTTTTCTTAAGACCTCTAATGTGCCAGATTTCTGCAATACGTGTATTACTCGTATTGCACAAATCTGGTGATACTAACACCTGTAGATAATTGAAGAATTCCGCAATTCAATTATGAGGATAATTGCAGAATTTTGAGCAGTTCGTCACGACCTGACTCCATCAAATGTGAGTAAAACAAATGAAAGCTGTCCAAAGATGCCGCTTTTTTCAGGCATATAACTCTTTGATGCCGGAGCACAAGTCTGTTGAGGGCAGACTCAACACGATTCACGGAGCTGCTTCCTGAAGAATAGCGCAATGGCTGAACTTCTACCAGCTACTCCCGCGACGCCTCAGGCACCCACTCCTCGTGCCGAGCGACTCTCGAAGTTCACATTCGAAAAGACCTCGTCAATTTCCGAGATGTTGCTGCAGCCAATGCACACCAAGCTTTATTTGGCAAATCGTGACATCGCTTCGCAGAAGCCGCCGATTAATAGAACGCAACGGTACAGTGCAGTAAACAGTCACGTGAAAAAGACGGCGTGACCGCTACAAGCGCATTCGAGAGCAGTTCGAGTGGGAAGACAGCTTAAACCAGCGGTTATCAGGAGTAGGTGGAGAGGTTAGCGAGCTAAAGGGACTCTTGATGGGCATGGGGGACATTTATGAGAACTTGAAGATGACCAGGAAGGCAGATAAAGCTGTACTGAAGGAGAGAGACCAAGAGAAGGAGCGTTTTGGCCGTGAGCTAGTCAATGCCTCCTGCACCGGAAGCGCGGAAGCAGAAAGAGCGACGCGGAAGATGAGGATCTGGAAAGTGCGCGAAATAAGTCGAAGCGCAGCTCGCGCATGGACGACTCTGGAGAAATAGAAGCGTTCGGAGCTCACTTGTGTGCAAATGGTACTGCGCCGGTAGAACTAGACCGATACAGCTTCTATTTGGGCCAGAGCGTTATGAAGCAGAACGCGAGGAGCGCGAATGCGATCTTGCCGGGAGTAGGGAAAAGCAACAGGCCTCACATAAATTAGAACTAAATCAGTTCAAGCTCATGATAAAAATTTTGATGAATAAGTAAAACTTCCATTCTAACCAGCTTGGCGACCACGTTATGAATTATAATCGCTTTATTTCTCAGTGACCTTCCAAGTATCCGCGCGCGCGGGCTTCCTGTGTGGCTGCGGAAAACTACGCCGACTGTGAACTTGCAAGTTTTCAGTCCTCTTTTGTCGTTTTCTCGCGAAGTGAGCGACTTTCACCTATTTCTTGTGAGTAAAATGCTCCACTGGAGACGAATTAACAGTCGAAGTGCATACTAATCAGATTGCGGTGGATACACTTTCAAAAGTTCGCTAGTAGCATAGAAGCTAAGTACAGTAAACCTAAAGGCAACTCGCACACTTTCAGCTTGCCGTTGAAGTCCGGATGTGAATAGTACAGCTTTATCTCTTTGAAAATCCACTCGCCCTTTATGCGACAGGAAAATATAGCTTTGTTCAGATCCTTTTGTGTTGCTCTCAAATTGCTACCCGGATGTGGGGCCTGTAAAAACCAGCGACGATTGTATCTTCAGTCCCCGTGAATGCATTACTGCACTCCTACCACATGCAGATACGGCAAACAATTCTCAAGATTGCTCGGCATATACAGCGTCCATTCATGGCTTCGCCCTTCTATTGGACTGCTGAAGGCTTGAAACTTTAATGCGTTTCTGCGTTTATGTCCTTTGTACGCAACGCGCTGCATCTCGTTTCCGGACGGTCTCGCAATCCCTATCACAGTTCCATCTATGAATCCTACGACGTTCTCGTGAGCATTGCTCCATTTGCGTACAGGAGCTGCGTACATGCTTGCTCTGCTTGCCATGAACGCAGCCTCGGTTTCCCGTGTAATCAATTGCTATCTTTGATCCATTATGTGCTTCAAGCACTCCCAAAAAATCTCAGATAGCTGCGGGGCATCTCCACCAAAAGTGATTTCCATGTCTCTCTATCGCGCTGGAATGCATAGCCGACGAAGTAGAATAAGTAGAATATAAGTAGCCAATAGAGGTGACATGCTGAATCGGTTTCAGGATGAGTGTTTCGGTAGCACCAGCCATCCCACTGCATGTACCAACTCGATTACATGTGGCTTACGAAAACGGAAGAGCAGAAATGCTGCATCACTACACGAATTGATGTTGAAGGAAAACTTCGCAACGCTGATTCTGATGTTCCTCAGAGAAATTGTTTCCTTGCTTTTGTTTTCGCCTTGCACATATTGCTTGCAACAGAGACGATGGTGCTTGTCTGCGAAAAGGCTGAAGTGTAAGGACGACCTCGACGTTTGCTGATACCGACCTAAACTGTGCAGTACAGTACGCCATTTGTGTGCTCTTTGAAGCGTTGCTTGCCTCGTGAAATACTTTTGCCTCCCTGCCATTCTGCAATGAAAATTCTGTAGTACATTTCTGTAATAGTAATACACGTGTATCACAAGTGATTGCCCTGTTAAGCGTAATCCCACAAATTACTGTACTGTACTGTACGTTCTGCACTCCTTGCTCGCATGCCAAAAAGTACTATTTTCTGCCGAAGAGTACAGTACAATAAATCGGGGATCTTGTACAGCGTACAGTAACCGGATGGACTGGAGTACAGGAAGGTACAGAAAAATTAGGTCGACGGCGGTGGCGTACGTCGTACAGTATTGTAGCGCCGCTCCAAGTAAACCAGCGTTCGGAAGCGCCCTCCCGTTTTCAAGGTGATATCGAACATGTGTTATGCTCGTTAAATTATACAGCATCTTCGTCAGTCTACATCGGTAAAGTCAGGCAGTGGCAAGAAACAGATAATCGGACGTAAGCGCGCCCTACGCAAGTCTCAAATTGCGCCGCCGCTTCTGTGACGCAGAAACATCGAGGTTATTTGCTGCCCCTGTTGCCTCAATGGTCTTGTACAACTTCAAGGCACTCACCGTCGTCCCCTCTGGTCCATCCCTGATTGACAATGTGCTTTCAAAGACTCAAAGGAAGACCCCAACAGTGGTTCACAAGGGCTATGCCATCGGACGTATTCGCGAGTTTTACATGCGCAAAATCAAGTTTTCCCAGCAAATGTTTCACGACAAGCTCACCCAAATTCTCAACGACTTTCCGAAATATGATGATCTGCACCCATTTTACGCTGATTTGCTCAACGTTTTGTATGACCGCGACCATTACAAGCTCGCACTTGGCCAACTGGCCACGGCGCGATCGCTTATCGATGGCATCGCAAGGGATTACGTTCGCTTGATGAAGTATGCAGATTCCTTATATCGCTGCAAATGTTTAAAGCGTGCGGCCCTGGGCCGTATGTGCACGCTTATCTCAAGGCATAAGAAGAATTTGGCATATCTGGAGCAAGTCCGTCAGCACTTGGCAAGGCTTCCCTCCATTGACCCCTCGACTCGCACCCTTCTAATTGCCGGTTACCCGAATGTAGGCAAGAGTTCCTTTATCAACAAAATTACCAGAGCAGACGTTGACGTTCAACCGTACGCCTTCACGACCAAGTCCTTATTTGTTGGTCATTGCGACTACAAATACTTACGCTGGCAAGTCATAGACACTCCAGGAATTCTCGACCATGAACTCGAGGCCCGCAACACGATTGAAATGCTCAGCATAACTGCTCTCGCTCATCTGAAAGCTTGTGTGCTTTTCTTTGTTGACCCGAGTGAGCAATGCGGCTATTCACTTGAGAAGCAGTACTCATTGTTCAAGAGCATAATTCCCTTGTTTGCAAACAAGCCTGTGATTGTTGTAGCAAACAAGACCGATCTTGGATGGGAGGAGCACCTTGATGAATCCTCTCGTGCTATGTTGCAATCCTTCGTGACAGAGTCTAACAGCAAGGCCGTCATGATGAAAATGTCAACGCATGACGAGGCTGGCGTGGACGATGTCAAGAACGCCGCTTGTGACAAGCTTTTGGAGGCTCGCGTGGAGGCAAAGGTTCGCGGTAAGAAGGTGGATAGTGTTTTAAACCGTTTACACCTCGCTACCCCTAAGACAACATCTGAGAACAGAAAGCCTAATATTCCTGCATCAGTGCTTGCGAAGAAAGCCTCAGAACTCCAGGATATGGATGAGGGGATAGAGACGATATCGTGATGGGTGGTGCGGAGGAACAGGAAAAACCGCGAATGCTGGAGAGAGACTTGCAGGAGGAGAATGGAGGGGCTGGTGTGTACTCGATGGATTGGCGAAAGCTGTACAACTTGAAACAGAACGAGTGGGCCTATGATGTCATGCCGGAAATTGTAGACGGAAAGAATATCTCTGACTTTGTTGATCCGGAAATTTTAGCAAAGCTGGAGAGGCTCGAGATGGAGGAAGAAGCCAGGGAGGCTGTCCGGGACGTGCAAAATGACGCAGAAGTTGGTGGTTACCGCCTTGTGACAGAGGAGGAGATGGAAAAGGTGAAGGAAATCAAAGACAGAAGGGCCTTGATAATGACGAAGGGGTCGAGAGAAAAGCATGCACACAGGCATCGCAGCACCATTCAGAGAAACAAGATACCAGCGAGACGATCTCGTCTACAGGAGCATTTGGAGGACCTAGGTCTGCACACGGAAGAGGCGAGGGAGCTTGTTGACAGGGCTGCGCTCCATACTGGAAGGAAACGGGAGAGATCAGAGAGTGTTGGAGTATCCCTGGCAAGATCGGAAAGCCGGCCGAGGTCACTGTCGCGTAGTCGATCCGTCAGTGTCGCACCGTCTGAAGGGTTTGCTGATGTGCGGCAAAAGACTAAAGCACTGGAGCTGGAGAGGAAGAGGATCAAGACGGGGGTATCGAAGTATGCCAGGAAGGGAGTTGCGGACCGCAGTATTCCTTCGAAGCTACCGCGGCACTTGTTTAGTGGAAAGCGTGGTATCGGTAAGACAGATTGGAGGTAATTGCAAATCTCGAGCGCCTTGGTTGAGTGTAATCAAATGGTTCTTTGGTTTACGTGTAGGCCTTTTGAAGTATCTGCCCCAATTTCCTCTGCCCCACAGCGGGAGCTTGTTGGCAACACTTTTGCGCCCATTTGTTCTACGAGGTTGTGGTAAAAGAACCGCATCTCACCGTCATAGGTTTATAGAACATCTGTTTACCTTTTCCTCTTTCACTTTGTTCATCTAAATCTCCTTGATCTCAAGAAAGGTTGTGTATTCCCGAGTTTTCTGATATGTTGCCCTTGAGTGCTCTCATTCTCCAAATCCACTGAGAATCCTCTAGGTCTGGATCCTGCAAGTCGTAGCCATTAGGACATTGCGTCTCAGACGGCCGGGAGGCCAGCAGAGGCGGTCCCAACGTAGAAGGTTTTGAAGAGGGATCGGGGTCACTCCGTGTGTCCCACTGCCTCTGTGCAGATTCCATTCTAGACAACGTGCAGTCTCTCAAGCTCAAGTAATTTAATTGATACAGGGCCAAAAGCTACAAGACGTGTGTGTCACGAGTGTTTCAACCTCAAGAGCAAAGCATGTGAACTGCCCAGTAGCGAACGGAGCAGGGCGCAAGCATAGTCGGAACAATCAACTTGATCGGCAATACCAAGGTGGCGAGAATCAAAACTCTGCGGTGTGCTGATCTGCAGTAGGCGGTGTCACTCTCGGAAACTCATACTCGATTCCCTTTTCCAACAAGCGACCCTGCTTCCTCTTCAAGTTCTTCTGCACGGCCTTGGATCGTTGGGCCAACTTGAGGGGATCCCTAGCGTTGTTAATCATCTTTCTCCTCTGAATGGCAGCAAATGGAATCTTCTTAAACACTTGATTTGCACCACGGAACGTATCCGGATGCACCTTTTCCTTATCCACCAACTTGGCCACCAGTTTCTGACCATGCATCAAATAACCATCCATAGACTTTGCAGCCACAGCAGCAACCTCCTTGTCTGCAAATTCAACAAACGCAAAGCCTCTACTCCTCGCCGTACGTCTGGAGCGACTCAAACGAACCCTAGTGACCTCGCCATACTGCGAGAAATACCCATAATTTCCTTTTCATAAAACCCATGCGGAATGTGTCCCAGATACATAACGCCCACATGCGTGTGCTCGCGCTCGCCATGTGGCAATTGACCGGTAGTTTTCAAGCCCCTGACCTTGCGTCGCAGCTTGTAACGCTCCCGTTTACCCTCCCTACCGGCGACCAAAGTTTCGTCATCCCGATGCAAAGGGGCGGGATTGTCGGGCGGTGTTTCGGTGTCGAATTTGATGGTTTGTCATGGAGCTCTGCCGCGGCGGCATCCTTTTGTTGCTGGGACAGTAGGTGGGATAAAGGTGAGCTGTTCAACAGGGTGAGTTTGTCGCGGGTCATGTGTTTATGAAAGACGATGTCGGGAGGCAAGTCTTCATCCACGTCGTTTGCGTCGATATTCTTTTCATCATGGGATGGAGTAGTGTTGGACGCGGTTTGCTTGGGTTTGCGAGGATTGTTGGGTGTGCGGCGAGGTGGTTTTGTGGACTTGGGGGGTGCCTCATTGGGGTTGAGACTGAAGCGGTTGATGAGGGGGTTGGAAGGGGGAGTTGACGGGGTGGTTTGGGGTGCGGGTGTGACTGCGATATGGGTTTGGTGGCGGGGGGGGACATGATGGGTAGGGTGGGTTGTAGTTGGTGTGACGGAGTGTTGTTTTCGAGAAGAAGACGAGGGGCGGTGGTTGTGGTTGGAGTGATTTACGCCGACGCCTACGCCTCGGCCCCAACTGAATTACTGTAACTACTGTACTGAATTTTATCTCTCAAATATTACCACTGGGAATCCCGGTCAGCTCTTCCCACAGCGCAAGCAATCGCTCGTTGCCTTCCATTTCCTCGTCTTCCCTCTTCTTCAACTCGCTACCCGCCCGTTGCACCCAACGCTCCTGCTCATCAAACACGGCATTCACAAATTTGTAAGCCGCCCCCGCCTCTTTATACAGCGCCTCAATTCTCTTCTTCCGGCTAGTCCAAGTTTCCATTTCAATCTTTGCAAACAGCCGCAACAGCCCGCCTCCATTCAAGCAAGTTTTGCCTCCGCCCGGCCTCCCCGCCACCCATCCCGACCACCCGTTTCCTTGACATAATCCATGGCCTGCTTCATATAAACCTCCACTCTTCCCCACAGCTGCCTCACATATCCCAACCGATACTCCACCCAACTTCACTCCTCCCACCGTTTTCCGTCTTCATCGCCTCATTTAGGTTCTCCAGCATCGCTTTTAACGAGTTTTCAACCCGATACAAGTGCCCAACCCCACTTTCAGGTCCACGTAAAACCTCTTTGCCCTCAGTTTCCTTTCCATCGTTGCGACACTCTCCCTTGAAACCTTTTCGGCCTTTTCCGCCAACAAGTCCAACTCGGCCCCGCTGTAGTACCTCTCCCCCACCCAGTTTGCATCCCCGCTCCCAAATATCCTTCCCATGATGGCAAACCGACGCAAAAATCCCCTCTCCCCCTCCGCAATATCCACCCTCAACTCCGTTACACTCTTCCCCATCACTTCCCCCGCCTTTTTCGTCTTTTCCATCTCCTCCTCCATTTTGTGCAACATCTTGATTTTCTTACCCCCTCCTCCCCTTCCATCGCCATTCCCTTTCGAATCCGCTCCACTCTCTTCTCCATTTCCCTTCCCCCCTCCTCCAGTTCATTCAAAATCCGCATCTTCACCCCCAACTCCCGTTTCAACTCCAATTGCGTCTTGTCCACGTACAAACTCCTTTTCACGTCGATATACTTTCCCCGCAATTCATCAATTTCCTCCACGCTTAACCGACTTCTCCACTCCCCCCCTCCATCATATTCCCTCCCAAATACCCCGCGCTCCCCATTCCACAACCCAACATCCTCTCCAATCCCCTGCAAGAATGTAGCCACATCCTCAGTCACCGGACTCGTCGGCTGTACGCTCCCCACCTCATTCACGCTTCTATCCCCGTAATAGCTATTTCCATGCACGCTATTGTACTTGCAAAGGTCAACATCTCCCACCATTTGTCTTGCCTCCATCTTGTTCCTCTTCGCAACCTGTTTCAAGCCTTGATCAAAATTCTTGTTTACCGACAGCCATCATCGGCCCTGTAATCGCCTCCCAACCCCCAGGCCTTTGATGACTCGCTTTTTTATGTCCACATCCACGCGACTCCCACCCTCTCCCCACCGGTCAGAATTTAAAACATCCAACATCAAAACTACACGCAATATTTTCGTGAACACTACATGGAGCAATCTGCACATCCAACACATGGGCACTGCGCGTCACCTTTCACGGCCCTGTCGACGAACCACAAACGGCGTACCTTTCAACTTTGCTCCCCCTGCCGCACAGTCTGTTCCCTCCTCCAGGGCGCATGATCCAATGAGAACCATCCCCAAAAGCCACCTACAAATCCCCCCACCACGGCCAGCTCCACCTGACAAGCACAAAACCAGACCATTCGCACACGCTCAACACTTTCATTTACTTTCCCCTCCCTTTACCAGTTCCGTACAAACTCTCTAACCCACCCATCTCAGCAACACAGCACAGCCCTTATCACTCAACACACCGTGCCATCCGAGCGAGACAACAATCCCTCCAAATTACGGAATGTCGGACATTTCAACAGGCCCATCCTTGAACCCCGGCCTCGAAATGCGGCGTAAATACTCCCGCGCAATATCCTCACACTTTGAATAATGGTTGACCGGATCGCGACGATAGCACTCCTACACAGAGTCGACCCACCCAAACGCCACAACCCGCCCGACCACATACCGCCAGCCCAAACAGCGCGCATCCCCAAAATGCCGCAAGCAAGCAAACCATACAAACAGTTGAAAGTAAGAAACCGTCCCAACCGGCGGATGCAAAAAAAACGACCCAATCACGCACACTCAACATACCGAAAGACGCTGCTGCAGAATCTTTGTCTCCTCCATAGCGACCAAAGCCTCTCTGGCGCGTTGCTCCGTCTAAAAAAAAACACAAGCGCGATGCAAAACGCAACGGTCAGCACGACGACACGAAAGACGGGGTTTGCAAGGGCGCGCGGAGTGGATGGACGTACGGCGAGGAGAAGTTTAAAGGTGTCTGCGTCGGGATCGCCGCGACGGTAGTCGGGGACTGGCTTGTAGTGGCGTTTCACCTTTCGTTCGGACATGTTTGTTGCGAGGGAGGCTTTGGGGGGGGGGGTGGGAGGGCATAGGGAGGGGTGGGTGTGGTGACTCTATTCAAGTGGGGGAATGGAAAATTGCGACGTGGACACGTGGCGTGGGTAGAAATTTGGGGGGTATAAATCGGGTGGCGGTCGGGGTGGGTGGGGAGTCAAGGCGGTGGGTGAGACGATGGCGGGCAAGGGGCATGTGGCATGTGGTGTCCAGTTGCAAAAGCATGTGGAGTATATTCTGTCGCTGGAGGCCAAGACGCAAAGGTCCGACGCGCTGTATTTTACGGATCACAAACGATTGTCCGGGGTGTATTGGGCGTTGTCGTCGTTGGCGTTGTTGAATGAGCTGGATCGGCTGCCCAAGGAGCGGATATTGGAGTATACGATGTCGTGTTATGATGAGGGACGGGGGATGTTTGCGGGGAATACGGATCAGGATGTTCATTTGTTGTATACGTTGTCTGGGATTCAGATTTTGGCGTTGTATGATGAGTTGGGGTTGGTGGATGGGGATAAGGTGGGACGGGCGGTGGCTGGGTTGCAACAGGAGGATGGGAGTTTTGTGGGGGATGAATGGGGGGAGGTGGATACGCGGTTTAGTTATTGTGGGTTGTTGACGTTGGAGATTTTGGGGAGGATGGACATGGTGGATGTGGGCAAGGCGATGGAGTTTGTGATGGAGTGTGTGAATTTTGATGGAGGGTTTGGGTGTATTCCGGGGGCAGAGTCACATGCGGGGCAGGTGTTTTGTTGTTTGGGGGTGTTAAAGTTGGGGGGTGGGGAGGGAATGGTGGATATGGAGTTGGTGGGGCGATGGTTGTGTGAAAGGCAGTTGGAATGTGGGGGGTTTAATGGACGGCCGGATAAAAAGGAGGATGTGTGTTATTCGTGGTGGGTGTTGGCTAGTTTAAAGATGGTGGACAAGATGGGGTGGATTGATGGGCAGAGGTTGAGGCAATTTATTCTAGAGTGTCAGGACGAAGAGGGGGGTATTGCGGATAGGCCGGGCGACATGGCGGATGTGTTTCATACGTTTTTTGGACTGGGTGGTTTGTCGTTGCTCGGGGAGGAGGGCGTTGCGAGTGTGGATGCTGTGTGGGCGCTGCCCGTACGAGTCCGAGAAAGGATTCAACAAAGGCAAGGTGGAGCTACGCGGTAAAGTCGACCAAAGTTGTATTGCTTACACTGTCATTTGTACTCCACGAGTGTCATCTAGTGTAAGTTGCCACGTGTAAAATACGTGATTGATGAGGCCTTTTTCTTTTGAGTTTATTTTCGGGCAATCCGCCAAAAAATGGCGCAAAAAGTCGCCCAAAAAGTAACCCCGCAAACGCCCTGAATCAACACATACATACATTGTGCTGTACATGTACTGTACACTAACTTGGTTTACTATACAGTGAACAGTACTGTACAGTACTCAATGGCCAGTGGTCTGTGGCCCATTAGCAACAACCGTAAAAAAAAGAAAAAAAAACATATATTCACGTGCACACCCCTCAGCTGTCCCCATTTTTGCCCTGCTCGCCCCGTTGCCTCGTCCGCCGCCTCTTTCGTTTCATTTCATTTTTTTCATCTACTCCCAGTAGATAAATACATCTATCAACCGCAGCTGCAGCCATTCTGCTCCCGCTCCACCTTTCTCCTTCCCCCAAGCCACACTACTCTTCCACTTCATCTTTGACCTCTTGCTCTCTCCAACATCCTCCCTCCCTCCCTCGTCCCCTCTGTTCTCACCTTGCCAATTATCCATTCGCTTCCTCGTCGTTCTATTACCCAATCCCACTTTCTCTCCCTCCTTTCTCCCTTGCCAAACACCAACATGCCCCTTCCTCCCACCCTTACCTAGGCTAACCTAACCCAACCCAGCCGTTGTTCCCCCTCTCCAGTCCCGCTACAACAACCGTCTCGTCCCCTCGCCCTTCTCACTTGCAACCCAACTCGCCCATCCCAACCGCTTTTCATCAATCACCATGTCCCTTCCCCAGCCCCAGCCCCCGACCCCACCCCCACCCCCATCCCCACCATCCTCCCCCGAGTTATGCGAACTTTGGCGTATCATGCAATCCGCCAAGAACCGCGCTATGATCTCCTCCCTCGAGAATTCCCTCCACCTCTTCCTCGCCAGCTCTCAAACCCATCTCCACTTTCCCCCTCGCCCCTCCTTTCATCGCAAAGTATGTTCCCTTGTCGCCAGCCACTATGGTTTCGATCACATCCTCGAGCCCTACGGCACAGCCCCCCTATCAACAGACGAGCCTCAACCGGTCCGTCTGGTCCTCGTCAAGACCCACGTTCCGCCGCTCCAAAAGTCAAAATCGCAGACTTGGCCGACCGCCCCCACCATCCGAAAAGTCCGACACAAAGTCCGATCCCACCGCTGCCACAAAGTTTTTGAAGCGACCTGACAAGAAGGCTGCACGCCTTGTCCCTGGTGCCCTTGCCGCAAACCCTGCCGCCCCTCCTGTTGAAAGGATGCGCAGTATCACCGAGGAGGATTATCGCAAGTAAGTCGTTTTTCCATTATTTCCCGTTTTAGACACCACCGCTCTTTGCCTCGTAGCATCACATTGACCAGTTTTTGTTTCCCATCACTTGTTTTGTCTCGCTGTTTTGCGTGCCCTGCTTTTGTTGCTGCATGTCTCGTCACTGGCAGAGCACGCGCCCGTATCTTTAGAGGGTCGGGCACCGACGGCGACGCCACCGCTCGCGACGTATCCCCAGCTCGGGGTAACGTATCTGATGAGACAGTCAGGCTCATTCGTGCTCCACGTATGGCGAAAGGACCTATCGAGGGTGCCGTTGGCTTTGATCGTCGGCGAAATCGCCGTGTTATGCACGCGGAAGTGTCGAATACAATCGCTCCTGCTGAAAAGAGAGGAGCAACAGCGGAACCTACTGAAGGCGGCAAGGGGTTGGTGAGTGGCGTTGAAAATGGTCATAGCGGGTCGCGGACTTTGCACGGCAATGGAAAGGGGACGCAGGACAGACGTGTGGCACAGGAGCAGGGGACTGGCGGAAATGTTTCCGTTATCAGCAACGGTGGAGGCATCAGTAACGGAGGTGGTTATGGTTCTAACGGGGTTCGGCGGAAACCGTTATATTCAGGGGAGCGTAGGAACGACCGCCAGGACCCCGATTTTGATCGGCGGTATGACAAGTGGGCAGTGAGGACCACGCCCGCCCATCCTCAGCAACAAATGCCCGTACCGATTTTCGGGCAGCTATTGTATCCGTATAATGTGCCGGCGGGCACGCAGCATTTGAATCCGTCGACGTTGCACTTGCGGAACGGCGGCGGAACAGGAAGCCAGCTGCAGGGATCCGGTGTGGGGCAGTATCAATCGATGCCATTGCATCATACTCCCACGGGGACGGTTATGTTTCAACACGTCGGGCAAGGAGTGAATGGATTGATGGACTATGCTGGTAGGGGTGTAAGTGTGCCGGAGCACAGCGGTATGTACGACTCTGCCACAGTTGAAAAGTTGGGCATCAGTCACTCGCGGGAGATGAGCACTATGCAGCACAAGTCGCTCCCGGCGCAGATTACCAAGACTCCATCGCCAGCGTACGGCCTCGACTCGACTGTCGACTTTCCTCCCTTACCGTAGGTGGTGCAATAAAACATGCTGGACTCGCGGTTCCCTTTTTTGTTTACTGTGACAGAAAAAGGGATGAAGGATCTGTCTAGGCTTGCGAGCAAAACGTAAGGAAAAGTCGTGAGATTTTTCTTGGCAAGGGTGCCGCCGTCTGCAGCGCCCGTGAAAAGCCAGAGATAATGTAAACACTAAAGTTGGTATGGGGGTTAGCGATAGTGGCGCGGACTGGTCTGGTGCAAAGACAGACAGATCGGTGAGAGCAGCGCCTACCTTGCTGCTTCACAGGTGGCAGCAATGCCACAAACGTGTCTGCTTCAACTCGCCCAGACTATAACCTGCAGTCCACATCTAACGAGGATGGAGACCTATACGAGATGCCGAGCTATTATTCTCACCGAGTATGGGACTTTGGTTCTTGCTCAAAAGTGATAGCTTTCTGCAGTATCAAGTGGAGCAGAAAGGGGATGCATTAGCTAGAGTCGAAGTCAGAGGGCAGAATATGTTTGCGCAAGGTTTAATCGCACAGGTGTGAAGCTACTTGGGAAAACTATGACTCGTGCCCGAGGTTTGAGCTGTGATTGCGTGCTAAAAGTTTGCATCAGCTGGGAAACAGTCGCTGAGGGAGCCGCAAAACCCGTAGGCAGCCTCTATGTTTAATGACTGCTTTTGTCGTGTATCGTCAGCCTTCCGTCATGCTCTGCGAAGGGGCGTTGTTGGGAGACACAACGTTTCTCTGTCTACAAATGCCAGTCGAAGACCGTCGGTCGTGTAGGTCAAGCGCTGGGAATTTCTGAAGAGGACCTTGGAATTCTTGCGGAACTCTACAACTGAGTGACGGCATTGATCTCCGATGGCTTTGTGCAGTGCAACAATATCGATCTCGATTGGACAAAAAGGGCGCGCTTATCCCTGTTGCCAAAACGGGAATATGAAACATCTGCACGCGGCAGGGCTGGGCAATCCGAAACATAACAACATCTATGCCCCGAATTTGATCACCATGACGAGATGTGTGTAAAGGGCAGCGTACAACATTTTGGCCACCCAGTCAAAGGCGTTCAACCAATGTGTTGCCTACATCCTGTGTTGCCAGTGGCGTCAACATTTGTCGCAACGAGTTTTGCAGAAGTACTCAAGGGCCGGCACCAACATAAACAATTGCAATACCGTGGCCATGGGCCAATCACGTTGCCCAACGGCGAAATTTGAACCCCGCCATGATACAGGCGGAGATACCAGTCATAGCACTTGCGGCAGAGTGGGCGCTCGGTATTCGGCCGCCAGCAACACACCGCAAAGCAACTGTTACGTCATGAATGAATGAAAGGGAATGCTGTTGGGGCCATGGAGCGGGCGACATTTTGTTTTGTGCGGAATTATGTCGGTTTGCCGCAGACTGATCTTTCTGGATTCGTAAGCCCCTGGACAGACCTACTTTTCGAAAATGAATTTTGCTGTGGCATTACTGCGAAGGCTGAGGGTGTTTTTGCTGTTTGGATTGGACGTTGCAATTAATTCGAGAGGTGTATAGCTGACTGCAGCGAATTGTTTTGCAAATTGGAGTGGAACGGAGGAGGCGCTAGGCATTCCGCTCAAATTCCCGATTTTTTACTCATATTTTCGTCTAATATATAATATAATTATCTTTACTTCACGTATTATAAGAGGCGTACAAGCCTAGCTGACAGTGTAAGCTAAGATAGTTGAAGTTCGTCTTCCCAGCTTGGGAGTACGCGCTAGGATCGATGTTGCAAAGGTACAGTAGACCATATGGTCGACGAGATTCGTTGCCGCAGGTGGTCAAGGGCCGCCGCTGGTGTACAGAACAGTCGTCGCGATATCAATTTCGCATGGGTCTCAATCACCCCAGAGGTTGACTTACAAGGCGCGGCGAAAGAGTCGAAAGCAAGCGGGACAAAGTGAAAACCGAGGTTTGGAAAAATAGCGTCTGGGGTCAGGTTAAACGCAGCTCTCACTGAGCGGTCGAAGGTCTTCACCTTGTCTGCGTAGGCCGATTCGGCTGCCCCGCAAGGTGCTAATGCGGCTTGTTTGAGGTAAGATCGGGCCATGGGATTGCGAATGGTGACATCATATGCGATTTGCGTCGGCGCATCCAGCGTGTCAGTAGGTTCCGGTCCGCATTGGACGAGGATGTCGGCTGGCCGGAGGTCTGTACCCGGCACAAGGTTGGGAACTTCTTGTCTATGAGCAAGGCCGGCAGGTCGGAACATGTCGGTCGTAAGGAGGTTCCGGAGGAAGTTGTGTCGGGTAGCAGCGTTGTATCCTGAGGTGCAACTCGAAGCATGGTCGCCTTTGGCGTCCATGTAAGCGAGACAGTGCGAGCAAACAAGGGGAATTGAAGATTGGAAAACCGGGAGGTCGAGGTGCCGGCGAAGCATGATAGACCAGACCTCGCGGGACACATGAGTAGCCTTGGAGGGATGCGCAATGAGCCACGCGTAGGCGCATGGATTGAGCAAGGAATTACGTCTCGCGCGAAGGCGAATGGAAACCTGAGTATGTCGGGCAGGTCGTGGTTGAGTTGTCCATATGTCCTGTTCCCATAGCTTGGAAGCCGCTGAATTGTGAATGGCCTGAAATAGAAAGTGGTGTGGTCTTTCAGGTTGCATTGCTAGGGCTTCGGGCTCCAAGTGTCCGAGAGAGTAGGACTGGGGGTTTCGAAGTTGTTCTTGTGGACGTAGGGGCTGGAAGGGGGATTCAAGCGCGGTGGCCACGAAGCGCATTGCAGGTCGTGCGCATCGCATGTAGAACTCGGCAGGGCGGTCGGGGTGTCGCAGCGGTGCGGACTCGATGAGGCTGGCCGCATATGAGGAATGCAGGGTGAGGGCTAGGGACGTAAGGCCATGCCCGCCAAGGCGGAAGGGGAGGCGAACTTGGCGGATGCTCTGAGTGGTAAGTGGCTCGGAATTGAGCCTCGAATAGGCTACCATTTGCGACTTGTCAAACTCCTTGGGAGCGGGTATGCAATGGACGGGGGTGTGAGCCGGAAAGCGTGTTGCACTTTGCAAGCCGATGCGCAGAGTCTGTGGAGGTGAAAGCCGGTGCCAGGGTGAGGCAGTTTGAGCAGGGTTGCCAGCATGTTGTCGCAGAGGTCCATTCGAGACTTGAGAAAGGAGCGCATGTACTCGTCAGAGCCCAGGGGGGCGCCCAGGAGGGTAATTCCATTCTCATTTGGGATGGACAGCGGGAGCACACTTCGTAGCTGGCGTAGGCTGTCCGAGGATAGAGACGGCCAATATGCCAGGGTCTTAGAGGCGTTGATGTGGAACTGGAAAGCCGGTCCGGCGTGAACCAGGATGCGTAGAGCCTTGCAGATCTCATCGACAGGGCCGAGGAGGAGTCCGTCATCGGCATACCAGCGGTTCAAATTGAGAGCACATTCCTCACATATTTTCTGTACAAGAGGCTGTAAGCACAGAGTAAAGAGGAACATACTTGCAGGATCTCCCTGTTGGGTTCCCTCCTTGCTGTGAAGCATGATAGGAGCGGCTTCGGGGTCCCGGGTGCGCACGAATAGGGGCGGAGGACTGAGGCCGTATATCGTGTTGATGAAGCGCGCCAGGGAGGGTGCTTCGGATGGGAGGATGCGGAGGAGCTGCTGGCGAGAAAAGGCGTTGAAAGCATTCTGTGCATCAACCGAGACCATGACGTAGCCTGCATCGCGACCATGTCTGTTCATGTGCATTCTGGCGTCATGAACCATGGAGTCCACGCCGGCAGGAACACCGTTGGCGAGTTGACATGGGGCGAAAAGCGTGCGAGTGTCAGCGAGGGCCGGACCAAGTAGGACTTTTGTTGCAAGGCGTCGCAGCGTTTGTCCAATTGCTATGGGGCGAATCTTGTCCGGTCGGGGCTGGATCGGGATGAGGGTGGCTGCGGTGAGGAGAGGCAGGGTTTGCATGGGTAGGTCACCCCTGGCTAGGCGCCTGACAAGGTTCGTGAGAGCGGAGAGGCCGGTGACGCCAGCTTGCGGGGAGATGGAGGTCGTGGCAATGAGGCGTATGAGGCGCGGGGACATAAGATCGGGGCCTGACGGAGCAGTTGGATTGAGAGATCTTGCCGCCCGTAGGACCTCCGCTTCGGTGATGTGTGGGGCGGGCGGGAGGTCAGGAGGAGGGATTGGTTGCACGGGTGCCGGAGGATCTGGATGGAGGTCATGCAGCTTGTTGATAACAGCAGAGCTCCCAGCGTCAGCCACTGGAGCATGGAGCAGGGTGCGCATGGCGCGCGAGTACTGTCCTTCTTTCGCCAGGTGGATAGCTCGCGTTGTGCGGAAACTATCTGGCGAAGCATTTCGTCGCCGGGGGCGTCGATGCATGAGATTCCATTCAGTGTTTCGGCGGTGTGCAGAGATTGCCTCCGTCCACAGAGCAGACCACTCCCCTGCGGAGGCTTTCCGTATGCGCTCTCGGAGACCGCGCACTTGACCCTTGTGGGACCGCCAGCCAGGTTCTCCTCGAAGTGATCGCCGTAGGACAGCAACGGGGAAAAGGTGTAGCTTGATAAAAGCTGCATGTGTCTCATCAGGGGGAAGGGAGGAAGATGCAGCCCGTATTAGGCGGATGAACAGAAGCACGGTAGCGTGAATGCATGGGCGGGGAATGGATGTGAAGAGATCGGATGGGCGGAAGGGGGAGTTGAGAATCTCATGAGGAGATGGAAGGCTTGGTGAAGGGGAAGGGGGAGAGGATTGCATGGGAGGGGGATCGATGGGGAAGGAAGCGGGGGTAATTACGAGCTCGGGGGTTCGTGGTAACGCCTTCCATAACTGACGCGGCAGCGTCAGAAGGGGAAGACGACGAGGCAGCTTGGGGAGCCGGCGGTCTGTTCGGGCCTTGCTGGTTCGGATTGGCCGGGAGGGTCAGAGGGGTCGGCACCATGAGTGTGTCGACTTTGGGGTTGGGGTAAGCAGCGGCGGTTGTGGGATGAGCCCCGGAGCACCGGCGCTTCATTGCCGCCGGTGAACCGCCAGGAGAGCGCATGGCGGGGTCCGACGGGGCGGACAGTGCTTAGTTGGCGTTCGGGGAAGGAGGCGGGGAGGTGGTGGTGCGTTTGCTCCCTTGAGCTTCAGAGCGTTTGTTGCCCTTTGAGTTGGAGCGGGAGTGAGAGCTGGGGCGGGAGCGGGAGCGGGCGGGGCCCGGGGAGGGGGCCGGGGCTGGGGCAGGCGAGGCCTTTGCGGCAGGAGAGTCTCGGGTGGTATCGTTGGGCGAGGTCACGTTGTGGGGTGGGTCTTGAGCAGGATGGTCGGGATTCGGGGTTGGGCGGTGGGCTTCTGCAGGGGTAGGGTCCAAGGTGGTAGCGGGGAAGAGAACCGGAGCGGCGGTCGGTACGGCCGGAGCGCGTCTAGGAGGAGGTTGGAGGGCATGGATGGCCATAGCATGGTGGAGCAAGGCGTCCGCGAAGGCTTTACGGACCGCCTCGAGCACCCATTCCCCCATCCTAGGGGCCCGGCGGAGGATGCGGGCCTCCTCTCGGAGGGCCGCAACGAGGCCTTTTGCATGGGGCGGAGGCAAGGAGGAGGCGGCGTCGGTGATTTGAGCGTCGGAAACCACAAGGTCTGGGAACAGGAGGCGAAGATGCGCGAGGATGTGCAAGGTCTCGGGCCTCGACCGGGAAGTATATGTAGGTGAGCTTCCCGACTAGCGGGATAAGAACATGCGGAGGGAGCTCTGTGTTTGCTAGCGCAGCCGCCTCGCGCAATACCTTTTCATTTCTTCGAGGAAGGGAAGGCGAGGTCGGGCGTCGGCGCAATGCCGAGGTGTGCGAGAGCGGGAGGGGGCGGCGGGGAGAGCTGCGGCTTCCCTGTGACAGGGTCCAGGGTGAGCGGGGTTGCGGTGGCGGAGGCAACGCGTTTGCGCGCGAGCTCAACAATGTGGGCCGGGGTATCTCCTGGCTGGCCAATGATAGCCTGAGCTTGGCGGAGATTAAGAAAAGTTTTGTCTTTTGGGGGTGTGGCAGCGGGGAGATGATTAGGCCCCATCGGGACGATAGGGATAGGGGTGGGTAGGAGGGGCGAGGCGGGCGCCGTCCGACAACTGCCGCGAAAGAGCCGCGCATCCAGGGGAGGCGCGGGGAGGCGAAAATCGCGCACCCTGCGAGGCGGGGTGCAGCGCAGCCATGGGGAGGATGAGGTTGTGGTGGTGTTGGGTGTGCTTTGGTTTTTGGAAGTTGAGACGGAGACGAGACAGAACGCTTGTTGTCTAATAGTTCAGTTGTTTGGTTGTTGCTAGTAGCATCGGATGCTACCAGGAATGCCTTTGCTTCAAAGTAAAGTCAGAGGATTTCTAGCATCATTGTGTAATCATCTTTACTTCATGTATTATAATAGCATCATTGTGGATAATGGTCACCCGCGTGGACACCGCAATCGTATCGCGAAATATCCAGTCGCGAAACTTTGCGGATTTTTGCGCCCCATGGAAGATCTTGGGCATCAGGTGTAGGAAGGTTCTCAAAAAAGGAGGTTCGCAGACATCTGTACATAATTTTGGAACATTTCGCAGCTGCCTAACGCAACCGTAAGTTTGTGAACTAGCAGCTGTGAATTTGTTAGGGAACTAGAGACTGCTGTTGCAAGTAGGAATACCAAGAGTCTCTACAAGGCGTGGCTCACGCTCCATCCGTCGTTGCCTGTCGCTAGACAAGCAGAACCTAATGTGCTGCAGATTGCTGGGGCTCGCACGTGTGTGAATGTCACGAATGCAGCTAGGTCAAAACGGAAACGATGTCGATTAACAATTTCGAAGGCAGCGAAAAAGACGTTTGTGGGCCATGGGCTCACATCCGAGGGCTCAATCCGAAAATGTGAGCCAGTCATCAGCAGTGTCCAGATCAATTGCAGCGCCCTCGAGGTAACCTCAAGTGTGGACGCTTCCGGCATTAATGCCCGTCGGTTTCACGACTATCACTGTTTCCAAAATGGCGCTTGGCTGTCGATTTACACATGACTCGAGTCATTTGGTATGAAACAATACGCCATGTTTGGCGCAAGACCTATTATTTGGGGAGCAAAATTTGTACCAAGGCAAACTTACGACTAGTCCTGCCACGGCAGCTGTTCGCTTTCCAGAGAACCTGAGTTGACCGTTGGAGGCTTTCGCTTATTACGAATAGAGCAGCGCATTTGCGGGGTAGAAAGTGCATATCCTTGCAACGGTATGCGAATAGTTGAAACTTCCGGCGGCACGTTGCCATTACAGACCAAGTTAGAGCTACAGCCGAGTTGGCAAAAATTACCTGTCCTTTTTCCCTTCCACGCCGTCCTTGTCCGCCTTGCGCCTCTTTTCCTGTTGCTTCGCGACGGCCTCCCAAGCAATAGCCACAAACACCAGCACCAATCCGAGCCATTGTCTTTGCACCATCGGGTGATTGTAAACAAAAATGGAGAGCAAGACGGTGAACATCTTCCTGGTTGTGGTGATTGTGGTTACAATGAGGGCACTAAAGTTCCTGACAGTGAAGAAGATAAAGTTTTGTCCAATGCCGAGACCAGCGAAAACAGCAGAATATCCTTCAGGACGGACGGAAACCTTACTACAAAATCGATACCACCACTTGCCTCGCCACTCAAAACACTGCCGACACCTAGCCAAACCATGGAGCAAACATTCTGCCAAAACATCAACTGATGAGTAGATGGATTGTGCCTAGCCACCAACCTCTCCTGCAGGGGTCCGGTAACACCATCCATAAACAGACTGCCAAACAAGAGAGCAAATCCCAACATGGAATTTGGCACATCTCCGCCCTTCTTTCCCTTCCACGAAAACAAAGCCACACCCAAAGTAATCAAACCCAACACACAGAAATTCCCTGAGCTTATAGCGGCGCCTTCGAATAACAATCCCCATCAACATGACCGGAATCATCTTGCACGATTTACCCAACGCCTGCATCGGATACGACATGAACCTCAAAGCCGTAAACGAAAACAACATAGCGGACAGATACGACAAGGAAACAACAGCATACTCTGGTAACGCTGTACGAATGCAATGCGGCTTGCTTCCCTCCTTTACGGGTGCGGGGGGAACAAGTTGAGGGCCATGACAACAAGGGCGACGAGCGCGTTGGTTGAAGTTTGAATGAAGAGAAGGAAGGAGAAAAGTGAAACTTTTCCAATTGTGGGCCATGAGTGGATGAGTAGATACGCTCCTGTAGCAGACCATAACGTAGATAACAAGCGTATATGCCCAGGGCACAGATGACGAGTTGAAGTTCCTGGGGGATGCGGCGCTTTGCAGCAGTTGAGGTTGGCGTGGTGGGGAGAGGTGGTTCTGCGGTCGGGACGGCCGGAGGGTGGACGGTCATGGTGGTGGTGAGTTGGAGGGCGAGGATGGGGCGGTGAGGGGGTGGATGTTCACAGGGGAATCGGGTGTGAACGGGGGATTGGGGGATAGGTATTCAATTGAATAAGAAGGGAAGGGGGGGGTTAGTGTATGGCAGTCAACTTTTTTCTTGGCGCGGGTGTTTGATTGATGGGACTGGCAGGCGACCAATGATGCTGACGCAGTTTGGCATTATTTGGTCACACTGGTTTGCACATTTCACACGTCCAACCAACACGCGACAACTGGCCTACCCGACTTAACCCCGCCGGGTTTTGTTGTTTGCTGCAATTGCCGATGGCAAGCGATGACAGCAAGCAATGACAAATCAAGGTGTTTAAACTGCAATGGTTACAGACAAAATACCAGCAGCATTGTGTCGCCGCCTGCCACTATTTCTTTAATGTTGCTGCAATTCCGTAGAGAAAGCAAGCTCAGTGAGTAATCCTTGGGCGGCCGATCGCCTCGCCGGGCGCCATGAATCTCATGCTTCAATCCCACTGTCATGCTTGTCGTCGCTGTCAATGTTCATAAGCGGACAAAACCCAGTGTCCATCCCGAATCGCACCCTACCAGTCCTTTCAATCCTCACCCCATGCACACCTATGTACCCTAGCCGACCCCCGTCTGTCTCTGGCAGCCCCACGAGTCACTTGTAAACAACCTTGGTCCACAACAGTCCCAACTCTACCTGACTCGCACCGGGCGCAAAAAAAAGTAGTCACCCGTCCCTCGCTGCCGTCATTCCTGCTTGGTCGCCTCCATTCTTCTTCTCCTTTGATCCAAATACAACGACATGGCTGTATAATAAATGACGTAAACAAACGAGGCATACAAGGCCCACATTGCGTAGCGACCAGGTCCCCAAAACGTCGGCACCAACATCAAGGCGGACCACACGTAAGCGCCTCCCAAGTTGCAGCGAAAGTACATGCGGGTTCTGGTAGGATAAATGAAATGGACCGGAACAAACGACAAGACACCACAGACGACAAAACAAGGACGTGACCCAAGTGCGACACTGCAAATAATAGACATAAAACACGACGATATTCCAATAACTCGGAAAGCCAACAAAAGCCTCTTCTGTTTTGGCGGTGGTTTGACAAAACGCATAAGCACTAGACAACAAGACGACGGCGGCGACGAAAAACTGGAGCACTTGACCTCGGACCAATTCAAATCGCACGACGGCCAAGGCGGGCAGCAAGGCAAAGGTTTGAAAATCGATGATGTTATCCAACAAAGCGCCGTCATAGCCTGGAACGACCTTTTTCACATCGACGGCACGTGCAAAAGTGCCATCTGTAGCGTCGATGAGTATGGCCAACCAGTTGAGCATGGCGAAAAACTCAAAGTTTGGAGTGGGGGCGAAGAGAGCGTAGAGAAGGGAATATAGGTTGACGAGCAGGCCGGTGGCGGTGTAAAAGTGTACCATCCATGCGGCAAGGACGCGTGCCATGGAGTATGTATGCTTTGTGGTTGAGGGGGATTGGGATTGGGATTGGGATGGGGATTGGATTGGGGATTGGGTTGGGGATGGGGGTGTAGGGCGTGTGGGGGATCGTCGTAATGCGGGTGGGTCGGTTGAAAGTTTGCGGCTCCGCAGTTCCATCGTTGAGTATGTGGATGGGTTGTTTAAATAGGAAAGAGGGAAGGGATGGTTGCAGGGGTAGAGGACGTGGCGTGCGGCGGGTCACTGGCGGCGCTGGTCTACGGCACTCGATCGGTCGGGCGATATTTTGCTGTACGGCACAAAAAAAATACACAAAGCGTCATCGAATCCGGGTTGGAAGCTGCATTGCGCAGAATCCATTTGTATTGGACATTTTCCAAATGGACGACACGTTGAACACCGATGACACAAAACCCAGTCATGAGTCCAACAGGACACCAAGGTTTTGGGAAACAAACAAGCAAAAATGTGCTCCATCCACCCCTCTTTCCAATACTTGTCCATACATCATTGGCCATTGCTCCAAACCATCAACCTGCCGACCACATTTACGTGTACTGCCGTTACATGCGAGGGGAGGGATTCGCCCAAACTCGCTCGACCTAGCATGCATCGAGTAGAAGAGCTCAAGCTGTGTTACACCCTGCCATCGCACGTGAGACAGGCGGCATCGCCATCAACAAGCTAGGCACACCGCGTCGGCGCACCTGGTCCTCCTGCGGTGCAACAAAAGCATGCGGAAACGCAGCAAGCATACGAGGAAGAGTCATCCAGGCATGGACGGAAAGGACCAACCGAGGATAAATCGGGGCGACATCAAAGCGTCGCAGCCTCATTTCCCTTCTCACACAACCCACGACCAGACGAGCAGGCACTCGACATGCGGCGTTTCGGTGGGCGAAAAAGGCGACCCAAAAGGCACGCATGAGTCTGGGACGACGACACATGGTGATGATACCAGGGCCTTGTAATGTGCATCTGGTGATTTGACAGAGGAGCGAGTCTGCGAGGGTGTGAAAGTAGGAATGGGAAAGGGTTGAGAGAAGGGGGTGGTGGCGGGGGCGTTTGGAGAGGATGAGTTGGGGATGGGGGTTGTGTTGCTTGCGTGATGGTTTGAATTTGGAGTATGGGATGTGTGGTTTGAGAGGGGTGTTTTGGAGGGTGAAGAGGTGGGTGAAAGAGTCGAGGGGGGGTGGGTTTGGGGTGGTTTTGGTTTTCTTTGCGAGACGGGGGGGATTGGGGGAGGGCTTGAGGGCTTGGTAGAGGAGACGATCGAAGAGATTCATGTGGGTGGGTTGGGGTGTTTTATGTTGCAAGTTGTAGAGTAGATGGGTGGGTGCGGATGAGGCGGATGAGGCGGATGGCGGGGGTGCGAAGGGGTAAAGTAGAGTAGAGTAAATTAGGTTTTTGCAAGTTGCTGGTACAGTATTGGTTTGGGCCATCAACAGGGCGGGAAATGGAGGTTGTACAGTACTGTACAGTAAAGTGCAATATGTGAGCAAATTTCGCGGCCAACAAATCCTCTCTCGTTGACATTATCACCACGTGTAACACCAGTGCTGTGCTGATTACCCCTGTCGCCTATTTTTCAAATATTCAAGGCTGTCGACACCAAAAGGTACCCAGCGATACTCTACTCTTGTCTTGTTTCAATCCAAAATGCAAAACCATTCTCCCACATCTTCCCCTGCCTTGACACTCATCGTCCTGACGTCCTGACGTCCTGACACCCCAACCACACCCACCTCTCGCTTACTGCCTGCTTCGGCATTCGATTCCCAATCCTCCTCTCTCCATTCTACAAACACAAACACACTCACCCCTCACCTCGCCCCTCCACCCACCGCAACACCCTCTCATAGACCCCCACAGGCACCATCCCCCCACCCTCATCACCACCTCCTCCATACCCCATGGAAACCCATACACCCTCCACCCCTTGACCACAGCCCTCATAACCTCCACCGCCGCCTCCTCCTCCCCCATCATCATCATCTTATTATGCCTCAATCCCCGAATCGCCTCAGTATCCACAAATCCAGGACACACACAAATCACCTCCATCCTCTCCCCAACCTCCACTCCCAGACTCTCACAAAACACCCTCAACCCCGCCTTGGTCGCCCCATACACACTCGCCCCACACACCCCACGATACCCCGCCAAAGACGATACAATACACAACCGACTCTTCCTCCCCATCACATCCACCAACAATCGTGACATTCGAATCACCCCCGTCAAATTCGTCCCAATCACCCCGTCAATCTCCTCACGTCCCAACCGCTCAAATCGCACATTCCCATGATTGATCCCCGCATTCAACACCACAATATCCAACCCCCCACCTCCAACACACGTCCCACCGCCTCCTCAAGTGCATCCCAAGACCACGTCAAATCCACCGGCACGACAGCACCGAGTCGCTTTTCCGATTCCAGAAATTTCGCAACCGCATGAAATCGGTCCATACGACGCGACGACACCGACACCACCGCCCCGTGCCTCGCACACAGAACCGCCATCGCCTGCCCGAGACCCCGCGACGCCCCAATGATCCAGATGTGCTTGTCCGCAGTTGCCACAGTCGCGCCGGCAACACAGGCGGCAGGTGTGCCAGTACCGGCAGTAGTAGCAGCAGCAGCAACAGCGGCGCCGACGTGAGTGTTAGATCTGCTGGCATCTCCATTGTCGTTGCGATCCGTCATTCACCTCTTTCCACATGCCCGCTCCCAATGTTTCGAAACACCCCACCCTTTTTACTGCACATATCGCCTCGACCACAAAACACCCCGTGGCTTACAGTAACGATCCGTTGAATTGCATGCGCGCTACTGTAGCCATGCGATGACAACTGGGCTGTGTGGCAGCGCGGGCGCCCAAGCAATCGAGTGGGAGCGTTTGCAAATGGGGCGCAGTGTCGCACAGGGGCCCGCCGCGAAGTTGACGTCGCGACTCGTGTCCCGGTGCACGCGGTGGGTACGTGCGTGGCGTTTGTGCGACGCGCCGACTGCAAGGGGCGTGGCATGGGAATGTCGCAGGCGAGTCGAGTGGGTTGCGGGGCGGCGGGGCGTTGGCCATGGGATGGAGTTGCATGTGCGGGGACGGGGGCCCGAAGGGGAGCGTCGGGTTTTGCAGGGTTGCGAAATGGCGGGGAAATGAGGTGGGTTACCGGGGTGGAGGGGTTGGGGGATGGGGGAGCTGAGTGGAGGGAGGGGGACTGTGGATGGCGGCTATGGGGGTGTGGCGGGCGGTGTGGCCCTGGATGAAAGGGCGGGTGTCTTTTGTCGTTGTGGTGGGAGGGGAAAGGGTCGGGCTTTCCGTCTGCGTCGCGTTGACACGGACGGGCCCGGTCGTGTTGATGTGGCCTAGTTTGGTATGGTTTGGTATTTTGAGGGATGCAGCAAGGGCAGTGGGTTGTATGTGAGGCAGGTGGGCGGGGTACCCTATCTGTGATAAAATGGCGGTCAACGAGTCGGAAACGGGGCGGGATGCAGCGCGTTGTAGGGGTAGGAGAGGGGAAGGGGTGTGGCAGTATGAGGAAGGCGGAAGCATATGGAAGTGGGGTGTGTAGAGGTGATAGATGGGGGTGGTGGTGGGTGCGAGTGTGGCATTGTTCGGCAGTGTTGACTGAGGATGAGGATGAGGTGGGGGTGCTGCGCGAGTTCAAGTGTTGGGTAGGGTGGGCGATTGGAATGATGGCATGGTTGGGAGTTTGCGGGGTGTGGAGGATGGGAGCTGGTAGAGATTATTGGGGTGCGGGAGGATGAGGGGTTGCGCAGGCAGTGGGTTGTTGTTGCGATTTGGGGTAGAGTTGAAGGGGTGAGGGCGGCGGGAAGGGAATGCGACAGAATTTGCTGGGGCTGGGCAGTGCAGGTGACGGACTCGGCGGTGATGTTGGGAGGGAGGTTGATAGGGACGAGTGGGGCGATGGTTTAGTTCGCATTGAATGGGCTCTTGTTGTGCACGTGGACAGCTGGCCAGTTGGATGGCGGGCCAGCTGTCCACGTGCACATGCACCGACCATTTGTTTTGTGGTTTGTGGACGGGATGGATGTGTACAGTATGGCCGTAGACTCTCAAAACTTTCTAGTCGGCATGTACAACAACGCAGGAGTGCACGGTTTCGTTTGGGCCTTGTACTGTACAATACTGTACAGTACAGTACAGTACACAGCCCAGCTAGTACCACATTGCCACATTGTTGACGCACTGCGAGATATGATAGACAGCCCACGCTAGGCCGATTTGGCTTCAACTGTTATTGTTTCCCAAAAGATTGCCAAACCAAAAAAAATTGAAAATATCCGTAAAATGGGACACCACCTTTTTCAAGAAAAAAGGACAAAAAAACGACTGTCCACCTCGAAGGATGATAAAGATTTCATTGGTAGATGGGCGCCAAAATTCCCGACGTGAGTTTCTACTGCTTTACTTTTTGATAACGGCGCAGGCACCAGTGCAGTTACAATGACATAAACGTGAAAATGGGGAAAAAAGAAACAAAAACAATTATTTTCTCTGCGCAATTGATGCGCAAGGGATGACAAGCCATGCGTGTCATTGTAAACCACTTGGTGTCATACGTGGCAAAAAGTCATGATGAAACGGTGTATGGATTGCCATGACCTATGGTTGCAGTCACGTCGAAATGCGTTTCGACGCCAACCCTGGTCTAAACCACCACTTTCACCAATCCTGCACAAAGGCTCGCGAGACATTTCTCACACCCTGTCTTTGTTAGCTTTTCTCAAAAAATTTCTGCCCCCACTGCCATTCTTTCATAAAAACCTCTTGTCGCTTGTATAAAACTCCCCCACTTTGCCATTCAAAAAGTCCACCTCTTTCCATTCACCACCGCTCACCTCTCCACAAAACCCACTTTCGCTTCACTCTCCACCCCACAAGTGGCCCCGCCCCCGTTTCTTCCAATTCCCTCGTCGTCACACCTTACAAAACACCCCCTTCAACCGCACTTCCCTCCCGCGCTTCGCTTCGCCGTGCCCCTTCCCCCACCGTACACCATAGGCGACTCTCGTATCGCCATACCCACTCCCATCCCATGCGCGCATGAAAACAGTCACCCATCTCAGTCGTACCGCGGCCCGACATCTCATGTCTAAATCCGCCTTTCGCGAAATGCAAACCGCCCTTCGGTTGGTCACCAAGGGCCCTCTCATCGCACCCGAACCAAACAGACCATCCACTCCTCCGTTCCGCTTTGACCACTACGAAGACGACGACGCCGATGATGGTGTCGAAGTCGTCATGAAAATGTTGGAACCGGAATCAAACAAACCGTCCTCCTCTTCCGCCTGTTTACAACTTGGCGATGCGTTGGGGAATCAGGGTGAGGTGGGGCGTTTGATTCGAGATTGGGAAAGTGCAGAATGGGGGTGTAAGGTCAGGAAGGAATGGGCAAACGAAGGTTGGGAAAGGAAGGGCAGCGCGCCGCGTGTTTCGAAGCGGAAAGTGCAGTCGTGGAGTGGGATTATCGGGAGGATTGTGTCGTCGCTGATGTTATGACTAGTGTGCATCCGGATGAACAAAAGGAGGCTATTAAGAAACGGTTGCCCAGGAGGAAGTGGTCCGAGGTGGCGCAGAGGTTTCGAGTCTTGTGTGAAGAGGTCGTCGGTTGTGAGGGCAATGGAAAGGATGGAAAGGCTGATAAGGATGACGCAGGTCGAGCCGCAGATGCGAATATGAAGCCCAAGTGTGCGATCGCAAAGTTTAAGAAATGGAGGAGTGAGCGAAAGATGGCTACTTTGGCGAATCGTCGGGGACGATGATCCGATGGTAGAGGGGGGGTGGCGTTGTGGTGTAGGTGAGTGGGGTGTTGTCGGGTTTGTTGGGACGCGGCCGTGGCCTTTTTTCTCGTATTGTCGGCGTAGATTTTGGCATGGGTTCATTGCAATTGGTGGCGTGCGGTGGTGGAGGGAGAGTCTCGAAGGCAGGTGGATAGGGTAAGATAATTTGTGCGAGGAGTGTATATAAAGAGGGATGTGCGAGCAGGTTTCGGTCTTTTATTGTCGGAGAGTTGAGGCGTGGGCATTGCGGGGGTGTGAAACAGAGCGCTTTGTTGGCGACGGAATAGGTCGTTGTCGACTGTGGGTGACTTGGTGGTTTGATGGGAACGAAATGGTTGCTCTGTACTGGCTCGGAACGGCGCGTGAACCCTTTCCACAAGTTGTTTATGCACATGAGGGGCTCGGCTCGAGCCGAGGGGATGATTGTACGGCGGTCTGCTGGCTTTGACGTGGACTTTGGTTTGCAGTGGGAAAGCTGGAGCATGTTGTATAATACAGTGAACTGTTGTGGTCTTCTACGGTATAGTGAACTGTTGTGATTCCGGAGGTCATGTTGGCTGCAGAGTCTGAAGGCCGCTGCTGGAGCGGAATGGCGATTGGAATTTCTCCGGTTGATGCTAGGGTATTGGGAGCGGATTGGGAGGTATCAGGCGGGCTTGGTAGATGCAGTTTGGACGATGGCCCAGATGGGATTGGGTGATGCGAATCGGTGGATTTTTGGCGGAGAGGGGAAAACGCACCCGGCCGATTTGCAGAGGTGCAGAACAGCTCTACGCTTTAATTTTTTTTATTTGGCATGATGCAGTGGGCCCCTATTACGGTGCACAGGAGAGGAGAATGGCGTACAGGTAAGAGAGGTTGCATTGATTTGTGAGCATTGAGAGAGTGATGGGTGAGATTTGCGGCTCTACTCGATACCTGAGCGAGATGGTTGTTGGGTACTTATACTGTACAGTACAGTACAGTACTGTATTTTCTAAGTCTGTGAATCTGCTCAACTCGCGTATGAATATCATTAGTGTATCATCAAATTAATAGCCAACTATTTCAACAGGTATTCCAATTTGCATTGATTGGATACCATCTCTTGCCCTGTTTTGGACAATACAGTTCTTCAAGTCGTACGAAAGGGTACAACAGTCTTAGATACACTAAGAGTACTGCACAGTGCAATGCCAGTACAGCACTGTGCTGTAGTCTAATGCAAATGGTTGTGGTGGATAATTTTTTTAAATTTGGCAGACGTTTACACATCGCTTTATGCTTTTTCCTTGACTTTGCCAACCAGGTCTGGTCGAAATTTGCATCTATTTGCGTCGTTTTAAAACTGGATGTGTGTAAGTAATTAAATAAAGTTTGTACAACACTTGACAAGGAGCAAGAGTCGACTGGGCGGGCCCCTGCGCTACCAACTGTTCCCGATTGGTTTGTTTGTCGCAGCATGCGATCATACGGCCAACCGCAGTTTCTCCCCTGAAGTTAAAAGAGTAAAAGATTGGTTTGCAATAGTATATTTTTGCAGTTTTAGTTGAATACCCTACGGTATGGCAAATTAGTACAGCACAATACATTACAGTACTATTTGCGCGTTTTAGTTTGAGACTCAATGGGTGGGACCTTGCCGATTTTCGGGAGACACCAACTGTAACAATCAAGGGTTGTGATTTTCGGGGCAAAAAACCCTCCAAGTGGGCATCAAAGGAACAAACTCTATTTCATTGTAGCCGCGGCTCCTTGTTTACTGCGTAGAGTCATCGAGTGGGTATAAATATGCAGGAGTACTGTTCCAACAAAATCGTTCCTGCTCTCCACAGTACAGTACAGTAAGCTTTGATCCGGCCTATCTCTTCGGACAGGTCTAAGACTTTCTATACTTTGCTAATATTCTTCATGTTTACATATTCGTTCAGCATGAGAGATGGTTAGTATTCAAGTAGGGAAACAGCATCTCTATTTTGTGAACCGTTTCACACTTTCAGGCAACATAGAAAATCCGTGGGCGACTGGCGTACACTAATGTGGTTGCGCTCGCAGGAAAAGGCAGCAGAAGACTTGTATTATGCGCTTTCTGTACACGATAAAACTAAGATTTATGCTACCCTTATCGCGATATGACATTGTGAGAAACGGGAAAAAGTGCGAGCGATTTACTCTGAATCAAAGTAAAAGCTTGTTCCAAAGCACTCTGCCACACTTTTCTAATTTCTTCAAGAATATATTGTGTGTCTGTACAGGTATTGTCCAGCTTTTGGAGGACACATCATCATTGCTAGCTACAGTACAACCTGCAAAGCGCTTCCAATCGTTCCTATGGCACTGGTGCAGGCACCAGTTCCAATTGACTAGCTGAGGTCTGTCGACTTTTGACTTTTTCATGCTCGACTTACATGAGCATAACAAATACATGATTATTATTTCGTCGCCTACAGTAATTAATTCAATTGTTTCTTCACCTTCCGTACCGTTCCGTTGACAGCTGACAATTTGGGTTATTTTTTTGGCTCCTCCTATCGGCAAATAATCGCTCAAAGGTATGCCCTGCTGGACTCGGCTTTATACAGAAAATCACGGAATGAAATAAATTAATAAATAATTAATTTAAAATATAATCCAATTTATTCTGCGTCTTTAGAGGGGCGCCACTGATCCGTATAAATGCAGTCGTTGGTTTACGCTATCTCAGACGTCTTCTCCCCTTTCAGCAAATCCATCATGAGCAGCACTGCCATTCGCCACATTTACAGACAACGGTAGAATTGCTTCATCTGCTGACGAATCGAGAAATGATGCTACTCTCTCGGACAAGTCTTTTTGCGATTACAACTGGCACCATTTGCGTTTGTGAATCACATGTCTGTCGTCGGAACAGAGAAAACATGGCAACGACATTGTCGCTGATCTTGGCCTTTGAAAATCCGGCACAAATACCCTGTAGCATTGCTAGTACTGGATGACAGACCCAAAACACACCGCTCGTAATTTCATAACCGTTGGCAGCAGCACCGCAGCAAAACCTAGGCTAATTTCTTCCTTTGCCCATGACGAAAATCTTGTTGGAGGCCTGCTTGCTATGATTGGATTCATGGACATGGCACACAAGCGACACTGGATTATTCCAACCCTGTCACCATCGCCAGCATGTACTATACAGATGCAGTACTGTGCTCCATTTATGCACAACAGCACAGCCAATACTCTTATATTCTTCCCAACACCATCCTATCACCTTTGATATTTCTCTTTCTATCGTTTATCTATAGTGTAGCAACCATGTCCTTGCCCTCTCTTCCCTCCACTAGGTTCATATTCATGAGCAGTCGTTCCGACGCACACGCACGTATTTTGTACCCTTACGATTTCTTCTCTCGTTTACCCATTTCGTTTGCGCGCACCCCCTCACATATCCAGCAACCCCACCATCCCACCCCCTCACTGCCAATTGCTCTTCTGCCACCAAACCAAAGCCGATAACCCTTAGTGTTCTAAAAATAGTACTTGCCATTTCTCATAGTCGCATTTCCTATCGGGTCACACGCACTTGTCTCGGGATGGGTTGGAAACAGGCATTCTGTTTCGAGGAAAGGCACCCATGCAATCGGTAGGGATAATGTTCAACACCCGGGACAGCATGTGGAGTCCGACGCAATCGGCACAGTAACCTTTACGCCTCACTCAAAAAAGTCAGTTTTTCTATGGCCAGATCAATGGCCATACTGACCCATATGCTTTGGTAGTTTAAAGGGCAGCAGCAGTGACAGCGGGAAAGGGCTTTTCCCCTCAGTGTAATTGGGTCATCTGGGACGGAACAGAATTTAATTTTCCTATTCTCGCGTCCCAGTACATCTCTGGTAGGGTAGAATAGGGGAATAATGTAAGGACGCTGTAGCTGTAGTATGAAAACTGGCGCCGCGTTTTAACGGGTCGCAAGTTTCCGATTCGGTCGGTACATTTTATGGTGTACGGAGGTCAAGTCGGGGGCCCGATATAAAGTAGATGCAACATTGGGGTGGTGTGGAGAAATTGGGACCTTTAGGCTGGTCAATCATTCGGTATTGTGAGAAACGATGGGAGAGTGGATAGTCATTCGTTGGCCCGTCGAGTGTTGGAGGGAAGGATGGTAATGGATTTTTTGGCCATTGTTTTCTTCACAAACAACACTTGCAATTTCTCTGTCACTTGAAACTAGTGAAAAAGAAAAGGTTTGTTTACTGTGACAGATGTATTGGCTTTCAATTGCTGAGCACTCTCGAGACAAAATGCTTTCTTGGCTCCTTGATCAACATTAAAAAAAGTCTTGATAAAATGAATTAAATACGTTTTCTCAACTTGCTTTGTTTGCTTGCAAATGACGTAATTGCTGTCATTTTGCATTCTGCCTCATAATTACAGCAAAGTACTGTACGTACATATGTACATCTACTGTACAAACAAAATAATGACAAACGTTGCTTCTGAGAAATTCAAAAAGGCGCTACCGTACAGTACGAGCTGCGGCCTCCAAGTGGCCCGATCGTGAGCCACTCTGATCTCGTCACGAGAGCAATCCGCAGTCGATGGACCATCGGCGGGCCACACGGTTCAACAATTTCAACGCCTGGCCATGGGTAAACCAACTCCACTTGAAACATCCCACATTTCTACAAGAAATTCAACGTGGCCCTTGCCCTCAACCGCCACAGATCAGAAACCCGTCGACCAATACCCACACCCACCGCACAATTGCCTGCCAGATTGGCCAACCGCGACAAGTACAATCAGACGCCCGTGCCACCGACTCGCCCATTCTGAACGCATGCTATCGATGAAAAGGCCATATTGTGCAATGCTGTTCGTTCTACTGGAAGCAATTGTTTTCGTCGCATGGGTGTGAAACAGAGGTTCAATGGGAGGTTACATGGTAGCGTCCGAGGCAGTAGTGTTGGAGCCAAGTGCTCGGGTATTGTAAAGTTTCTTTGGACCCAAGTTTGAATAGGGCTTTCCTGTCGAGATAGGACACGTTGAACGATTTGAAAGACTTGTGACAGTGTGGTGGAAAAGAAAAGTGGGTTGTGCGTGGTGGGTAGGGTTTCAATGGGATGGCAGATGGTCTGAACCCTTACGGATTTCAAAACAGCAGGCTGGGGTATGACTGCGCATGAAACAGGTGTCGGAATGCCCGAGAATCTGTCTCCAGTTCGAGTCCATTAGGTCAAGGGCTAAATTGCAATGTTTGCGGTGCCTGACTTTTGAGTCTTGGTAAGGAATACACATCTCGTTGGCTTTCTGGGTGACAGAGGTGCTTGGGGCAAGGAAGTGACCAACTCAATTTGTCAAAAAAGAATGAACGCAGCTTAACAGACGCTTCAAGTCTTTATCCTTTTGCTTTACTCCGGTTTTTGAGTCTTCTATCATATTGCCACTGGCAGCGCTGTACTACTGCCATTTGACTTTCTCGAAGATCCCACCCACCCGAATCATAACCGTCCTACTGCCGCATGCTGCACGACAGTCGCTGCGCCCTTTGTCCACCCTGGGTCGTACCCTCCACAACGTTGTACAAAAAACCCTGTTTCCTAGTCTAGAGTTGCAGCCGCTGGTTTAATTTGCATATCATTAGGACCTGTCATTCTCTGGACCCAATAGTTCGGTAACATTGTACTCAGTGAGTACCCTTTATTTTGCAAACTAAAGTGTGATACACTGTAACGGATCAGGGGTTCGTCTGATCGATTTAAAGCTGCCGCTTGGACCCTTGGAGAATCTGCACAAGGTTTGAATGCAAGTTCATAGCAACTGTAGCCTTCGCATCATTCGCAGTAAACCAAACCCATTTACCCTCACTGCTTTGTTGTTGCGCGACGTGCAGTACAGAAAGTTACAATTTTTTCCATCTCACGCTACTCACTGAAAGAAAAGTTCATCTTGTAAATGCACTGGGAATGTTTGGGTGCTACGCTGCCTAGAGGCATTGACGTATACATACAGTGCGGTACAATTGTAGTGTGGAGTGTACAAGACAAGCAGAAAGCACTGTTTAATGGATGAGGTAAAATGCAGCAGCACGAGTACCTTTGATAGCGTTTCTTGGCATATTAGGACGCGCTGAGACAAAATGGAAATCGGATCTATATTGGGGGAATGCGGGAGTTTTCATTGTTGAAATGGGGTAGATATGGGTTAGTTTAAAGAAAAAGAACAGTCGTCCACTACCGTACTTTTGCGTACCCATCCACTACATCACCAGCAAGTTCAAGTATGGACCCTGTGCAGACAAATCCGTGGCTATCCCCGTGCTCATAGTAACCTCACCCGTGCGCCTAGTTGACGCACACCCATAGACGCCTTCGGGGTGGAATATGATAGGGGTTGCTTCCGTAAAAGATAGGGGCTAATTATGTCGTGGCATGTCGATCTGCAGGGGAAACGGGCTAGACGGGTGGAAATGGCTGCGCCCGCACCCGACGACATGTCTCACGGGGCCGGCGCCGGGAGCGGCGAAATGTTGATGAAGCCTCGCAGAGGTCTGGTGAGTTCGGAATTCTGGGCGCTGTGTCCGAACAGGGGAAGAAAACCGTAACCGCGGGAATGCGGAGGTTCATTTCTGAAACAGATACAGTATGCTGGCTGATACCCAGTCAACTTGTATGACAGTGTGCATGTCTGCAAAATGTTACGACATGCTTACATAGCACTCAGCTCTACCAGCTGGAATTCCCGTAACAGCCCCCGATGCCTCCGCCAACGTCGCTTCTCACCCCGACACCCACCCGCCATAACACAAATCGGAACATTTCCATCCTTTCTCACTTCTCCCATCCTCAAGGGGCACCCACGTCGCCTCGCCTTACGCTGGTTCCTGCACTGGTTCCCACATCACCCAGTCCCTACGACAACGCCCCACAGAACCGCTACCGGGACCATGGAACTCCTCCGGAACAACGCCATCACCGGTAGCCAACTCAAAAGACTACGGGACGCCATCATTGTACTATATTCTCACGGTTGGCGGCCATTACATTGCCCTCCCCACTATCCCTAACCCCAAAGGGCCGTCGTGATACACACCTAAGTCCAACCGACAAGATTCTCCGCACGCATTACAGTATTTCACCTGCAAGATTACCCTCACAACATAGCCAACTAGGCGGCTTTTATTAGTCAGGAGCTTAAATAAATGTTCACCACACCAGCAAGTAGAGGGGAGGCACGCAAGCAAATAAGCCATATTGGAGATTACTGCCAGTGCGGAATGCCGCTGTGAAAGAATTCCGTGCGCCTTGGAAACCCGTTCCATGGAGCGACTGGCGACGGTTCTCACGAGCTACCTGATAACGGAGAACATTGCTGGATGCTAGCCTCCGAGCTTTTATATAGGGACAGCAAGTAGCCTGCGTTTCCAGGGCATTTCAGCTAGAAACCGTTAGTAATCCCATACTTCGCGTGGACTGCGCTGGGGCTTTTGAGTGAGTTTAAAGTTTTTACTCCGACGTGGAAGGGTGCGGGAGGGTTGACGAAGGTTACATTGAAGTAGTCCGTGCCACCGACAGTTCTCATCCCGTGATTTCCAGTCTTGTCCTTTATTGGTAGTGTACTCACTTCATGGACCCTGCCTTCGGACAAAGAGTATCTGGGGCCAAAAATGGGGCCCGACAGAAGTACTGGAACAAAACGGAGAAATTTTGCTCTTTATGTGAGAAACATTGACGCCCGTGAGTTCTCAGTGTGGCTCCAGTACCACCTCCAAGCCCCGCTCCTCGCCCCAGGCACGCCGTGCCCACCCCCAAACTGCCCTGAGGTCCTCGACTACCACGGGGATCACCTCATGCACTGCCTGCATGGTGGGCACCGCACCCGACGACACGACCGTCAAGTCGTCCTCCTCGCCCAAGACCTGCAGAAGGCAGCCCGTCATCCGGCTATCGAGCGGCGACAGGGGCTTCACCGCACAAGGCCGCATTTCGAGGCAATGGGTAGCAACGGAGGAACGGACTTTTTTGACGACACGTTCGTCAATCCTCTTCCGCCCTCCAATAGGAGAGCGCGTACTTTCAACCCACTCACCTCCCTCAACGCAGCCATCTCCGCCAAACGTAGAAGGTATGAACCACTGCTCGCGACTGCTACTAGAGGAAGGCTTGTGCTTATCCCAATATCCACCCTCGGAGGCTGGCACCCAGACGCGTACGCGGTGCTAACCGATGTCGCGCGGAACGTGGCCGTTCGAGCGATGGAGACCTATGGGATGGTTAGAGCGGTGCTTACCCAAAGGCACGCTGCTGCGACCGTCATGTCCAACGCGGCATTCCTGCTCGCCGGCATTGAGCCGGCCCTGTAAGCAAGGTCATTTACTGTAGTGTTACCCAGCAGCGACGACTTATCCGGCGTAATGTATTAGCATCGTGGATATAACCGACCACATCTTCATTGCATTAAAACAACCCAAAAATTCCCCCCTGTGAGATTTGTGATTGCTATCACATTGTTGACAATACTCGCTTTCTTGGAGTCCAGAGTGGACAAAGATACAATTGTAAATACAAGTAGCTAGCTGATAGTTTTGAAACTAAACATGGCGAACATATAGTACCTTAATTCAAATATTTGCCCTGTTATCCCTCACCATCAGCGCATACATGCATTTATGGCCAAAACAGTAATCCAGATATCAAGAATTTGTAAACGGAGCCATTATCAGATACGGAAAAGACCTAATCTTGGATTTTACCCGCAGATAAACGTCACCGGAGAAGTTTTCTGATGCCACCCACAAGAGTGTGACTGCGGCCTGCATTTCTTGAGGCCTGAGGACAAATATAAAGTTGCTTCTCCTAGGGATAACTTAACAGACAAACAGATAAAAATAAGCAGCCCCTTGCTCGGGATATAAAAGGAAATTGAACAAGTTTGCAAACCACTTGATAGGGGCAATTGGCTGGAATAACATTCTCTGCACCCATTATCCAAAAAAGGGGAAAGTTTTGGGTGTTTTACTCTTTGAAGATATATCCGACCCAAAAAATGAAGTGTTGCATGCAACAAAACTGCTACCCTGTTAAAGTTCTGGGAACACGAAGAAGCGGATAAGACAGGGGACTAAGAGGCTCCAAATGAGTCTAAAAAGGGCAACCACCATCACCTTTCCTCAATAAATAAGCGTGAATGAAACGTTTCTTATACCAGAAGTTTAGTTTCAACTTCGCAACTACTTGTTCCCGTACTTTAAGTAGATACCCTACTTGCTTGAACTCTTCCAGACGAAGCAAGTTCTTCAGCGTACGTACACTTTTTTTAGCTAATCCTAAAGCTTCAAAAAACATACCAAATACCACAAGATACATTAAAAAATCATTTAGATTAGAAAGACTAACGATAAAATACTTTGAATACAAGTGTCTTTATATAATATTCAAAATCAAGACTCTCGAGAATATCACTAAAAAGACTTTTCCAAAATATTCATACCTGCAATTCTGTCACTGAAAACTACTTGGAGCGGCTAATGATGGTTGATAGACCCCGTAGACATATCGAAGTCCCGACTTTTATTTCACCAGCCTCTAAATCTGATTAGTCCTCCTGTTTGGGGTCTGAAATCAAAATGACATCCGCGTCCCGTCATCCTCCTCCACCGTCGTCGTCCGATCTCCAAGAGAAATTTCTTGTCGGAGGCGCTGTAATGGATCCCAGGGATCCAAAGTTATTCCTTCTCCCCCGAAATCCTCGCAAAATCTAAAGAGTCACAGCGGTCCCACATTCTAACCAGTTTACGGTCCAATCTGCGGATGTAGTCATTGAAATATATCAATTCGTGCTGACGGAAGGCCAGGCTGCTGCGATATCCTGGCCTTTATGTTGACTACTTGATGATAGAGCAGGGTTGGAGGCTGTTCATATCCCTAAAAGGGTACGAATCTGAGTGTTTTTGCAGCCAGAACGAAGACAAATTTCGCCCGCCCCGTATTAGTTTAAATAGTGTCAACTACAATATAAACTTAAGCCCAATGAATGATAGAATCAGCATAAACTGATTTTATAACTTTGAATTACCCGGTAGTCGCGTTCATATATATAAATAATTTGCAGTAATTAAATTAGTAAAAATCTTGATCATGGGTAAATATGTATAAATTAGCGCAAGGAGAAATATCCTTGAAAGATCTTGAACATATTTCTGGAGAAGAAGAGAGGGAATATTAAGTTGCTTCTCATGAAAAAGAGACGTATTAAGAGAGAAGAGAAATTGCAATTTTTGTCAGGTACAAGAAAAGGAACGAATTGAAAATACCAGACGAAAGGTGATTTATACACGGAAGGATATGTGTGAGGAAAAGAAGACGTACTGTTTTTTCGCTCATGAAAATTTTCAGAGCAATGCAAATGGGTTCCACAACTGGCTCTGTGGGCCGAATTCTCAAGTAATACCCTTATTTTATTTTAAAAAGTTATTAATACCTTTGAAATGAAACACAAGCAAATAAAGAAAAGGTGAAAATGTGAACTCGAGAAAATAGAATAGTGCGAGACCAGTAACTTTTATGTGGTCCAATTTGCTGAAAGCAATTGTATTTCAAAAAAAATAAACCATATAACGGAAAAGAGACGAAAAAAAGAGAAAAAGTACATAATTTTCCCAACAAAAAGAACAAAACAGAGGGATTTACGATTTGAGCAACGTTGAAGTTGTGTAGAATAACAAAATTGTCGTCATGGGGAATCTAAGAATGTATATGCATATCTTCACTCATTGTATGAGAATAGTTTTCAGGTCATTGAGGAAATAGAAATGCACTCTTTTAGAGTCAGTACCTCACTCATAAAAAAGAAATGGCTTGAAAATGAGATTTTGAACGAAATGGGATTTTCAGTCTCCATAAATGATCCCAATTAAAATTTAAATCTACAAGAGATCTCTCTGGACGCTGCATTAACTAGAATCGTAGGAAGTTCTAAACTTATAATTTTATTGAGAATTGCATATGTTTTACTGTTCTGGTGCAATCTGCTCGAACTTGCCAAAACATTTGAAAGTAATTTTTTTGAATGTACAAACTTTTACCGTGCTACCCTACATAAGGAATTTAAATTAATTTTAATTTACTAATTTAGTTTTCAAATTTGGAACAATGGGACAAATATAAGGTCCATGACAGAAAATTCGAGCACTTTATTGTTTCTGTTTCCAGCTCTAGATATTCAGGAATCCCTTATCTGTACATTAATGGAGAAGTCCCGTTATGTTTATATTACTTGAGAGTTATTGTTGCTAGATTAACTCTCAATGAGTTCAGAGCCACTAGCCACTAGTTTGCGCACGAAAAGGATGGCCAAAGTTCAACAAAATTTTGATCTATGGGGCATTTACATACCCACTGAAAAAAACTATGTTAATTTAATTGCTGCGTGACATGATGAAAAGAGAGAATAAATATGAATTCACTATGCCAAAAATTGCAGTGATGCAGTAGTGAATCAATTGTAAAAAACAGTATAACTTAAAGTTACAGCTGAAAGATTGAAATATTTTAAAGTTTAACGTCGAGATAGAATGAGATCTAGTTGATTGGGTCAGATTTAGTACAGGTTCGTTCTACATCACCCAACAGCAGTACGGTATTTTGAAGGAGTTATTGTCACCTGACTGCCATGCTGCGATGAGAACCTCCAAAAGGTACTATCTGGCTATTTTGCCCTCAAAATTATGAGACAGTTACCAAGTGTAAGAATTCTTTTTTGAGCGCAGAATGGTCCAATACTTCTGAACATATGAGTTATTTTTATGGAAAAAAGTTCATTTTTTGCTCATTTTAAGACAATTTGAAATAGACCGATATTTGAATGCAATCTTTTGCTCTATCTTTACGTATACCTGGAACTTGATTTGTACCTACAGGGGACTGAAAAAATTCAAACTGCGGTAATTGTTTCTCTAAAAATTCAACGAAAAATAAAGATCACTGTGCCTATATATTTGTAGGCAGCTAAAACTGACACAGGAGACGTCACAAAATTAGTTGAAAAAATTAAAACTTGAATGGAGTGTATTCAAGAAGAATATTCAGTGATCAAACTTCTATCTGAGAATCGCTTTAATATTACTTTCAAATGCCTATAAAACGCTGTAGGAGGACAATGTAATCGGAAAAGGGCTTATAATGAGAGCTTTAGAGAAGTATCGAAGAGAAAACCTACAGTTGATTTGTCTACTCACAAGCAGCTCAGACAATAAGCCCAAAGAAAAATACAAGGAGCTAAAGGGGAGAATATCGCTTTGCAGTGGTTCAGGAACGAACAAAGTTCTGCGCTATCCGATAGAAGAGCATTCAGGGCATTTAGCGAGATTGAAATTGATAGGAGATATTTTTCTGACTAGTCAAGAAAAAAGAAGGGCAATTCAGACGTTTAGTTCTCTCACCAGAGGTATTATGATAATTATCTTACTATAAAGACGTTATAAATCTAATTTTATTGGTTTCAATAGATGCAAATTAATTTTTCTCAGAAAGACCCGTGAAAAGGTAAAAGTTATTTAAAAGTTGAAGCTAAGAGTGGAAATCTCAGACAGAGATGCTTGTTGACAAATTAATTCCAATTTCCAAGGAATATATCGTAGGGAAATCATTTCGAAAAGTTTACACAATCATCACGAAATTTAAACTTAAGCATACTTTTGAATGAGCTGAGCATGTGAAGCAACCGTTAAAGTAATTTGTAGTGGTCTGGATGATAATTTCAAGCAAAGAAGATTGCACATGGTTCTTTTTCAATTGGATCACAATTACAGAAATTTGCTGAAAAAGCATCTTGACGAGGAAATAAAAAAGAACAAATATTATGTCAGAGGTTATTTACTGTACCGTACCCATCCCTGAGGATTAAGGATAAAGACATGTGAGACTATTATTAATCAATTTGAACGCATCATGCATGCGGATATGGAAGAATAATTCAATGTATTTTGGATTGCTTTGGTTATTGATGGTTCATAAAACATGAAATTAATTAATTTTTACGTGTCGAAAGTGTGTTCTAGAACCGCATCCTTTAAATAAAAAATATACTATGGCGCGATAGACTTGAATATATTTTGCAGGGAATTGAGAATTGGCAGAATATTGATAGGAGCCATTTTATGAACTGATCAAAACTTCTTTATCATGCCCAGAATAATTTCGAAAAAGCAATATATTTTATTCAAAATTCAAAATTCAAAATGATTTTAACGTGCGTTGCATGGGACCAAGTACATAATGAATTGGCATATAGCTACATACGTTGTGAAGAGACTTGAGAATTAGTAATCTATCAATTGATAAAAGAACTAAGATATTACCGAATATGTAAGAAATTAATTAAAATTTGGTCCACTAAAGGAAACATGGAAACTTATGCAAGATGATGATTACAGTTCAGCAAGAATGTTTCGATATTCCATTGGATAAGCCAAAGAATAGAGTGTCAGATGCTGTCGGAGAGAGTTTTGGAGGCTTCTTAAATCTATACCTTGATTTCATTCAGGTTTATGGTAATCTTAAACGTTATTCAATTTTTTCTGTGTTAGAAATAGAATTTGATCACTTGAGGAAAGAAATTATACGTACGCTTGAATTTAGAGAATACGGAGGAAAATATTTTAAAGAAAGGACGACAAGGAGATTTTAATTATATTAGACTAAGGGCGACAAGTAAGGTTTATATGGAATCAAATCTCGAACTAATGGAAATAAGTCACCTACAATACAAATTATTGGATGCAACGAAAACTATTATTTTATATACTTATTTATTCCAAGTGCATAAAAATACGAGGAGGGTACATTTGTTCGCACCGCGGTTGCATAAATTAAACTATTTAAGTCCGAGCGGTACGAAAAGTAACGCAAAAATGCTATATATTTGACGGCAACCAGAAAATTTTCCTACAGTTGATTAGATAAGGAAAAAATCTCAGAATACATGCCAAAATATTTGATAACTAAAGGAAAGTAAATTACATACAACAGGATTTTTCACTGTTACATAAGAGCAACTCAACTGAACTAATTCAATAATCTTTCAATATAAGTATCTAAAACGTTTGACTAAACGAAGAAAAAGATCCGTAAGATTATTTCCATTAAATAATTTAGAAAATTATCAATTGCAGAAGTAGACTAGAAGTGGATCCAATTATTTGTACATAGAAACATTTCATGGTATTTTGAAGATAAAAAATGCAGCAAAATTTTTAAATTTAATGTATTTCAACCAGTAAAGCCCCTATTATACGGCCTTGGAATATCAGATTGCTCATTTCGGCAATGAATTATTTCTTAAAACTGAACCTAACCTTGCAGAAACTTATCCATCAAAGCTATTCCGTAGTGTGAAAGTGGGGAAAATAGAGCTTCTGGACTTCACTGAGAAGAGTGTATATAATAGGATCACCATTAAAATGGAGGTAACTAGCTTCCATTTATCTATTTGGGTTTGTGGTAAGCAAAAATTTTAATAATCTACATATGGTATAGAATCAAAAAGATTAGTCCTTTTTGGAATCTGTAATAATTGTTTTCGGGAACCTGTTAAGCTGGATGAAAGCGTTGGTCAAGAAAAAAATAAACAAGCACTCCTTCACTACGCTATTGAGTGCCAGTTTACTCCTAAAACTCGAAAATGAAAAAGTTTTGGCATAATTACTACTATTATGGCGGGATTTATCGAAATAAACTCAGTAATTGCAGTAAAAGGTACAATTTTATGAATTATAGAACCAAATATCCCCATATAAGGGGATTAAGGCCACTTGCAATGCAAAAAATCATGTATCAGGACGGAAAGCTCCAAAATGTATCGTAGTCGCATACAACTCAGGCGCTTAACGAAGATTTTTCAGATTGAAGTTACAAACATACAGTAATTAGGACGATGAGGACCGAAGATTGTTTCCACCCTTCAATTTGATGGGAAAAATGCAAAAAACCGAAGAGTACGGCTTTTCTGAAGAACATCCATAGCTTACTGAGCTTTTCGCCTCAATACTCTCTAATTTAACACCTTTGCGACATGTGAGATAAATAGTGTAAAATGGTACCGATGAAACATCCTCGAACAGTACAGCGCATTTTCGACAAAAATGTACTGGAGAAGAGGTGTTAAAATTACCAAACAAAAAAATGCGGCGCATTCTAAATAGCTCATATACAAACTCTCATCTAGGAAAGGTTTGCCCCGCAAATTACACAGAGTATCCTTCTGATGCTGACAAACACGCATGGTAGCCTTCAGTCGGCCAAATTGTGATATTTCAATAGCTAAGTACACAGAAACGGATCACACGGTCTGAATAAAAACCGCCAAAGATTGGCAGCGAGAAAAAATACTTCCCCTGAGGCACCCATAGTTTACACTGGATAAACAAAGCTTCCATCAACCTACCCAAAAGATACCAATCAGGGCCTGAGATTCCGGAGACTGAAAGGGTTAGGCGAGTTCATTGCGCTCGTGTTTGTGAGTACTTGGGCGGAAAAAAACAGTGAGACTCTGATAAAAATAGGCCATCAAAACACACAAATGAAAAATCGAGCCAATACACCCACCTACACTTCCCGATCCCATAGGCACTTCAAAATCTCATCCTGCTCTGAAGTCTGGCAACAAAAAATCCAAAAAACCTCTCACACTCGCTACTCACCTCCAAGACCAATAAAGAATAAAATTAAGACACATAAGGTCACTAAATATATATGCTAAGACCGTAGATGAGTCATCACAGAACTTCAGACCAAAATTAACCGCATTATTACGATATGTGACATTTAGTGTGTGCAGCACTGAAAAACAACGCAGATAATACCCAGAATAACAAAATATCAAATCTTCCCGACAAGAACATATCACATGTCATACTTGGACCGGTATACATATATTATAGGCTGGAAAATCAGAAATCATTCATTAAAATATTTTTATCCGACCTCCAAATATATATAAATCGCACGCTGCTTCAATATTTGTTGGACAAGGGAGGCTGTTAGCTGATTCAACAGAGATTAAAGGAACATAGAGGACAATATTTTTTAAAAAAATGCCGGTTTTTCTAGGGCAATCTTTTTTCTAAGGGAATTTGCTTTAAAATTTACAATGACATGTAGATCGATATATTGAATATTTCAAGAAAGATGGTATATGCGTATGATTAAACCAGCTAATGGGTCATAGCTCTGCGGTTAGTAAGGAAAGAAAGCTTTGAAATGCTTCTAGTATCTAAAAGGATCGGGCAAAAGTGAAGTATAGTTGAATAGAGCAAAGGGAAAAATTTTCAAAATTAAATGCAGTGGTGGGCGGATGGGAAATAATGAAAGTCTTTAGAATTCATGCTACGAGTTAAGTTAAAAGCCGACATTGGGATCCCTGTCCGGTGATACGGATCCGAGTTCTCTAGTTTTACCTATTAACTCAATATAATAAAAACATCGGCAAAAGGTGAAACCATTACATGGATTAAGACCGAAAAATTCTTCTTGCTTCACAAAAAAATTATGGTGAAATATTAATTTCGTGCAACATTCAGTGAAATTTTTCAAAAACTAGAATTTTTCTCGACCAAACTACGTGGAGGAGAAAAAAAAACATACAGCAGTGAGAAACTACCATTTGTAGGATATAAATTCAAGAGATTCCTGCAAACCTTATAGAGACTTTCCCTAAATTTCATCTCTAAAATTTGGACTAATTTAACTTTATTTCGACATCTTCGAAGAAAATACAGGTTTGTCTTTACTTGTTCGCAGATTTTTTTGCAGCATGTAAACACTAATACCCCGACTAATGCTGCATACTAGCTCCATGAAGCACAGAAGATAAAATAAAATCTGCTTGCGTTGATGTATCTACCTCCGATAACTCAAAAGAGTCCCATCGTCCAGTTACATATCCCTCAGTTTTTTTAACTGAACTAGAAGTATTTCCATTCATAAGGAGTAGCTCCTCATTACTGCAATGTTAGCCTTTCAAAGATTGCGACGCGCATATCACACCGTTCTACGAGTACGCTTTGCAAGACAAAGCGAACAAACTTAAGGTCATAACAGACTCTAGAATTGGATATTTACCGAAAACTGCATGGTAAAATACATCTAAGCAACACCTCAAATCATTATTTCAGGAGTCTGAGAGTACATCTCTCTACTTAAGACAAAATAATAAAAATAACTGCTAGCATAGTGAGAGATATGTGCAATATAGATGATTTCATCATCTGTTTTTGGAGTCGAGCTACCTGCACATACCTGAATGCAACTAAACTTGAGCAAAAACACAAAAAAACCATCTCATTTCACCAGTAAATCCCCTAGAACATCGACGAAGCGCCTTTCAGATCCACTTAAGCACCATACTAACACTGTGCTGACGCTGCAGAACTGTTCGCAGAGAACGAGAAGGAATTGACAACCCAAAAGACGAAATGAAATAACCAACTGATAGAAAATCTCCACGTTCCCTTCTCCACCGAAAAAGTCATTTTAGGTAAAAAATAAATATCCATAGAAACATGGAACATCAACAGCTGTCTAAAAATACAGATGTTGAGTTTTCTCGACAAAATAAAGTTCAAATTCTCTAAGATATTTATAGAAGCTCTCGATAAATTTTGAAGGGGCGTATGTTGCAAACTTCGATTCTTTCCATCGAAATTTGCCACTTTTCTCCTCCTCTTCTCGGATCATGGAATCAATGAAGAACGTTATCATGGAATTGACAAGGTGAAGAAGTAAGGATTTCTGTTTTGAAGGCCGACTAGCGGCGGCTAGAAAAATAAATTATTGAAACTTACGGGCCTTGTCATGGCAATTAGTCATTTTTGTGTACTAAAGACGCAAAAAAAGTTGGGAAGGTTGCCAAATTTTAAATATTTGATGAAAAATTTAAATGTGGTTTCGATTGCTAAAAGATCTTTTCGAGCCATTCAGAGAAATACTTTTAGAATAATTCGATATTTTATCTGGAAAATCATGTTACGATCAAAAAAGTTGAGTAAAATTCATCCCAGCAAGAGATTTTAGGAGACAAAATTAGATCCTCTTGTCAAGCTATCGGTCTTTTTACCTAAATTTATTTGTTTTCAACGTATTATAAGATATATATATTAACAATGCTAGAACGAGGCTACTTATTTTGCACAAAGAGGAAACATAATGCTTACGGCTACTTAGCTACTAATATTTCCGCTTGCAATCTGCAATAATTTCATTTACAGCCACAGAGGTTATTCAACCTCGTTACCTGATATAGAAGCTACTTTTGTCGAAAAATGGATAACGCTATAGCTATTTTGAAGTTTGAATTGAGATTTTGTTACTCTGAAGAGTATTTATTTAATTTAAATATTCTGATATTCTGTAGTTTACAAAAACGCTTCAGCTCTTTTTACCATAGAAATGAAAAAATGCCACCAACAAGAATGATATGAAGAAAAAGAAACAATACATCATTTCTTCACAATTGACAACCATATCGAAATTTTCACTTTTAATAAGAATGGTAGCTTTTTCTAACGGGAAATTTCTTTACCCTGAGTCAAAGTGAATCAGGTAATTTATAATTTCCAAAATGTATACTCCAGAGAATCCAGAGCCCTATTTAAGTATCAAAACACAGCCAAAATTTAGAATCTAAATCTTGAGAAAGGGCTGTAAATATTTATTAGAAAATTAGGGATATGAAAAATTATTCAAACTATAAGAAGAATGATTTTGATTCATTTCTTGGGAAATAAGATAAAATTTAATAAATAAATGGAAATTCAGCCGAATTGAGCAAGAAAGAGACGAATAGTTGTAGTAATATTTAAAATAGCTCCATTTTATTGTTCATAGATCTCTCAAAAGCTAATTATTTCATTATTGAAGAAAAACTTCAAGTAATTTCGTGATATAGGTTTTATAATTTTTATTATATGTGAAGTTATTTTATGAATATGAGCAGTTACTAAATTGTAACAAATAATTGAAAAACGTAATAAGGAAAATAATTTAATGGTATACGATACTAATAAGGATACAGAAAAGTCCCTTTACTCTCCAAAAGTGATCAAATTATAGCGAAAAAATTTGCTACTGGACTTCGAAGGTTTCTATTCGTCAAATTTTAAAGAACCAAAACCTCAAAAAATCTTATTTTGTCCAGCCGCCTTTCGATTATTCTCATCAACTAAACAGAAGTTTAAACAGAGAAAAAGTGAAGGGCAGTGTAATATTGACCATAGACCCAATAATTACAGATTGGAAAAGCAAAGTGAGGATTACATCTGCTTCAAGTAGCTATGAGCATGAAATGGATTAAAATTGTCCGAAAAGACTTCAAGTCCTGGTATTCTGTTTGTTAGGTCATATAGAGCAGCAAACATACGTCTAACTATGCGTTAACTCACCTAAAATATCAAAATACCAATTTCAAAGGTATAAGATGTGAACGCTTCCAGAGAAGCATTTTTTGCTCTCATTACTTAGTGGGAATGGATATGCCGTAATAAAGTACACGTATTTTTTCACATAAAATAGTAGTAAATTGATACTTTGAGCAGCGGAAAAATCTTGAGAATCATCGATAAGCTGGGAAGTAAGTTGCGTTTTGTTGCGTTGTACGTGCGACTCAAAAAATTTTCGTATCTTTAGGTGAAACCGCCGAACAACTCGACAGTCATACTTTCATTGATTAAAATAAATAGTAAAGGATGTGGTACAACAGAGAGCCTTCATAGTATATTTTTGGTGTTACTGAGATCTTACTTTAACGTCAAGTTATGGGTAAACAAGTTTAGTGATGAAAATGCCAAAAACAAATATAGCCTAAGTCAAATCAATGCTCTCCACCGAAACAGTAAACTCAAGCTTTATTATTTTTCATTCGAAAATAACCATGCAAATTCAATTGAATGGAAAATACTCACGGAACCGTTACCTAGTAAAAATTCGAAGCAAAGCTTAGACAGCAGTCTCGCGATAATTGAAACACCTCCGGTACGCACCTTGCGTTTCAATTATATTGCATTTCAATAAACCTGCATACACGTGTGCAACTTGTATCCCTTTACTGTATCACAAGAGCATAAACGGCCAATCAGACCGATGTTTAGGTGAAGAAGTCAGTGATCCTTCTCTGTTGCTCAGAGCCGAGCTTCTTCAATCTAAGGGAATGATGAGCATCTCTTATAGCCTCCAATGACTCACTGCCCATCTCAAAGCAGTGCTCCTTACAAATGCGTTTTGCAAGGGAAGACACACGCAACTGCTCATCGACAGACGGCAACCCAGTATGATCATTAGTATTAGTAGCACAGCCTGAATTGGATAAATAAAACATCTAAACCTCGGCCACCGCATTGTATCCAACAACTTCAGACACTATTAAATCATCTATAGCAAATTCAATGTAGTCATTCTCTTCCGCTGGGTCAAGTAGCTTGGATATACTCATGCGGCATCTAACAGGCACAAACCGTGCGATGTTTTTGTGGGGTGTTGAGCGCACAAGAAGTAATCGATGGTTGAACTGTTGGTTGATTCTTCCGGTAAACAGACCGGAACATCAGACCAGGGTTTATATAGAAAAAGTACTCAACACCAGCAGAGATAAATTGTAAGCAAATGGTATTGAATTCAAAGGTATTCTAGAAAAAGCGACCCAAGAGGTATCAAACTACAAGGTTCTGAAGGCTCATGTAGCAGCCATCAGTGTAACCGATAGCAATAAAAATCATGGCAAAGTCACATTGGTCCAATTGGCAAGGAGGCATAAAGTTGTTGTTGATTGGTGGTTCCGAAATGTTTCGAGAACCACGCGATATAGCCAAGATGGCTCCATGTCATTGGCTTGGTACAAAGAGGTATGATCTTATGTTTTACAATGGTGCGTGGGTACACTGCACAAGTTACACTGATGTCTTCTTACAGTGTAATTCCTTGGTAAAGGTTACTGGAGGGATACTGTCGGGGTAATGAGTGATTTGTGGGTATAATCAGAACAGTTTTCTTCAACTTCCACACTTATTTGCTCATGTGCGAGGTTGCAATTCTATAGGATTTATCATTGTAAAGTACCATCTTGTCAAAGCTACCCTGGGGATACTGAGGAACCCCTGTATGATGCCAGCAATTAGTAATGATGCTGTCAGATAACTCCCTCCAAATCTGTCTCAACCATTTCATAGCAGTGAGTACATCAGTTTTGTATATGTCTTTCGCATTCTCATCAACTGAATCAACAGCTCTTTCCATTTGGAGTTATCGGAAACGTAGTTGAATAGCTGCAATAATGCCAGTATCCTTGGTCTGCAGCTTTGAGGTCGTATTTGGCGGAAGGAAAAACCCGGTTGCGACCTTCATCTCTGGTAGAGTTTCGTTCACACCATGCGCACTGCAATTGTCCATTATTAAAGCTGTTTTACACGCGACGTAGATCCAATCTACTCGTCAAACAGAGTTAACCATTCTTGAAAGAGACTTGTGGTCATTTACGCCTTATCATTCGCATGGTTATCGAATCTCAATTCGTTCCCTGTATTCCTACTATAAAATCTCGGTCTACACGAATTTACTATCAGCATCAGCTCAAACCGCCGAGAACCATCTGTATTACAACATGGAATGAAGGAAATCATATCCTTTTCCTTCTTCCGTCGTGGCAAACGTTCTGTTACAATAGTTGTATCTGGAGCCATCCGTTAAAAAAGTCCAGATTCATCACAATTGAAAACGTCCTTTGGGTCATACTGAGGCAAGGTCTCTTTCAGCTTAGGTAGATCTTTTTACACTGCTGCAACATCTGCATCTCCACTTTCGCTAGAGGACCTGAAAATCTGCAGTCCCCACCGTTTCTTAGAGTTTACCAGCCATCCCTCGCAAAATTTTAGATGAGACTTTTTGTTCTCTGCCATATGCTTGTTTACTCGATCCTGCATGTAGCGAACTTTTGCACATATCATGGGGCCGTCTATTTGGCGTCGGTTTGATTGCTGGGTAATAACCCGGCGGAATAAAGATTCCCTTAGGGAATGGTGTGCCCCTTTCTTATCTTGAGTTCACTTTGTAATTAAGCTACGTGTTTTGGCAACCAATCTAGTTGCACTTGAATGTATGCGGTAAATAGTTTCTTTGCTTGGAGGTTTGGCTAATTTCAACCTTTCCTTGGCCTATTGAGCAAGCTGCGACAACGAAAGCTCATGCAAATTGTTCAGGAGCTCATGATTTGCACCCTGGAAACCGTAGAACGACAGTTTCTGCGGTGTTCGTCGCTTTTGATCTACTCCAATTTTGAATTATATCTACATAGATATAGTATTACCATCCAAGAACATGTTGCGTTCCTTGCAATGGTACAAGGCCTGATGCCTAGATCAGGGAAAATATCCGTTTCAATTATCGTATCCTGAAACTACGTTTAATTTTAGCTATTTTTTGAGTTTCCTGAGGCAGCAAACGGGGACCAGTTTCAATTAAAGTTCCGTTACGGTTATGGCCTATTATAATTATCGCGAGATTACTGTATTAGTTTCAAAATGTCTTTGGTCATAGTAAAGTACCGTAAATACTTAAAATCAAAATTTTAATTGGAATAATCTCTAGAAGCTACCCTTAATAATAAAAAGATCACTTGCAGGTGTATGTTTGTAAATAAAAAGTATTGCTATTTGTTTCTGAGCATGGCGCACGGATAAGGCGGAAAAGATCCGACAGAGATCCCACAATAATCTCTAAAGGAAACCAAGGATTCCTCAACCTCCAGTAAATATAAATACTTAATTTCCACTAATGTATGCGTTACAGCAAAAATATTTCAGACATCATTGTTGATGGTCAATGCTATATTGGTTAAGGCATTTAAAATTTCTAAAAAGGATCACACAAAGCATACATTTTTTGTTTGAGATATTTCTTCTCGATAATTTGTCTCATAATCTGTTGACCGGGGACTTTCAAAAACATTCATTCAATAACAATATATTTTTAACGTAATACGAAATAGTAAAAACTAAAGAGTAAAATGAAGAAATCAAAATGCCTTCTTGTCCATATGCTTATATTCGAGTAATTATTTAATCTTATGTCGTTAAAGAAGCTTCATGTTCTACTTTGATTGAGTCAAATTGAGTATTTGAAAAAAATACGCGCCATTAGCAATCTCTGAGATCTTTAAAGTACATAGAAATCCGAGATTATTATTTCGAAATATTTGAAAATTAAACTGGAATAATTATACAATCATTTTGAAACTCTCAGTGAAACGTCAATCGGTTCGATACAAAACATCTGAAAAGTTCTTCTAGCATCAGTCATTAGTAGTAAAAACCCATTTTTAGAGTATGCCCAGACCCTGTTGATATTGAGCAAGCCGATAATTTCAAGTCTAAATGGATATTGTATTGGAGTAAGTAACCTAACTACCACAAAGTGAAAGCTATGAAGCTTTTCGGTGTAGATACGAAGAAATGATATCTGCATGCTAAAAAAATTCTGAAATCAAATTTATGAGGAAATAATTGAAAAAACGTCTTAAATTCACGAAATCTATTTAAGGGGTCAGTATCTGAATATTGTCGAATGAAAATATACCTATGGGCTGCTCTACAAGACGAAAGCTACAGTGACAAAGTCACTTTATCGTGTGGAGTTAGAGGATGTCTAACATTAGAAAATAGGAAATAGCGGACTTAGCATAAGTCACGAAAAGTTCCAGTAAGAAAAAGAATAGAAAGAATTTAGGAAGAGTGGTCATCAAGATCCGCCGGATCCAAGATCAAGTTAGAGACCCAGCTGCTTTTCTTCTGGTAAGGTGATGAGAGCAGTGGATATAGCGGCTATTCACCAGCTGAGAACAGTTACTCCACGGAAAAGTGAGTGGGTGAGATAGGTAGTACCACTAAGAGCAAGTAGATTTAATGCATAGAAGAAAACTGGTAAGTCTAAGAAGAGTGTTTCGCACAGAAGTTCATCATCTAAGTAGAAGATGAGAGATATTCGCATTCTTCAATGGAAACAGATACGTGAAATCAATACAAGCAAACAAATTTTTGAAATAACTGTGTCCTGAATGAAGTATCAACTGGATAATATGTCCTGAAAATTGCAGTCCTGTGGATCTGGAAAGGTACGCGAATATGCACGGCGTATCACCAAGTTCTATAAGGAGGACTATTACACAAAAGAAGACCCATTAATATTCCCGATTTCTCATAGAAGCTAGTGCGCGAGTTCAAACTTCAGTGTATGACAGAGGCTAATCCTTCAGGGTGCTGCCGTATTTACTCCACAGAATATCTCTGCGAATATTCTGATTTATTTCGGAAACAACATGCCCTTATCGGGCAAGTAAAACCTCCTCACTCGAACCCTGAGACAGTTCAATGGCCTCTTAGATGTTTTTGAACGAGTAAATACATTCGAAACGGTCTTATACAGCTTTGATATGTCATAAAAAAGATTCCTGATGAGGAAGAGGAAACATACTTTATGAATTTTATGGTCGATTCAAATCCGTTTCGGGAACGTAAAATCCTCTTGGGAGTTTATGAAAATAATTTGCCATGGTGTAGAGAAAGATATGAAGAAATTAGTGGCGAAATACGGCGTATCGCATTTTAAGATTTGATTTTTGGAACTTGCAGATAATGCCAATGTAGAGGATGAGATGGTGATATCATGAGCAAATGTCCCACAAAAATTCTAGTTTGGGAACGAGTTAGTCAAACTAAGAACGACAAAAAGTGCTTCATCCATCACAGGAACACTCCAGCCACGGTGAAAGGTAAGAGATCATACTAAAATTATGTAATCTACTTCGCAATCAAGAAAATCAAAGATAAATGAGCATCATAGTCACCCATACGAAGAGGCCCATCTCTTTCAAGAGGAGCTTAGTAAAAAACCTCGCATTCGGAGGAGACAAGTGTTTTACAAGAAAACGTTCAAAATTAAATGTATATCGAGCCAACGTTGACTTTGGAAAGACCCAGCAGAATGCTGCACAAAGATTTCATTTTCAGGACGAAATAACCAAATCCAGTGCGGAAAAGAACTTCGTAAAAAGAAGCGAACCCAAACCGGAGTTAGAAAATTTGATAATCTCAGGACTCTTGCCCTATGTTTGTGATGCAATTAAAAATCCACTCGAAATGAAAGGAAAGATTTTGCTGTTGATAGGCTTTCAAGCTCTCCGGTAGAATAATATTTCATAGTCTTTGGTAGACTGGCATCATCCGTAATTGTCGGAGCGGATTATGCGACAGATTTGTTGAAGGAAATGCCTATCTTTCCGATTATAAGAAAGACTATTTGATGGCAGGGTTCAAGACTTCTGTTCCACTGGAGGAACAAAATTGATTCGCAAAATTAAATGTAAAAATAAGTGCGTTTTCAATATCTTTCATGGTTCCCTCGGAATAGCAGATGTTAACTCAAGGTATCTTTGCACGGTACGAATTATTGGTTGTCCACCCATTAGATAATGGGTGGACAACCAATAATTCGATCTGAACCTTATCAACGTCATTTACTAGCCATTAGTAATAGCGTTACACAGGTCGAAAGCGATCAACCATTTAAGGTGGTTCAAGAAAACTTAACTAAAATTCTTAAAATGTGTTTAAGGATCAAGTGGTTGTTGCCATGTTTCCACATCCAACTTCAATATTCAACAGCACCATCATGTTTGGAGAGGGAATAATTGTTACCGAGGTGACAAAAGAAGACTCCCAGGACCTCAAGACAAAAGATGACGCTTTCGCCTTCCAGTTATGGACCACGAGGGTAAAAAATTAACAATCCCTTCAGGAGGGGAACAAGGAAGAGCATGATTATTTACAAGAGAGAGAAGCCCCAAATGCTATAGCATATAACAATTTGCTCTCGGAATTAGATGAAAATAGCCTTATTAATGTTCCGGAATATCAAATAGAGCTTTCCGTGAGTTCCTTTGAAGCATTCCCTAATACGTAAAGGTTCCCTGGGAAAATAAAGGCTACAACACACAGCATCGAGTGGATCGCCGAGACTAGGCCTATTGCTCAGAAATTGTATCTCGCAGGCCAAAAGGCCAGGTAGATAGAAGGAAAATAACAAAAAAGAATTTGAAGGCGGGAATAATCAAATCAGCACAGGAAAATAGGCTTCGCAATTCTTAGTGGATTCAGAACAAGATGGTTCCCGGAAAATTTTAATCGTCTTTTGAAAACTGAATGCAAGTATGGGAAGGGATACTCATCCTATTATTCGTAAATATGGGTGCATATAATCATTGGGAGCGACAAAGATATTGTCGGCACTGGAAACAAATTGGGGATCCTGGTAGATCAAAGTTGCCGTAGAAGATCTGTGAAAAAAGTCATTTACATGCCGTAGTGTACTGTTGCGTTTTTTTACTGATGCCACTTAGTCCATATAACGCTCTTTAGACACTTTTTAACGAGCTTTCGACGTTTTATATCGCCAGAAAAGTGTGAAACATGTCTGGTGTACATAATCATCATTTTTTCGTAATGGAGAGGAACACATTCATAATGTGGAGGAAATATTGGAGATCCTTCAGAGGACTTCAATTACCCTAAAATTGAGAAAATGTACCTTTTTCAATGAAAATATCTAATATATCGGTCATTTTTTTAAATCACGGATGGATCGATCATGTCCGATTAACAGTATTGAGGTAAGCAAAGTTTTCTACGAATGGAACTCAGTTAAGAAGATTTTTGGGGTTTATGATGTCTAGAGAAGATCCATATGAGATTTCAAGAGTATCTAGAACCTCTTTTTCAAGCTCATACGATAAAAATAATCTGGGGTACTACAACCCTCTCGTCATGAAGAAGAAAAAGAGTTCCATAAGTTGAGAGAGGAGACTCTTTCGCCATCATTGTTGGCTTTACCTAAGCCCGCGTTGCCATAATCCGTTGATATAGATACACTCAACATATGTATTGGATCTGGTTATTTCAGACTCACTCTGATGGTGAACGCAAACCGATATGTTTATTTTCGAGATATTTTAGAAACAGAAACCAGATAATTCGTTCCAGAGTTAAAGGTAATAGCCGTAATGTGGTTACAAAACCTATAAGGGCCCTATTTATTAATAAAAAAGTTCATTTTAAACATCGATCATGCAAAATTGAGATGTCTAATAGATATCAGCAAACATGCAGGACGATTAACAAGATAAATTCTTCGCCCAAGTGAATATTAACTCGACGTTAAGTATATGAAAGTGAATGCCAGCATCCAAGCGGAATAGATCTCACAGCTTGAGAAAAAAAGAGCCACTACTGTTGGCATCACCGGAGAAATACGACGATTTTTATGTGAAAAAAGTTAAAATGTCTCTTGTGTGAGACGGAAGGAGAATGTCCACATCCTAATCATGTCATGGATAACTGCTATGAATTACTGGAAGAATAATTCGCTCTCCACCGACCAATTACACAACTTGATGATTTCGGCGCGATAAATCCCGAAGAGTTGTTGCGTAAATAGTATTCAGGTCCTTTTCGCAAAACTATACGGGCAAAACTGGGTAGCGGAGATCGTGTATCATTCTCTGTGACAGAAAAACCGTATAAAGTTTACCTCTGTAGTTTATCCTCAAACGTGACACAGATCATCGTTCCAAAGTCTTTACAAAGCAGAGTACAAATAGGGCATTATGGCGAGATCGTAGGTCAAAAAAGGGAGAGACGTATCTAAAAGTCACTTTCAAGAGATTAATGCTGACCTTCCATGGCTATAAATTACTATACTTTAGTAAAACATTGCGCATTTTGTGTTCGCAACATGGTATTGCTGCAGGAAAATTCCAAAGAGTTGAAATTTGTTCCGCTCGGTGCTCCATTTAAGTATGTCACAATAGAACTTTTTGGCGAGCGAGTCAAGTAGTGGTCATTTATATCTATAGATAATCACGGGACGCTATTCAAAGGAAGTTAAACAGTTATTTTCAAGAGTGTATAAGCAGCAGCAGTTCCTCATGCCCATTTACACAATTGAGTATTTTACTATGGGGCACCGGCAAATTTTTTGCTCGATAATAGGACAAAGTTCACGGTAATTTTCTTTCATAAGGTATCAAGAATCCTAGGAATCAGTCATACTCAGGCAAAAAGCCGAGCGAAAAGTTTCAACAGAACCATCATTGCCGTCCTGATACATCACGTGACTGATCATCCAAAGGATTTGGATTTGTTGCCGGATGCGTCAAAATAGGCATCCAGTACTCAAGTCTATAAGAATACGAACCTCGCTCCCTTTAATATGATGTTTTCATGTGCGCCAAATAGTTTGACCATTCAATTTCAACCTTCGTGGAAGATTTTGGGATAGAAAGAAGGGAACAAATCAAGTGACAACCACAGTTGGAATGCCTAATTCTTATCGCGTAAACTTCTCTTAATTTAAAAATCGCATCACGGGTGGAGCCTCAATTAACGGCTAAGAAAACAGAAGTATGATATCACAGATGAATTATATATGTTCATTGACAAGGAATATTTTGAGAAAGACGTAAAATCTGTAAAACAGTGGGCGGTATCATTTAAATAGGTACCTAAGTAGGTTAGACCCAGTTCGAGCTCCGGTAAGAAGCTTTGACATACATATAAACGAAACCGGTAGAAAGGAATCGGAGAGAGACGATGCCGCTGCTGGATTCTTCCTCTAATCGCTGCTCCTGCAATTTACATTCTTATTTCACTGAAGTTACAGAACTGCAGCTATATTCACTACTATCGACTTCAGCCCTCCTAAGACAACTTGGGTAATTGAACCTCTCGCGCCGCGTCAGGCTCATAAATTTTCATATTATTCGTCCTCTTGGAGTACCGTATACTTCCGAACCATTTCGCAGAGGACTTTTATCCGTAGTTTCTGTCTTTTCCATTAGGATTTTGGGCTTTGTTTCATTCATGTACGGTTTTTTGCGCTTTGCGTTGCCCACATGCCTCGCGCATTAAAGCGATTTACCACTTTCCAGTTGCGAAAAATTCCTCCGACTTTAACCGTCAGCGTTTCCACGACACTAAATGCGTCTCTCACTCAAGTTCGCTTCTCAAATACTACTGCTGTGCCTATTGTACTTCAAGAACCCCAAAATGTACCAGTTCGTTAACGCGTTTATCTATCATGTGCTAACGGTAGTTTTTATCGAGCCCACAACGACTAAGTAGGCATCTAGAGTGGTCGTGATTTCGAAAGGGGATGGTTCTTTAGATTTCTTCGTCAGGTGGCGTAAGCTCAACGCAAAGAAGCTTACTGGCAAGGGTCCCCTTCTGTGGATTTACGATTGAATTGAGTCGTTGGGTGACGCCAAGAAGTTCACAACGTTAGATGCTCGCAGGGGTTTCTGGAAAAGCATTGATCCATGAAAGTGATGTGACAAGAATATTTTCACATCCTTATGGAAATTTAACTGTATACGCACAAGCCGTTCGAATTAAAATCGCACCGCGAAGTTCAAACGGGCGTTGGGCATTATACTTTCTGTGTTACGTTGGCAAAACTTTCTTCTTGTACCTCGAATACCAAATTTTGTTCCTCCACTCCATGGAAGAACACCTGCGTCACGTATAAAACCTAATTAATCTTCTTGATGGAGAAAATGTTGCTTTAAAGCTAAGGAGTTTCAAATTATCTCAGCACCTGTTGGAATACCTGGGCCAGGTCTTAGAAACCGATCGATTAATAGCTGCCCACAATAAGGCCACAGCGTTCCGGAACCTTGAGTTTCCGAAGAAGTTAACACCAATGCGTTTGTTATTTGGCGCGTTAATTTCTTTCACAATTTTCGTGGAAGACTTTGCTCAGACATCTCTAAATCTTCAAGAAATGAAGACGAATGGTGCCATGGATAATTGAGATAACCAGAATGATGCGCAAGGAGAATCCCTCATTGCGATAGTTTAGATTCCCAAGCTTGTCTCACCCTCCCCAGATTAGGATGACCCAACGTGTTGGATTTAGACGAATCAATCCGCGTACCAACTAGTGCGTACTTTGGCCAATAAACAAACCCAATTGCTCGATTGGTTTGGTTGGTTACTGTTCGTATATTTCAATGGACACGTAAATAAATTACTCCACAACGGAACGGGAGTGTAAAGTGCAACTGGTGCTCGTAATGTATTACTCCTGGAAAAGATTATTTTTGTGATATTTTTTATCTAATTTTGGACAGATCCGCCCTGCTGCTAACGAACAGGTACTGTATTGTACAGTGCAGATGTTTCTGTGAACAATCAACTAGAATTGATCATGTTACTGTATAATTAACTGAGGGGACTGGATGGCGTTCGGTCCGGTCTACTGTGCCAAAAACTTATACCTAAATTATTAGCAGGTTGCATCCACCCATGGGGCCAGGCGTTGACATAACTCATCTGTAACTTGGATATTAATTATTTTGCTGACCTTGAATTTACTTATAGCGCCGTATTAGATAGTTCTAATCTATCTGACTAGTATCTGTATCTACCTGTCCCCCACTGCCCCCGACGAAACAGCCAATCCTGTGTTGGATGTGAACTTTACTCCCAACCTCCGCCTCCGCAACTCTTTATCAGCGGTAACTTTAGCTATGGTCAGATTTATAAGCCTGCATTCCACCTTTTCACCCTCTCTATCCGACATTATATTGCCCTTTTTATTTCAAGTCTGTGATATTTACCCATCCTTGGTGCCTAAGACCCTTTCGTCTACAAACAAGTAGGAACTAAAAGTTTGTCTTGATTAACAACACCCTTATATACAAAGGCCTGCTGAACAATCTCTCCGACGCTTTTCGTAAGGCTTGCTCCTCTTGTGTCCTTAATTATTTTGAAGAGATTCTTCACCAAGTTCTAGTATTCCACGCATCACGGTCCGGCCAAGACAATAATCCATCCAGTTGTGAAACAGTCAACTTCTACTCGCCATCTGCGGGCTTTTCTACTGTATCGGATGGTGCTTAAAGGGGATTGAGGGCAGCTAAAATTTTGTGAAGACTTATCTGTTTCTGCTGGCTTTTTCATTTTTTGGCAGGATCCTATAAATCGATGAGAACACCTGAGCACCGCGCATCACACCACAGAGTGCTTTGGCATCGTACAGGCGGTCGCTGCGCTCCGTCAATACATCTAAGGGGTCTAGCTAACAGTATTTTTGAATTGTCGGTTTTTATCAGACTATTAAACTTTCGGAATCAAGTAAGCACCTCATGGGTTGGAATATACGCTCGGACGATCTCGAGTTCGAAATCGAATATCGACCTGGACGATTTTGTAGGGATTGTGTAGAGTAATTGATACACTGTACCGTCTCTTTACTAAGTACGCCTTTCAAGTAGTTCCATAAAGACTTCCTGTCTTGAAACGATAGGGAGTTCATTTTGTCCGTCGAATCTGTTGCCCTTGTGTCAACTCCTTACGACACGGAGGCTACGGATGAACCGCTCGAGCAGCCCGAGTTATTGACCCGTCATTGATATTGGAAACCTTTGAACAATCCGTCTTTTCTGTAACACGTAACAAACTCAGGCGGTGAAAAACCTAATCACGCGGAAAATAATACGAAACGGAAACCGAAAATTCTCATGACGGTGCGTTGGACAGCACGGACGAATTCTAATACTTTGATATAGAAAGATCATCCATTCATGTGATGCTGTTATATCCGTCGCTGGACGACCTATCCTCTCCGTTAACGTTCGATAAGGTCCTCGAGGCCCAGCATAGAGATTATATTTGTTAAAATATTTTGTCTTGACAGTCACACGTCAAGGAAAACGTTTCTTGGAGATAATTCCGTTATTTTAGAACTTCTTTTGTTGCATCCGTCACCGCCAACTAAGTTCGTTTTATCAGAGTTTTTTAATCCATTAGTGCTAACTTCGATGTGCTATAAAGTTCTCTCGGGCCATCTGGGCCAGAATAAAATACATTACGCATTACTTCAATGTTACTGCTGGCCAGTCGTGCCCACGGATTCTATGAGGATGAGACCCAATTTCCGCCCTTTTGCGCTAACCATTACACGGTTGCGGAGACACTTAAACCATCTCAAGCTTTGCCCTGTGACTACGCTGTTGTAGTCGGTCATTATCGATTTAATCGGACAGCTTCCCAAGCTGTCGAAGGACACCAGTAGTTGACGCAGTTGGTGATTTTATCGGGCCCAAACAGACCATAAGGGACTGAAAAAGGCGATAGGAGACTGTTTTTCGGTCAGAAGGCATTTTTTTGGAACCGTTGGACAAAGATCGGAAGCGCCTCTGGCCCTGAAGAAGATTCTACTTCGGCCAAATATTTGCTAGAGCAATACGCAAAAGCTCGAAAACGTGGTTTACCAGCTCCCTGGCAAGTTCACCGAGCTCTATTCTTCTTTCTGAAGAAGCAGATGGATAAGGCCGGACTGGCAGCGCCTCTCGCTGAGGACTTCAGTTGCATCTACTGCAGGCGGAAGGTTCAGTGCGCAATTCATTGTCCACAAAATCCACACAGGAACACTCAGTGCTCCTTTTTTCGGGAGAAGGTCCCATTCTGGGGAAACTTGCTGGTCCAAAGGGCAGTACAACGGCCATTTTCTAGTCAGGGTTGCAGCGGCTCGGGTCAAGTCCGGGGAAGAGCTCGATTTCATGGAAAAGGAAGACGAAGAGCCCGTAGCAGTCATTGACGAGTCTCAGGACCAGGATTTAGTGGCTGCAGCTAAGAGGAATGCTGAGGTCCAGGCCCTGCCAAAACTGAGGAGGAAGAGCATAATAGAAATAGACACCATCATGAAAAAGACACTGATTGTTCGTCCACAATTGGCTGTGCCAACGTCTGCTAAGAAAAAGATCAAGTTCGGGAGAGCAAGTAAATCATCAGGCAGCTTCCAGAACCACGTGTAAAAGTATAATATGACCGCGAAGCTTGCGTGTGCTTCTTCCTGGACGAACTTTAACAAACGTCTTCGCGCTGATGCGGACAAAGCTAGTAAGCAGCTCAAAAGATTGGTTGCGAAGACTGTTCCGGTGACTTAAGTCCCCTACTTAACCCTTCATTTGGGCCTATTCTGTTGAAGGTCGTCGCGGTAAAGGCGTATGGGACGGATGAAAATTCCTTATAGGATACTGGAGCCGTTTCAAACCTCATGTCATGGGTTTTTTGCAAGAAACTGGTGCCATTCTCTTGATGTGACCGTCCCGGACGGGCCGGTTGCTGAAATCTTCAGTTGAGTAGAAGAGGTCCAGTACCTTCTGGATCGTTGGTCGTGCCGCTGAATTTCTTGGTAGTTTGTAACGCTCCGTTTGATTCCACTATCGGAAGTCCGACCCTGGATTCTCTGCAGAAGAATCTTGACTAGGGACGTCAACAGGCTACGCTGGCGGTTGAATAGAAGAAGTTCCTTGTACCACTACTCAGTGAACGTCCAGTGATCAATGGGACACGTAGTAATAGTGAGGATTTCATATCCCCAGATGAATAGGATGATGAGCATTTTCCCGGGTCATACTCATCGAAATTGGCTGGCAGTGATGGTGGATCGGATACTGAGCATGAGTTGGTGCTGTTAATCCTGAACAAGGAAGCTTAAGAGCCGGATTTAAGAGGATAAAAAGAGAAAGGAGAGTCTAGCTGGGAAGACGATGTTGCAGAACGGGCTGCTCTACTCGCCTCTAAGGTTAAACATCTGGAAGAAGAGGACCAGAGGCCACTGGTGAGGGCACTAGAGGACATGGAAGCCATAGCTTGTGACACGCTAGGATCTGGAGCCGGCTAACGTTCCGGTGTTGCATTTCTTTTAGATGACGGACGAAACTCCGATTCACTCATGGGCCCGCCGGATGCCCCCCAAGTCCAATGCCGTCGTAAAGGAGGTGGCCGAGATTCTGGAAGCAGAGATAATCAAGCCCGCGAGTTCGTCCTGTTTATTATGGGTCGTTATAGCGACAGAGATAAAAGATAAAAGTACAGAAAAAGAAAGGTGGAAGGTCCCATTTTAGTCTAGACTACCAGTAGCTCAATAGAGTCATGAAGCCTGACTGTTGGTCGTTTCCGAAGATCGAGTAACTCTTTGACGACCTTGCGGACGCCAGGGTCTTCACGAAGTGGGGAGGGAGATAAAAATTTGAGGGAGGGGGGTTCTTTGCCACCATTCAATGGGCAAAACCTAAGTTATACGATTTGGAGTCACAATTACTACACGGTACAAGGTTCTTGGTGGGGGAGTAGGTTCAAGAGATGGACCATAAGAGAAGATTTGCTTTAAGTCGAAGCGCAAAGAAGTTCATGCTGTTATTAAAGACGCCCTGTTCTATAGGGAAAAGTATGGCCTTCGAGTCGTGCCTCCCCGTGGCCAGCGTGCGGAAATTCTGGCTAAGTTCTGTGGCGACATAGGAAATTAGGACGTTTCATCAACAAGGAAGTTTCTAAGGGGTCGCTTCTGGTGGCCCGAAGTCTTATCGTGACTTGACTGATTATGTTAGTTATGCGACGGTTGTCAACACGAGAAGAGGCTTTCGACGTACTACAAAGCCTGCAGGAGCCATTCACTGATATATTCGAGACTATCCCTGTCGACCTCGCTGGCCCGTTCAAACCACCCAAGACCGATTAAAGGTTCGTACTGATCTCGGTGGAACACCTGAAGGGGTGGCTGATTGCAAGTGCAACAGAGGACTCGACAGCAAGTAAATTTGTACGATTAATCCAGCAGTAGATAACTAATTTGTTCGGACCGCCAAGGAGGACTTTTTAAGACAATGTCACCGCTTTAATGGCTGCTTCAGTGCAGTATTGCATGCTTAATAAGGGTTTAGACTGGAAGGGAGTACCCGCTTACGCTTCGATGAGGAACGGGAGGGCTGACAGGAGGGTAAGGAGCATCAAGCTTGCTATTAATAATTCAATGGTAGAACGTGGAAGGGACTGGACGAAGGTGCTTCCACAAGTTCCCTACAACTATAGTCGTCGTGATCGTGGCCTCACCCAGTCTCAATTCCGTATGATTTACGGCGCTAACCCAAGCATGTCAGCCAGCGACGCAGTGGCGCTCCTCACCCACGCAGGCCCTCATCACAGGCTATTCGAGATTTCCGGTGAGTTGGTCGTGTGCGCTGCTGCGACCGTTAAAACCGTGGAAGCAAGGAAGAGTAAGAAGAAAGAGAAGAAGTTCGCCGTAGGAGGTATATTGCTAGTTGAACATGGTCTGGCATTCAATAAGGCCCGCAAATGGGCCGCATTTAAATCGCACTTCTACGTACCGTGTTGCGTGACCAAATCTGATCACTTGCGGTACGATATGGTTTCTTATACGGGTCGCGTCACGCGCCAGGGAATACACTCTCGAAGGCTAGTTCTATTTTGTTACGGGAAGCATCCTACTCACTCACTCCAAAATTAGTGCGAGACGAGGTAGGCAATGCAAGTGAGCAGATAGGAGGGAAATGGTTACAAGGATCCAGGGATTTTCAGAATCCAAGAAAAGAGATGAAATGCGGGAGAGAAGGAAGAAGAAACCGTAGAATGCCACTTTCTCCTGCTGCGACACCTGGAAACCCAAGCAGCGACTCGACGGAAGGGCACAACGAGCAACACCCCTAGACCACGCAAGCTGCTACGCTGCCTGCTGACACCTGCTTATTCCGGTGGTTTTGGACCACACTTCATTCATTCCCTGGTGTCGATAGAAGGCAGTAGTGTGTGGAAATCGAAGAGCAGGTACTGGAAACTGTTACCGGAAGGCGGCGTGAGGAGAAGGAAGCAGTGGAGCCTAAGGTAGTAGGAGCTTGTCGGGGTAGGAGTGCCTGAGGTGGAAGGAGCTATTCGGGGTAAGAATGCCTGAGGTGGCAGGATTTTGTCGAGGCTGGAGCGATGGTAGAGTTCTGGGTGATGGAGCCGAGAGTTTGAGGAGGCTGGAGTGTTGGAGGGGTCGGAGCGCAGTGGAGTCAGAATGGTGCTGTATTCAAAGAACATAAAAAAGAAATAAATAGGGCTATGCAGCTGTATGTCGGAGAGTTGCATACAGTCTGGCGGGTGAGTTTCTTAGGGAGAAGTATCCTGACGAGAGGCGCAGACTGGTTCGCGACTGTATGCCGGAAATACCTCGGCAGCATACAAAAGGAGAGAGGGTGACACTTAGAGTTAGAAAAGAAAGAAAGAAAGATTGGTTACGCTTGTCCTAGGATGTAGTAAAAGGAGTAGCATTTCACAGTGCACTCAGCGTACGAATTGTGCGTTTTCCGATTGGTACAGTACACAACGTAATATAGTATCAAGAACACGAGGTACTGCCCACGCGTAGTATAGTTCCAATACCGTCAAGTACTATTGTACTTTACGCCTGGTTATAGTACAAGGGGATGGATTGTGTTGCGGAAAGGGGATTGAAGTGATGGTAATGGGTGATCAATAAGATGAGCAGGACGAAGATTTAGAGAAGATGATGATATGTATTGGTACATGGCCGTTCCCGCGAACAGTTCCCGCCTTTTTCCACTGTTTATATGAACCCGCGTGTAGCGAATGTTTGACTTCCATCGATTTTTTATTTTAGAGCATAAAATAGTATAATCAATAAAAGCATGTAAAATCGCACAGTGGCGCGAGTATACAGCAGCGCAGTAAAATGGAACTAATATTATCGAAAGTTATATAACTTTGACCTTCCAGAAAATTTTCAAAACGCCCGTACCAAAATGGGGAGAGAGCTTTGTTGCTTTATTAATATAGATGCATTGGTGTTTTTTAATAGAAATAGTTTTACTTAGGCAAGAAGAGCAGATAGAACATGGGGGGAATGTTTACAGGACTGGCGTAGGGCCAGCAATCCTGAAGCCAGGATTCATAAATTTAATTAAATAAGGGAGGCTTACTAAAGAATATTCCAGCCCAATTCCTTTACTGATATTACCTTGCGTCCCCATCGCTTAACACATGGTATCTATCTATGTAGGCTAAAGCCTTTAGAACATGCCCATCCGCCACTTCAATCGCGATGTCGTAGAGAAGTATACGATGTCGACCGCGGACCTCTAAGAGCTCCCATAGACTCGGAACACGCCCAAGGGATCACGCGCGCAAAATTTAGTGTCACTTTCTGTGTGTAGGTCAACTTCAATCGATGATCTCCACTTTAGAACAGTAAATATCCGTTACTCGTCGAATTTCTTGCGTTATTCCAATAAACAGAGTAGATTTTTTCCCTTTCTGACCAGTTCGACCAGTATGATACTGATCTTAATCACTAGAAGTCTTTCAATACCGTGTCGTATGATAAAGAGAAATGATATACACTGGAAGCTTCATCAAAGATTGGGGAAAAATTCCATTTTGCGTTTTTAGACACCGGTTCACAGCGGTCTGTCGTTGAGAGAATCCATGCTGAAGAATAATGTGGGTTTCTCGGTATTCTTTTCGAGGTCAAGGACACGTGTAGTGCAATGCGCGGTGCGCAGTTCTTCTCGTCTAGGAACATAACACCGTCAGACAATGAGAAACCAAACAAACACACACACGAAGACCCACAGAGTCTTCTCTGTCCCTCTTTATCTTTAAGCTCAATGCGATGCAGTATCTCAGCTCGCCGACGGCGAGGAGAAATGGAGTTGGAAGAGCGGGGGTAATTCCTTTTGGGGCTGGACAGTATACTTGTCCTCCGGGTTGTAAGGCCGGACTGTGGTCCGCGGAATGCTAGAAACTTGTTATGGGACGATTACAAAGAATTGTAGACACCAGCGGTGTAATACGGGACAAAGAAGATGTATTATGGGGTCAGCTGTGCTATATATCTCCTTTGGAGATAAGGATGTTGCCACCAACGACAACCTTGAAGTTCCTATTTTTATATAGACGCCGGAGTCCGGGACGCCAAGTGTGAGTAAATATCACAAACAAACGATAGAAGAGGTGGTATAAAGTTGGATAGAGGGGGGAATAGGAAGGGGGACCCGGGTGGATAAACGAGGCTATAGCCAAAGTTGCCGTTGGTAAGGTTTCTGCAAAGGCGGAAGTTGGGAGTCAAGTTCAGAGCCAACACCGTGGTGGCTGTTTACTCTGAGGCCCTAGTGGCCAGGTAGTTGTAAATACTAGTTAACTAGGCTAGGATTATCTGCGACGGCGGGGTTAGTGAAGGTAGGGTCAGCCAAGTTAGGGAGATCCAAGTTAGAGATGAGTAAAGTCGACACTTGGCCCAATAGGTGCCTTTCACCTGGGAAAATATCTGGTCCCACTTGGGGGCAGAGTGGTCCAGATTGCAAGCCCTCAAGCCCCATCGGGTGAGTATACAGTATCAGGAATAATAGTGGGCGACAAAAGAAAATTGCCCTTACTGTACTGTACAGTACTGTACAGTACAGTGCCTGCTGGTTAGCAGTGAATCAGATCAAAAAGAGACCACCAAAATCAGCTCTGCCGATGGCAGTATAGTATGAGTGGCAATTGCACTACAACATGATCAGTGACAAACGTGGGTTCAGCAAGTTCTTTGAACATAAATATGAGGGTACTGTGCTTATCGAGATCTGTATCTTAATTTGGGATGATATTTTCATGGCATTTGATGTTAAAGTTGTTGATGTCAACTTTTCTCTTCTCGTTAGGCTTGGGTTCTTAGATCAATTCTCGATCAAGATTGATGTTGTTCGTGACAATCTGATACCCGGTGATGATAAATTGGAAATCTATCCGTTACGAAGAAAAGTTACTTTTAAATTGTATAGGAGCAATGTGAAAAAATATAACCACGAATGAACTCCGTATAGTCCACAAGTACTTTTCCCACCCTGAGTCGCAACGTTTGTATTCGATAATTCACAGAGCTAACCTGGTAGATTGTGACCAGTATACACTGAAATCGCTTGCATCAATTGAGGAAAACTTTGATATCTACCAGAAATTGAAAAGCGGACCCGGACGATTCCGCGCCATTCATACTGATAGTGACATTTCTTTCAACCGCACACTCTGTTGTGATCTGATTTCGATTGATGACGTTAAACTCTTCCCCTTTTTACAAAGAAACTAAATTCAATGCTGTCGCGTTCCGAAATTGCGAAATAGCAGATAATCTTTGGCAAGTTTACCGTCGTATTTGGGCACTTAGCTACGTTTGACACCCAATAGAGATCCAGGGAGATTCTAGTCAACAGTTCCGATCTTTGCTCTTGAGTAACATCTGCAGCTTAATTGGTACTAAGTTGACCCTATCTGGAGTAGTGTAGAATTACAACACTCTCGGTGTCGTAGAACGTTACCACTTCTTCCTTCACAATACCTGTCCGAAGCTGAAGGCCAAACTCCGAAGAGGTGAGTCGATACATAAGGGAACGAATTGGGGCAGCTCATTGAATGGTCCATAGAACCCAAAGGGTCTGGGAGATCTCCTTGCAGGTATCGATCAAGCTATTGAAGATTTAGAAGATATTTCAAGTGGGGTGAATAGAAATATCCCTCTGATGCTGTAGTTCTCGATGAGTTCCTAACGTCTGAGACACATATATCTAAGCTACGAGAGGATGGATATCCACCGGTAACAGTTAATTATTTGAAAATTCAAAGGTGATCGAAAGAGTAATGTGCAGGGAAGTCTTTGAAAGTTTTCAAAAGACAAAAACCCCGTAGCAATAAAATTTGTTCAATTGAGAACATTTCCATCGACTTTGAGACTGATAAAGGTCGCTATGTCGCTCAAGGATACAAAGAAGCTTCCAAAGACACCTTATTTCATGGCGTACTCACTTTGCATCAAATATCGATACAAATCACAGCTTATTTCGTTGACATAAAGGAAATCAGAATTTGGACAAATTATTTTACCCAAGCGTACTTGCAGAGCGACTATCCGCTTAAAAAAAGATACTTATATTAATCCAAAGGAAAAGATCGCTATTTATTTTCACTGTCACCAGAAAATTTGTTAAATGTATGCTGCCTGTTGTATGGTCTAAATGACTCTGGTGACTACTGCTTCTTTACATTTCAGCCTTTTAGAATCAGAACTAGAGACGATCTGATTCTCTCCCATCTTAATGTCGCTTCCTCGTTGTATATCCAACATTCGGATACTGGAGGTAGCTCCAACACACTTCTTAGAATATATGTAGACGACTTTCTTAGATCAACTGATGCTACCTTTGAGGCATGTAGTGAGGATATTGAGGAAGGTATTGAAGCCAAGTCAAGCAATAAAACAATTTTGGTTTCTTTTGGTCTTGATGTTGCTCGTCACGATGATATAACTGTCACTGTTAGCCGAAATCATTACATGTTCCGTTTATCTTTGCTCTATGATGATTCTTCGTTCGATGAAAGTCGTATTAGGCGAGCTCCGTTGCATTGGTTACGCACTCTTGACCTGATATTCTGTTTATGGTCAACAAAGCAGCTCAAGTGACTGACACAAAGTACAATGAGTGAATTATAAAGTTCCTGAATAAGGTGGCAGTCAAGCTTCATAAAGATAACTTATCATGGAAGTGCAGTAAATTAGATTTCAATTCTTTACATATAGTATTGTATTGTAGGGTGTTTTGCGCACAAAAGGTAATCGATGGTTGAATTTTTGGTTGATGCTTCCAGTAAACAGGCCGAAGTACTAAACATCAGCGGAGATAAATTGTAAGCAGACGGTACTGAATTCAAATTTATTCCAGCAAAAGCGACTTTAGAGGTATCAAACTAAAAGTTTCTGAAGTCTTATGGTGCAGATAGCAGTGATACCATCAGCACTAAACATCATGACAAAGTTCCATTGGTCCAATTGGCAAGGAGGCATAAAGTAGTAGCTGATTGGTGGGTTCCAAAATGTTTCGAGAACCAAGCGAGATAGCCACGATGGCTCCATGTAATTGGCTTGGCACAAACTGGTATGATTTTATGTGTTACACTGGTCCGTGTGTACAGGGCACAAGTTGTACTGATGTCTTCTTATAGTCTAAATCCTTGGTACAGGTTACTGGAGTGATACTGTCGGGTTAGTTGAGGTAATTCATGGGTATAATCGCTACATGTATACTGATGCCTTGTTCTATACCAGCTTTCATTGATGTGTCTGCTCAAGTACATGATACTTCAGCGGCAAGATCAGTCAAGTTTTAATTTCATTAACTGAAAGAGTCGCAAATCGAATAAATTTGTGAGATGGATCTTAGAAGGGGGACTACATGCATTCTAAGATGAAATTTATTGAACAATTGTACTGAAGTGATGATGAAATGATTGAAAAGGATCGAAAATCTTCACTGCTTAGCTTCATAACCTTTACTTCAGGAGTAATCATCCCTACATGTATCATCAGACAACAAAAAAACACCCTAAAACCTTCAAAAACTTGCATAAAAAGAGGTTTAAAACCCAAATCTACCGACCGAAACTCTTAGGGGCCAGTACTGCTGTATCAAAATTCCATATGCTCTCCGAATATATCCTTACTCGTGATATAAAAACCTGGGAGAATAACCAAGGCGTTCATACGCAATAAAATCGAGATCGAAACTCCGAAAAGAATAGACTGCAAACAACTCGATATTACATCTAAATGCTACGAATCGAAAAACAGATAATCTTTTAACCAACATACTTGACCATAAAAATAAATACAAATACAAACACATAATACCTTAACAAAAGTTCCTGGTAGCTTGACTACCCAGTGGAAGCTCAACTTAGTAGATATAAGAACAAATATGAGGCTACGTATTTGTTGATGCTCGATTCGGGATTGATGTATAGGATGAGAATTCCATTGAAAATGTACACCGACTCAATGTATTTCTTTGATTTAATGATTAGTTCCTCTTTGCCAACTGAGAAGCGACTGAAATTGATCTCTTTTCTATTCGTGAATCTTACAGACGCTATGAGATTACTGATGTAGGACTTTTTCGTGATGCATTCATTATTGCTGGTTTCATGACTAAGGAAGGATGTAATAAGGCATTGGATTAGATTATTAAACCCGGTTTTGATAACACCGTTTTGGATAAGTTGTATATCAGTGATAACATGGCTCCTATTGAAAGTGAGTCAAGTGTAAAAATAATGATTTGTATGATTAAGAATCCCAGTTCTGAAGCACCTTGTTGAGGTTATCAGGTTATCTGTTTACTAAACTACTAATTTATTATATTATGTGTTACTGTCTTTGCAATCGTGTTATTTACAATTGATTTATAAAGGCAGACTACCTATCAGACTATCGATATCAAAGCTATCGATTGATGAACAAGAAAAACTCAGAAGCTACAGCTCTCGGCCTTCGAGACGCTACTGACCCTTAACCACCGGACGACGGTTTATTTTGTTTTTTTAAATTACTTTTACTATTGAAATGACAACATACTGCCCTTTGTTGACTCCTCTCTACCAACAGAGTTGCTTCACTATACTTTTGCGCCTTTCAGTAGATATAAAGTGAGAGAAGTTGGTCTTTATATAAAGTTTTCAATGCGTTTGTGAAGTAGTAGTCTCACTCAGGAGACCCTCGTGGTGAGTATATAATGTCTATAGGAGAAATATTGACGTATTTTTAGTCCTTTTGTGAGCTATTTGATTCAAAGGGAGTCCGAATCGGGTTTTCTGGTCCCCATAGGTTCTTCTATTATCCTGTCCGAACCAGTTTCCTTACACATAGTTTCAAGTTATCAATATTTATCGCCCATATAGTTTCGATTCAAGGAAAGCACCGTTATAGCACAGTTCACAGCATAAGTTCAAAATTACAATAGAAATATTTGATATTAGAGTTCCAGTCCAGCGACTGTAGCATATGAGACAATCGAACGCAAAATTCCAGTTCTATTATCTCTGTAAGCGCAGTTTATCTGAACGATATTTTTTAAAATAACATTAGTTACGGAGAGGTGCATGGCACGGGGCGCCTGAGGAAGAGTATATTTTTTCTTTGCTATCTCATGGATGTTGGACGGTTTAGCATTACCTCGCAATCCGTTCCAGTGTTGGAAGTCTCTCTTCGACTCTATCTATGCTTACACAGTTAAGTTTTCTTCCGCGATTTGTAAGCGGGAGACCGTGGGCGTGTTGGAAAAGGAGTAATCTGTTCATATTAAATGTTTCTATCTGATCTGGTAGTGGCATTCAAGAAACTTTGGAGGGCCGAGATGGGCATATGCTTGAAAGGTATCGCCTCAGATCAATAAATATCATATTTGAGGTCTTTTCGCTGCGAATGTTTGCCTGGCTGTGTTAAAACAGTTCAAATTAGTGCAGGTGAGAAAATCATCCGTCAAAAGAGCGATAGTTTTGTCTGTGTCGTTTGATAATCTTGACGTTGAGGCTGGCGTATGACCTGTTATGTATCTTTTCTTGAGCCTAATTTTTGTTGGTAAGGGGGAAAGCCGGATTTTCAAGCTCAATCAATTTTTAGTGTATAAGAATGAGGCTCCCAGACTTCTTCCAAGCAGTTGCAAAGAACTAGGAAAGGGTCGGGATATTCTTTTGCACTACAAGAACGGTTCAAGCAAGGACTGTCTATCTTGGAGGGTGGGAGCCTGGGATTTCCACGAGAAATTTGCGAATTCTCGGAAGGCTTTCTGTTGAAGCAATTAATTCGCTACAATTTCGAGCAGATACAACGTAGAGAAGTTTCTCGGAGCAGGATCCGCTTATACCGGAGACTGACCTCGTTGCACTCGGGAATGAATGACATTTTACTCGTTATAATTTCGATTAGTTGCATGCAGGAAGCTTTCGGGTTCTTGGAGGCATTAAATTTGTTCATGCGATGATTTTTGTGCAGTCTCTTTATCGTTTTTTGCAGTGGTTGCCATAATTGGGACCAAAATCTGTCAAATACAACTATATGAGTCAATATCGTCTCCAAATATTCAAGGCTTTTCCTCCTCTAGGGTTGCTTTCGAATCATTGCATGGACTCGATCTTTTTCAAGCCGCACCTCGATAACAGCACCAAGATTAAGGTACCAAGGTTACAGCTCAGTAGTCTTTTGCCCTTCGGGAAACCCAGTCATCACATTCCACATAGTTTTAGATCCTTACCGCGGTATCAATAAAACGTTCGACCCATCAGACGCGCTTGCTCTCTGCGATGATATAAGCTATATTGGCTGCGCAATCTCCTTTTATTGTTCTGTATACTGTAAAATTCTGTTGGAGCATGAGTACTTGTGATCCGGCCCCCATGTCATTCGTAGAATGAGGGTTATTATGTCAAAACATTATTGGTCTGTAATAACCAGCCTCGTAAGCAAAAAAAAGAGAAAATATCAGCAGACAGTCAATCAAGGGCTAAGACAGGTAATGTGTGGCGCCGCGTGAAAATATGATTAGGTGCCGGGACGTGGCAGTGACAACTAAATCCACTAGAACAGTCCGTAGATGCAAATTTGTAATGATAAACATCTTGAAAATTTTCGTTCTGTATATAAACGGCGGTTGCGAAGCGTTCGGGCCTAAACTCCCTCCCCCACGAAAAGCAACGCCAAAAATAACACCCTTCTCTATCTGAACTTTCGGTGTGAATATCGAAGTTTAGGGAAGAAATTCTCAGTAAGCTACAGTGTCCCTTCTCTCATGGGACTTACAGTGCTTTGTTAGCAGTTCTAATAGGTAATACCTGATAGAGAGAAGGAGGATAGAGAGAAGGAGGTAACGAGATGAGTAGAGTGAAAAAGGGAGAGAGAGAGAAGGAGTAGGGGACTAAGGAAGAGAGTTGAGAGGAGAAAAGGTAGTGAGGTACTTTACCCAGATAGAACTTGGAGGGAGGCCATGGCTTATATAGACCTCGAGGCGAAGCGACTGGTGCTTCCGGGCGATCGAAGTAAGTTTCCAGAAGCCATGTATACATCGGTGGGAGGCTAACTCTAAACCTGCTTGAGCTGATCTAATGAAGATCAACTCAAGCTTACAGTGCTATGTAGTGCAAAATCGTAAAGGCCAAGTTCTAGTTTGTTCATTAAACTACAGTAACAGACGTCTGTTAGCCTCTTTGCCAGCTGTAAGCTGTCAGCAGAGGCGACAGAAAGTAATTACACTAACACACCACTCTAAACTAGAACTGACGACAATATCGACCCATTAATCTGAAAAAAAGACAAAATTGATAGAGAAAGCTAGAAGGAACGATGTCCAACTCAAGCCGAAAATTTACAAAATTGACTCGAAGGAAAGGCTTTGTCAGAATATCAGAAACTTGATCTTCGGTTCCGCAATGAGATATCTGGACCTGGATTCCGGCTAATGACTCACAAACCAAGTGGTACCGAATATCGATATGATTATTTTTCTCGTTGATTGACTGGTTCTTGGCAGAGCTAATCGATCCTGAGTTAACGGCGAAGATTGAAATCTGTGCGGGATTTTTTGCACCCAATATCTCACAGGGGAGATGGGAGAGCCAAATGGCAGTATAGAGCGAAATATATTCTGCTTCCCGGGAAGACAGGGCGGTACATCCTTGCTTCTTGGAGCTCCACGAGATAGGCCCTCCATACATCATGAAGACAAAACTTTCGTTTGAATTGCGAGTTGAGTGACATCCTGTCCAATCGGAATCGCTGCAACCGATAATCGTAGCGGTGGAAGAGGGTCCGTGAAAAATACCAAGATTCATGGTTCCCTTGAGGTAGCGATACACTCGCTTCACTGCTTTCCAGTGCCTCGACTGAGGCCGTTCGCAGTGCTGCGAAAGTTTATAACTGCAAAACGAATGTATGGACGAGTTCATATCATTAGATACATAAGGCTTCCAATTGCGGGGCAATACAGTGTCGACGAAAGAAGTTCACTGTGCTTTTTCTCGGTTTTGTACCTATCTGAAAGCACTATGGGAGTTTTTACGGGCTTTGAATAACCCATTTTGAACCTTTCAAGTCGAATATTTTCTCCGCATAAGATGCCTGAGAAAGTTGCAAAGTCATTTTTGCACGATGACGGACAACTTGCATTCCGAGACACTTTTTTGACATGACCAAGACCTTTCATTTTAAAACATCTCTTCAACTTAGTTTTGATAATTTCCAACCGACCTCTACTGTATGTTTAAATCAAGATATAATCGACGTATAGCACAATTATTGAAACTGAGTTACAATTCCTAGACACATAAAGCCATGGTTCATGTGAGGTTGCTTTCAAATCGAATATTTAAGGTTTAACCCCCATTTTTTTGCATATCGTTGACGTGGGACTTGCTTCAGCCTGTACATGGCTTTTAGAAGTTTTCAAACTTGATCATGATTGTTTGCATTACGAAAGCCTGATTTAACTTCCATAAATGTCTCCTCCTCCAAAATTCTGTTAAGGAATGCGGTCAACGCGTCAATGTGACCACATTCAAGGTCGATGAGATTTATCAAGCAGAGAAACATGCGAATAACAGACAGGGAAACCATAGGATCATACATGTCCTTGTACTCAAATCCAGGGACCTGCCTAAATTCCTTGGATACAATGCGGACTTTCGGGCAAACTTCTGGTTTAATACGGAAAACGTAGCGAAAATGAATTACGTGCATTTCTGGTTTCCGTAGGAAGAGTTTGAAAGTTCGGTTTTCTCGAATTGAGTCTTCGTCGTTCTTGTTTCCAGGCATCCAGATATTGATGCTGTCGAGTGAAGTAGCATCTTCGTGCGAAGCAAGGATGCCGACGGAGGTCGATGCAGTATTAGCAATAAGGTATACATCTTCTTTGGGGCTAGGAAATAGCGACGAGAGATGAATTCACAGGAGTCATCCTGAAGTGAAAGATGATTGTCTTTTTATGGGGAAACGTCTACTTTTTCGGTATCTTGCGCTGCAAGGGACTCTTTGTAGTTCCCATTGAGGACTTGTCTTCAACTGGTAAAATTTTTTGTTCGGAATTTTGTTCGAGATCTTTTGCATTACAATAAACTTCTGAATTTCCCGACTTATTGAATATGACGTCTCGATATATAATCATTTTCACTATCCGATATCACAAAGCTTGTAAACATTACTTTTCAAGGAGTAACAAATCATAAGGGCCTCCGTTGATCTCGGATCCAGCTTTTTGAGATCTTTTTAGGGACCACATACCAGCATTGTAGTCCGAATACTCGCAGATGCGATATATTTGGAATTTTCCCGTTCCGAAGTAAATATAGGGTATAGTTATCTGGCAGAGCGCTGCAGGTTACTCGGTTCAGTATATAACAGCAGTGGAGATAGCCTCTTCTGAAAGTGTTCGGGAAGACTCTTATGATGTAACATCGAGCGGTCCAGGTTAACAAGTGTATGATTCATTCGTTCAGCAACACCATTTTGCTGAGGCGTGTGTGATACGGTGAGCTGATTTTGAATACCTTCTGAGTAGAGGAAACCCTTGAAAGCGGAAGAGAGATACTCCCTGCCATTGTCAGCTCGCAAAGCTTTGGGGAGTAGATGTTCTTCTTCCGGAGCGTGATTTTTATTATGAGATTCATAAACGTAAAGTTCCCTCAGAAACCGACTAGTATGTTTTTATAGGAGTAAATTTTACTGTTTGAAACATTACAGAACCTTTGACTTGTGCTTCAAAGTGAAAACTGTCGTCCATTTGGAGTATATGTCAGTAAATTATACAAAAAACCTTGCGCCGCCAAGCGAAAGAGCATCGGCATGTCCCAAAACATCTCGGTGAACTAACTCAAGGAGTTTTGCGGAGATGCTATCCCTTTTTGTATGGATATGGGCACGACGCGACTTGCCGAGGATACAAACAACGCAAGAGTTATTCTCGTTTGAGTCTTTGAGCTTAATACCCTGTACAGGCCTACTTCTGACCATTGACTTGATCACAATGGTGTTGAAGAGCGCAAATCGTTCGTGCCATGTTGAAAGAGAAGTAATCAAGGAGACCTCTGAAGCAGCGGGCATTGATGTGTTCTGGGCCATTTCCAATGTATATAAACCTTTAACAAGTGTCCCAGTGGCAAGGGTAAATCCGTTTGTATCACTGAAGAGAGAAACTCCCTTGCGATCAGAATGAGAGTTGATCCCTGGAACTGCGATTGAATATGCTGAAAGCAATACATAGCGCAAATTCGGGATTTGCAGAACGTTTTTTAGTATGCATTTGACTGTCGCGCCACTCGTTTGAAGAGTTACGATGACATCTCTTGATCCTTCGATGGTCGATGAGGAGTCGGCTCCAAGATCCAGTACTGAAGGGAATGAAGAGGGATTTAACGTAGTGTAAGCTGAGGTATCACTGGTCACATGCAATGTGCATCCCGAACCAATAACCCAATCATTCGAAAGTGAAATTGATGTGCCAATGTTCTGTAGTACAATATTCTTCTGTTCGGAGAGATTGAGAGGACAGCCGGAACTCTCGATATCATTGCCACCCGGAATAGATCCTGTTTTGACGTAACGAGCATTATTGAAGTGAGCCAAATTTAGATGGCTCACTATAACTGTAACGAGCATTATTGAAGTGAGCCAAATTTAGATGGCTCACTATAACTGTAACGAGCATTATTGAAGTGAGCCAAATTTAGATGGCTCACTTCAATAATGCTCGTTACGTCAAAACAGGATCTATTCCGGGTGGCAATGTTGGATCTTCATATATGCTCAATAGACATTCAAGGTCCTCGATTTCTTAATCAATAACACTTTCATGTGATGCTACAAGTCCCTTTCCGCCAACACGGGCCTTGTCTAAACGTGATCGAGCAGGATGGCCGACAGGAGCGGAATGGGGGTTCTTTTTGGAACAATGACTGCAGTCGCGATGTTTTCCCCAGTTTATTAACATTTCTGCAGAGGGATCACCCTTGAATTTCGGACATTCTTTGATTATAAGTGCTACAGAATCCGAGGCTTTCAGAGCATCATGATCACTTTCAGCATGACTTTGTTCCTCCTAGTGGCATCGACTCTGGAGGAATTCGAACGAAAATTTATCTTCATCTATTTGGACAGCATCAAATGCCGAGATCAGACTGTCAAAAAAATCAAAGAGTCCATTTAGAATGGACATAGCCATCTCACTACCCTCGACTTTGACCAAAATTGTCTTCAGAGCGGCTGCAAGCTGACGAATTCTAACTACAAACGGGATTGATTTCTCGTTTTCTTTCATCTCTGCAGTGTAAAAGCCACGCCGTGCAGCTAACTTGTTTAAAGGAGTTTTTTTTCAAATATTTCACAAATGAGAGACCACATGACTTTGGCGGTGCTGGCATGTTGTACCTGCTCGAGATGTTTATCAGAGAGAGTCAGTCCGGTAGAGGCGCTTTCTTTACAATCTGCCTTCTTCCTTGAAGATTATACTGATGAAGAAGTCTCTGAAGGTTCTTCTGTGAGGTGGTAGTCCACTTCTCTTAATGAGAGTAAGAGCTGCATTCGGGACTTTCATATGTGGTGTTTTTCATTCCCGAGCTTTTCTAGATTGTCGATACGAACGTCAGAGGAATCCATGATTTAATACAGTAGAGTGATTGGAAACTGTGATTGGGAAAAGAAGATACACAGTGATCCCAGACGCAATTTACTTATTTCTACGCTTTATGTGTTTCTCGCGGTCGTGCCTGTCTAGAACAGGCGATTGCTGCAGACACAGAGAGTAATGGACGTTCTCCTCTCGTCGTGGTTCTGACTCTTCCTATCTCCTCTTTGCTGCTCAACATCCTTCAGTGGGCAAAGATCGCAAACAAGGAAGGAATCTTTCGGCTTGGAGGCCTGGACAGGGAATGGGGATCGAGAAATAGAAGTGAGGGAAGAGGAGCCAGAGATAGGTTCGACGGGGAGAGTAGTCGTAACCCTTGCAGGTGGAGGAGCAGATGCAAAATAGGGAGCAGTAGGCGACAAAGGAGACTGAGAAAGAGTACCTGGAGACATTCTCGGCTGAACTAAGGTCGGAGGAGCAGGAGCGGGAGACGGAGAAATCAAAGAAACGACTTTGACGGAAGCAGCAGGCTTATTGTTCCGACGTCCTTGGTTAGCCTTCTTAATGCATGTAGATAACACAGTTAGGGGATCCGATCGATTTTTGATGGGCTTCTTCGACGACTTTTCGGCAGCAGCCTTCTTCTTTCCAAGGCAAGGATATGCCGGAGGAACTCTTTTTTCGAGGGAGGAGAAGGATGGATGAATATTACGTCTTGAGTGGTAGCGGTAGAAGGGACGTCACCACCCTCGCTGTCTGACTCAATGTTGTGACGTGTGGTTCAGTCGTTGATGAAGCGACACTTCGAGTGAGGGCATTCTTGTGAGTCGAAGCAGAGCTTGCGAACGACGGGATCTTCTGGGGCGATCTCGAAGCCGCGACGAAAGACAGAAAGACAGACGACCACTGTAGGCAAGAAGTTGCGAGGTTAGGCGGGGTCCAAGGCAGTAGAGTGGGTAGATACAGAAAGGAAGAGTGCGAAATGCTTTGGACTAACTGTTGAAATGAACCAAGGGCCGTGAAACAAACCTAGGTATGTAGCACTGAGACAAGACAGGTAGCAACGGGAAGAAGTCCGGCCGCAAGATAAACTGTTTTCTGTGGTGCAGAGATGTATAACGAAGACGACCCGCAAAACCAACCGAGGTAGGTTTTGCGGGTCGTCTGCCTATGGTTTGATTACAAGTACATAGGACTGCCAAACTTTCCATTACTGGCAGTAAACCAACCCAAATTCCCCCACCGAGGTAGGTAGCGCAGAGACAACCAACGTTAGAAAGTCCAAGAGACGGAAGTGAGTAGACAGTGCAGAGACGACGTAAAGGTCACACCCAAACCAACAGCAGCTTTTTTTAGTCTTGAGACTGGGCAAAGTTTTTTTTCCTCCCCTAAACTCCGTGTAGGGTCGCCTCTGGGTGGTCGCCGGCGACGAGAGTGGAGCCGAAGAGGTAAGTGGTTGAACAGCGTTAGCGGCCTGTACCCATAACCTGATAGAGAGAAGGAGGAGATGGATAGAGGGAGAGAAAGAAGGAGGTAACGAGAGGAGTAAAGTGAAAAAGGGAGAGAGAGAGAAGGAGTAGGGGACTAAGGAAGAGAGTTAAGAGGAGAGAACGTGGTGAGATACTTTACCCAGACAGAACTTGGAGGGAGGCCATGGCTTATATAGACCTCGAGGCGAAGCGACTAGTGCTTCCGGACGATCGAAGTAAGTTTCAAGAGGCCATGTAGATATCGGTGGGAGGCTAACTCTAAACCTGCTTGAGCTGATCTAATGAAGATCAACTCAAGCTTACAGCACTATGCAGTGCAAAAGTAAAGGCCAAGTTCTAGTTTGTTCATTAAACTACAGTAACAGACGTCTGTTAGCCTCTTTGCCAGCTGTAAGCAGTCAGCAGAGGCGAAAGAACGTAATTACACTAACAATATCTGCATTAAATTCCTATTTATTCTTGAAACAATTCAACTACAGATGTCCAAAAGGCTTCAGGTTGGAGGAATTAGGAAGCCGCTTCGGACTCAGAGAGGTCTCTTACATTATCAAGAATTACGCAGGAAGGAGGAAGGTAAAAGGGAGTAGGATCGATTAAGGGAGAGAGAGGTCAGTCTTGCCACTAAAGGAGGTACTGATAACACAATGGCTCCATAGTTGCAGGTGACCAGATACCCCAGACATCCTCTGATTGAGGACGGAGCCAAAGAAGCTTCCTCCAGCTACTGCGGGTACTACACTTCCGTTTCACAGTCTCCAGCTGCTTCTTCATCTTCGCACCGTTCACACGCCTCCTGTGGCCGATCTTCGCAGGATAAGTTCACAATAGGAGCTCCCTCAGGAGACAATCGTATTCTTAATGATCAGCGTGGATTTAAGGAGCTTGTTCGGTAGCACTACAGGGTGCCACACGCCGTGAGCGAAAGGAGAAGAACATAAAAGTGAAGAAACAAGCTTTTCCTTGCCGTTCCTGCGAGATAAAGTTCGTGAGTCCCCGGCAAAGGGAAATGCACGAGACGGGTGGGAGGCGCAAAATGGAACTCATGAGGAAGAAATCAGCGGTAAAGCGTCCCAGGTGTAAGGCTCGTGACATTTATGTCACGCAGAGAATCGACTTGGGGACCCATCTGAGGAGTAAAAACATTGTAGGAAGCTCCCCTGCCTATGTAACGTCTCGTGGACTTGGTTGAGGCGCCTCAAAGCACAAATGAGTAGTTGATAGAGAAAAAGAAAAGTTAAGGGAAGCAAAGAAATGTGAGCACCGGGAATTGGTGAAGCGTAGCGTGTGTCTCCTCTCCGTGAATGCTCATACCCGGGTTCCAGCGACACAGCCTCTTCTTTTATAAAAATCTAACCCAAGCGGGTACGGCGTTCCGCACACTCACACTTGGCGCCGTTCGTGTTCCGCGACGGCGGAGGACTTTACACCCAGATTATCCATATTGCGCGATGATTGGTCCGAAACATATACAAATATCCCACGGAAGCATACGCCAGCTCTGATGACGTCAGTCCTGCTCAGGCCTTGAATTTATATGCTGCCCAGTCTTGTATGTGACCTCTGGTCTCCATCCTGTGCAGAATTATTTCAATTGGAAATACATCTGCAGGTATGCGGTATGACCATGTGAACAGCAGTTTTCCATTTCTCGAACCTGGGCGAGCGCAGGTCGCTACACCGACAGGGGCAACGTATAATTTAGCCACTGTGCTTTTGAGAGAGAAAAGAAGACCTTTTATTTCATGCATTCTAGTGGGGTATCAGGAAAGAGCCCCGTCTGGAGGTCAGGGAGTGAGGCATGTTCGGTGTTTTCGGTGTTTCAGCATCACCGCGGTGTACTGGAGGACAAATAAACAGAGAATTGTCTTTAATCTCCGGAATTCAGACAAAGGATGCTTCCTTCGACGGTCGACTCTGAAGTTACTAACTTCATGAAGCGCCTAGAGTCCTTTTGACCCGATTTGTCCGAAATTTTCAATTGCAGTAGCATGAAATTCCATACCCTCCGCTCGGCAAGGTAGCGCATATTATTCCATTTTCCGCTGTTCAGCTCTTTTCAGTGCTGAGAGACCTCCATCGGCCTGTTTTTGATATGGGTCGAAGTGAAGACCTGTAGGGTGGGAAACCTTCCTCATCGTCCATTCACCACTCTTCCTCATCGGCCCTTCACTACCCGTCCTCGTCGCGCCTTCAGCACCCGTCCTCATCCCCTTCACCACCCGTCCTCACCCCCTCCTCCAACCGTCCTCACCATCAACATGGAGTCGCAACCAAAGAACAATTCTTGGAAAGTTATGAATGTCTCTGTGGAAAGGGAACTAGAAAGGGACGTAGGGCTTCACTCGGATACCGTACAGCCATCGATCATTCAAAACAATGTGGAAGATGTTGATACTGCCCTGCCTTCTTCCCGCTCTAGCACTCCCACCCCCTCTAACGGAAGATATTGAAGCCAAACTTCATAAACGCACTTGATAAATTCATGTACTGTTCCCTTATCTCCACTGCCTCCCAGTCAAAACCGTTTGCCTCTATTTCCGACTGCATCTCACTACCGTATTGCTGCATTTCTTGCCTGGTGATGATCTCGTTCTCAGCTTCAAGATCATATAGCTCCCCTAAATATCCAAAAGCCTAACTTCCTTGCTTTCTTCATTAGCAAATGCACCTTGTTGGTTCAAACGTATTAACATATTATGCAAAATTATGCAAGCATAGCTGATGTTAACTATGTTCTCCTTATACCATTAATAACTTTCTCGCCCTAATATTTAGTAATGCGCCTGCACAACGCCGAACGCTCTCTCTATTTCCTTCATTCAATCTTCTTGTTTCTCCGTATACATACTTTGGTCATCCGTTTCGGGATGATGCAATGGTTTGGCAAATATTGGCCAATTGGGATAAATCCCATCTGCAAGAAAGTACGGCAGCTCAAGATAAATAGCGGAAACAAAAATCCGATTGTTGAAAGAGAACCTAAACTTTTATGTACCATTGGGAATATCCGTAAGTAGGGGGATACAGAAAGCATCTTTTTTTCGTTATGAGTACCATATCGCCCTGGAAACCAATTCCATTTGTACAAATAAAGATCGTACCACGCTTCAACTTGAACAGTTGCTGGTTTTCCATCTTCTGTGTTGTGATACTGCCCTTTCAGCGAGTTCGTAAAGTTTTTCCAGACAATTTTGCAACAGTCGATTGCTCTAACGCATCCAGCGAATCCATATACCTCATATCTCTTCTGAATAGCATCCAATTTCCCCACTGAAGGCTTCCGATTAAGAAATTTGGAGCCATACAATTCAATTACGCACTTGCAAAACTGTTTTAAATACTTTCGTAGTGTTTTGGGCGACATCTTGGCGCTATCATAGAGGTCGTCAAGAGGTCTAGCGCTTCCCAGTCTTCGTATGCAGGCTAGTATCTTAACGTAAGACGATATCCCCTCCCTGCAAGCACAATTTCGACGAGTCTTCCAAATGGAAGGAAAAGCTTCTGTCAGATCTTGATGTAACTTAGAGAACATCGGGCGTGGTTCTCTAAAACTTCTACGAAATTATCGGAGATTTTAAGTCGGAGTTGCTCCCAGATAATCTTTGATACATGTGCGTTTGCCGCGCTCAATGTTTCTTGTTCCCGGGATTCGACCTCTCCAATTCCGGGTCCTGCTACTTGTTACGCCCTTCCGGATTTCATTGACAAAGACAAGTTATTCGCCTATATTGTTCGCGCGCATCTGAATTTCATGAGCAAGCAAAACATTTGTTTGGCGACGGCGCTTTTCGATCCGTTCCTATATACAATCCATGGTTAGTGGCTGGCAGATGGGTGCCAACCCATTCCCGGAACTGTAACTCGTGCAATATTCGGGATGGTCTTGAGGCGACAGGTGGCAATTGATTTACAATTACTTTTAAACGGATAGCTTTTCATTGGCTGTCAGTAACGAGGGGCCCTATTATGAGCTTTGGGTTGATCTCTGACTACACTGTCACTGGTAGGCTTGCAATGTCGTCATTTATTTTTTGACGTGGTATTTCAATTTAGAGTAGTGAGAACTTTACACCACTAGACCTTTGTCTCAGTTAGTAAGTTCATAATCAGTTACATAGCCTATACAATATGATTTCGGTCAAACAGAAAAAGGGTTTGTCATTTCAGATTTACGCGCCAAATATAAAAAACAGTAATTTGATAAATAAAATTTGATTTATTGCAGTTTTATGGTCCGCAACGGTGCGGGCTGTAAATGCACAGGAATGACAAGAACTCGTTAGAGACGGGGTAAATACAGAAAAGGTAGAGAAACTACACAATTGACGGATCACCGGGCCGCTCTACGACCCACCCCAACAAACCATACTCCCTTTTAGCCTGAAACATCGCGAGATCCCTTGAATCACTGAAATTAAGGACAAACTACACCAACATGGGGTTTCAGCCGTGCATGCGGCCAACTCCTTGAAGTTACTGGCCGATACCGCTGCCACAAAATGACAATATCTCCTCGGAACCGTTTGGATCTCAGTCAGATGGTGAGGACTAAAGGGATGCCCCGATTATGGAATGCTTCATTTCACAGGGAAGTTACGCTGCAATTCATAGCATGGCAAATTTTACGGGGGGGAACTGAACACCATCTGGAGCCGTATATCAGATTATCACGTCGAATGTAATGTCAGGAGGGGAAAAGGGACTGAATAAACTATGCAAGACTGCTTTTCGTGTTACTTGTCGTTTGCAAACACGGCGGACAGTAGTACTTCCTGGTTCACATGTTCAAGATCAAGGATCCAGTCTTTGAAAGACTCATGACTAGGTTCCTGAAGGCACTGAAACCTGTTGCATATAAGATTTTGGTTCAAAATGTCGCCGAAAATACAAAATTTTCCAAGTTATTGGAGGATATAACCACTTTATTGACATACAAACTGAAAAGGTATGCTACCGATGTGTCCTTTCAGGAAGCAAGCGGACCAACGGGGATCCATCAAGAATCAAAGTTCTTCTTTAGCGGCAAACATAAATTGTATGACTACAAGACGGAAGTTTCAGTTTTGCCAAACGGTCTCGCTGTCGCTGTTACCAAACGCTAACCCAGGGTCAATATCGGATATTGACATTCGGTACAAGTCGCGCCATTGTCGTAAACGACACCTACGCAAGGAGCCGAAAGAGAGGAAAATTTTGGATGTTCTACCACACAGAGATTTATATCCGGAACACTGGCCGTTTCTGGTGGATAAAGGAAATCAAGGTGTGCTTGACATCTTGCGCGGGATAACCTCGAAGAAGAAACCGTGTAATGGAGAACTGTCACGAACAGAAGAGCATCAAAATCAGTTGATCGCATCTGATCGCATCATAGCGGAGAACTACTTCGGCTGTCAGTGCACTCTGTGGCGGCTTTTTTGCCAATAAGTGGAGGTGGGGAAGGATATTTACGATGATTTTTTTATGTCTACTGCGGCAATGACTAACGCCCACATCCAGCTTCACCCCCTCCGGGTCGAGGTGAGTATGTGCGTGAAATATTACGGTACTGTTAAGGGGAACATACTGTACTGTAGCTGGGGGACAATCTCGGTGGACTTCTATTCAACCTGGTCCTGCACCCCGTCATACTTAAGATCCGGGAGCTCCACGATCGGGGATCCAGGAAGACAACACCGTTGGTAACTTGTTGTTCCATCTATGGTATCATGACGACGGGTCCATCACTGCGAGCCACGTCCAAATCGTCCCCGCTATAGAAATACTTTCGTCTTTCGACGCCAACAGCAGAGGACTACACCGATCCCTGCCTAAATGCAGGGTCTGATGGCCTATTGTGCCGCCGTTACTCGTTCAGTGCCTATATCCGAAGGAGCTGAAGCAATAATATAGCGAGGGTGTACGTGTCCTAAGCGCCCCCGTCTGATCCTTGGACTTTACAAAAATCTTCTTCACAACTCACGTCCAGCCCCTCGAACCGTTCCTCGAAGCCGTCATGGACGTTGAAAATACGCAGGTGGCTTTTCAGCTTTTGTGCAATAGCTTCGAAGGTCTGCAACATACTGAAGGATACCTCCTCCGTGTGGTGCTACCCTCTTGCACGGCAGAGGAAGCCGCTATTTTTGACACCATGATGTAGCGAAGTCCTCGAAAACTCGCCGGAGTAATACTGGACTCGGACATATTCCGAGAACTCCAACAACAGGTGAAACCCCTGGACCCTAAGAAATCCACCCTCGGTTTAGGGTTCAGATCGGCGAAAAGCACCGCGTGGGCCGCTTTCCTTGCCTCCAGTACGGCTGCCGACAGACTGGCCACTGGAATCTTGCCGGAACCTATCACGGATCTCACGGCGTACAATGAGGCCGATCGCACCCACCGAGCATGGTTGATCCCCTGCCTGCCTTTACGACTCCTCCCCTTTAGTGTATTTTGCTCAAGAAAAACCACTCCGCAAAAGAGACTAACAGAAGCAATCCATGCCGCATTGCAAGAAGAGATCCCCCTCGGTGACCAACGGAGGCAAGCGTTCAGGGCTTCTATGGGACTTCCGGCGCAACGGAATGGCCTCGTTGTGCTCCGCGTCCCGGCCTCATGGCTAGTACTGACTCGCGTGAATTCTCAGTGTGGCTGCTGTGCTACCTTCAAGTCCCGCTTTTAGCCCCGGACACTCCGTACTCGAGACATAACTGCCCTGTGGACCTCAACTGCTACGGGGATCATCTCAAGCACTATCTGGATGGCGGGTGATAGGGATAAATTGGCGGGGAAGAGATACTCAGAACCAATTACCCTGAGAAGGAGGTGTTACAAGCGACAAAAGTGCTACCGTGGTATTGTTGTACGAACAAAAAGGGATTGTATATAGAAGAGAGTTGAGGAAGCTAAAAGCAAGTATAAAAGGGGCAGGGTCTACCACCGACGCTCTGCGACCAGCGTAAGAAAAATTTTTCTTTGGTCTGAAGTTGACTCTCAACTTCCTACTACTCGGTCCTTGGCTTTAAGTTGTCTGCCAACTTGCTTGACCTCTCAAGAAGGAAGCACTTTACTCAGCTTATATAGACTTTTCGGCTAATCTTTAAGTCTCAATCAAACATACTGAATACCATAAAACGCATAAAAGGGCATCTTGTGGATGTGATTGGCCAGAGGAAAGATATTAGCAAGGAAAATATCTGTATCTACTCCTCACAATCGTCATCCTCAAGATCAGAACCAAATAACTCTTCCAAAATATCCATACTCTCAATGCAATCCCTACAAATTCCCTCGAACGGCTCAGAATGACAAATGGCTTCATCAGACATATCAAGATCCTCCAACCCTTCCTCGCGACCCTCAGCCTCCGCTCCAACCCAATCCGAAGAATCCAAGATGACGATCACGCCCTCACTCTCCCCTCCATCCTCCACAGCAACTTCCCCACTATTATACACCATCGGTTCCCACGGAGCTACAAAGTCTTCCTCATCCTCGGATCCCTCCATCCCCACAGCAACTTCCCCACGATTATACACCATCGGTTCCCACGGAGCTATAAAGTCTTCCTCACCCTCGGATCCCTCCGCGTCCGACTCAGTCCCCTCTGACTCCTCCTCCGCCTCCTCCAAGAAGTGCCGACGAACCCACTCCCGAACACGCTCACGGTCCATCCTCCTGAAGTAGTCGTCGTAGTCTGTTGGCCCATTATTCATCAGAGCTAGGCCGTTGATGGGGCGAGAGGGACAGTTTTTGGTGATGGGGGCGGAGGGGCGAAGGTTGTTCATTTTGATAGACGTTGGGGAATAGGAGGCAATGTAGGGTGTTTTGGGTGTGTGGGGGGGAGGGGTGATGAGTAAAATGATCGGGGACATTTGGAACTTGGAATAAAGGGGTTTAAATAGGCTCCCAGGGCAGTTTCTATAGATTACGAATAGGTAAAATAAATCTGCAAGGGATTTTGCAGTAGTGCATTTGCGCCCTTCTTCTCAAAAAAGGCGAATTTGGAGGAGGAAGTAAGCAAAAAGGGAAAAGGAACTTGATTCGGGGTCGATTCAGAGGGTTAAATACAGTATAAAAATATCTAGATAAAATGGAAGTAAATTTGGAAATGACGGTGGGAGAAGTTAGGGGCGGGATCGTTGTAGGTTGCTGGATTACACGAAGGGAGGACCATTTCCTGTATTACATGGAGGGACGACCATTTTCTGTATTACAGCGGGCACCAAATTCAACGACACCACCGTCATGTCTTCCTTATCGCCCAGGGCTTGCAGAAAGCAGGCCGCCACCCTGCCATCGAGCAGCGACAGGTGCTTCACCGCACAAGGTCATACATTCTGGTAAGGGGTAACAATTGAGGAACAGACTTCTTCGATGTCACGTTCGTCAACCCCCTCGCTCCTTCTAATAGGAGAGTGCGTACTTTTAATCCACTCACCTCCCTCATTGCAGCAATATCCGCCAAGCGCAGAAGGTATGAACCTTTTCTCACGACTTCTGCTAGCGGAAGGCCTGTGCTTATCCCCATATCCACCCTCGGAGGCTGGCATCCAGACACGTATGCGGTGCAAACCGATGTCGCGCGGGAATTGAGCCGTTCGAATGATGGAGACTTGTGGGAAGGTTCAAGCAGTGCTAACCCAAAGGCACGCTGCTGCGGGCGTTACGTCTAAGGCGGCATGCGAGCTCGCTGGCATTGAGAAGCACTCTCAATGCCGGTGGCACTCTATTACGGACAAAATGAGGGAAAGAATAGATTTATGGAACGCGGGGCACTTCAGAACACTATGGGCGCAAGCACTCGACCAGCCCAAACACCGCACCGCACGAGCTCGGTCCACTTCGGACCAGCAACAGGTCAATGTAAAACGGGCGACAAAACTGGCCAAAGAAGGTGCGTACAGAAAGGCTGCACAAGCTTTGCGCTCGCTAGGCGTTCTACAGCTACCAGTGATGTAATCGGTGCCCTTATCGATAAACATCCCAGCAGGCCCCCGATGAAACAACTCCAGTCAGGGAACATCTTCTACTTACTACAGTTTCCGACCGATCACTGAAGACGAAGTCCTTGGCTCTATCAGGGCTTTTAAACTAGGATCCTCTCCCGGAAGCTCAGGTCTAAAGCCTTGCCACCTGGTAGAATTGCTAAGATGTCCATCCTCATCGGGGAATTCAGGCTTTTTGGCAGCTCTTACGAAACTTGCTAATGTTCTAGCAACTGGAATAAGCACCAGCCGTCCTCGCTCCTTGGATCGCTGGTGCTCCACTTACCCCGTTGGCGAAGAAGGACATGTCGCCCAGGCCAATAGCACAGTGTACCCTTGGGTAGTACGGTAAAGCTATCCGTCGGATGGGGCAAACCAGAAGTGAACTCAGCGTGTAAAAGTGTCTACGATAAGCTTACACTACGTCTAAGCAGTATTTACATCACCTATAGAAAAGAGTACAGTATCTTGGACGTAGCCCAGTCAAAAGGCAGGCGGCGTTGGTTCGTTACTTAAACTGTAAGTAACCGACCACATCCCATGCATTAAAATAACCCAAAAATTTTCCGCTTAAACTGTAATGAAGATCCTGAAACATGGTTTGAATGCCAGTCATTAAACTCTCGAACTTAGAGCACCAGTTGCCGTAAACAAACTTCATTTTTCAAGTACTCGTTGTCCACGATCTTTGCGTTTGCGAATGCATTTACTACGGTACAACTGTGCTGGATTTGACAATCATTGATGCCATTCAAAGTCACAGGGCAAAACAAGAAGAGCATTGTCAAGTACTGATGCCAACGTAATCGTTGAATTCGAGATATTGGCCCGAAAATGGAATCAACAATGTTGAATCAATACATCAGGGGTTTTCCCTTTTACGAAATGGAAAACTTGAGAGTGCTTCTTGTACAGCAAGCCGAGAAGTCGTGCAGCGCCGACGCGGTTTGTGGTTTTTGCTGGCCGACTAATTGCTTGTCATGTACTGTAGGTGTTCACAGCACAGATGCGCTGAGTGATTCTAGATGATGTTACTCACAGTAGTAGTGCTTTCTTTCGACGTGCGGTGCACACGTTCCTAGTAGCCGACAAATAATCGGCTAAATAAATCGGGCATTCTTTCAAAACTTTCAGCGAATAAAGCCCCAGCAGTTTCCCGATTTTGATATGATGAGCTATAATGTCACAGACACACTGATGGTAGGATTAGTCCCAGCATTAACTATTTATCCATGCTGGGTCTTTAAGGCAGAGAGGAGGCGAAAAATTAATAAGAGTTTTGGTACCATCGCTTCCGGTGATAATGCAGGGGATTCTACGAGGACAGAAGACGAGGTAGTGACTTTGCACACATAGTGGAAAAAATGTGATCCTTGTTACGAATGTACTCCATGTTGTGCGCTCTGCAGCGTTTGGTTATCAATAATATCTATGCAATCGAAGAGTCGTTATCATCTCTATCATAGTACCACAGTGGCTGATAGTTGAAGGATTGACGAGCTGAGAGCGTATCTTCTTGTAGTTTACCGCTGATTACAAGTTTTCAATGGGGCAGATGGACAGAAACGAGATAGGGTTGGAGCAAGATATTTTGGATGACAGGTTATGCACATGTTGTTCGTCTTGGACTTTATGTTGAGGATGATTAGCGGTGGTTTAGGGCAAACAGTCAAATGTGTGTTGACTGGGCTTGAGCGTCGCATGAATCGTTCCGTAATCAGTTATGGTTGAATTGCTTAAAAGATATTTCGCTGACCAGCTAGAGAGGAGAATTTTATTTGAAAGCTAGTGGCCGATCTGGTCCATCGAGCTAGCTCAGCCGATCTGGTCCATCCAACTAGCTCGTTACTGAACAGTTGGTCGGTCGCCGCACTCTAGACAAGCAATGAGTAAATAAATTTCATCACTAGATCCAGCATGAAACAGGCGACCCAAATGATGGTCCTAAAAGAAAACTAGTCTGTATTGAACAGAAGGATCGTAAAAAGATGGGATGGGCTGTACTGCTGATGATGTTTGGTATGGTGGTGGTCGACAGGAATGAGTTGGTAGTTACGGAGGTTCTTCTTTCTGTGAATGAGCATGTGGTCTGCACGAGCAACGTATGGAGCTGGCGGTGTCTTGTCCTACAAGGCAGATTTTGGGAGATGGCCGATTTCAGGAGGCACAACATTGGCCAAAAATTCTTTCCAATATATACAAGATAAGTAATGAGTAGAGATCCTTCTATATGGCATTGCTGTGTCCACACAGTGTCTCGAGACCGAGTTGTTGATAAAGAACATGCGGGGCTTTGTTGATGTTTCTCTTGTTTGGAGCGTGTAGATCGCGAGAAGATGTGCGTGTATATTGATCAATGCAGTACATGAGGGTATTAATGCAGATGGTGATTGTCGTGGGCTAGGTCGGGGGTGATTTCAACGTATGGTTTATATTGTCTTGCCCTGGGGGCCGGACTCGCGGCGCCGCCGATAATATTCGAAGAGTGGCGATTGTCGTGGACAACAAGTGGTGGATTTAACGTGTACTTACCAGTGTAACTGGCTGTACGACTTTGAGCAACACATGCCGTGACAGTTGAGCTATTGTGCTGTACTCTAGTGCATTAGCTGATTATAGAGTATTACTACTGCAGTTTAGTGTAGGTATTTATAATGATGATATAGAATTGCCTTGTCAACAAGGCCAAAGTAGAAACACATGCCTCACACGAGTAGGGTGGGCCAGAAATTAGAGTGATGTCCTACGGAGTACAAATTTTGGCTGGATGCATGGCAAGCATTTTTGTACTGTACACTGTACTGTACAGTATTTCTACAACTGTACAGTACAGCGTAAGGGCTGTACTGTACAGTTTGTAGAAATAGATTAGTCACTTGTTTTGACGTGGCAATGTTTTACAGAAGTGCAAATGTCAATCTACCTCTAAAGCAACGGGATTTTGGTCAATCTAAATTTGAATCCCAAAACTTGGGACTCGAGTGGTTCAAAACTGCAAACACTGCAAAACTGATGGGCTCAGGGGGCATTTGCTGTGTCGGCAAATCTTGTCGGGTTTAACAAAGAAGCGGGATTCTACCCTGTCTCGAGCGTAAGGCACTCTTGAGATATTGCGGCGATGAAGTTGAGCAGCAAAATGAAAGATCCTTGAACATTCACTTGGGTGTATGCAGTAAAGCACCTAAACTTTTCTTCCTGGCTGAAGTGTATATACGTGCCGTATTGTTAGAAATGAAACTTCTTGGGACAGTAGCAAATACTGTAATGCACAGTTCGTAGGACGTGTAGCATACGGTTTTACAGTCAAGTGCCGCACGGCATTTTCTGTTACAATTACGAGACTGTTAGTCTCGATGAGAGGAGGTACCTGCAACTGATAATTCGTGCCGCTGTTGCAAGGAGGAGAGGGAGAAGGTTGGAAGCTGCAATAAATACAAGGTTTGTCGCGGCGGGAATTGAGCCGTGATGACTAGGTTATGTATAGCGGAGGCATTCGAATAAGAGAAGGATCCTTACTCATTGCCTATCTTCAAGGTGTTGAAATTGAGATTAGAAAATGAAAGAAAATAGCTAGTTGGCCTAGCGTACAGTAGCTATACGTACGGTAGAATACAGTACAGTACCTGTATTGTACAGTATTGTACTGTACTGTACAGTACTGTTAGAATGCAAAAAAAGATATACCGTAATTCCAAAGTACAGTACAGTATTGTACTGTGGAACTCCAGAATGTTGCTGTGTCGTTTACGGTACTGCACATTGAAAACTTGCAATCTACAGTACAGTACAGCGGCAGTCAAGTCAAAATGACCCTATAGTGGAAACTCAAGATAAGTAAAGAGTGAAGGTTCATCATCACAGCACGCTGCAAGGTGCCGACCTCAAATTTAAACTGAAGAAGTGCCCTAATTTACCAAAAGGATTACTGTAAAGTACTGTACCATGTGCAGCACCTGTACAGCTGAACCAGAAGTGAGTTAAGGTGTACAGTAAAGTACTGCACCCAGCAGTATGTTTGGATATTTGGTGAAATTGCCAGGCTCTCAAAGAGTACAGTACAGTACTGTACTGTCCAGTATCTGGTTGACTTTGGGAAGGTACTCTCAAGGGCAGTGTACAGAACTTCAACTGTAAAACGGAGAAAATAATAATGGCAGCACAGTATGATACAGTACTTTACAAGGAAAGGCTTGTAGTGCATTGTTAGCGGTGGTCCCAGGACACGCGTCATGATTTGAGATTGTGAGGAGGCTTTTCGTGTGGCGCAATTTCGGCATAAATGCCTCAAATGTGACGAGCTACTCGCGCAAATCCGTAGTGGACACAACCATCACAAGAAATTGTTTCCCTCTACAGTAGTTGCTAAGGGCGTTTCCAAAATTTGTACAAGACACATTTAATGTGTCTTGTAATTTTAAAGTTAAAATTGAATCGAAATGTTCACCTTCCAATATTTTATATTAAAAATATCCAATAAAAGTTTTTTTTCATTTTTTTTCCATTGTATTTGCAACCAATGTTGGTTAATGGTTAGCAGTACAGTACAGGATGGCTCATGCTGATGTCAAAATGCACAACCGCTTCTCTCGAACTCCCTCAAATATTTCCTTTGTATCACCCCGTGTGTTTCGCTAGACTCGGAAGTGCGAGAACAACAGTCCAGACCTTAGCTCTCCATTCTACAACTTGCCGACTCAGCCGCCCTCTTATTTTCCCCGACGCTCGACCCCTCTCTTCCCCTCCCCGCAACCACTCTCGGTTCCCGCTCCCCCTCATCCTTGTACCTACTCCGCGCCCGCCATTCAAACGCATTGCCTCATGGATTCCGATGCGGGTTCCATCTTTGATGATCTAGCTTCCCCAGGTCTCTCCCTTCTCGACCCTCACCCTCCCTCACATCCCCACCTCATCCAGCCAATCCCCCTGCCACCGCTGAAATCGATCTCATCACCATGACCGATCCAATATCAGACTGGGACCGAGCCCTTCTTTCCCATCCTCTTCCTCCCCCATCTCGTTCCTTACAATTCCCTTCTCCACATACCCCCAATCTTCATCTCGCATGGATGGAATCTACTCCTGCACAAATATTTCCTGCGCCCCTTGACCCATTCCAGCAACACGCAACCCCCCTTCCACCTCCTCACCCTAGTTCTCGTACTCATGACGATGACGAGGACTCAGTCGATGACATCTCTCCCCCTTCCGAATCTCTCCAGACACATGAAAATCCCTCCAAACCCGCCTCCCCAACAGACATCGGTACTGCTGTTCAACTCGCTTCCCGTAACGCAAAGCCCGTGAAACCCACTCGAAAACCCCGTGCACCTCTCAAATCAGAGCTCGTTGTCGGCCCCACAAGAGGAAACGTCTCCCATACTCGTCGTTGTCGCGCAAAGGTTAATAACAACTTTGAACGTCTCCTCGATGCACTGCCTCCCCCTCCCGATGGAGTCGAGGTTAAGCATAAGGCTCAAATCCTCGCCTATGCCATCGAACGTTTTCGTGTTGTCCGTTGTCACAACATGCGCCTTGAAATGCAGCTCGCGTTAAGCTCCCCGTATCAAATGCAGAGATGGGTCCATTCAGTCGTCTCCTCGGCAACCAACTTGCGGGATGCGTTGAAGCCGTTTATGGCTCTTATATGCCTAACCAAGAAATGGAAGTATGCAGAGCTCTGGGCCCCGTATGTCAAACCAGGTGCCTCTCATTCCACTGCACTCAAGTATTTGACTGGTGCCTTGCCGCCCACTGTCGAGGGTGAAGAATTGCAGCGACTACGTCATTATCGTTCAAATTCCCGCAAATATGTCTTCGAGCCACGAAGTGGTGTCCCGGGAAGGGTGTTTTTGACCATGCGCCCGGAATGGTTGCCCCTTTTAAATGATGCCGTGGCTTTCCCAAGGGCTCCTCACGCAGTAAGACACAAGGTGGAGGTTACCTTTGCTGTCCCTGTCATTGTCAACGGCAGCGTCCAAATGGTGGTCGAGTTTTTTGACACAAGGAGGAGGGACTATGATCCAGAGACTATGAACATGGCAAATGACATTGCCATTTTGTTTGGAAAGGCATTTACAGGTCAGGGTGGTGGGCTCGGAAGTAGGGGGGAACTTTGAAGAAGCGCTTCGAAGTGGCTAGAGATGATGAACTCGGCAAGACTTCAACAATGGTCTAGTGTCTATCCGCAATAGCACAGTCTTCATACGAGGCACACTTTGTCCTCATATGAGGAAAACCTCTTTATCATGTAAAAAATGTACAGTAACTAAAATATTATTTTTGGGGCCCGTAAATATTTACTAACAAATATAATCTAGTAGCATAGAATTACAGTAAAGAGGTGCTCAGTGGCTTCAGCTCTACACCGCTTCGGCTACATTCACCTGCACGCACTGATCGCCCCTATCTCGCTCCAAAGTTGCCAATTCCTCCCGCCAACATTCTCGACTTGGTGGAGATCTGAAGACTTAAACGGTTCAAAATTTTCTTGCTTTTGTGTTTGTTTTGGTCTTGCGTTACTGGTTGGACGCCGATGTGCGGCTACGCATTCGCGTCCTAGCGTTCCGCAATCGCCCCGGTCCCGCTTTCCTCCACGCACATCCCCCCGCCGACACGGAAGTGTCTGCCGTTCACTGGAAGACGATTTTACGTCGCTACCTTGGGCTGCCCGTTTACGATGAATCACTTCCTCGGAACTGCGAGCATTGCAAACTCCAGATGGAGAGGTTAGGAGACCACGCTGTGGACCTGTGCCCCTCTGGGTTCGGTTGCAAATACCGGTATGACTCGCTTCGCAACGTCATTGCCGGCCGTATCGCCCGTGCCGCAGGCCTGGATTGCCAGTTCGAGGCCTCACTCCTCGTGCCAGGCACTGAGCTGCGACCCTCCGACATACTGGTCCACCCACCAGCAGCTCCTGACGGTACCATAGTCCGAAGACGCATCAGTACAGTCGCCTTCAAAGGCACCATGCACAAGTAAGATACTGCTACTGCAGCTGCCACGGCCGGTATTTAGGCTCAAAGGTTCTTGATCCCAACACTATCTGCCACTTCGAATTCTCGTACTCGAAGTGCCCGAAATGCACAGTGAATATGTCGCCGAAGCAGTACGTACCGCTGCACGATACTCAATTATGTGAAGCTAGCACAACCGCCGTCCCCACTCCCACCCCAGTGCCGGATGACACAGCCCCCGCACCAGTCCCTGTCCCGGAAGACCCAGCACCTGTGGGAAGTGCACCAGAACCGCCGACAACCATACCCCAGCCACAGTCCCTGCCACCAATTGAGGAAATATTCATGACACCCACGCCCGACATGACGCATATTCCCACCAAATTTAGGGGATCCCACGCAAGAGCCAGGGCTTTCAACCCACTCACAAGCCTCAACGCTGCTCACGCAGAGAAGCAGCGGAAATACCAAGGGTTCCTTGCTGAGCTGCCTGGGAGAAACAGGCTGGTTCCTGTTCCCATCTCAACGCTTGGAGGATGGCATCCGGCGGTGTTCTCCGTCGTCAAGGAACTCGCGAGAACCGTTGCCACCCGCGCAATGGAACGGTTTTCGAAGGTTAGAGGCATTCTTTTACAGCGGCACTCCGCTTTGACAGTAACCTCCAATGCCGCTTGTTTGCTGGCTGGCCTCCCTTCCACCTTCTGGTAGATTGGAGTGCCACCCACAGCTTTCGACGCATTGTACGGTTTCGCAATTGGCTTGACAATGATACGATATCTACGCTCCGGTACAAATTTACTGGATACCAACCCACATATCTACTACAGTAAATTGACCCCCTACAGTAATTTAGGGGATTACTCGCGGAGTTATATGCTTTTTATTTCCTGCAGTCATGTTGACGGACGTGTTGTTACTCTCTTCCCCTTGAAAGGCGCAGGCAATCAATTACTGAGAAAATGAGGGAACGGGCGGAGCTATGGAATTCTGGCCGATACCAGACATTGTTGAAAAAGGCAACCCAACGGCTTGCCCCACACGCAAAGGGTACGCCGTCTGCTCCTGAGCAGCAACTGTGTAACATCCGCAGAGCGACAATACTGATCGAAGCACTACTCGCGAAGCACCCACAGAAACCCCTCCACAGCAGACTGCGTATCCACCTTCACTTGACGGTTTCCCGCCCTTCCGTGACTTTTCAAAAGAGGAGGTGCTCGCAGCCGTCCGCGCCTCCAAACTGGGTTTCTCCGCAGGGGGCTCTGGACTTAGCCATGTCACCTTGTTGAACATCATATTGCCATCATGACCCCACCTACGGATGAAGCACCGATTAACCATGGAACATCGCCCGCTACAAAGCAACCAGCCTTCTGCGTTATGGCTATCCCGCCGAGATAAGATATCCCCACAGTCCAAACGAGGGCTGCCGCACCCAGGAAATGCGCCCTGTGCCGCGACACAAACCCCGCCTGCAAACTGTGGCACAGCTCGTGGCCCACCTCAGACAAGCCCACTCCCGGAACTCCAGGAAAGGGCTACCCAAAGTCCATCAGCGGGTGAACCTCCAGAAGTACCTCGCAACTGTCGGATATTGGTACTGTGGCTGCCACTACCAATACATGGAAAATACATGGAAACGCAAGTGGCCAAGTCGCGCCCAAATCACCTCTTCTCGTTTTCTTACGAGCGCTGCACTGGTTGCTCTGTGGAGTCGTTGCCAAAATCATACGTTCCACCCGACTCGCAGCTGCAACCCGATGTCACCGGACCGCAAACATTCCCAACCTCCCGCCTTGTCGACGACGACCCCGCTCCGCAAGTACCCACCCCACCACACTGCCCCCAGCTCAAGAGGACGGTGCTCAAGCCGCCATCGCAGCAATACCACGATAGAGTCTCCCAAGCCCGAAGGACCTCTTTACCATGCTTACACCAGTCTTGACCCATATTCCGACACGCTTCCGTACTGAGCTCGGTGACCTGTTCTCCCAGACCCTGCGCGACGCCGCGCGCGCATGCGAAGCAGGCAGCGGGGACAGCGTCGAGAAGCATAGAAGGTGTTCCTCTTTCCAAAGGTCATGCTGTGCCTGTGTAAGACTTGCAGCATGCTTTGTTGCTTGAAACGTGATTACATCCGGTTGTAATAATTCAGCTGTTACAGCTGTAATCAATTTTAGCTGGAAGACAGCCCATCATTCCAGCTGTAGGCATGCACTCTTGGATGCTGTTAATGCTCTCCACTCGTTGTCAACTAGTTGTTGATCTGTTACAGATCAGATAGATAGAGCATGAGATAATGATGATAGTTTGCTATCTTATGGATGCTAGAATGCCTTGAGGATCAGAAAAGATGGGGGTACATCTCCGAGAGTAAAAAAAGTCACTTGAAGTTATCCTCTTTTCCTGATACTGCTCTGTTAAGTCCTTGTTTCATCTACCATTGTTCAGCCTTCGCTGACTTGTCCGAGCCTTTATTTAGTTATGGGCCCAGGAGATCTTCCAAGTGGTCCCAAGTTCTCATGGGATGTAAAGAATGCGCCGTGGACAGATGGTAAAGGGGTACAAGAAGGTTTTTATGAAGCCGTGAAGTTATGGAAGAACTTCCATGATATGTTTTCTGAAGCCAACAGCAACAAGATACCGGTTAATCTTCAAGGGATTGTTTTGCAGTCACAATGTTTTGGACGCGCTGCTGATCTCTGTAAGAAGGTTGAGAAAAGTGTTATTCGATCAGAGAACGGTGCTTTGGCGATTGCAAAAGCAATACATAGGCGTGATCCGCTTTCTATTGTGACTAGCACGTTTTCCAAATTTTCAGCCTTGCTCCATACGATGCGAGGAGACAATGAAAATCTAAAGAATTTCGAGTCGCGTTTCGATGCAGCCGTGAGTGGCTACAACTCTGCTGCTCCATCTTCTCGGTTACCTGAGTCGTTGGTAGCCTTCATTTTGGTGGGAAATGCGAAGCTCAATGACAGTCAGAGAGTGTCTATTTTATCTGCTGCTGCACCTAAGGCATCTGATGGAACCGGTGTAAATGTGCAGAATGAATCACTTGATTGAAGTCAAATTCTATCCCAAATTAAGTACGCGGATGTGGCATCTATCATTCGATCGCTTGACAAACCTTTGAGTAGTACCAGTATATCGCAGTCCGCGATGAATGCCAATGCTATCTCTCTTGGTGGTAAGCAAGGCAAGAATGGCTCGAGAACTGAACGTTCAAAACTTGATGAAATTAAGGCCAGGTCTCGTTGCTACCGTTGTAAGAAGATGGGGCATTGGAAAAATGACCCTGAATGTGAAGGAAAACCTCCACGTGGCGATGCAAGTAAAAGTAAAGACGATAGGAAAATATCTGCGATGCCAACTTCTGGCCAGGACCCTCCACGGAAACAAGGCAAGACAGGCACGGTCAGTTTTCATATGGCTCAGCTCAATGATGATGATTTTTATGATACACCAGGGCCATTAGTTGATGACGCTGCTCCATACAGCGGCATGGGACTTCAGGAGTTTTAAGTTTTACAGCGTGTGATTATGCCATCTTGGAATGGCGAGCTTGATCCTGTCCCTGAAACAATTGGTGAGAACGCTTCATGGCAGTATGGCCGTGGTGCTCATTCAAGCAGATCTAGGAGAATTATTGGCTCTGTCGTGCTGATGTTACAGTCTGATCAAGGAAGCACAGTTTATATTCGTCATCTCATTATAGAAGGATCATCTCAATGGGTGGTTGGTAGAAATGTTACCAAACATTCCATTATCAACCATCTTGATGGGGATTACCTGGAGTTTGAAATACCGTCCACTGGTGAACGTAACACTCTGGAGTTAGTCGAGCATGGCAGGCACAGTTATCTACGCCGTGAGCAGTTCTATCATGATGGTATCCCTCTATACAAGACCCTGTGTCAACAAAGCTATGTGCTCTATCATCTACGCTCACATGGCCAGAGACTAAAAAGATTGTTAATCGAGTCCATGAACGTGTATGCGGACATGCATCATATAATGATATTCGGTTACTATTGGAACGTAACAAGATTTGGAACACTGATTGTGCTCATTATTTGTCCGAAATTTTGGAACGATGCCCTAACTGTCATATCGTTGGTCGTCCTGCTGGAAACCGTCCTGTTTCACTCCACACGCTCTCTCGTGGTTTCAATGCCTTGGTCAATATTGATCACTTTCACCTGGAAGAGGATGTTTTTCACATTATGGACGTGTCAACTAGGTACTCCTCTGCTACCGTTGTTGAGTCTCGTGACATGGCCTCAGCTATTGAGGTATTCGAGGGACACTGGATTACACCGTTTTGGGCTCCTTCTGAGGTGCAGGGAGACAAAGCATTTCATAACGATCAGTTTGTCGGCTACCTAAAGCTTAATGGTTCAACATTTCGTCCGTCCCCTCCACGTTGTCACAGTAAGAACGCTGTTGAGTCTAAACATCGTGTCATCCGTGATGTCTATTTCCGCCTCAAATCTGCTAACCCTAAAGTTAAAAATCGAGTGCTTGCTCTCCAAGCGATCAGGGTGTCAAATGATCTTTATGGGAATGATGTCGCATCGGCTAATGAGGAGGCAAAGGGTTACACAAGCCCTCTACAAAATGGAACGCTTCCAGTAATTCCAGATGAGGTCATTACTGCACATAATGAGTTGGTAGCTAAACGGAAGCTTAACAAGATACTCCGGCCACATTTAGTTTAGTATAGGCATGTTGCTGTTGGAGATATCGTTCAAGTGTTTATCAAACGAGATTCTGACAAGCGAGGTACCTGGTCACAACCAACACCTGTTCTCAAGTATGAAACCCAGTCTATGATTGTCACAATGTCTGGTAATAAAGGGAAATACGTAGACGCTGCCATAAAAGACGTCCGATATGCTGTTGAAGGTAAGGATTGCTTGGCTACTGCAATTGAGGAAGCTATCGATGCATGTTCGGATGCAATTGAGGAGTCTGTGAGTGAATCAATGGCACAAGAATTTGATGCTGACTTTGAAGGAGTTGGATCCTCCAAATGTAACGAAAACGATGGCGAACCTCATATAAATCCTTTGGAGTATGTACCAACGCCTAATCGATTGCACAATGGAAGCCGATATGATTCGCGCGCTTTGCCCCGGGTGAACTACGCATCTGGCATTGAGCTTGCTCCTGGATCTTAGCTTTTGAGCACGAGTGCTGCGGATTTTTAATTGTACATGAAACGTTTTGGCTCAAAGGAGTTTCTCTTGCATCAAGCACAAGGTTTACCTACGCATGTTACTGAAATTGCGTATGTCACTGAGGAAGAGGTATTTCTCAAGCATTCCCGGAAAGTTCATGTATCTGATGTTCCCAAAAATGCTAATGTTATTAGGAGTCACGTTATTTATAAGATTAAGGATCGTGATGATGATAGAAAGTACTGCAAGGCAAGGATTGCACCTCATGGAAATGAGGACCGGGAAAAGGAAGGGCTCAAAACAGACTCCGCAACATGTCCCCTTGTTGGGTTTCGCGTCTTCCCGTCGATTTGTGCCTTGTATAGATTTTTTATCGCAAAGGTGGACATTAAGAGCGCCTTTCTGCAGTCCGGAAAAGCAGAGAGAGATGTCTATGTGGTGCCACCAAGAGAGTGCACAGATCGTAGATTCTATTGGTTGCTTGATGTTGCAAGTTATGGGCTTGTGAATGCTAACGCTAAGTGGCAAGTTCACTCTGACGGAACGTTTTATAAGCTAGGATTAAGTTCTGTTGTGTTTATCCCCCAGTTTTTCTATCAGCGTACTGGCGGACAGCTTAGTCTTCTTGTTGTCAAAGCAACGGACGATATTCTCGTAGGTGGTGTGGAAGCCGATGTGAGATGATTTGTTGAGTCCCTGGGATCCTGTTACACACTAGGAACTGTTGTGTTCCTACCTGGAAAAGTTCGTTACTTTGGTTTATCAATTGAGCAAGATAAGGATGGAGCAATACGCTTATCTGCAGAGGAGAAGCTTAACAACATTGAAGCAAATGTTATTAGCAGAACGAGACGTAAACAATTTGAAGATGCTCTGAATGCAATTGAATTGACAGCATTAAGTTCTGTGAATGGTCCGATAGGTTTTCTCGGCACTACTGTAAGTCCGTTGGCTGCTTTCGCTCGCAGTTTTCTGCAACAATCAAAAGATGGCTACTGTGTCAAGAACCTAGTCTCTCAGTGCAACATGCTTAAGAAGTTGAAACAGTTTGGAACTGTATGCTCATATGTGAGGCCTGAAAACAGTAAGCAGTATGAATTGTCAGTACTATATTTCTCGGATGCCGGACGTCAATCAGGATAAGGCCAGCTTGGATTTTTTGGCGGTCTGCTCATTGGACCGTTAGCTAGTGGTTCTATCTTACATCCAATCAGCTGGTCATCACATTTGTCGAAACGATCTGTTCGTTCGATTGATTCAGCGGAGATATTGGCAGCTGGAAATGGCATTGACGAAAGGAAGATGATTGCCAATGTTTATCAACGCCTGTTAGGAGTTACAGTACACCTCTGTGTAGCAGTGGATTCGAAAGATTTATTTGCGTCCTTATCTACCTGTCATTCACCTGAAGATAAGTCTATTGAGGCAGATTTGCAGTCAATGAGGTACAACTTCGACGAGACTAATCGTCGTAACAAGTTGATTTGGATTCCGGGCAAGGCAAACCCAGCTGATCCTTTAACCAAGAAGGATAGTCCTCTCACAGAAGTGCCTCAGCTAATGTTGTTTCAAGGATCGCTCCCTTTGGATTTACTTAAGATGAAATCCGTTGAAAGCTCCCGATCTCTTGGGTAATTTTCCCTGCCAAGGAATAAGAAGGAATGTGTAAGACTTGCAGCATGCTTTGTTGCTTGAAACGTGATTACATCCGGTTGTAATAATTCAGCTGTTACAGCTGTAATCAATTTTAGCTGGAAGACAGCCCATCATTCCAGCTGTAGGCATGCACTCTTGGATGCTGTTAATGCTCTCCACTCGTTGTCAACTAGTTGTTGATCTGTTACAGATCATATAGATAGAGCATGAGATAATGATGATAGTTTGCTATCTTATGGATGCTAGAATGCCTTGAGGATCAGAAAAGATGGGGGTACATCTCCGAGAGTAAAAAAAGTCACTTGAAGTTATCCTCTTTTCCTGATACTGTTCTGTTAAGTCCTTGTTTCATCTACCATTGTTCAGCCTTCGCTGACTTGTTTGAGCCTTTATTTAGTGCCACCCGGGTAATCAGGACTTCTTTGAGAACCCCGAAGCCCGTAGTCATTCTAACGGACAATTACTCCGTGAGAGCATAGGTCTTTGGCGTGCAGGGCAATACGAGACCTTCTGGTGCACTGCACTCGCCCTTTCCACCTGCCGCGCAGTGACGAAATTGACACAATCAGAACAAAAGTGAAAATTCGTCGCTCACTGTTCGCCAGCTACAGAAGGAGAGTACGGGAAGGCTGCACAAGCACTGAGCTCACTTGGTGCACTTCCGGCCACACAAGACGTTTCCGATGCACTCCGCGCTAAGCACACACAGGGAAAATCAAACTCCCACTGCGGCAAACTCGTCCCAGCCGATACTTTCCCTCCGTCCACAGAAGGGGTCATACGTGTGGTTCTCTCGTTCAAACCTGGCTCCGCCCCCGGCAGTGCGGGCCGACGCCCTTCCTACCTCGACGAGCTCCTCCGAAACCCAACTTCCTCCTCCCGTGGAAGAATCCTCGAATCCCTCACGGAACTTGTCAACGTCCTCGCCACAGGGAAAGCCCCGATTGCTCTCGTCCCATGGATTGCCGATGCCCCGCCAACCCCGCTCGCCAAGAAGGATATGACCCCGCACCCCATCGCTGTTGGCGAGACACTTCGAAGACTTTTCAACAGCTTCCTCACGTCCAAATCAAAGAGAAAGGCGGCAGAGTCCAACCACTCCAAGTGGGAATCGTGACGAGCGCCGGGGCTGACGCCGTAGTTCACGGCATCCGGCGAATGGTGACCAAAGTGGGGGCAAGCCCGGAGTTCGCCCTCTTATCCGTTGACTTGAAAAATGCTTTTAACCTATGCAGTCGCGCTACGTTCCTCGAGGATACTGAACGTAATTTCTCTCAGTCGCTAAGGTGAGTGCTGTACTGTTACAACAACGACCCACCATATTTGTGGACGGGGTTCAATATAATGCGCAGCCTCATTTGTACCCAACAGGGTGAACCACTCGGTAACCTACTTTTCGATCTGGTCTTGCAGATCGTGGTTCGGAAGCTACAACAAATCCTGTCGTTCTGCGGAGGGGACGAAGAGGTGCGCAATGTCTTCTTACAGCTGTGGTACCACGGCGATAGGTACATTGTCGCCCAACGCGAAGCATTGGTGAAAGCCATTCACATCCTGTCTTCTGCGGAGGCCGTAAGCCTGGGCGTGCACCTTTCTCTCCCTAAACGCAACATCTGTGGCCCACAGCTCCACAGCACTCGTTCAGAGCTGTGTATCCATCAGAAATCAATCAGGAATACAGCGAAGGAACCGTGTTTTTCAGTACCCCAGTAGGTTTCTCTAACTTTACGGAGTGGCACTTCAACGACCATGTTCACCCCGTAGAGCCGTTTGTGCACACTGTTCCAGATATTCAAGACGCACAAGCCTCCTTTCAGATCCTGAAAAATGGCTTTGGCGTCTGCAAGCTCGTCCACCTTCTCCGAGTGACCCCGCCCACTTGCACGGCGAAAGGAGCACAGTATTTCGACAACTGAATGGAATCAGCTATTCGCACGCTGGCAGGTGGCGTCCTACACAGCGGCATATGTAAGGAGTTGCAGCTACCCCTCAAACCAATCGCAGATAAGCACGCCACACTGGGACTTGGTCTCACATTAGCGGCAAACATGCCATCAGCCGCCTTTCTCGCATCCAGCGCACAGACCATCAAGTTCTGCGGGCGTTTCCTAATCCGGCCTGTAACCGAGTTGGCCACATGCGACGAGGCCAAAGCCGCATTTAGGGCATAGTCCTCCTGCTACCGCCCACAGGACTTACTGCCATTCAGCATCTTTTGTTCCAACCACCCACGCACACAAAAGTAGCTGATTGATGCAGTCCACAGGGCTCTCCACGAAGAGCTGCCTCAGGGCGACACCCGCACAGGAGCCTTTCGGGCATCCATGAAAGTACCTGGTGCCAAAATCTGGGTCCACTGCGTTCCAAGGTCAGGTCTCAAGACCGCCATTACCACACAGAACTTTTCAATTTGGCTCCAGTATGTTTGTCAGGTACCCCTGCTCGCACCGGGAACCCCCTGCCCAAGAGCTTCTTGCTCAGAAACAATGTACGTCCATGGAGACAACCTGCTCCATTGCAAGTATGGCCGACAAAGAATCGACCGCCACGACGACCAAGTATCTGTCCTGGGAAGCGACCTCGCCCTTGCCACAAGGCACCCCACCCTCGAGCCAAGACCACCAGGGGAACGCAAAGCCAGACCAGACATCAGAGCGACTGGTGCCACCGGGGGCACCGATTACTTGGTGTCACATTTGTCAACCCCTTGGCACCCTCTCATCGGAGGACGGGACCTTCAACCCCCTCACCAGCTTGAGCGTCGCCTACGCGGAAAAGCTCCGGAAATACCAGGAGTTCGTTGCTGGATTGCCGGGCAGGAATCGGCTGCTTCCCATCACAATCTCCACCCTCGCCGGCTGGCACCAAGACAACTTTTCCCACTTGACAGAGGTGGCACGCTCAGTCGCTACTCGTGCCAAAGACTAATTCTCCAAGGTCAGGGACACACTCCTACAGCGGCATTCTGCGTTCATGGTTGCTTCGAACGCCCCACGTCTGCTGACAGGGCTCGTAGCAACCTGTTGGTCGTCGTTCCGCAGCTCCTATTTTTACCGTAGTGTTTTCTCCGCCGCCGCCGCACTGCACAGGCTAACGGGAATTTCACCCTGTGTTCCACTCGCAGTAAACGAACCCAAACGTTTCCCCTTGTTGACCTGCTGCGATCCCCACCCCGTCTGGTCCACCCAGATTCCTAGCCGCGCTCTCGAAAGTCGTCAACGTTTTGGCACCCGGCAAGGCTCCAGCTGCCCTCGCCCCCTTCATCACCGGCGCGCCCCTTACACGCTTGGCCAAGAAGGACCTGACGCGGAGGCCAATCGCTGTCGGTTAGACGCTACACAGATTGACTGGTAGCTGCCTCATAACAAGGGCCTCCGCGAAAGCCGCCGCATACCTCCAACCGCTGCAAGTCGGCATCGCCACCAGATCCGGCACCGATACTGTAGTCCACAGCGTCCGACGGACTGTGCACAACTTTAGCCATAGCTCCAAATATGCCATTCTGACGGTAGATTTAAAGAATGCGGTCAATCTGTGCAGTAGACCAGCCTTCTTGAGAGCAGTCAAACCCCTATTCCCCAAATTGTTCCCATGAGTCGCACACTGCTTTGCGCATGACCCTGCATTCTTATGGTTCGGTGGCCAGATCATCCGAAGCAAACAAGGCACGCAACCAGGCGACAATCTCTGTGAACTGTTGCTCGAGCTGGGGCTACGCCCTGTGATCTTCAAAATGCAACAACTTTTGCGATCAGGGGACGACAAGGAACAGCAAGTCGGCAATCTGTTGTTTCAACTCTGGTACCACGACGATAGGTACATCATCGCACGACACGACCAGCTCCGTAGAGCGTTGGGCATCCTCTCCTCATCGGACGCAATAAGCAGGGGACTGCATGTGGCTATGGCGAAATATCGGATATGGTGGCCTAATTCACCGCAAGAGTCAGTACAAAGCTTGTACCCACCAGAAATCACCCAAGAGTACAGTGAAGGCACAGCCGTTTTGAACACTCCAATTTGCTTCAGACTTTACCCAAAAGTACTTCACAGCTCACGTCGAGTCTTTGAAGCCGTTCCTTAACACCATCATCGACCTCGGGGACACGCAGATCTCTTTCCAGCTTCTGCGCAACTGTTTTGGAGTTTGCAAGATCGGCTACCTGTTACGCGTAGTGCCAACATCATCCACGGCAGAGGGCGCTGCGAAATTTGGTGAGATGATGGAGAGCTGCGTGCGGACACTAGCCGGAGGAGTGCTAGACTCAGACATATTTAGAGAACTGCAGCTCCCAGTCAAGCTGACGACGAAAGAACCATCGCTTGGGGTTGGATTCACATCCGCAAAGTCCATTGCAGCCACTGCCTTCCTCTCCTCCAGCTCGGCGTAAAATAAGCTGTACGCAACCCTTCTGCCCCCTTCCATCAGAGATCTGGCAACATACCAAGACACCTTGGACATCCATCGAGCTTAGTTCCTTGCATGCACGCAATCCAGGATTCTCCAGCTCAGTGCTTTCTGCTCAAGCAAAACCTCATCGCAGAAGGCCTTGACGGATGCAATCCGCGAAAGAGGGGAAAATGTGGGGTGATTTAATATTTGAAAAATATGGTCGGTTGTGGCCCGGAATATCCTACAGGGTGCCCAGTAATACCTCTGAAATTACCCTAAAAAGCCGGCTCGAGGCCCCCCAGCAGACAGGCTGCGTTGGACATTACGGCCGCGGCAGCGTGTCTCTGAGTAAGTACCGCACGGACCTTACCATATGCCTCCATCGCCCTAACGGCCACGTTCCGCGCGACGCCGGTTAGCACCCTATAAGCGTCCGGGTGCCGAGAGTAGATATAGGAATAGGCACGAGCCTACTTCTCACGGAGGTTGCAATAAAAGAATCGTATCTCCTATGCTTCGCGGAGGCAGCGGCATTGAGCGAGGTGAGGGGATTAAAGGTTTGGGTCCTCCTGTGGGAGGGCGCCAGCGGGTTGACGAAGGTCACGTCAAAGAATTCCGTACCTCCGCTGCTTCCCAGCGCCCGGATGTCTGGCCTCGTGATATGAACGCCGTCCCGCGGTTCGACGGCGGGGTGACATGCCGCTTTCTGCAAGTCTTGCGCAAAGAGGGCCACTTGATTGTCATGCCGTCGAGCCCTGTGCCCACAATGTCTGCAGTGAAGGAGGTGATCCCCGAAGGAGTCGAGGGTTTCGGAGCAGTTACGTCTTGCGCACAGCACGTCCGAAGGGAACAGCGGGACTTGGCAGAAGTATTGGAACCACACCTCGAATTCGCGGGTGTCAAAACTCGTCTTGAGGCCGTGGCACGGGGCGCAATATACCCATTCCTTGGCGCCCGGGAGGGCCATGGAGGCGCGGAATGCCTGCCTTCTTTGATCACCCGGGGAGATGCTTTCCTGCACAGCTGCACGGATTGCGTCTGTTAGTTGCTTTTGCGATGGTGTATTGCTTGAGCAAAAGGCACTAAAAGGTAGAATCCTTGACTGCAGACAGGAAAGCGACCAATTCCGGTGGGAGTCCAAAGCGTCGTTGTAGGTGGCGAGGCCCTGATAGGAGCGGGCAGAACAACTTTGCACAACCTGTTGGCGGCCGCGCTGGAGACGAGGAAGGCGGCCGCGGCGATGTATTTGGCGGAAGAGCGCATGCAGAGCTACCCATTTGCGACAACAGGAGGCAGGCTTTTCGGGCCTCTATGGATCTCCCTGGTGCGAAAGCATGGGTGTACTGTGCCCCATCTCCGGGACTTCAGACAAGTATTGAACCAAGAGAATTCTCATTTTGGCTGCAGTATTATTGCCAAGTCCGACGCTTCGCTCCGCAGACACCATGCCCAAAGAGAAACTGCCTCGATACGCTCGACTGTTTCGGCGACCACCTCCTTCGTTGCCTGCAAGGAAGCCAAAGGACGAGCCGTAGGACCGTCAGGTCGGTCTGCTGGCTAGTGATCTGCAAAAGGCATCTCGACACCTAGTTGCAGAACGCGTTTTAGGTCCAATCTTTTACAATAATCATCGTAATTAGTTGGTCCATTGGCCACAAAGGCCAGGGATTTGAGGGCGCGACGAGCTCTGGATGAATTGGAGATGGTGAGGGACGGACTGAGGTTGGTCATGTTGAGGGCAAAAGGGGGGTGAGCCGATAGGGTGGTTGATGGCAAGGGTTTTGCTTCAGAGCCGTTGATGTCGAACTTCGAATACGAAGATGTCTTCGAAACGTTTCAGGGCCTTGGAGAAATAAAAAATGCGAGACAATGTCGCAGCCTTGATTTTGAACACAATCAGGGAAATAAAATTATCTGCTTGATAAAAAGTATTGGAACTAAATTTGGAGGAAGAAGCGGGTCACCAGTCGAGATGTCTTTTTGAAAAAAGACCAAAATTCTCAGAGATAAAATGAAACCTAGAGTTGTACAGTGAATGTGATTCGTAGGGAAAATTGTTTCAGGACTTTGTTTTTAAGTAATAGGTGGGAAGAGTTTGTAGTACTGTACAATTGGCACTCAAACTGTACTGCCACTGGCAGAGATGATTTTGGTTATCTTTTTTATCTTATTCACTGTACAGGCCGTACCACTGCTGCTAGCAGGCACTGTACTGTACTGTACAGTAAGGGCAATTTTGATTTTCGTCCACCATTCCTCTTAATACTGTATAACCACCCGAAAGGTTCCGAGGGCGTGTATTCAGGACCAATCGGCCCCCAAATTGGATCCGATATGTTCACAGATGAAAGGCACCTATTGGGCCAGGTGTCGACCTTAATAACCTCCAACCTGGATCTCCATTACTTAGGAGACATTGCCTTTATTTAACACGCCGTCATAGATACCCCTAACCTAGCTATCCAGTATTCATAACCACCAGGACACTAGGGCTCTAGAATAATCGGTAATTCCGGTGTTGGCTCTGAACTTGACTCCCAAGTTCTGCCTTTGCAGCAAATTTTTCAACGGCAACTTTGGCTATAGTCACGTTTATCCGCCCGGGTTCCCATATTGTTTCCTCCTTTCTATCCAATGTTATACTAATCCTTTCGTTGTTTGTCTGTGATATTTAATCAAACTTACCGCCCCAGACTCCGGCGTCTATATAAAAATCGGAACTTCAAGGTTGTCGTTGGTGACAACATCCCTATCTCCAAAGAGGATATTTGGCACTGCTGAAACACAACTAAATCTTTTTTGTCCAATCTTGCACCCCTGTTTTCTAAGGTTTTTTTTGACTCTGTTCTTATCAAGGTTCTAACATTCCTCGGATCACGGTCCGGACTTTCAACTCGGAGGACAATTATACCGTTCAGAACTAAAGAAACACCCCAGGTCTATCATCCAAACCTCTTCTCACCATCGGCGAGCTGTGGTACTGCATCGTAGTGTCCTTAAAGAGAAAGAGGGACAGCGAATATCTTGTGGGTCTTGGTGTGTATGTGTTGGTTTTCTCATTGTGTGACGGTATCTCGTATTTAGACGAGAACAATTGCGCACCACGCATTGCACTACAGAGTTGTCTTGAAAATCAGTTTTCAGGGATGAAGAAGGCAGAAGTTTGTAAAGAGGTCCGCATTTATATAGAAAAGAGCAATCTTCTAACAGCAATCACCTTCGTGAAACCCTTGGCGCCCTCCCGCAGGAGAGATCGCAAGTTCGTCCGGCTTAATTAACTCAATGATGTAAAAAACGCAAAAGTGAGGAGTCAATCGTCACGAATGCTGCCTGATTGCAGAGCTCTGCTTAGATATGCAACAGGTTGTGGATAGCCATCCAGAGCTCATTGATATTTTTCTTGTTTTTGATTGTTTTGTGTTTCACGCTACTGCGGCCTAGAAGAGGAGCATATGTATGTGGTCGCATAGTGCTGCAGATTATGTGATTTGTGCCAATTTATCATCCTATCTTGTGGAATGTCCTAAGGTTTTTCTCATACTTCCCGACACTCTGCCCCATAGCCAGGAAAAACAAAATGCACAGAAGTCAGATCTGTTGGATGCAAGGAAATAATGAATTCTGACTAACCTGTAACGCAATAACCTACAGTCCAGAGCGCTAAATGCCACGCAGAATTACATGATTGGTATCCATATGATCGATCAACATGACAAGTACCTTCAAAGTTAAATAGGGGAGGAAAGCACTTTCTTTCCCCGATGGACTCGCACTGTTCATGTTCGTTGCGAATGAGTTCGGAAGTTGACCGCAAATATTTAGAGGAGTACGATGTGCTGCAGCAGTCATTTCCTGTCTCCCAAATCCTAGTAGTTTTCAAGACTGAGCGATTGTGCTTGCTAAGGCCGTAACAACTGGCGACATGCTAGTGATCCAAAGGTCGGACGCTTAGGATTTCGACTGAAGTTGGGCATGGCAAGTGCCTATTTATTTGTCACACTATCTTTACTGTATTCTAACGGCATGTAACAACATATGGAAGATTTCTGCGTGGGCTGTTAGCTTGGCGGCCACTGCGTCACGTAATTATTTGATTGTTTCCCTCATGGGTCAACGTATGCCTACTGTGATACCGAAATAATCATATGAATCCACGGTGGTCCATCTATTTGTCCAAATACCAGGACCTTCAAGACAACTGCACTTCAACCTTCCCTGAACCATGAAATTTCAGTAGTAAGTCTATGAAGGTCGGATGGCACTTAGGGAATGGTAATATTTGCGCGTGTCCGATTCAAGCATTCGGTTGCAAATTATTATGTGCACAGATACAGGAATAAGGAGAACAGGCCTTTCACTTAAAGTAAAGCTTGGCGCGTGTTCATGACGCAGCCTTTCACGCGGACATCTCCGCAGGGAACAATGGTTCTGGTTTTGGTGGAAAAAGGAAGATGTTGGCATGGTTTGGAGGGATTTTGCTCTGCTGTAGGCAATGAGATGAGCACTAAACACAGGATATGGTCCCATAAAAACATTCACAGCTTGCATGTATAGACATGGTTCGTTCGTAAGACTGCGATTGAAGGAAATATTCCCATCTGCGGGACGCAACAAAGTTGCTTCCCTGCGTTTGTTGGAGCTATTTTTGGCTTTGACAAGTTATGAGATCATTTACTACAAGATTGAAAATGCTTATGGCTTCAATTCATCCTCGTCGGCAAAGCGTAAAGTTTACCACTTTAGAAAATACGTCAAAACAACCCCGTCGTGCTTCTAGTATCCCGTCTGAGGGAATTGATATCTTGTTTGAATACAGATGACGTTTCTGAAAGTCCTGTTTGTGTATTTACCTTCTGTTGCCTTTGATGATAGCTTACAGATAGCGTAGGGGCTTACAGGTATTACTTTATTTCGCTGTACAGCCTAGAAATTGACCGTTACGTTTATGCCCTATACAGTGCTGTAAGGTTGAGCTCATCTTCTCTAGAGAAGCTCAGGAAGGTTTACGGTTAGCCTTCCACCGTCGTCTACATGGCTTCTGGAAACTTCCTTCGATCTTCCGGAAGCACCATTCGGCTCGCGTCGAGGTCTTTATAAACCCCGGTTTCCCTCCATGTTCTGTCTGAGTAAAGTACCTTACCACCTTCTTTCTTCTCAACTCTCTTCCTTGGTCCCTCAATCCTTCTATCTCTCTCTCGCTCTCGCTCTCTTGTTCCTTCTCTCTCGCTCGCTCCCTCTTTCTCTCTCTCCTTTGCTCACTCTCCTCCTTTCCTCTATCAAATACGCCATGAAATGACCGGGCAAATAAAATATTAGCCGAGCTGAGTACGACAAAATGACCACAATATCTTGTCACTATTGTTTCAGAGAATAGTAGTACTCATTTACCTGTTGAGAAGCCAATATAGGTAGCCTAACATTTCACCGCATGGATGGTCTCTCCGAACGAAAACACGGCTTGATACGACAAAGTGAAAAGGACTCATCTGAAGAACGTTATTTCTTGCAGTGTCCTAACTTCCCTAGTAATAATACCTGAAAGAGAGATTAAAGGTGAGTACAAGGGAATTCAGCATGCCCTGCGCATATTCAGCCTGTTAGAGCCTCAATTATCTGAGACTATCTGGATCCTTATGTATCGCGGGCGTACAAGAGCTATGCATACTAGGACGGGCGCTTCATCAATCTAGATTCGAGTGGCTTGCCATTATGCTCTTAAGGATGTAATGGAAATGATATGCAGCAAATTCAGCCACATGCAAGCCTATGGGATGCTGCGGACTAATTTGCTCTGATCGACCTTGCGGAGTTGCAATTTTGGAAGAGGTACAGTGTACATGTACAGTAATCCGTCTAGTAGGATCAGGTAAATCTCTTTCAGTTTAAACTTGATGTCGGCGTAGCGAGAAGGGATGAGACTAACTCGAGCGTTCCTGTGATAAAAGTGGAAGGTGTTAAATGGATCTCGCGGATAATTAGGAAGAATGGTGTCAGTGATGCTGAACATACTACTTATCACACCTTTGATAACCTCAAAATCAAACTCTAATTGAATCTTCAAATTCAAGGCCTGGTTCATCCGAGTGAGCGAAATTTTGTGACTGCGAGCTGTTTTTTCATTACTGGTGCGAATACCACAGATCTTACTAGCATTGTCCATAGAATTCTCAAGCCTGTTGTTCAATATATCTGACTGAGTATATATATTTGAATTTATGTGCTGGTGGTGTATGCGTGAGCCTATGCAACCGTTTTAAAACACTAACGGAAGTTGGACAGATTTCTCCAAATTCACGGGCGTGGGAGAAGGAACGCAAAAATCAATAGTAAGCTTAAGTTGAACTCTCATTCTGGGACTGTTCGGGGTATTCGAGTAAGCCACGATGCAAATGTAGAAGGTGCCTGGTGAACTTTTCATTGGCATTTTGAACGTTCGAAAGTGAGTTTTAGATATTTAGTTCTAAATTGAGTGTTTGACGGTATCTGAACTAATGAAAATGCTTGAGTCACCCTGTATGACATCTAAAGTGAGACTGCACGAGTTTTCTTTAACTGTCTAGGACTGTGATATCCCAACTGGCTTAGGGTCGAGCCCTCTTTCCCCACATCCGTGAATGTTATTTTATTTCGAGAGAAGTGGGATGAACTTGATGGCCAACATGTCAAAAAGTCTTGCTGCGCTTTGCACTCCTGCTGTGTAGCGCGGGGAGCCCAGATTGCAGAGCGGGTTCTGCAGTGAAGCTGAAAGAAAAAACCTGCGCTGGATCCTTCATACAAATGCGAGAACGTTGAAAATAAGATGCAACAAGCATCATTTTTTCAAAAAGTTCTTCAAAAATAGAGTCACTTTTAAAGTTTCTTTTTTTACCCCTCGAGTACCACATGCTCATAGTTCTCATTTACGCCGCGACCGTGGAGTAAACACTGCGGCGAAAATGGGAATGCTACGAGATGGCTCAAGTGCGACCGAACGTTGAGCCTCCGTCACGAGGAAAAAGGCGTCTGGATGCCAGCCTCAAAGGGTAGAGATTGTGACGGCAGCATCCAGGAGGAGTAGAGCACAGGAGATTCGTGAAGAACACGTAGTAAAGAAAGGCAGAAGCCGTAGTGAGATCAGCAAGCTCACATTGGAGGGACTACTAAACAGCTGGACGGGGAGCGATTGGCCACCAGATGGCGCATTTAACTAATGCAGCAGCGGCGTAGAGGAAAGGTTCGATAAGTCTAAATATAATATACTACTGTATAGCAGAAGGTTGATTTTGACAATGCGTCCTACAAAACGGTGGCATCATGAAGCTCCGGTAAGGACGAACATTGCCGGCTTCAGCGGGTTTGGCATCGAAACGGGGGTATGCCGGGTCAGCAAGCTTGAAAATACAGTATTATTACTTAAAACGTGCACGAATACCCATGTCATCAATTGATTACAAAAATGTAATCAATTGATGACATTGGCCTTGTCGAATAGACAATAGTCTAGAACGATTACTGCGCAGTACTGTGCAGTACATCTGCAGCACTATAGCTTTACCAAAAGCGAGTTAAAAATTTTAAATGTACTGTACATTTAATGTGCAGCATATTACACTGCTGTACAGTTTGCCTGTATACAGTGCCGGTATGCGAGCACCCGAATTCTCAATTATATCTCTAAAATTATCCTGAAATTTAGTCTGAAATTCTGCCAAATTTATCATTCACTAATCCCATATAAAGCAACAAAAGGTTTCATATAATACTATTTTCAATAAATTTTGTGAAAAAGGCTACCGGGGAGGCGCAAATTTGTACAGTACAATACAGTATGTGACCACTGTTTACAAAATAGACTTCAACACAATCAACGTGAAAACTCAGAGATTTCAGTAGTCTACCTTTCTTTCCTGCCTCTCCAAATCTGAGTCGCACCGGTTTCGCATGCCTTGGGCGATTTTGTTACACATATAGCGACTTATTTTATTCCATTTATCCATAATTACTTCTTTGATGATATCTATGTTATCAAATTGACTTGAACTGCATGGTAACTTTTCAAGGAACCGTTAATTCTAACGGTTTGCTACAATAAAATTCACTGTTCAGTAAATGTTACGTTTCAGTATTTAATTTTATTAATTGTCACATATTAAAATCCTTCTGGACAATTAAAAGTATCGGTTTATTAAAATGTTATTGTCCGAGTTTCATTTTAACAGTGCTGCAGTGATATATTTCTCACGTAATCATTGCTATTCCTGGTTTTTTTCCAAATTGTATTCGAACAGTAACAAAGTGACATAATTCGTACTGGATCATTAAAATATAGAGCTATCGATTTTGCAGTTTCCATACTTCATTCTGAAAGAAAAAAACTAATGCAATTTAGGCCGAACCAATAAAATACATAATTTTAGAGACTTAAATATAAAGATTATTATTTTACCTCCCTAATCCAATCCACAGTTGATTCCTCCCCTCGAGAGGAGGAAGCAACTGTGGGATATGTCCACCCGCTAACAGATTCTAGCACTAGCCAAAAACAACTTGCAATTCAGGTCCTCACAGCAATTGCCTCCTCTCCCGAACCCTCCCTCTGAGGGAGTCCTCTCCACCACCCTACTCACGACGACGTGCAGTAGTTTAGTACCCACTACCACTGCAGCTATTTCGTTCCCTTTCATCTCATCGTTCAACTACTGCCCTCTCCACAGCCATTTCGCCGCATTCGGAGCCCGCCGACAAGACCATCAGCTGGCATTAATGTGTCAAAAATGCACCCACATGTAGGCAACGACTCTTCAGTCCATTCATAGTTTTCTGAACCACCTTCGGCATCCCCTTTGTTTGATTTCTCCTCGCTGTAATAAATGAGTCCCCTTTTATCCACAGTGCCCAAGGTTCTGAGGGCAAATAGTAGCACTTTCGAAATTGCATGAAGACCCGAAAGAGAGCGTTTATGGTATGCCAGCATATCAAAAATGACCATTCGCTTATCGAAAGAGCAGAATACGCGAACCAAGAAAGCCTCTACGTCGATAAGATTATTGTGGCGTCTCCATTTCTTAATAAGTGTCCCTCTATTCTTACGAAGGGCAATCTTCCTGCCTGCTGGTTTCAGTAAAACGTCGTGCTCTGACACAAGATAAACATCATTTCTGGATTGTACAAATGAATATACGTACTCCTGTTTTGGTAGTTCAAATCGCTCAAGGTGAGAATTGCAGTATCCGTGTAAATCAAGGCATGTGGAATTTCTTTTGCAGGTTGCGGATTCACTGTAGCATAGCCCCTCATTGACAGCCTTATTTCAGAGTCATGCACACCGCATATATCGTACTTCTCCCAATCGACGAATAGATGTACCACAGCGTCGAAGAAACACTCACGACTTTCCTTCCTACTTGAATTAAGAGCATTGAGAGTTGCTGAATACAGCTGTGAAATTACGTGTAAGTCATCATCGTCCATTTTCACGAGAGTGCCCGTCGAGATGCTTTTCTTACGACCATACATGTCACGGCCATACCCTACAGTCTCCTTCATTTGACAAACTTTTTCAATATGTTTGTTGCTCACATAAGAAGTATTAGATTATAACTTGCCATTTTTTGTTGTTGGTTTTTGGTCTAGTATTAGCTTAAATACTATTCGTAACAACTAATGTTGATGTGGTCCAACTCAGTAAATCATGTACAGCTAACACAGCGAATATACAATGATGTATCGCTTGTCCACCTCTAGACTTAATCTGATAATCATATACACTTGTATGACTCATCTATCAGCTCACATACGAAGCAATGGTATTTTCCTCGATTGATACCTTCTTTCGCAACCACTTGGAAAGCACTTTCCGGTCCCCTTCGTTAGATTCCGCATCGTTAGAATTGTCTCCAGTACTCGTAGGTATAAATGACCCAAAATTATTCAATCGAGCATGTCGGTGATCCTTCTTCATGACCAAGTGTCGAAACTCTAGATGCTGCTTTGCTCATATGCCCTTAAACACCTTTTTGCTCTCGTTATTCTTCTTAGACCAATAAAGTACCTTTAGCTCTCTGTCGAAAGCCTCAATTGTAAATTATCCGTTGATATTCTCCATAGCCTTCAGAATGATGAAGATTACGGAGTTGTAAAGGGATAATGCAAGGTTTACAGTACTGTAGGTAACATGCAACTGCTCATCCATCATTTCTTCATACTTCCTAGTCAGTTTGACGCCTTTTTTGGCCTTTCCGAAGTCAATAGGGCTGCTGCCGCGGCTGAGAAGTGTCTCAAACATTGTTGTCATCTTTCCCATCCCTTTTTGGATGCCGAACATCTCCTCCTTAACACTAGCCACTCTGTTTGAGAAATTGAGCAGCACTCTACTTTGAAGGGAGCCAGTGTCATTTTGCAGTGAGCTAACTGGGCCAGCTGTCAGCGGAGATAGAGAACTACGACTTGAGCGAACACTTTCCTGACCTTGCCCGGAATCAGATCTTCTGACACTGTGCCTGCGGTCTCTTGCTTCCCGTGTTGCTGGAACAGGTTTATCTATCGGAGAAGACTCTTCCGGTTGCCGAGGTGGGAGTCCCGGGATATCTATTCTAGGTTCGCTGCTCCCTATAATAGTACGAGGTGTTTCATAGAAACCGCCAGTGACAGCCGGCGGAGTTTCCACTTGACTTTTTGATCGCTTAGATCGAAATTGTTCCTGCGGCATTATATTGGCCCTGCCATCATGAGCTGACAGATCCTCAAGCGAGCTGGTTGATTTAGGCGAGACTTGCGCGGGTGAGCATTTTATTATGGAGGACTTCGCCTTGATGGTAGACTGCCGCCGAGGCAGAGTTCGGGGGAGAGAGTTTTTGATTTGTTCTCCACCACAGTTGCAGTTGCTCTCAAAGAATTTCTGGCCCTTGATTTATTGGCCTCTTGGCCTGATCATAGTGATCCTTTGTTCATATGCTTATTCATAATATTTGCTCAAACAAAAAAGTCGCGACTAGATCTGGAGCTCGTGATAGGGGTAAATGGTCGGAAGAAGAGATACTAAGAACCAACTAACCCAAGAAGGAGGTGTTGCAAGCGGCAAAAGTGCTACCGTGGTATAGTTGAACGAACAAAAAGGAGTGCATATGGAAGAGTGTTGAGAGGGCTACAAGCAGGTATGGAAGGCGCAGGGTCTACCACTGATGCTCTGTGACCAGCGTAGGAAAAATGTTTCTTGGGTCTGAACTTGACTCTCAACTTCTTCCTACTCGGGACATGACTTGAAGTTGTCTGCCAACTTTCTTAACCTCCACAAGAAGAAGCAGTTTACTCAGCTTATGTAGACTTTTTGGCTAACCCTAAAGTCACAAAGAAACATACTAAGAACCAAAAAATGCATCAAATGGAATCGTGTGAACGAGAAAGACTAACAGCTGATACTATCAGGATAAATATCTAGATTCTCTTCTTAATATCTTAGTCCTCTATATAGGAGCCAAGCGGTTCCCCCAAAATATACCTTACACCCAGGCAGTCCACACAACTATCCGCGAACGGCTTAGAATTCCCCATTGCCTCCTGCGAAATATCTAGACCGCCGAGGACGCCCCCATCAGGTTACAGAGCCGGGACCAACTGGTCCATATTTTCTGGCCCCTTCCCCACTAATCCAGCACTTTCCATGTCTCCCTCCCCCTCATCCTCCACATCTTCCTCTTCGCTCCTCTCTTCATCTTCGTCAGAAGAGTCAGAGACCACAATTACTCCCTCAGCCTCCCCTTCGTTCTCCATGGGAGCTCCCCCACCGTTATACACTAGTGGCTCCCACTGGTCCACCCAGTCCTCTTCTTCATTCTCGTCTTCCTCGTCTTCCTCGTCTTCTTCCTACTCCTCCTCCTCTGCGTCTTCTGCCTGCTCGAAGCAGTGGCGGCGGACCCATTCCCGAACGCGTTCCCGGTCCAAAGTTCTACAGTAATCATCGTAGTCGGCTGGAACATTTGCCATCAGGGCCAAAGCGTTGAGTGGACGACGGCCCTGGGATGACTTGGTGATGGTGACGGAAGGGCGGAGGTTGGTCTTGTTAAGGGCCTAAAGAAGGGGTGAGCCGATGGGTTAGTTGATGGCGGGAGGTTGCCTCAACGACGTCGATTTCGAACTTTAAATACTGCGACTTCTTCGAAAAGTATGAAGACCTTGGACGTGTACAGTAATTTCATCTATTAATGACACCGTATCTTAAAATAAAAAAATCAACCCATGATTTTGCCACACTCATCCAAATTAAAATTTTTTGCAAATTCAGAAACTATAAAAAATCTTCCAAATTCCAGTACTGTATACAATTTGGTCCTCTTCTAGATTTTTTACTTGTGCAAATTTTGCGCAAATCACGCCCTCCCGCTCAAGACGATCGCCCCAGCTCGTCTTCATGGTTCTTCTTCTGCTCCGTTAGTGCTCGCTGTCTTACTGATAAAATGTCCGATCTTTCAAACGGGTACGGATGCAACTGATTACCAATATGATGCTCGAAAAGTAAGTTTGCATTACTGGTACCTCAATTTGTAGCATAGCCTCATATATTGGTTTGATAACATAGAGATGGGGTTGAATACATTCTTCTTCCGTGACTCTTTCGAATCTCCCAAGAGTGAAAAAATATATGTGATATGAAAACTATTCTGGAAGATGCCGGAGGAATGGATGCCGATAAAAAAAAGGAGATACGCATCATCAAGAATTAATCTTCATAAGATAAGTGCGGTCCATGTAACGCCCAAAAACACAAATAGATGCTTATCATGAAATAAGAAATGACCTGCGCATCGTTCAAGTCCTTGGAGATATTGCGCAACCAAAAAGATAATCTTCTTCTTCCGACTGTATGCTGTGCATGGTTCTGAAGGAGAGCTAAAAGAGAAGTTGTGGTGGGCTGTACCGATGAATGGCCGCGACCGGTTCCCGACGTACTGCGACCTGCACAATGGCCTCTCTGGGGACGACCAGAACCCCTTCTGGGCGGGTTGTTGTCTCCCAAAGGTCCTTCTCGGGTCATCATCACTGCTTAGAAAGGATCTTCGCCACCCTCCACGTCCCGAATTTGTGGCGGGGAAACATAAGGTTCCCATAAGGGATATGGGACCAGTCGATATTCCATATCAGGGGGTAAGGAGTAACCTCTCAGTCGCACATCTTGGTTGTTCTTGAGAAATACGTAAATCGGACGGAAAATGTTCAGATACGTTTGTAACAAGTCTCCGAGAGCTACCATTCCATACCTTCCTATAGAATAGAACAAGTATCCGACAGCTTCCATTCCATACCTTCCTATAGAATAATGATATATTACCTCCACAAACTCTGGACATGCTTCCGTGAATCTTCCGTTTTGGAATGAAAATAGGACTCTTATTAATAGTTGGAAATATTCTTCAGGTAGCAATGGGCCGTTCAACGTACGAAACCATAGGCATATATTAATGTAGAAATGGATGATTACGTGGAGTTCGTAGTAGTCCCGCGTAATCGAGATGATCCATTCCCAGGCCCTTTCTGCTTCCATAGGAATCATTCTATAGTTAAAGATGAGTATGCCTCGTGGTTGCGCATAGTCCTATGTAAGAGGGAACTCTTCAGGCCTCTGACGGTGGGGACTAGACGACGTGCATGGATGTGCCTCCTTGACCTCTTCCCTGAGCTTGAACAGAGCTTATAATGCGGGTGTCTTTCCTCCGTGACGATGCAAGGATTCGAGTATTTTGTTTGGAAGGCCGGCCACTTCACAGCCTGCTGCATTGATTTTTCATGTACTATAGGTACTGTAGAGCCGACTGAAAAGGTTCGGGCCGGGTGCTCTGCACCCTCATTTCTTGTCTGTATTAACGTGCGGTGTGATCTACAGCCTTCAGTGGCCAGATGTTCGGCTTCTCTACTCTCTTCATCGATATTATTTCTTTCCATGTCTCTCTGCAATATTCTAGGAGACCTTCCGTACATTAGCTCGAAAGGGGAGCGTCCACTTCTTCCTCTTCTTCGACGATAGCCGTATAACACTTTTGGTAAGGCATCTTCCCATTGGATTTCATTCTCCGACATGGTTTTCGATATTGCTCGTTTGATGGTTCCAACCATTCTCTCTGCTTTCCCGTTTGACAGAGGATCGTATGCGAGAACAGTCTTGAGCTGAATCCCTTTCTCTTCCAAGAAACGAAGCAGTGAAGTTGCAGTTAAACAAAGGGCGTTATCCGAGATGATCTTTTTGGAAGATCAAACGGATCAATTATTTATTTTTCGATAAATTTCAGGATCACCTCAGCATTGGCCTCCTCAACTGCAACCCTTATTGGCCATCCGGTAACATGTTCCACCCCCATAAGGAGATACTTGTTTCCGGAAGAGGTTTCCTTGATTGGGCCAGCAAAGTCGATTGAGAAGGTTTCAAAAAGACAAGAAACTGTAAAGCTTATAGATGTCTTATAGTTTCGTATCGGAGTGAGTTTTTGACAGTTGTCGCAGCTTTTCACGAAATTATAGACGTCCTTATGGATACCGGGGCACCAGAATCTTTCTGTAATGAATTTTTTTGGTTGTTTTGAGAGCCCAATGCCCTAACGCATCATGAAAAGTCCTCAAGATCTTGATTCTTTCATTCAAAGGGGCCTCTAGTCGAGGACAGGCTTTAGTGTGTCGGAAGAGTTTCCCGTTCCACATTGTAAAAGCCTATTGATTCCTGCGTACCCAATTTCTGTGTTCAAGATCAACCTTTCTCATTTCTAGTCCATCAAGGAATTTAATTAGTATGTGAATATTAGCTTCGTAATCGTTATCGTTCGGCGCTTGCACCTCGGCAACTTTGACGATGTCCTCGGAAGCTTTTTCATTTGGACTCATTGGATACCTCAAGCGGATAGGTAATCAGCAGGCTGATTTTTGCATCCGGGTCTACACAAAATTTCAAACCGATATTGGGTGAAAATTTCTAGCCATCAGGCTAAGAGGTGCTGTACATCTTTCTTTTGGAATGCTGTCTTAAGTGCCTGACGATCAGTTATCAAGACACATTTTCGAGTGATAAGAGGTATACGCGAAACTTTTGCAGTGCGAAGACGATAGCTGGTGCTTCTTTCTCGTAGACTGAGTATCTATTTCCGCATCATTCAGAGTTCGATTTTGCGAATTGAACAGGGTTTAGTCTTCTATTTTCATATTTTTGGGACAAAACGGCACCCAAAGACCGTTCTGAAGCATTTTTTTCCATAACAAATGGTCTCTTGAAATAAAGATACATGAGAACTGGCGGAACACATAGCTTATCTTTAAGCTCCTCAAATGCAGTTTAAATTTCCTTGTTACAGTAACATTATCCGTTATTCATAGTGCTAGCATCTAACGGTGCTGCAGTCTTTGCGAAATCTTTGATAAATCTTCTGTAATATGAGGCCAGTCCTAAGAAGCTTCGAACCTCCGTCTTTGAAGCGGACCTTCGTGCTAACTTGATTTTTTTCGTTTTCTCTGGATCCACTTTAATTCCCTCTTGATCAACTATATGACCGAGTAATTAGATAGATTTTTTTGCAAAGAATCATTTGCTCAACTTAATTTTCAGGCTGTATGTCAATACCCTCTCCACCACTGTCTCGATATGCGATACGTGTTGATCCAAGGATTTTGAGAATATAACCTCATCATCGATATAAACTCTTGCAAATGGAAGTCCTTTGAAAACCTCGTTCATCATTCATTGGAATGTAGCTGGTGCATTCATGAGACCAAAAGGCATCACTTCGAACCTGAAGGTACCGGCTTTGCTGGTAAAAGTTGCTTTTTGCTTACATTTTTCATCCAATGTAATCTGCCAATAGCCAGTGTAAAGGTCAATTGAGGTGAAGTATCTCCCGCCCTTCAGGTCCTCGAATATTTCCTCCATGTTTGGGATCGGAAATCGATCGGGTATCATTCCCTGGTTCAGTTGTCGGCAATCGACGCAAAAGCGAAGTTTTCCATCCTTCTTTGGTGCTACCACAACTGGAAATGACCATGGGGGTGAAACTGGCCGATTAATATCATTTTCCAGCATACTTGTAACATTCTCTGAGAAAACTTGGTCATATTTCGGCGGTTGACGTCCAGGCCTGTGTTAAATTGGTTTAGTATCGGTAAGTTCGAATGAGTGAGTGACCGGTACACTTGCTTGTCTTAGATCTGAAACGGTCCATGCAATTACTTCGGAAGATGTTAGAATATCGGATATTTTCTTTGAGGCGGGGGCGGGAAAGTGCAGCACTTTTTTTGAATTTCTGCCATCTGGTGCTCTTCTTCTTCTTGATCCTCACTCTCCAAATTTTGAAGGACCTCTTCCGGCGTGCTCGCATCTTCAGATATGGAACTCGACATATTCATATTTTCTTTGCAAAGGTAATCTTCTTTCATGCTCTGAATATTGTCCCTAGATTCGATATTATCGCAAAAAGAAACACATTCAGGTCTCATAACTACCCTAGAATTCCAGTCGTCATCTGTTTCAAACTCAGAATCATAATCGTCCCATGCCATGTTCATCATCCCTCGAGCGTGCCCTTTTCCACTTCCGAAAGTGTTACTTGGTTCAGAACCATCTTCGCTTTGATAGCTAGAAGTGAAATCTCCACTGTCCGTTTCTCTTATATCTTCCGGATGTGTGCTTTTGTCGAAATCCAGGGCATCTTCACTGTTCTGGCGTCAATATTAACTGAAACGCTTTGGAAGTCAATGCATGTCCCTAGTCTCTCTATGGTAGGACAACCAATGATTGCATCAAAAGGGAGATCAGGCATGACAAGAAAGTCTAAATCAACTTTAGAGTCCCCAAAGAACACAGAAACCTTGTCAAAATTGCCCATGCATTTTGATACGGTTCCATCTGCAACGGTTATTCTTGGAGTAGTTGGAATAATTTCGAGACCTAGATCTGTCACCAAAGATTCTGGAATAAGGTTTAGAACAGCACCCGAATCGAAAAGAGCTTGGGTTTTCATTCCCAATACTTTGACTGGTACCAGCTTAAGACGTCTTAATGCTGTCGAGGCCGATTGAAGAAACAATTTCTTACCCTTGGGGGACTTGCTAGACCTGATAATTTTTTTGAGTTCTTTTCTCGCATCGTCTGCGTCGATCCTCAAAAGTTGATCAAACGTTATCCCAGTTGGGGCCGATGCAAGCTCAGCCACCAAATTATACTTTTTCAAATACTCTACTGCGTCCTTCGGGATACTCTTAAATTTACTATTCTTTTTCATCTTCTTGGCCGGAGTGATTTCCACTCCTGGGACAACTCGATCAGACCTCTTGGTCCGTGGAGGTACAGGTGCTGGGATATGCCCAGCATTCCATAATCAAGCCTAGGTTTTTTCGATAAAATGTTCCCTTCCCCATCCCTTTTTGCCACATTGACTTGACTAGTTTCTTCAGTGATGGATACGTTACCGGCGTCCGTCAACCTTTTATCCTTTCTGTTTGTAAAATTTTCACCTCTGGTCCTGACTCGCTCCTCGCGCCGAGTAAATTTGCTCTTCTGTTGTCTTTACAACAGCAGTTACTTTCACGATGCCCATATCTTCCGCACTTTCCACGAGTGTTTCTATGTGTATCATCGGGACACCCTTCAAATCATTGAAAGTGTGGAGGCCCTTGATGAGGAGGAAATAGGAAAGCCCCTTAACCCTCATCGCTGTTTTACGCAACATTCTGTACTTGGCATGGGCGTTAAACCCAGACTTTTCATAGAGATCACACAAGTATACCAATGAGCTTAACAGATCGTCGAAGTTTAGCCGGGCCTCTATGCCGGTACGAATCATCGCATCTGGTTCTACCTCCTTCGCATATTTTTTCACAAGACACTCACATACCTCACCGAAGTTACGCTCATTCCCGTTAAGAGACCACCCGTTGATAAACTTGGCCTTATATTTGTGCTTTGCGTCACCATGAAGATAGGCGAAGATACTTTCGGCCTTCTCTTCATCGCTCTTCTCACGCATCAAAACATTGACATATGTATAGAGAAACTCCTCAACGTCTTCACTCTTGCCCGGTGTGAACGTTATACGAACAGCGTTGAGATCCGTGATTACAGAAAAGAAATCTTCCCGAAGTGTTGCCTAATACTGCTCAACTCGAATACCTCGGTGCAACCCCCTCCACAAGAGTACCAAATGATAGGGGTAAATCGTCCGGAGAAGAGATAGTCGGAACCAACTACCCCAAGAAGGAGGTGTTGCAAGCGACAAAAGTGCTACCATGGTATAGTTGAAGAAACAAAAAGGAGTGGATATGGAAGAGAGTTGAGAGGGCTACAAGCAGGTATGGAAGGCGCAGGGTCTACCACTGATGCTCTGCGATCAGCGTAGGAAAAATGTTTCTTGGGTTTGGAGTTGACTCTCAACCTCCTACTACTCGGGACTTGACTTGAAGTTGTCTGCCAACTTGCCTTATGCTTTGTGTGTGACTTAATTTGTTGAGCGCCCCGCTCAGGTATGCTGGCTCACAAGAACAAATCACGGTACACCAATGACATGTAAGTAGTTCCAATTTCCATCGCACATATTCTCATAATTCAAGCAATCTAATGAATGCACCATTCCATTTTCTTCATGTTACGCCCGGTGAGCACCTACTCCGACAGCTGCCTGGAAGAATAACAAAACAGGGTGGTCAAAAGTACAACATTAATGAGCGCAACATCACAACGGCACAACAGTCGCGCGAGCACAGCTATATTCGGAACGAACCGTTCCTGCAGATAGGGGGGGACCCTGGTGACGACAACACGGAGGTTACAGATGGCATCACGCACGGACAGCACACAACTCGAGATGCAAGGGGAACTCAAAAACTACAGATTAAAGATTGTCATAGGGATATCGATTCTATTATGTGTGGGAGTGGGGCGACAGTGAATGTGCAGAGATTTGAGTACGGTGTTTGCTGTGGCTGCTCTTCACAGATCAAAGATGTTTCGAGGTACTGGGCGGTAGAATATAGGGCTGTGAACGTATACACTCTGTCGGTTCCTAGTGTGGGGTTCCGCGCAGTTGCATTTGAGGTTGCATTCTTAGCTCCAACAGTTGGAAAAGTCATCCCTCGTCAGTGTGTCATCCCAGGGCCACGCCCCTTGAAGCACATGACATAGGCTCGTTTTGATGCGTCGGCGCTCCATACAATTTTGTATTTTTGCAAGAGGCATCGCGGTGTGGCTATGCGGACTGTTGTGTGCGGTGCAAGGGAGAAAAATTCGAAACTGAGGGAATTTTGATCGAGGGGTACGAAGAACTTGTTGGTGTTAGTGGTTCGCTAGATTTCATACCAGAATCCATCGTTCATGGTGTGCACTGTCTACTCGGATATGATGCTGCGATAAAAATGAGAGATAAGATGATTGAATTTGGGCAAAGACCCACAAGTGTCAGACCCACAAGTGTCGGACGGTCCTTTACACTTGTAGAAAGCCTAAAGATGAGGCTTAACTTGCGGAAATACGATGATGCAAAGCGTATAGGCAGCGACCAATACGACAATGCCTTCAACATAGTGGCCAATTTCAGCAGCGGTATTGTGCGACTCCTTCAAAACACCAACCATCTTTTCGATCAATGCATCATAGTAGATGCAAAAAGGGGTCTCATAATTTTCTCAGCCAAAAATTACCCTATGAGGCTTTGATTTGAAAGCATTAGTCTATGCGGGGCCGAAAATACTCCAAAAATTAGAGTAACTGAGGTAAAAGAGTTGATACTTGTGTAGTACAATATCTTGTTCAAGTTACTTCTGAACTCCGGGTGATCCACTGCTCGGATATCAAATCTGTTTCACCTGTAGCCATTACATTTCGGAGTAACCCCTGAGTCATCACCTTTGTGAGGCCATCTACGACATTCGTGCTACTTCTGCAAAACATATATTAGAAATAATCTTACCACAAAATCCTTCCCTCGCAGCGGCGATTTCCAACATAGTGCGCTTCTCCGATGTTTGGATCCTTTTGCTCCCCCACACTTAGAAGCAGGGATTGAAATGTTTATTTAGTCGTCCTCAGTTTCCTTTTAAATATCAGCCGTTCACCATGTACTACTGCGCCATTAAACTGCTCACGGTGTTTGGCAATAATTTCTTGAAGCTCCCCGCTGAGCTGAGACTCACGCCAGACACCTTCCAGATCGAGAGACATGCCAGTACGAATCATAGCTTTCCTTGAATATGAAATGCCGTTTTGATCCTTCATAGCATTAAATTCACGAACCACCTGAGCAAAAAGTTCCAAATAAAACCGTTTCCCCGGGTTTGGCAAGCAGCCACTTGACTTACTCCAATCATCAGCCTGAATGCGTCTGGATTTATATGCTTCCCAGTGCCTCCTACACAGCTCTTTCAGCTTCTGTATCACAAAGCTATCGGCTGGCTGTACCAGGTGCATCGCATTTTCAGGGAGCTTATAGATCTTTGTGTTCAATTGCCGCAACTTCACCTCTACAGCATCGTTTGTATTGTGCCCCCACAGTTGTCCACAAACATTTGTCGCTTCGTACACCATTTTCGGGGCATGGCACGAGGCTCATTAAGCAAAGACAAGAACATCACAACATCCATCCATCCCGTCGGCTGCGACCTGGAGCAAACGCATGGCACATTGTCTTCAATACCTCTGATAGGATATGAACTGCTCTTATTTCTGAACACAACAAAAGGCACTTCGACCCTTACCTGCGGTCCCCCACTGATCCGGACCATCATGGTGATATTATCACCTCCCGAAACAACATCCGCATACTTGATTTGATTCGTACCGCGCAGCCCCAGTTTCTTCCCGTTGTCTATATTAAAAACGAAATGCCTCTCATCAGCATTTTCCATGTCTTCCTCTCTAAAATGCCCCTCTAGAACCCCCTTTTTAACATACCGAGATGGCGAGCGACCTCTCGTTCTATGGATAAATTTTTCTCAGGGCTCTTTTGCAACTTGCCAGTTTGTTCCCGCAGTACAATCCCTTTCCGTATCATAAATGCTGAATCCACCGGATAGTTACCTTTTGGGCAATCGGTATACCTTTGTACAGCACTCCAGCATGGAATGAGGAGCTGACGGGCGCCGTGACAATGAGGTCTCGAGACAGTTGCTGCAAAATGGATGGGGAAAACTTCAATCCGCGGCGGCAAGCCTTTCAAATTCCCCGAGCAGCGTTTCTTGCGGTGTTGCACTCCACTCAGCCGGCTTCCTACCTCGCCCAGTAACCGCCTTGCGACTCAAGCGATGCATCCCGGTGGTTGTTGTCGCTACTAAATGCTTTCCACGGCGCCCTATTGTCACAACAGTCAGCGTTTTCTCCCTATTCTTCCACCATCTTATGACTTTCTCTAACTTTGCGCCTGGTGTTCCAGTGAATAAGCGCGGAAACTTCTTGACAGTCTTTGAAATATTTTTTGTTGGTCCACTGATGGTTGCCTCAGATACCATCCATTGGGCAACGCAAAAGCGTTCGGAAAGGCTATTGACATGGTGACGTGTTCGCGTGGGGGTGGTGGTTACTGTTGGCTGTGGACCCTGTGCTGTCACTGAAAAACCAAAAGTGCAGGGGAGCATGGGCTGTTTTAGAGGGTGCCGTTTGGAAAGCGCATATGCGCCTCAACTCAAACTCAACGTGTAACGGGCTTCTGATTGGATACTGCAAATGCTCATATGCAACTTGGTGCGTACAAGTGTTGTGGCTCTAGTGGGTTGTTCTGGCGTACACGTGTGTAGCTAGTACATATGGCTATGCTGTACAGTACGGCTGCGCAGTACAGAGTGGACAGGTATGTACATGTACATACAGTACAGGTTGATGGGTGTTGATGCACTATGGTGATGAGTCAAGTACAGTGGTGGCGGTTACAGTAGTTGCGTGTATACATGTCGTTGCATGTGTAAGAGTTGTGTTGTGAATTTGGGGACGTGTAGTGATTGTGTGGTTACGTGCAGTTGGTGAGTTAGTGCATACACATGATGACTTGATGTAGTTTTTTGCACTGTTGTGCACTGCTAGTTGTAAGCTGGCATGAATTTGTGCCAGTGTTACTATGTCATGTCTTGTGATGATTGGTAGTATTGAGTGTCCCGCTCAGATGGCTAGGGTTTAGTAAGAGTAAGAGTTAAGTGCGAGTGTGGCGAAATAGTACTATATAAGTTGCGACTTGAGCACCTCCAAGTAAAATCTGGCCAGAGCTGGCGAACTTCCTTTCATTCCCCCCCGCCTTCCTTATCCAACCTTCCCTTTCAGCTTCAACCTCTATCAGTTACTGGGTTGTTGGCACTGTGTCCTGCATCCCGACGTGATTGCGGAGAAGTAAGAGCGCTTGGGGCAGGCGAAGGAAGGCCGGACTCCTGTCGTGCCACAGCCGCGCGAAACAGGCGGACAAGGGGGCCTTCAGTCGGCATTGGGGGTTTGAGACAGTGGCGGATGGGTAATGGTTCCCGTTTCCATCTGCACATTGGTGTTTATGTACATTCTTGTTGGTAAGTAGTTGTATGTTGCAGCTCACGAAAGCAATCTGAACGGAACTGCCACAGGGAATAGAATAGATGTCCATTCAGATTGCGTATCTGAGCAATTTGTTTGTTTGAACCGCTAAAAGTTATGCTGCCCCGTGAAAACAAGCAATTTTCGGGGCATGTACCCCAAAAGCCGTTCATTAATTAATTTTGTAACGACTCTTGGAAGACACCGTTCATAAATTAACGTCCCACAAATTAAATATGCACACACGTTAATTTTGAAGACACGTTAATTACGGTGATTGGTGTAGGTAAACAGTATTCCCGTGTCGACCAGTACGTCTTACCCGCTTAACAAGTTGACTAGACATAGTACAAGGTGTCTTGGGTTCTTTATAAAAGACATACATGCCAATTAGTGCTGGTATGTCTGCACTGACAATGTCCAATTCAACGTTAACAAGAGGTATTCCCGAGAGGGTACGTAACTGGATTACCACTCATCCCAGGAAAACGTACGCAGCATCTGCGAATATGAAGCGATTAGATGACCGACGTATTTTCTTATCATGTATCCCATGTGCGTTGAGAATTCTGTTGAACTTCTTTCGATTAACAACAGATTTAGGGGCACTGATATCACATTGGAATCCAATCGGGAGTCTGTATTTCAACTTATAGCCAATACTCTGATGGTAGTTATCCGTCGTATGTATCTCTTTTATCTCCATTCATTGCGAAAATCCGGTTTCCACCTTAATAATTTTCGGCGGCGGGGTGGCGATTTTAAACACTCTCGTCGCCTAACCGAAATACTGATCCGTCGTCGTAGGGCTATGATACACAAAAGCCATGGCGGATGTGATATTAGTCAGCAATATTTCCTCATAGATAGATTATATCGGTTCAGTGCTCCCCTTTTCTGTCCAAAAGTGTGAATCGAATGCAACCAGTTCTCGCTCATCACTCTGACCTTAATTTTCATCAGTGATTCCATGAGATTCATCTGTTGTTAGTGTTTGAGCCTTGATAAAAGCGGCAAGGATATGAATGGAAGACTCAACTTCATGCAAACGTCTTCTATTGTGTCTCTAAATTTATTTAAGCGAGCACTAATGGCGCGGATGCCAAGAACCACCGCACTTAACACATTCATTTTTCTGGTGGGATTCTTCGAATGCCTTCGTAGAGTACCGATTAGTACCGCTACGTTGACCACTGCTGCGATGATTTAGACCTTTAACTCTGGGCATACGATTGCACCTACCATATCGCATCATACTCGTCTCGAAATATTCGTCGTGTTTAACTACTCCGGTCTCAGTTGTCTTCTCTGTTTCTGCAGTCAGAAGGAGAATTTGACGCAAGTTCTAGATGGACTCATGGAGAGTTGTGGCAAATTTGTTGCGCAATTAAGATTGAGACGTACTATTCTGTACCGGGATACTTGAACAGTTCTGAAATTCAGTAACTTCTTTGCAGAGATAATCGATCTTATGCGAATCCGAGTGGAAGTCTGAAGTTCACTGCGGTTAAAATTCATTACTGTATTCAACCATCTTTGTTAGTCCCTCAGATATATCCACTATACTTCTATCTTTCATAAAACTGCGCAAGCGAAGCGTTTCCAGATTCCTGTGATCTACAGTTTCCTTGCATCGCATACATATTCTGTCAGCATGATTTTGGCGATTTCATTAAAAAACATACCAGCACTGAAATTAACGAAGAAGAACTCCCTAGCAGCTCCATCAAATACATGGACGAAAAAATATCCCTTTTGCCATGGAAAAAGACTATGCAGTACTGATGCGCACATATAGCGTAGAGTTTCATCGTTTTCATGATGCCTTGTTGAATTTCACCGGAGCATTTGCACTTATTACACATCTGCAGTACATATATGGCTTCTGAGGGTCCTCCCTGAAGTTATGTCCTGCACCGACTGAGGGGGTTCCTGGGACTCTATTATTAGACGAAGTAATATTTCAATCGTCACCCTGCATGATCACATACTGGCGAGTAATTTATTGAATAGGAGGGGCCGGTGAGCCACCTTGCTGTTCCGTATGTGCACCAATAGTCTGTACTCTTGCGACGGTGTTCCCTAAGGAGCGCTGCACATCATTGATCCCGGAGAGATTACCGCGAGTTACATCTTGCGTTTTCTAAGGGTTTGATGGCCCGGATACGTGGGTAAGTGGTTAATACTGGAATATTCCAGTGGCATCGTATCTCACAGCGCTGAAAATATTCCAGTATCATGTAGATACCTGTTTGCTCTGATGTACTGTATATTAGCCAGTATGGCACTCATCCCTACAGCATCAGAAAGTGTTCTTATTGTCCGTGCTGGCGAATATACTGTAGTCCAAACCAAGTGTTTCTATTGGTATTTTAGAATTTATGCTTACTCTATGCTTACATTTAGTAGTTTCCAGAGATTTTTATAGAGGCTACTAGGTGCAAGGTTTACCCTCTAATTTTGCCTATAAATACGGAGATATCCGCGGGCAACCGGTTGCTCCGAAACCATCACCACACCTATCCCTCAGACGCTATCCATCCACCTCAACCAAACCGTTAACACGGTATTTTGCCTACGAGAAGCCATCGTACGGCCTACTCCGGGGACGCCACCTGTCGAGTCAAATTTACTTTTCTCCCTTTTACCTCTCCTTCCCTACGACCATTCTCTTTCGATTTTGCTTACTCCCGCAGTTTGCGAAACGTATGGCCCCATGCAGGCCGATTTCTCAGACGCATCATAGACTGATTGAGTACGATACCTGAGTATTAACTGAAGCTTACAGTACTCTATTACAGAACGCAACTCTGTGGCAGAGACTCATGGTAGTCATTACGGGAGAAGGGTCCCGCCGGCTTCCAAGAAAGCAGCATGCCTGCACAGATTAAAAGGATTTTTCAAGTCTACAGTGAGCATGCCGTACGCGGAATTCGTTCTGAACTTTTGAACAACCCGTCGAAAGCCGTGCACAACTATGTCGGTTCCAGCTCGGATGGCATTCGGAGAGGCTGAAAGTACTCGGCTGGCTTCGAGATAGTTCGCTTCATGAGGCAGCTGCCTACTAATCTACATGGCGTCTCGCCTGCAGCGATTGGTCGCCGTCGTGAGGAAGATCCGTGCGTGACGCACGGAGCGCGATGTGCTACTTTGGCACTTCCTGTAGTTTTTTGGTCTTGTGGAGAAGTTTGTAGAGTTTGGGCGCTGTATGCACTGAGCATTGTGGGCACTGGGAGTAGGAAAAATGGGTGAGCTCGGTGTCGCCCAGACCCAAAACCTTGGGACGGATGTATTCTTTGAGGCAGCCGCAGTGGATTTTCGTTAATTACCGATTCAGAGTCGCGTATTCGTGGCGCTTGGGCTTCCCGGGATTTGAGTCCTTGGCGTGTGCGTTGTGCAGCTGAGCTAGAAGCTGTGCCACTGTTGTTTTTTGCTGAGGGTGGAGTAGTAGCGGCCTTCTCGACGCCGTCCGCCTGGATTGGGGTAGGTGTGCTCTGCTGGGTTACAGTGCACGAAATTTGCTTAATGTCACTGAGTGATTTCCTTATAAATATAAGCGAGAAACAAATTTTTAATCGCAAATATCCACAAATATAAATCCCATACTGTCGTGAAACCCGCTTTGTTGTTCTCTCTTATAAGCTTGTATAATCAAGATAGTGCAATAGGAGAAGAAGTTGTAGGATAGATGTGTGATTTAGTTAAGAAGTTCCAGAGCTGACCACAATGGCAAAAAATACGGACCGGATGTCTACGCAGTTGTATTCCTCAAAAACTCGTGGCTCCTAGGAATACGCTATTCTACAGGATGTCCAGTAAAAATACGTCGAGGAGCTGCGGCTTTATGATCTGATCCGATCATGGGTTTTGATCAGAGAGTTCAAACTGTACCGGGACCTGTACATTGCTGTACATTTTAGTACAGTAATTTTCATACAGTGTAGGTAGGTTTACACACACGGAGAATTCATTTGACAAAGTTTAAAGAAAATCCGAAACTTTTACCTACAAAAAATTTCAAATCGGCTACCGGGAGGGGTGAAGTTTGTAAACATACCAAGATTACAGTGTCATTGGACCCATGACCTTCAATATAAAGTCGACGCCGTAAATATCACATGGAGTGCCAACCCCCCGTCTTTCTACGCGGTATTGATCCATCAGCAATGTGGAGGGGAACTTTTTTGACCCCGGAGAATCGGGCAAAAATAGAGCTTCTCACCGCTCAGAGGAAGAGCGTGCGAGAAATCAGCGGGACCATCAAACGTCACCGAGAGGCCGTGAATCGGTAAATAAGGAACCCCGCTAACTACATCAAACCGGTGAATTCAACACGGGACACCAAGATTTTACCGGCATACGGAGTAACTATTCGAGGAGAGATAGGTTGGGGAAGATTCTCAGCGTCCGAGATCAAGAGTCGGGCGATTATACCAGTTTGAATGCGCAGTGTGAAGGAGATACTCTCGTATAGCTCACAATGTGAGCTAAAGCTTGAGTATAGTTCACAATATGAGCTAAAGCGGAAGCCTCCCCTGCCCCTTGCCCATACGAATGCCCTTCCTTTATATCCACGGGAGCGACATGTCTGGAATAGATATGGACTGAGATCTATCGCCTTTTCATACGAGAATAAGTGGAATTGAAGTGGAATTTAGACGTGCCTGACGGGTCCAATGCTATTGGAACAAGTTGAACTAGGATAAAAAATAGTTTATAAGTCAACAGAACGGAGGCAGGAGCTTTATAATATGGGCGGCGTTCTCACAGCGAGGGAAGAGAGATATCGCATTTTGGTAAGGTAAAAAGAATGCAATGAAGAACAAAGAGAAAATTCGGGATTTTTAACTTCCGTTTGTGTGAGAAAACCATGCTGGGACTTGGAATTATCAACACGATAAAGCCATTATTCATACTGCAGATGTCACTAGGACGTGTTTTGCTGACAATAATGTGAATGTTATGGATTGGCCAGCTCGAAGCCCAGACTTGAATCCAATCGAAAATTTCAGGGAGATAATAGCATGTTGCGTTTAAGACTTCACCTGTTTACCGTAGTTGGTAGGGTTCTTTATTTACTGTGTCACGGTATCTGATTGACTTTTGATTGCCTTGGTGATTTCTTGCACGCTCTTCTTATGAGCTTGGTGAATATATATCTTTTCGTTCTTCTCTTTGGTGAAAAACTTTCCCCTTGACATTGCTGATCGAACAATACCGCGTAGAAGGAGGAGGGAGCTGGCACTACGTGTGATATTTACGGCGTCGACTTTATATTGCAGGTCACGGGTCCAAAGATGCAGTAGACGTGGTACGTTTACAAGCTGTACCCCTCCGGATAGTCGATTTGAGAATTTTTTGTAAGTAAAACTTTCGGATTTTCTTTAGACTTTGTCAAATTAATTCTCTGTGTGGGCTCTATATTTGTGGAGATTTTCGTTTAACTTTTTGTTTCCTGCATATATTTAGAAGGAAATGACTGGGTGGTCGTAAGCAAACTTCGTGTACGGCATAAAATGGGCCGATTACGGCTATCAGGAAGGCAGCATTGAACATTGATGCCGCTGTGGCGTGCGTTTGAGTGAGGACTTCTTTAACCTTTCCGTGCGTCTCTATTGGTCTTACCGTTATATTACGTGCGACATCGCTCAGTATCGAGTAGATAACTGAGTGCCAACCTCCAAAAGTGGAGATGGGGACGGGAATGAGTCTAACACTGTCAGGAGTCGCGATAAATGACTTGTATCTCTTCACTTTCGCATTTTTGCAGCATTTGGTACAATTTGGTTTGAAAATTTGCCGCTTTTTATTTAAAATTATAATTTTACTGTGGTAAGTCATCCGGAGTCACTCACGGCCCCCGAGGCACCGTTTTATCTTACAGCATGGTCTGTAGGGTGCGGTACCAGCGCACAGGTTGCTACCTGTTACTTAATCTAACATTACTGGAGGCGGTGGTAGATTTGAAGCCACTGCGGATCTCATTACTGTAATCTTATAGAGTATTTATGTCGTATGAATGTTCCCATCAAAAGTCGTGGCCAGATGCAACACGCTACAAAAGAGGTGTTTGTGTGAAAATAAAGTATTTCTGTTTACGCACATGCTCATTTTCGTTTACAGCCAGTCACTGTTGACAGTTTGATATTCCGAGTCCGGTAATAGATCCTTTCCTAAGTGTGAAATGGTCAGACAGGAAGCTTTTCGGATTGGGAAAGCCCGTAAACGGCTATACAGAAGGCTGAGGTCTGGCTCTTATAGCGGGCATATATCAATGATATAATGACAAGATCTCGCGATGTTAAGGGTACTACGTTTATCTTGAACATATAATCCAAGGAACATGCTCTACATAACTTCCGTTTCAGGAAGTCTGCTATCGGAAGAGTATCCAGTACTATGAACTGGATCACAAGAAGAACTGCGAGGAATCGATACGCCTGTAGTCCGATAATGGCGTGCTATATTGTGCTGAGAAAGCTTTCAACTGCAGTCAACTGGTTTGACTTGGAGATGGTACTTGGAATGCGCAATTCCCACCTCTCCAAAAAATTTCGGAAAGTTCTAGAATCGTTTGTGCAATCTAGGGGACATCTGTTAACAAATTTACAAGCTACGTTGCTGCAAAAAAAGCTGAATATTATGCTTAGTCAACAAAAGATGCAAGAACTCCATTGGGCAGCTGCGTCGGCTTCATAGATTGTAAGAAAATAAGAATGTCCCGTCCAGGAGGTATTGGTAGCAACCAGCGAGCTTTTTATTCTGGACACAGAAGAACACACTGCCTAGTATATCAAACAATTAAAACACCAGACGGCCTTATATTCTCACTATGCGGGACTGAATTGGGGCGAAGACGTGACTGAACGCTATTACGGAATAGCGGGATAGCAGAGTTACTGAATGATTGCTTGGTAATACAGGAAGGCAGTATTATATATATGGGGATTCCGCCTACATTCTGCGACCATTGTTACAGGTAGCATTCAAATGAGTAACTGAAATGAAAGAACAAGCTTTATGTAATACAGCAATGAGTTCAGTGCGGGTTTCTGTTCAATTGAACTATAAGGATTTAAAACAACTATGGAGGAAAATGATTTTGCGCGGTTGCTACAAGTATGACCGTCACCTATTGCACTTCTGTACATAGCCTCAGAACTACTGCTAAAATTTAGGACATGTCTAGAGAAGGGGGACAGACTGCCAGCTTCTTTAGATGTAAGAACCCTTGCTTCGAAGAATACGTCAACATGTAAATACACCCCAATTCAAATACCTGTTCAATGATGAAATTTACGAGAAATGCATGACATAGAAGAAGTAGAAGACAAAACCTGACGCAAAAAAATGCAGGCTACTGTAACTTTTCTGGGAGTTGTTCGAATATGCCCACCATCTTTTTTTCTCTTCTATTTCGTGCTTGCGTTCTTCTTTTTCCTCCTCACAACGTTTTTAGTCCAAGGCAAGACGCCGATTTGTTGCTATTTTTGCTGCTTCAGAGTGCTCTCTTTCTCTATCTACACGCATTCGCTCTAGATCTCTGTGCTCTCTCTCCAATTCCATTCTCTTCTTTTCGGACTCACGGCGGTCTTGCACTTGGGAAAGCAGCGAAGAAGTAACTTCGTCGTCGGAACCGGCAGTTTCCATCGTTATGTTGCGCTTCTTTTTTCTACAGGAGCCCATGGTATCACACTGTCTTCGCTTATTCCAAAACGTTTCAGTGCTTGAGAGGTAATATGTTCTCCAACATGCACGAAACGACTCTCAATCTCATTTTGTTCATTCTTTTCTACCCGAGCAGCTTCCTCCTTTTTGTCACTCTCTTGAATAAGATCATCTAACAGCACCTCCTTGTCTCCGTGCTTCTCAATAATACCACTAGCTTCAAATGCACGCTTTACAGTGCGCGTCAAAAGCACGGATCGCTTTCAGAAGACACAGGTCGTAAGTTTCAGAAAATCGAAACCGCTTGCGCTTAGGTTGAGCATTCTCGGTTGGAGAAGGCTGCGTACTATCGGGAGGGGAGAGTTTGGAAAGGAAGGGAGGGGAGAAGGTGTAATTATGGGGTTGGGGCGATTCTCCGATGGACTGCCATCGTCTGGGGCGACGGTTGCCATGGTTGGAGATGTTGGCAGTTGAGTGTAGGTTGGGGCGCTCTGCATACGTACATACATACATACAGTAAGTCCACTTCGTATACTGTACAAAGGGGGGGATTTTGGGGTTATTTTAATGCATGGAAGATGTGGTCGGTTATATCCATGAGGCTAATAAGTTATGCTAGAAAAGTCGTCGCTGATGGGTAACACTACAGTAAATGACCTTGCTGTACAAAGTGAATTACAGGAAGTTTCTTATCGTAACTTCGTATGTTTTTTGAGGATGTGGCATATCTGTACAACTTGTACAACGCGTTTCCGAAAATAAACGAAAATTTATGAGGCGTAAATTCTCCTATATCTTTAAAGAATATTTTTTTAAAATATTTACGGGCCCTAAATATTTTTAGTTACTGTACATTTTTTACATGATAAAGAGGTTTTCCTCATATGAGGACAAAGTGTGCCTCGTATGAAGACTGTGCTATTGCGGATAGACACTAGACCATTGTTGAAGTCCAGCCGAGTTCATCATCTCTAGCCGCTGGGACGCGCTTCTTCAAAGTTCCCCCCTATTTCCGAGCCCACCACTCTGACCTGTGAATGCCTTTCCAAACAAAATGGCAATGTCATTTGCCATGTTCATAGTCTCTGGATCATAGTCCCTCCTCCTTGTGTCAAAAAACTCGACCACCATTTGGACGCTGCCGTTGACAATGACAGGGACAGCAAAGGTAACCTCCACCTTGTGTCTTACTGCGTGAGGAGCCCTTGGGAAAGCCACGGCATCATTTAAAAGGGGCAACCATTCCGGGCGCATGGTCAAAAACACCCTTCCCGGGACACCACTTCGTGGCTCGAAGACATATTTGCGGGAATTTGAACGATAATGACGTAGTCGCTGCAATTCTTCACCCTCGACAGTGGGCGGCAAGGCACCAGTCAAATACTTGAGTGCAGTGGAATGAGAGGCACCTGGTTTGACATACGGGGCCCAGAGCTCTGCATACTTCCATTTCTTGGTTAGGCATATAAGAGCCATAAACGGCTTCAACGCATCCCGCAAGTTGGTTGCCGAGGAGACGACTGAATGGACCCATCTCTGCATTTGATACGGGGAGCTTAACGCGAGCTGCATTTCAAGGCGCATGTTGTGACAACGGACAACACGAAAACGTTCGATGGCATAGGCGAGGATTTGAGCCTTATGCTTAACCTCGACTCCATCGGGAGGGGGAGGCAGTGCATCGAGGAGACGTTCAAAGTTGTTATTAACCTTTGCGCGACAACGACGAGTATGGGAGACGTTTCCTCTTGTGGGGCCGACAACGAGCTCTGATTTGAGAGGTGCACGGGGTTTTCGAGTGGGTTTCACGGGCTTTGCGTTACGGGAAGCGAGTTGAACAGCAGTACCGATGTCTGTTGGGGAGGCGGGTTTGGAGGGATTTTCATGTGTCTGGAGAGATTCGGAAGGGGGAGAGATGTCATCGACTGAGTCCTCGTCATCGTCATGAGTACGAGAACTAGGGTGAGGAGGTGGAAGGGGGGTTGCGTGTTGCTGGAATGGGTCAAGGGGCGCAGGAAATATTTGTGCAGGAGTAGATTCCATCCATGCGAGATGAAGATTGGGGGTATGTGGAGAAGGGAATTGTAAGGAACGAGATGGGGGAGGAAGAGGATGGGAAAGAAGGGCTCGGTCCCAGTCTGATATTGGATCGGTAATGGTGATGAGATCGATTTCAGCGGTGGCAGGGGGATTGGCTGGATGAGGTGGGGGATTTGAGGGAGGGTGAGGGTCGAGAAGGGAGAGACCTGGGGAAGCTAGATCATCAAAGATGGAACCCGCATCGGAATCCATGAGGCAATGCGTTTGAATGGCGGGCGCGGAGTAGGTACAAGGATGAGGGGGAGCGGGAACCGAGAGTGGTTGCGGGGAGGGGAAGAGAGGGGTCGAGCGTCGGGGAAAATAAGAGGGCGGCTGAGTCGGCAAGTTGTAGAATGGAGAGCTAAGGTCTGGACTGTTGTTCTCGCACTTCCGAGTCTAGCGAAACATACGGGGTGATACAAAGGAAATATTTGAGGGAGTTCGAGAGAAGCGGTTGTGCATTTTGACATCAGCATGAGCCATCCTGTACTGTACTGCTAACCATTAACCAACATTGGTTGCAAATACAATGGAAAAAAAATGAAAAAAAACTTTTATTGGATATTTTTAATATAAAATATTGGAAGGTGAACATTTCGATTCAATTTTAACTTTAAAATTACAAGACACATTAAATGTGTCTTGTACAAATTTTGGAAACGCCCTTAGCAACTACTGTAGAGGGAAACAATTTCTTGTGATGGTTGTGTCCACTACGGATTTGCGCGAGTAGCTCGTCACATTTGAGGCATTTATGCCGAAATTGCGCCACACGAAAAGCCTCCTCACACTCTCAAATCATGACGCGTGTCCTGGGACCACCGCTAACAATGCACTACAAGCCTTTCCTTGTACTGTATCATACTGTGCTGCCATTATTATTTTCTCCGTTTTTACAGTTGAAATGGGAATAATTGGGGTGTTTTAAAGATTGAAAAATAGGTTAGCCTGTTGAAAGTGTCGAATATTCGTTATACCGTACGTTTGCACTGTACAGTCCCTACAGTGTACCTTCTTATCATGCACTATTTAAACTAGATCGGGTGTATCTTCAAAGAAGAAACTACCAAAACAGTACGAGGCCGGATATCAGGGCGATGGGAGCCGCCGGTGGCACGGATTATTTCGACGTAACCTTTGTCAACCCGCTCGCTCCCTCCCACGCAAGAGCCAGGGCTTTCAACCCACTCACAAGCCTCAACGCAGCTCACGCAGAGAAGCAGCGGAAATACCAAGGGTTCCTTGCCGAGCTGCCTGGGAGAAACAGGCTGGTTCCTGTTCCCATCTCAACGCTTGGAGATTGGCATCCGGCGGCGTTCTCCGTCGTCAAGGAACTCGCGAGAACCGTTGCCACCCGCGCAATGGAACGGTTTTCGAAGGTTTGAGCCATTCTTTTACAGCGGCACTCCGCTTTGACAGTAACCTCCAATGCCGCTTGTTTGCTGGCTGGCCTCCCTTCCACCTTCTGGTAGATTGGAGTGCCATCCACAGCTTTCGACGCATCGTACGGTTTCGCTATTGGCTTGACAATGATACGATATCTCCGCTCCGGTACAAATTTACTGGATACCAACCCACATATCTACCACAGTGAATTAACCCCCAATTTACACAGAAGAAACTTTACTTCATTGAGTATCTATCGTGTAAAATACCCAAACCTTTCCACTATTTAAGCTCTGTGATCCGATCACATGACCGGACCGGATCATCGGCGCATAGTACAGTACAGAACTTCAACCGTTCTCCCCAACCCGTCGCCGTCTTCTGAGTGAGGCACGATTTTTTTGAAAAAGACATACTACGTTGACGTGGAGTCCGTGGTATATCGCCGTTGTGGCAGCGCTGGCCCTTCTTTATTAAAGTGTGTTATCATCCTACATATCCCTACCTTTCTTACCCCTCAGGAAAGAAGTTTAATGCGTTCAGTATCTACTTGGGACTGCGCACGTCCTACCTATACGGTTAAGATCTAACCGGATGTACTTCGTCGTCCAGGCGCATCGGGGCTCGCGACAGGATAGCTTCAGCGATGGATGACCAGAGGGTGCAAATCATTCGCTGGTAGATACGGCGGCGGATAACGCCAACTGTCGAGTGACACTTGGACGCGATCCGCGGAACTGACTCCTCGATAAATGCAATAGTTCCAGGGGAAGGGGCACCTAGTGAATCAAACGCCAGAGCTCGAAACGTGAAGTTCGGCGTGTAAGGCGCAAAAGATGGGCCAGTTGAGGGAGCATGGAGTTGTCGGGCGATGTTGCATTCCAGGGTTGTGACCTTATCGCGGGCCGCCAGTTCAGCAGCGTTTCCGGCAACCTGGGTCGCCTTGGTGCGAACTGCGGCCTTAAAAGGTGAGACGACAGTGGTGTCACAGGCAATGGGGCGCAACGTTGTGCCTTCCAGAGTTGGGGCGGTTGCACAAGGATATCGGCTGGCCGGAGCTCAGTGCCCGGGACGAGGAACGGAACATCTTGCCGAGTATCCAGACCCGCGGCGCGGGTAACGTGAGTCGCAATCGCATTACAGAGCGAGTTATGGCGGTGGCGACGGCCGAAACCAGGGCAGCAGAGACCGGCGGCGTGATCCCGAGGGTCTCCAGGGGGTGGTCACAGTGGTTGCAGTTGAGGGCATGGTGTCATCATACACTGGCAGTCCGAGGTGACGGCGGAGCATGGTTTGCAAGTGTGTGGTGTGGACCTTCGCAGCTGCCGTGGTGTGAGCGAAGAGAAATGCGGCAGCGGGGCTGCGGCGGAACACTAAGCCACGGATGCGATGTCGAATGTCGGCGTCGCTATGGGCTGTCGGGTTTGGGGCATTCGCCCAGGAGTCGTCGTGCCAACGTACTCGTGCCAGCGCCTCTTGCTGCACCCGTTTGAGAAGGGTTAGAGTGTTAGTGGGTGAAGCAGCTAGAGTTGCAGGGTCAAGGGTGGAAAGGTCGACTTTCCCGGGGATGGAGGGGGCGAAACGGCGGAGAGAAGGCCCAGCCTAACGAAGGAGGAATGAACGGTCGCCGCGTAGCGGCCAGAAGCAAGTGCAAAAGCATGCGGCGTGGCGTACGCGGAAGTCCGCTGCCGTGGGGGCGCAGCATCAATGATGCTGGCGGCGGCAGCACCGTGGAGGCCCGAGGCGATGCTTTCGAAGCGCTGACCTCCGAGTTGCATAAGGAGGCAGACTTGGTCCCAGGCTCGGTCCGTGAGAGCTATGCCGTGTAACTTTTATGATGACCGTTATAGATCATCAAATTCTTCTGCAGCGGATTCGACTAAGCGCGGATCTGAGATCTTGAATGCATGCGATAGGAGGCATGCAGAGGCAGAGAACCGGTGCATGTGGAACCGGGCGCGGGCGTCGCAGACCAGCAGGAGGCGGTCCAGGGTACGGCGGCACTGAGCAATCTTATACCGGAGAAAACTCTCCGTGAACGATTTGTTCCCAATGGGGGCACCTAGAAGCAAAAAGCCGTCCCGCGAGCATTCTGCGGGGGTAATTCCGCTAAGAGGGCTGCTCGATCCGGCAGCATGGCGTGAGGCCAATATCTGCGTGTCTTTCGTGGGTTGACATGGAAGCCAACCGTGGGACCATCTTGGGCAAGTAGGCTGAGCGCCTGACGGATGGCGCTAAGGTTCCGGACGATCGTGCCGTCATCAGCGTACTATTGGCAGAGAGCAATTTTGGGTATCTCAGCAACCCCACGGATGAGGGGTTGGATCGATAGTGAGAACAACAACATGCTGGCCGGGTGACCCTGTTGGGTGCCCTGGGCACTTGGAATGACGGTGCGATCACGGTTCGGGACAAGCAATGGCGGTTGCATTCGGCTGTAAATCATGTTTGCGAAGCGGGCTAGCGAGGGGGCGAGCATTGGTAGGTGGTCCAGCATAGACTGCCGATCAACGCGGTTAAAAGTACTTTTAGCGTCTATGAGAACCGTGACGACGTTCGGGGTGGCGGAGAAGCTTGTACAAACCGATAAAAAAGACTCAACAAAGCGGATTTCAGGACAATCCGGATTCGAGGCCCTTTTGTGTTGTTTGACAGTTTGTGACTTTCTACAGTTCGAGTCGCAAGACTTCATTGCGAGATACCGATTCCAGGTTCGCAGTTTAAGGCAAAGAGCGAAAAGATCATGAAAAAGGTCAACACCATATCTTTGCAGGATGATTTTTCCGTTTCGCTCTTGCCTGCCGCCAAATATACTCTCCTGTTCTTCATACCGGAAGCGCAGGATGTATCATGAGCTGAGCTTACTAAGTTCTCTTTACCTGACGAGAAACATGTGCTGGAGTAACGTTTGACCTTGCTTCCGTCGCAGTCGCACATCATCACACCGCATTTCTTCAAGATTCCCATGTTTTCTGTTACTTTACTCAATGATGTCGCGAAGCTGTACTCGTTTGATGGATTTAATACCGAATATGGTGAATTCACAAAAAATTTCAGATATGGATAAAGGTGCCAGACGTACCATGCTTCATGCTTGGTTTTGCTATTTCATGAATTTGAATGGTGATCTCTGTCGTGTTGTAATCGAGAAGCAAAAATTGAATAGTTGTGTTCTCCCGAGGAGTGGCAACAATAGTAATCGCACCCTTGAACCCTTAACTCTTATACGTAAGAACAAGATAATTTCTTACACCAACCCTTTCTGAATAGTCCAATACACAACGGTCTAATCATAATTGCGTCTTAAAATCCATCGTTGAACTTGATTATGATCAAAACCGGAGCTCAGTATATTCCATGGAGCACTGCAGTGCTTAGTACTGGTAAGGCAGTCAGCGCGATTATGTTCTAAGAACCTAAGTCTCACATTAGAAATATCATGTCCATTGTAGACTCGCCGAGAGGTTGCAGCGTCAATCATCCGGCGTTTCTCTGCAGTATGCGAAGCTTTTGTGATTAAATCAAAGATCTGTTTGGAGTCGGTGAGCATAGCGATAGGAATATCCCTTCCATAGACTTGACTCATAATATGATTCATGGTAAAGACAGAGTCAAACCCATATGAAAAAGCATGTACTTTATCGCCCATGATGGATGCTACCACACACTTGCATTTTCAGCTTGCATAATCTAGAACACGACACCGATCTGTTGAGTCGCGGAGTAATATTGTGTACCCCAGCTGTGAAGAGAGATCGTTTTTTTCAGCAAAAGATGCATCGACATAAGCTCGAAGATGTAAAGTGTCTCTGTTCAGTTGACTGTACGTGAGAGCTAAGTCCAAAGTCGAGATCACAGGATGGATCGCATCATTAAATTCCTTCACATGTTTCTGAGAGAAGTTATCCTCTGTAACTTGAGCAATTCGACTAATTGCACAACAGAAATCAGAGCGACTGTGTGCTAACCAAGCAAATGATGCTCGAACAGATCGAAAACGGCCGAACGTAACGTCAAGTGGGCTTTTTGAGATCTCAACAAGATGTTCGGGCTGATCAATTGTAAAAGATATAACCCCATTGAGTTCCAGAGTTTTGATGTTAAGTCCAAGGAACTCAATGTTATCCCATTGTCGTGGTCTTGCGTCAAACCTTTCGAGAGTTTTCTGTGTCCGTTTTTGAAAATGCTCATTTCCGCCTAGCAGTTCTTCATCTACACAAGCTCCAAGTAAGCCATCGAGGTCCTCCTTGCCATTATTCAAGCTGAGAGAGGGATCAGTCTCTAATGGCATAATTTGAAGATCTTCCTGGATATGTCGGTCGTGACTTACATCCCAGTAATCTCCGGTGTCGGTAATACCATATAGAACTCCAATGAGGCGCAGCATCTTATTTTCAGATAGCGCGAAGTATGCGCGATCCTCATCCTTAGGTTTGAAGTAAGCCTCTCTCGAGAATAAGTCCTCACTCTGAAGATAGGCCTGAGTGACGTCATGGGAGAAAATTCGGAAGTTCCGGACGGCGCAAGTTGAAAAAACGATCTCAATCGAGCTCTGTCGCAGAGTGGTAATGTTGTGGACAATAAAAGGTTTCTCCCTTTCTTTGAAACCTTGAGCGACATGTCGACCTTTGGCCATTTAAAGATCGGTTCCTTTCTGTTTCAATGATAGGACGAATCGCCCTCCGACAACGTTTGGGTCTTCCAGAATACTTCTCTCATTGACGATTTTGAATATACGTCTCTCATAGACACCATCTATTTCCTTCTTTTGGCTTCTTGGAAAGCTTTTGTAGTTACTCGAGAGTCACCTGTCTTTAAGACTTCAGTCAGAAATGTGAATAAATTTTCATGGTCCGAGACATAGTAAAACGGAGCGATATTCATTCCACGCTTCACGTTCTCACGCGATTATTTGATCCACGGCGGCACCAAAGTCAAAAGTAGTTTTAGGGTTGTGGTATACTTATTTGGTCTTAGGTTACCTGAGAAAGGGGAGCAGGAGCGGGTACTTCGATGTATAGTTTGATTCTGTCCACGGAGAATGATTTCATTTCTCCCTTAATATCGAGTACAGCTTGTTTCTCATCGATGCTTGTTACGTTAACAGGACCAACCCATTCGTTCGGATTATCTCTGTACAACAAAACCTTGGTTACAGCTTCAATATATGAATCCGAAGCTCTAGGAACATTAATCCTGTCGCGAGGTTCTTAAGTGTGCCATTGCAATGCTTTTAACCATCTCTGACCGAGCTTTCTTGAGAGCCATCACCCTTTCGCGTTGGTTTGGCAGGTTGGCCGTTGGTAAAGGAATTTTGTGATGATCCCTTAATACGAGGAGAACAGGAGACAGTCCGTTGGGTCCAGCAGTCTTATTCATAGCATTGACTGAGAGGAAGAGAGCATCTTCAGATGAAATGTTTCGATGTTCAGCTTTAACTTTTCTGAATATCTGACGAAGAAAATTGTGATATCTCTCTGCAACCCCAAGCGAGTTGTGGCTTTCATTCCCTGCACTCTCCCTTTGTATTCTGGCATCCGTCAAGGATTTCTTCCATTCATCAGATTTGAACTGTGGACCTTGATCGGCAATGATTGCTTCGGAGAATCCAATATAAAGATGAACCCAGAATCGGTTGTATGCATTCCAGACGTCTTTGGAGCTCTCACCGCCCGGAATAAAACAGACAGCGCTGAATTTAATATCCTTATCAATGACGTGTAAGACTTTTTTGGATTCGATTTTCATCAGGTCCATTCCAACAGTTCTGTTGAAGACAATATCCTCAAAAGGAAGAGCAACTCTAAGCTGACTAGGCTCTTTGGCCATTCTCTAACAAATGTCGCAAGAAGAAGTGATTTTCTTCAACTCACGAAGTTTCTCAGCTGTGGTATCAGGGTCTTCAGCTCGTTTCATGATACTGAATTTTCTCTCTGGGTTTGGATGAAAAAAGTGGCGATGAATCCTCGTTAACTTTACAGTTTTATAAAGTATATCGTTAGGTCAAAAGATGTAGATATGACCCAGCTTTCGAGATAAAGGAAGCTTCCATCCATATAGTTTGCTTAAGAGAGCATTATCCCTGACATCCAAAATGAATTTGTGTTCGGTCGTGACATCCAGTCCAATTAGAAGAGAGACATTAATGTCAACAACACTCGATTTGAAGGAAATAAGAAAGCACTTTCCGATCGGAACACAAAATTCTAGAGCACTAAGACTTGAGACTGTTCAAAAAACGTAAATACACGAGGTTTTGATTCTCTTTCAAGTTCCATTTGAGTTCCCATCATTTCACAGTAAGCTACTGCTTGCTCTTTACCGACAACAGTTTTTTGAGCTCCAGCATCTAAGCATTCTCTTTTAAACTATGTCGCTTTAGATTCGGAGAAGGATTCCAGTTCTTTCGCTGAACATGCGTAGATGGCTTTGCTACTTGGCTAAGTGTTGTCCATTCGTCTGCTTTTGAGGGAATGTCGACGATTCAATCCCTCAGAGAAAAAATCTCCTCGAAAGCTTCGTCAGTGGCAGCATCGTGATCGGAATTGGACTCCTGGTCAGCATCGGGGTCTATCTCATTGGATTCTTCATCAGTGTGAACTTCGTCACTAGACGCGGGAGTGAAGTCCGCTTGTTTGCAAAGTTCGTAAAGAATCCGTTGAGCAGAAGGTTTCTTCTGCTGTTTTTTTGGAATAGTTCCCATATTGGCGGGCAGCAGCTCGTGCAACGTCCAAGGGCTTAGGTCACTCATTGATAAGATGATTAGGGTCGTCACAGTTGAAAAAACCCATAATATCAAGGGGATTAGAGGGTTCTCTAGTTCTCGGCTTTTGCCAGGTCGGACGACGTCTAGTGGTTAGCCCAGCATGCTTGTTCAAGTAACGCCCTTGACTTTGATAGAGTACTCCATCAACCTCTTCATTGTTCTCATGTTTAGCTGCAATGTCATCCCTGACTCGAGCCAGTTGTCCCTCTTTGTGAAGATGAAGAGCGGTATCCAACTCACTATATAAGTTTTGGAACGTTAGTTTGTGGGTCGCGATTCGGGACAATGGTTAAGTGGACCAGTCATATCCAATGACAGCTTTCCTTAAGAATTCGACTTTGGGAGTCTCCCCACGATGTGATTGTGGAACTTGAGGAGCTAACTTTGTGATAACTTTGTGTATTTTCTGTTGAGCAATGGTATCTCAAGACCATCGTTAACAAATTTGACGAAACGCAAAGAACAAGTAATTCTTGCAACGATCTTGATGTACTGCAGAATTATATTCTTCTTCCAACCTGTTAACGGCTTTCCCAAATCCTGCAGCATAGGCTTCGACTTTACTTTAATAGAAGCGTTTTGCATCCTCTGTAAGGATGTTATGCATTAACTGTAGCTTCTGAAAATTGTTAAGGTCGCATTCCTTTGCTGCTTGAAGATATTCTGAAACACGATCATTGAGATTTTCACCTATAGCTCCTGAAAACTTTTGGTTTTGGTCTTTGAATCTCATGGTAGTATTTGCCTTATATCTGCTTTACGATCTTTCCTAGAGAAAGAAAGTTGATAGCTTTGACTGGGGGCTGGTGGATCGATAGACGCAGCATCTTGAGCGCCAAATCGATGGTGCAAAGTGAGATTCTGACAAATTTTTTCAGCAACTTCCCTGTCTTCTGCCTCAACATATAAGTTTGATGCAGGAGTCATGATGATACGGCGAGAAGAGTGAGGCACCATGTTAGCTCCTTTGGTTTCAAGCCAGTCTAGTACTTTTGAGTGCAAAGCAGGGAGAGCCATTAGGTCTGCACTGAAGAAAACTCCAGGGGGAAACATTTCTGCAACTCTGCTTTTGATTTCAGAAATCGAAAGATTCAATTCCTCTGCTTCGGCGTCCAGCATTCTAATGGTTTGGATGAAACCAATCTGACCAACAGTTAGGACAGAGAGTTCCATTTTATGCATGAATGGACGAAGAACTGTGACATCCGAAGGGTTATCAGCGTGGGAAGAAGCATGAGTTGTCATTTTTCAATTGTGTTTTGTTCAGAAGATATCTGAAAAGGTGATCAAAGCAGGATTATTGAACAAAGAAAGCTTGAAAAAGAAAAAGTTGAAATCGAGCATATGCTTAGTTGAGTCGTCCGGTATCCTCCGAAGAAAAAGCGGTCGGTTGCGGTGTCGGACACCCGGCCCGTGCAACCCATGCACGTCGGAAACGTATTTCAGTAGTCTACTCACTCTCGCGTTCAAAGAGCGAGCGTACGAAAAACCTCACGAGATTTCCACAGAAACAACACAACGGTAACCAATTTTACGACAGCTAACCGAAGTCCGTGTTCAACAGAGCTATCTAGTCTCTCGCATTAATTGGTTGAATTCGGGAAAAGCCACATTCTCATATAACCAGATTTCAGCCAAAAAAAAAAGACTGTAATTTGGTCGGTCAACATTCCGATAATAGTCGTCTCGGGCCACGCTTCAAGGTCCAAGACAGTCGACGAGATCCCTCACCACATCCGAACCATGAACAAACGCAAGAAAAAAGGCGTGATTGCTGCATCACTTGTCGCGTTTCAACCGTCTTAAGCGCAAGTTTGATCATTTTCAAACGTAAAAAACGCTGAACTCGTTCTACTCAAGTTTCTGCGCACACTCGAAAAGGACTTCTTCATCCGGTACAACATGAAGACCAGACCCTATGGCAAAGAATTCTTAATGGTAGTGATCAAGATTTTATTGTTGTAACAAATTTTACATGAATGGCTTTCACTGAATTTCTTCTTCCCTTTTTGTTCAAACTCACCCTTTTTGTAACTGTGGAAGTCCATACAGACTAAATAACACAAGAAAAGGAAGAAAAAGCCATTATCTCTCAATCGATCTAATAGGTATGGCTCTTTACTATCTCAAAACATGCGGCACAACATATGAACTTTGTCCATTTTTCGGTATTCCCACGTCTTCTCTATCAATTTGGCTCAATTTTTAATTATGCGTACTACTGAAAGCAGCACGAAACCCTGCTGCAGTATAGTTGATAGTTCAGTGGCCAACACCGGCGGAACAAAAAGAATCTGCAGCTTTATTAGAGATGAATCGCAAACATGTACCGCTATTGAGAGGTGTTTTCGCAGTAACTGATGGCGGATGGTTTCCGTGCCAGTCTTATGGCAACGAAATGCTTCATAATGCGTACTTTGAAGGATATACACAACAAAAAGAGGTAACTAACTTGTTCGTATTCAATGTTTTTGGAGAATGCATACATGCCGACATCAATCCCCCAGGAAGTTGGCATGATATGAAACTTGCGGGCGCTTCAGGTTTGTATTATCCGAAACTGAGTGACGAAATCACTCCGGCAGAGAAGGATGTACTTGGAGATTCAGCATTCGTGAACAGCTCTTCAGTCACAAACTGAAAGATCCTGCGTGCGCGGAAGTCTAACGAAAAGAGCGACATTTCAGACTCTTTGGAACTGTCTGATATCGAAATTGTCATGCATCTTATTCTTCCAAGCGAGAGAGAGAGCGCGTAATGGACCATTCGCGCCATCAAGGGACCGTTTCAACGTTTGAGTAGGCCGCTGACGGTATAAGAAGAAAAGAGGGGAATGATAATCGAATTAGCAATACGTTTACTCAATCTTTCGACGCGACCTATGGGTCGAAATCAGATACGCACGGTGTACTCCCGACTTCAGTAGGATCTTTGAATAAATATTGTTCGCGTGGGCTACTACCAGAGGACAAAAGTCCTCGATTGCGAGCTTCCGAGCAATAACGCGGACTTTGCCCTACAGGGCAGAGCCCGCGCGAGCGGAAAACTCGAGAGGCTCGAAGTCGTTCTTGACGGTCGCATTACTGTCCGTTCTCTCCTGAAGTATCGTTGGTGACTTTTTTCACTAATTTATGCAGAACCGAACTCATGCTATTAATCATTTTCTTTGTATACTGTAGAGACTGATTGATTTCAGTTTTCAACGCATCTACTTCCTTTTTCACTGCATCTCCTATGAATTTCTCAGATTCTTTTTTAATTGCATTGTTCTAATCTTTCTTCATTGACTGCGCAATGATACCCATCAAGCCATCCATATACTCTACGTGACTTACAAGAATTTCTTCCGTTTTCAAGTTCTTTATACTGATTCCAGCTGATGATAAAGGTCTTTTGTTCTTACGTGCTCCAATATTTTCTGTTTTATGACCATTTTCCGTACTACTATCAGTAGCACCGCTTACATTGTCCGATATTGCTGGTTTATCGTCTTCCAGCACCATGGCTGCAACTTTTCCCTGAATATCCCTCGCAATGTTTTTCGCTCGACGTACATCTGCTGGACATGAAGGGTCTCTAGTTTTCTTTTGGCGTTACAAAGTTTATCAAACTTCGTTTTTACGGAGTCCTTATCCCGTATAGGACGTTCGTTGACTTTGCACCACTTTTCAAATTTCTCGGCTACAAGCGCCCAAAGATTGTTATCAATTAGTTGGACTTCTTCGACAATATTTAGAAGAGCAAAAATATCTTCTTTCTTGTAGTTAAGGGAGCCTGTTCTAGTATTGGTGGGTTTCTTCATTAGTTCTTTGGGCAAAAAAGTGCTGTTTACGTTTGACAACTGAGTGTTTATCTTATTTGTTGTAGCCACTTTCAAATTTGGAGCTGTTGTGTTGTCGCTTGATGTTTTCTGCATGTTTGTTGTGTCTGTTGTGTCGTATCTATAACAGATGAAAACATAGAGAACAAATCGAACAATGTAAGTTAAAATTTAGCTAGTACCTATCTACCTTGGTTGCATTGCAACCGTTTCGGTCAGATTTTGTTTCGCGCCATATCTGTTCGGGTGGTTTGGTGGATTATTTCCGAACAATTACCACAATGTGGTTGACTGGAAATTTGGTTTTTCTGAATTCACCCATTGTTTACGCGACCAAATGACAACCAAAAAAAAGTCTTCAAAGCTCGAAAGCGGTTTCAATTGTCACAGTTAGCAGGTCGAATGCAAGTAGTCAAAGCATATCCAAGACCCAGATCGTACCAGCACTTTCGTGCGACACCTTTATCCGCCCTCCAAATGCGAACCGGTGGGACTTCCTAGACAGTAAAAGGTAAACACCGAGTGGGTAGAAAACAGCACTCAAACAGTTGCTAATTCGCGAATGTGACAAACTGCGGTAGTAAACAAACTCGAAAGGGAACGGTCGGAGGGAAGGAGAGGTAAAAGGAAGGAAAGGAAGTTTGACTCGACGAGTGACGTCCCCGGAGTAGGCCGGATGATGGCTTCTCGTAGGCAAAATACCGTGTTAACGGTTTGGTTGAGTGGGATGGATAGCGTCTAAGGGCTAGTTCTGGTGATGGTTTTGGAGCAACCCGGTTGCCCGCGGATAGCTCCGTATTTATAGGCAAAATTAGAGGGGAACCCTTGGACCTATTAGCCTCTATAAAAAGCTCTGGAAACTACTAAATGTAAGCATAGAGTAAGCATAAATTCTAAAATACCAATAGAAACGCTGCGTTTGGACTACAGTATATTCGTCAGCACGGATAATAAGAATACTTTCCGATGCTGTAGGGATGAGCGCCATACTGGCTAATTTAGAGTAAGACAGCAGCACAAACAGGTATTTACATGATGCAGGAATATTTTCAGCACTGTAGATACGATGCTACTGGAATATTTCAGTAGAAAATCTTAGACGTAAAAGAAAGACAATTTCTTACAATACGAGCACATTTTGTTGCCCTGGGGCCTCTAGGATAGGGTTTCGGTCAGTATCTATAGGTGTCCATATCTTTTTTGTTGGTTATAATTTGGCTGATCACGAGGCAGGCTCTGCCCATTTATAGAGCCGTATGACAGCGAGAACCCTTTGAATTTATCTATTATTTAGGTAAGTCATCGTGGGACCCCTTTGATGTCATTGTAATTCAAAGTATTTCAAGATGCTCAGACTGGCTCGCTGGGAAAACGGTATAAACACCAGGGAGTAGTGGTAGAGGTGGAAGGAGAGAGCATCGAACGTTTGGATCACTAAATTCTCGTACTGCTAGGCTCTCGAGCCAGATACCTTACTATCACAAGCATGCAAGGGATATAAGATGGGTACAATCTCGGCGGCCTCCTCTACGACTTGGTTCTGCACCCCTTTATACTCAAGATCCAGGAACTCGTAAGTTTCTAGGACGAGGAAGCTGCTCCAACTCTAGTACCTTGATGACTGGTACCTCACTGCACGCCACGATCAAATCCGCGGCGCAGTTAAAATCCTCTCGTTTCTTGACGTGACCACCAGGTTTTTGCATATCTCTTTCCAAAAATGCGAAGTATGTTGGACAACGGGCCCAAAAGGATTGGAGCAGCGCCTTTACCCGACGCCCCTCAAACAAGGGTAAAGCGAGGGACCACTGGTCCTCAGCGCTCCATTAGGCTCGGAAACCTTCACCAATGCAACTCTAATACCCAAGTCCAGTCCCTCGATCGTTCTTCGGGTCTATCAACCTCGATGATACGCAAATAGCGTGCCAGCTGCTCCGAAATTAATTTGGGGTCTGCAAAATCTGCTGTCGATTGCGTGTAGTCCCGACGTCGTCTACCACCGAGGGCGCCATTCTGTTCGACGATATGATGGACCGCTACGTCCGCACACCGACAGGGCGGGTCCTGGATTCGGAGGTCTTCCGTGAACTCTAACTTCCAGCGAAATCTCAGAATGCGAAACGGTTCTCCCTTGGGATCAGATTCACTTCCGCCAAGAACATCGCGGTAGCGGCTTTCCTCGCTTCCAGCTCGGCTGCAAACAGGTGCAGTGTCTTCCTGCTCATTCCTATGAGGAGCTTCGAATCGTACAACGACCATTTGGACGCCCACCTTAATTGGCCATTCTTCTGTCTGCTGTCAAAGATTCTCACAAGTAGTGCCTTCTGCCCATACACCACACCATCGCAAATCAAACTAATCAACGCATTCTATATAGCAGTGCAGGAAATTATTCCCTCGGGGATCAAAGAAGGCAGGTATTTCCCGCTTCTATAGCCCTCCCTGGCGCCAACGAATGGGTGTACCGCGCCTCAAGACCAGTATGAAACCCCGTGAGTTCGCTTCGTGGCGCCATTACTTCTTCCAAGGCCCGCTGTTCCCTTCGTACATGCCTTGCCCGAGACGAAAATGCCCCAGAACCCTCGCCTGTTTCGAGGATCACCTCCTTCACTGCAAGCATAGCGGGCACAGAACCTGACGACATGGTCATCAAGTCCTCCTCGCGCAAGATATGTAGAAACATTGATTTTATTCATTCGGTTTTATTCATTCGGTTTTATTCATTAATTTTCTGGAGTACTCGTAAAGGGCCACTAAAATTGACTAATTTTGGGCCGAGAGGCAAACATATCCATGTTGCCGGCTACACCCAATAGCTGAAGCTGCACACGCCGACCAAATGGCATAGCTGAGATTTTGATAAAGCCGAGAGAATTGTTTTGCCTTAAAACTTCCGATACGGGCCGTGATGGCGGCCGCATACTCGTCAACCACCTTGGAAAGCTGCCGCCACCCCGCCGACAAACTGCGGGACGGTGTCTATCGCACGAGGTCAGATATCCGGGCGATGGGAAGCAATGGAGGTACGGACTTCTGCGACATCACGTTCCTCAACCCTCTGGTGCCCTCCAATAGGAGGCGCGTACACCTTTCATCGGTTCAACTCCCGTAATGCGGCCGTCTCGGCGAAGCATAGAAGATAGGAATCTTTCATCGACATTTCCGTAAGGAGAGGGCTCGTGCGTACCCCTAAATCTACTCATGGAGGTTGGCACCCAGACTCATGTAGGGCGCTATCCAATGTTGCGCGGAACGCGGCCATCACGGAGATGGAGACCTATGACGACGTCCACGAGGTGCTCGGGTGGTCATGCTATAGCTTTTTCAGCATGTACAGTGCGGAACGGCGTACTGCAGTGCTTCTGTTATCGGTGAAAAACGACGGTCAAGGTTCGGAATGAAATTATTAATGAGGAACTATGTACCATAGTAACGGGTGCCGAGACAAATTCAGCTGCAAGAAGCTCAGGGTGAGTACGGTAGAAGGTATTCGAAGTTCGAGGTCTCAGAGGGCTCGCTTGCGGTCGAGGTCGCGATCGTTATTCCTTTTGGAGACCTCGTCATCTCCACCGGCATTTTACTGTTTTTTCTCTGCAGCAATGCGCAGTTAAAGATTCAAAAAATGTAAATTTAACACGAAATTTCTGAGAGAAGAGGAAGACCTCCAGCATGCACAAATCGACATAGAAACGTTCGCGTTTGATGGTTTTCAAATTTTTCTTTTTGGTTGGACAGAATGGAAGTCAATCGGACTGTTATCAAAATTTCATGGCCATTTGTCCAGGTAAACAGAATTAAAAGCGACTTCAAAATGGCTTAGAACGAGTGAGGGAGTGATTTAACGGTAATTTTTACGTCGAAAAAAGTATCAAAATACATTATTCTGGATTCTACGTCACTCAAAGCTACACATCACCTGGCTCCTCGCTGCACTTGAGTTCTGAAAATCTCAAAGCGATGAAGGTAAGTGAGTTCATTGCGCCTCTCGCATCCTAATTTAGGATTCCAAAATGCCTTCAGTTCTGGCCCAAAACTTCTGGGACACTGAAATGAGAATAATCGAAATGGCAGCAGCAGGGAAGAGCAGTGCTCACCAAAATTATCATCAAATTTAAAATCAAGTTGACTTGAGATCAAGTTTGACATCAAATTTGAAATCAAGTATGGTGAGCAGTGCTCATACCTGATACCACAGCTCTGATAAACCAATCTTTCCAGATTGTAGTGAGCTTATGACGTGCTTTCAATGCCATAGGAGCCCCTTCGAAACTTTAAACCAACACAAAACACTATTGATCACTTTCTTGGCTTACCATTTCGCCGATACCTGGTATAGTTTCCCATTCACCATGTTTAGGTGCGGTTACAAGCAGAGAGCATGCGAATCGTGCGGTCAATGCTCTCGTTGTCCTCGATATACCTGTAATGGACCCAAACGACCTAGAGGGCGATCACTGAAGTAGCCAAAAAACGTCGGCAACGCAACGCTCCACATACAGCTATATTCGCTGCTTTGCATATCAAAGAGCAAAAGGAAGCAGATAATGCAAAAAAAACCGTCTCCTCATGATCCTCAAGAAAGAATTTGCAGCATACCTAACGCTGTTATTGAAGCCCTTGGTATTACGAGAAGGGTTCTAAATCGTTTTCCGCTTTCTCAAAGTAATGAAAATTAACTAGATTTATCTGCGAAAGACATCAAAGGTCTACATAATGTTCTAAATATGTGGTTGATCTCTATAGCAAACATTGTAAGGCCTGATGACAGTAAAACATTATATCGCTCATCTGTCCAAGAGAATTTTGTGGATAGCAACCTTAAATGGGCTATTTCTAACGACATTAAAGCTGCAAAGAAGGGCAGCCTTGGAAAAAGACTGCTCAGGATCGTTTTGTGCGCTACCTCGCAAGCAGAAGAAGTGCATAGCATTTTCGCCAGTTCTTCTCCCGGAGTGCTTGATGACACAATGTTGTCGATCAGTCAGACAAAAGTAATTCATAGGAACCAAGAATGGGGCGGATTGGTACGGATGATGGTAAAAATGACGCACCTCAACCTATATGTCACTATGATGGTTGCCTCTTCCACAACTAGAGCGCAATCGCAGATATTCAATCTGATACAGGGCATAATTGGTTCATTGTAAGACTTGGGTTCATGCGTACTGCTGCGAACTTGTTTTGGGTATTCTTTTTGTTGATGAAGCAACATATTTGTTTTGTTTGCGATGAAGTAAGCGTCCTAAGGCATTTAATCTCGCGAAGGCGCCTAATTCAGACTGCAAGATTTCTGTTGCACCGAAGTGGAACGGGGAGGGCCCTTTTATCTCCATAGTACCGACAGCTGAAATAAAGAAAATTGGATACATGTCCAGGCTATTCCAACAATACTGTAAGAAATGGGACATACTGTTATGTACAGGACGTATGGCGGATCACAACAGTACAGTTATTCGTGTCAGTAATGAATAAATAAGAGACGCATTGCAATATTTGTTTAGAAGTGAGAACATCTACCTTCTTTCCTGGGGAAAAACGCGTAAGAGTTGATGGCCAGTGGGTTAAGTTTACAGCAGTCCTGAGGAGTCCAGCTAGCGAGAAGATATTTCGTGGATACAAAGTCGAAATCATAGAGAAAGGCAACTTTGCATGCCTGCATTGTAGCACTCTAAGTCGGTCTCCCCCCTCAAGCTTGTGAACGCGTTTACCAGAGGAGAACAAAAGAGAAATTCAGCAGTTTATTATGTTCTGGGAGCTCTCATATATGACAATTTGAGAACAAAAAGGGAGATTTCGGCCAACTAAATTGACGATGAAAGCACGAAGAGCTCGTCTATCGCTCATCTTGTTATATTGGAGGAGTATCTGAAGTTCTTTTCTCTCGAACCCATATCAAAACATACAGATTCTATTCATAAACAAACAAAATCTCTGTCAAAGCCCAATATAAATGACGTCGAACCGAATTCAAGCGGTTATCTTAAATTTCTCAAGCCCTATCAAGTTATTCACAATGTGCAGCGCGCTTGGAAACCAACGCGGAGGTATCGCTGACTGCTTGAAGGAGTTCTGGCACAAATTTCAGCTATACACGGGGCATCAGTATCGTTGCTATAACCAAGAGCAATGTATTTTGGGGTTATTCTTCGACCTAAATCTAGACCGAGACCGCCGCTTCTGCATCATTCTAATGGAATACAAAATTAATTTTGAGGCAATACGGTATCGTGAAGAGACTGCCAAGTTCCTCGGAAAGAAATGGCTGTCTTGGCACGGGTCTGTGACATTTTAACATCGAACGTACGGTTCAGGATAGCTCTTTTCAAGACAGTGATGATGTCCTTACTTTATTCTTCGATCATCTGCTAAGCAATGACATGAAGCAATACAGTGCCGCAGTATGTTCAATATTTGATGCAGTGCTTGCACGTCTTACTTTATAACTACAGCACGTCACAAATGTGTCAAATATGTCTGATAATGCCCGCTGATATCAAAACGACCTGTTTCCTGTCATGGCACCCTTTATTGCAAAGCATCACAATCTGACGCCGGACTAATTCATCCATTCTGAAACACGAGATAAGAGCCTTGTAGATTCTCACTTTGAAATTGTAATCATGCACATTAGCAGGTACTGTAATGAAACCCGACATGATGTAAGGACACACGCAGATGTAGTGGAAGCGCTTAACAGTTCTAGAGGGGCGGCAAATTGGACTGCTGATATGAGACATCCTCAACGGACAACCGAAAGCTAAACACGTGGATCAATGCACTAGAGGCCAGTAACCTGGCTATCCTTGGCAGAATCAACGATTTTCATGTGCATCTACTTGTGTAAACAGTTTTCTCGTGAAAAAATACTCTATGTCAGGTGGGGACTTTACCAAATGCAGCATTGGGTAGGCAACTTCCATAATGTTGGAAGGCGACTGATCTGAAAGTGAAGAGCTTAATGTTGATAGTGATGAAACAGAGGGTGCTAATATTCTGTTAGCTGGTGAGGAAGAACACGAATATATTACAATCTTCAACCCGGAAAACCTCGTATATCAGAGAAAAATCACTGTAGTATCAGTATGGGGTAAACCTTGCTTGCAATATCAGAAAATAAAACGAAAGGTTTCTTCGGGCATTAAAATTGAGGAAAATGATAATTTATTGAAAAAAGATGTTGAGAGTGACGAGGGAAGCGACGAAGCTCCTGGTGGAATAACGCACGTTTATTATAGGTGCGAAAAGTCATATAGAGCTCTGAAGTACCTAGAAAAGCATGTTTCATCGTGCAGTGGAGGCAAGGGAAGCTCTACATCGCTGTCAGGGGCTCTAAGAATGTCTTTCGACATGCTTGGCACTGCTGATGCCCCTCTTTATACCACAAAGGCGAATGTAAGCAATAATATATTCCTGTTCTCGACACAGTCATGATATTGTTAAGTTCGAGGATGGTTGGGCACAGAGACCTAAGCACAGTTAGACACTTGGAAAAAGACTTTGTGCATAAGTCTCCGTCTGAAATTGATGAATAATTTAATGTTAGAGAGATAGATAAGGGTAAGAAGATTAGTGCCAGCAGAATGAGGGATATTTTGCGAAAAAATTATCCGAACAGATATGACATTTCAGGAAAACAGAACATAATATCACTTATATCTGGACTAATGAGAAATAAAAAGCCCGGACAGCGTGATTCAAATGTTTCATGATTAAGCAAGAGTGCTAATAATAATAATTATTGGGCGAAGCTCGGAGAGCTTTTGGATGCGCCCCTCGACTCGATGCCTCGGCATGCTATGTCATCTTTGATCAACACGCTCAATCTGGACGCAATTTGTCTGCCCAGTAACTTTCTCAAAGAGTCAACAATCAAGGGCAAGCTTTCGTCAAGGCACCCGCAGAGGACGAGGTCAGGTAGAGATTTTTATCCAAAAGATTACCTCTGATTGGACTACTATTCACTTGCATCGTCATGACGTCTAAATGCCATAATTTAGATAATTTTCTAGGCGTAAATAGGGAGAGCAATCACAAACTTTGCTAGGTATCAGCGAAATGTGAGGCCAAAAAGAGATCAATGGTGTTTTTTGTTGCTTTAAAGTTTCAAGGGGGCTCCTATAGCATTGAAAACACGCCATAAGCTCACTAAAATCTGGAAAAAGTGGTTGATCAGAGCTGTTGCATCAGGGATGAGCAGTACTCACCAAACTTGATTTCAAATTTGATGTCAAGCTTTATGCCAAGGCAAGTTGATTTCAAACTTGATGACAAGTTTGGTGAGCACCGCTCGTCCATGCTGCAATAATATCCATTTTGTTTATTCTCATTTCAGTGTCTTATAAGTTCTGGGTCAGAAAAAACGGGCACCATTGGCTGCAAACTGCTCATTTTGGCCAGCTATTGGCACACCTTTACTCTTCTTTGCAAGATCGTTTCGACGATATGCCTTTTATAGGAATTGGAGCATTGTGCAATTTTCGAGGCCGGTCTTTGAGTTGCTCTTCTCTCAGATTATCTCCCCATTGGCTCAAAAAGTTTGTTTTAAGTTATAGCTAGGCTTTTCACATGTTTTTAATTCTTACATTTCTTCAAAATTTATCTAGAAAAAATAACTATTGATTCATAGCCTAGCTATGATTGGCTTTGAAGCAAATTGTAATCATTGAGCATGAAAAAGGTGCTTTCAACGGTGCTCAGAAACATATTAACACTTTTTGTCCATTATTTGCAACAAAAAAGCTTGACAAGCACCCTTGTCAGGACTTTTTCAAGGAAATTATACTTTCAGCATGAAATCATGTAGCCTCTATGTGATTCTGATTCTAAAAATACTAAATATGTGAGAGGATGTGCCCCGTCGTTGACTGATGAAAGATTTAGTGGTCTGCAGTTATATTTTAGCTGAGCGCATCCTTTTCATACCTAGATAAATATATATATTTTTGGAAAATTCTTTTGGAAAGATAAAAGTCCACGATACATGTACTGAAAGCATATTCAAAATTAAATTTCCGCTTTGCACATGTTTCTCATACTCCTTCCATACTTAGATATATGTTTTTTTGAAAATATCTTTGGGAAAGATAAAAGACCAAATACATGTACTGAAGACATATTTGAAATTACATTTCCGTTGCGGACATGTTTGTCATACTCTCTTCATATGTAATATTCCCCATTTAAAACAATTTAGTACTGTCAATATAGCTTATCCTGTTAAAGGTATCAATGTTTCAAACAACAGCCCAGAGTTCGAGTCGCGAAGACTTTTCAGAACTCCAATCCCCCCTTGAAGCCCCTAGTGTGTATACGACCATGCTCTGTCCTCATATGAGGCACACTTTGTCCTCATATGAGGACAGTTTCCGTTACATTTTGGAAAGGTAAATGTTTTGGAAGGCCGAAATTTTTACTGGAAAAAAGTTTTTTCATGTTAAGTTACAGTACAGTAATCTTTACTGTACGTGCCCCCTCGTTTCTGAAACCCCCCAAGATAATACGAACTATTTTTCCTTCCAAAATGTAGTCGTTTTCACAACTTCTTGCGAAGAGCGGAAGCTGGTGAGGGAAAATTGCTCTAGGCTTAACCGAGGTCAACAATCTTGAAAAGTTTGTTTTGATCGGCCATCTACACTCATGAACTAATTCGGGGGACAAGAAATGCGCTGAGTTAAAAAAGAATTGTATTGAAAAAAAGGGCTAAAAGTTGTCCTCATATGAGGACAACGGTCCAATAGACACTAGTCACCACGGAGTGCCTAAAACGAGTGCTGTCGAGTGCTCGTTGCGAAAGAAGCTCTGTGGAGGGCCACATCTACCTTCGACACATTTTGAGGAGTCCTGGCACAGTCATGTTGCCCCTTGCCAATTTGCGGATGATAATATTCTGATTGGTGCCCTATCAGAGATGGATTTCGAAACAAATACGATTGTCACGCCTCCTGTGACATCAAATATGATCATGGCCGTTGCACTGAAAAATGATTGGTCAGCTTCTATGCCAGATATTGTCGCGAGACTCAAATGCCAGTTCGTTGTGAACAGTGCATTTTCGTCACCTGGAGTACCTGTTCTCGTAAATGTGAGACATGAAGCTCACAGGGGGAGAGCGGTGATGACCAATGATTTCTCGATAAACTGGGCTGACAGCCTAGCATCTGATCCTCTCGGATATATTCTCAGTGTGATACGAGATATTCCGTCCACCTCGTTCCCTACCGGCAACTAGAGCGTCAAAAATGAAAACAATATGAAAGACATCCTTCGTTTCGAGCCGCAAAAGGACGCTTACAGCTGTGTATTTTACGTCATTTCAATGATGATTCAATTCGCAGAATCAATAGGTATCATTTCCTATTACGGATATGAAACATATTCCAAGGATACTACAGGAAAATAAGGCCCTTAGCAGTCCGGGTGTTTTTCCAGGATTTAAGGGTGCTATACAGCGAAAAAGGAGTCAGAATGAGCGATAACGACGTCCTGCTGTACATTACAGTAGATTCGCTGCGGTTTTCTCCGACGAGATATGAAAAGAGAGATTCAGGCTGGGCACGGATGCTTTTTATGGAAATTATGGTCAAAAGTTCAAATATTTGAGTGAATATGTAACGCAGTCAAAAAAGTATGGTGAAATTCTGTATCGAACGGGGAGGCACCTGCCCCAAGTAATCGGCGGCGGTAGCCATAAAGAACTTGGGGAAGCCACTGTTCCCAGTCGGATCCCTGTCCGATTATCATCTTCTTTAGTGTATTCTTGATAGTGCGCACCTGATACGGCGAGCTTTGAAAGTTGCAGTGCTTCGAGCATAATTTCTGCAAAAGGAGCTTAGTTGGATCAGTTTTGAGCTATTTGGGCTCAGGATGATTACTGTGGCGTTTTCATCTTGCCTCTTGACTGTTAATCGGTTTTATTAGCGTCAATATGTGTTATGTGTGGATGAAGTATGTTTAATAGGGTGATTGTCCATAACTTGGCAGAACATAGACATTTACCTGACTTAACTTTCATGTTTGCTAAACGTCGATGAAGCTTTTAGTCATGTTTTCTTTAAAACAACAGCCGATTTTGGTTGATTTGGCACTGCAGTAGGAGCGAAACTGGGACTCTAAGTTTTATGTGAGATATTATATCGCACGGTACTGTTCCACTGCATTATAACATAGTATGTACATTATGTACATAATATTGCAGAGTGCAGCCACCCAAGTCAACCCTAAATCATTTTAGGTTTTTTTTCATAGTAAACTGATCCTTTTCAGAATACCTGTTCATGACCCACCAACCTTCGGTCCGATTCATATTTTCATTTACAAAACTCATTCCTAACCATATGATCACGATGTGGTCCAATAATAAAGAACTACGAAACGTGGCGATCTAGTAAGTGATCTTTCAAGAAGGAGCGCTCGACTCAAATTTACTCAACTCTCCCGTTTAACTTTCGGATCCCAATAGTAAGTTCCCACTGGTCCAGTTCTCGCCCTATCAAACAACTTATAATGTTATTGTAGCTTCTTCACAAGAATATTGCTGTCTGAAAAGCATAAATAAAATTATAGTAGCATTACAGACGCTCTGTAAAAGCATAAAAATACACGCACACGAAGTATCTTGTTAAAAGGAGTGCACAACTCACAAACACGCACATGCGGCAAAATAACGCGAATTTTACGCCGCGCGATCATCTCGTAATTTCTCTCCTTCACGACCCTCCTTCTATCTCACCCTTTCCCCACTATCACAACCCCACCATTGAAAGCCCACCCATGGGCACCCTTCCTCCTCAAGATCCAACTGATGGATCTGCGTTTACAAGCACAATCTCCGGAACAGCCCAGGCCGCAAGAAAACAGAAACATTCACGTGGAGCGTTGGACTACTTTACCAAGCGCACTGGTAGCAACATCGTTTTGAATAAGTGAGATATTTGCAGCAAGAATTTCAGTGTGAATTCTTCAACCACAATGCTCAAATAATATGGCAATTTTCATTGCTTTCTTGTAGATCAAACTCAAATGAATTTCTGCGCGACCAGCGATCTTTGAAGCTCAGCAGTGAGCCCTGCAACGAGCGAAATAAGAAGTTCACTAAAAAGTTGATCAAGTGGATCGTTATGAGCGGACAATCTTTCTCTGTCGTGGAGAGTCCGTAGTTTAAAAAAATTTGATATATTCCGATAAAAATGATGTCGAAAATTTTAAGAGCCAATGTCCAACTCCGAGTGATATCTGACAGATCAAATCTATTAATCTTCATGTAAGACCAGTTAAATCTGTGTAAGTCCATGATTGCCGCCATTGCAGATGCATGGTCATCTGTAGTAATGCGAGGATATTTTTGTGTTACAAGACCCTATATTGACACGGATTGGAGTTTAAGAAACTTTTCTACATAATTTGACCAATTTCCCACTCCTCACACAGGCGGCGCCCTCGCAGCCCTTATGGAGTAAATATGTGCCAAGTTGAAAATTCGGAATATTTATGCAGTAACCACAGACAATACCAGTGAAATTATGTCTGGTATGGCGACGTTGAGCAATCGCTTGAGTTCCTCCCCAGTAACAAACGTGAACTTTCAAAATCCTACTTGAGCTGTTCAAGATATTTTAGTGAAATCTCTCGGACAGATGAATTGCTCCTTGTAGAGCCTTCACATTTAGCCCCCACCGCATGAACACCCAAAACATGACCAACGCCCAGAGGGTGTTGTGCGAAGGGGGCGGGATCCGGCGTATTAGTTTGCGCTCCAGGTCTTTGAATTTGTCTCGGTGGGCAATGTCGGCGGCGACGCCGGCCATGTGTGTGGCCCTTATGAGCACGCCTTGTTTGAACTGCGAGACAACGGTTAGGTCGCATGCTATGGAGCGGACCTGTTGGCCTGCGGGCACGGGGGGGTTGTATGAGAATGTCCGCAGGGCGGATATTCGTTCCCGGGAAAAGGAGTGGGACTTTGTATTGGCAGTCCAGGCCCGTAGCGCGAACAACGTGGTAGGCGAAAACGTTGCGCAGCGAGTTGTGGCGGTGCGGGCGGCCGAAGCCGACAGGGCAGAGGTCCGCCGCGTGGTCCTCGAGTGCGTCCATTGTTTGGTTGCAGTGGGCGCAGATGAGCGGGCGAGAGTCGTCATATACGGGGAGGCCAAAGTGCCGGCGGATCATGGTCTGCCAGTGGGCCGAGGACACCACCGGGTTGTGGGATGAGCGAAGAGAAAAGCGGCGGCGGGGCTGTTCCGGAACGCAAGGCCACGAATCCGATGTCGAATTTCTTGAGTGCTGTGCTGAGCCGGGTTGGGGTGTGTCACCCATGAGTCGTCGCGCCAGTCGACCCTTGCCTGTGCCTCCTGCTGCACACTACTTAGGAAGGGTTGGATGGTTTGGCAGCAAGCAGGCATGGGACAAATGGGCCAATGTCGACGGAGTACGGACGCCCGGGGATACATTGCAGGAAGTCACGGATTCGCGGCAAGGCTTGTCGGACCAGGAACTCACTGTCACCCCGGTATCGGTGACCGGAGAGGGCGGCAGAACGTTGTGAGGTGTACGATACCGATCTCTCACGTGCCGGAACGGCGTCGATGATACTACTGCGACCGAGCCGTGTAGGAACGGGGAGATGAGGGTAAATCTCTGACCTCCCTGGCGAATCGGTAGCGTGACTTGGTCCCATGTAGTGTCTGTCAGGGCGATCCCGTGTAGCTCCGAGTAAGACGACCTCTGCAGGGCGTCAAAGGCTTGGGGAGCGGGGGCCGAGTGTTGTGGGTCGGCGAGCCGGAACGCGTGGTTGACGAGGCATGCTGACTCGCACAGCCGGCGCATGTGGAAACGGGCGCGTGGGTCACGAACGTGGGTCAGCAGTCGGAGGGTGCCGCCGCATCCATCGACCTTGCCCCGTAGGTATGCATCGGTGAAGGCCCGGTTGCCAATAGGCGCTCCTAGGAGCTCGAAGCCGTCGCGCGAGCACTCGGACAGAGGAAATTCGAGGAGGAAGTCAGTGCGGTCCGGCAGGAGCGTGTTCGGCCAGTGAATGCGCGTCTTCCTCGCGTTGATATAGAGGCCAACAGCCGGGCCCTCGGCCTGCAGGAGGAGGAGAGCACGGTGCAGACCCTGGAGTGTCCCTATGAGGGTCCCGTCGTCCGCGTACCATTGATTCAGCACAATGTTGCTGTCCTCGGCAATTTTCCGGATTAGTGGTTGGATCGTGAGGGAAAACAGCAACATACTGGCCGGGTCGCCCTGCTAGGTGCCCTGAGTACTCGTGATGACCGTGTTCTGGCGATTCGGTATAAGCCACGGTGGCTGAGTACGACCGTATACTGGTGACTGATGCCGTAGGACACCCTCCTAATGAACTGGTTCACCCCCATGCGTACAGCAAATTTAAAAAATAATCTGCCCAAACGGCAGAACGCATAAAAGAAGGGCAAAACACATGAACTGTTTTATACAATGCATCTTTTCTGGACTTTTTATAAAAATGTACTTTCGGGGGTGATTGTTGTCATAGGACACCAAACATTCCCGCTTTATCAAATCTCTTGTTGGGGTTAAACATAGTATATTTCACGCTAAACCTCATCCGACGACCGCCCTCCTTAAACTCCACAGCAAAAACAATGCCGAGAGGTAGTCAACTCAATGAATCCGAGCGTTCTCAGGCATCCGCTCTCAAACAGGCAGGTCACTCCCTTTCCGCAATTTCAAAACAGCTTCATCGTTCGCGAAATGTCATTCAATCCTTCCTTGTCAAGCCCTCAGCCTATGCGACCAGAAACAAGCGAACAAACCGACGGAAAATCACTCTCCGAGATGAGCGTAGACTGATGCGAGCAGCATCAAATTCAACCAAAAGCGCTAGAGTCCTCTGGAACGAGCTTTAGTTGCCCATTTTTACCAGCCGCACCCGCGCATATCTTACCGGCAGCGTTAATTTGCGTTATAAACACGCCAAATTTCAGCCGCCTTTGAATATGAGTCATCGAGAAGCTCTTGTCGAGTGGGCAAGGAGACAAGCAATGAAAGGGTATGGCTGGTGGGGACGCGTGGTGTTTAGTGACGAGAAGAGGTTTAATTGTGATGGCCCGGATGGTTTAAGGAGTTACTGGCATGATCTCAGGAAAAAGGAGTTGGTGTTTTCTAAGCGTCAACACGGTGGTTGTAGTACAGTAGCACCTGGGGTGTACAGTAGAGGCTGTAAGCCGTGGAGAGTGGACTGGACCGCCATGGCCCATGTGGGGACACCAGGTGGACCATTAGGTAATTGATTAGATATTTTAGAATAGGTAGCTCCTATTGGTGAATCGAGGAGGTGGCGGTAGTGGGGCCACTTGTCCTTTAGGAGCAACGTACAGTAGTGCAGATTTACAGTAGTTGTAGTAGGGTAGCTCACCTTATAAGGAGGGCGGTAGGAGTGAGAGTAGCAAAGTTGTAAAGGAAAGCACCCTTTGACCCCCAACTCTAGGTCTTCAAGCCGTCGACACCTCTAAGGTCAATCCTTTTCCCTTCAGGTCAATTGCCTGCCCAATGAACCTACCCCTTTACTAGTGCTTCCCTCGAAACCTCCTTTAGGCGAATATCCGTGCTTCTGCGGTGCTCGTCTGCGTTCTAGGTAACCTTTTGCTAGTGGCTACCGACGCACCCTATTGGTCTTATACCACAGTGGTAACGGAATCATGGTTTGGGCAGCGTTTTGCGGTTTTGGTAGGACTAAATTAGTTCAAGTAAGGTGTCACCTAAATGGACAGAAGTATGTGAAGATGTTAGAGAAGGAGCTACTTCTGTGGGCAGATAACAATTTGCCAGTTGATTGGGTCTACGAGCAGGATAATGCACCTGCACATGCTTCCTTGGTCGCAAAAGACTGGTTTAAATCTCAAGGAATCAGGGTTATGAAGTGGCCCGCGAGGTCCCCAGACCTCAATCCTATAGAAAATTTATGGGGTTTACTGGCTCGGGCAGTCTACGCTGATAACCGCCAGTTTAACTCTACCTCTGAATTAATGGACTGTATCAACGACTGTTGGAGCTCAATCGATGAAACAACCACTCAGACTCATTGCATCTATGCATAAGCGTTGCTTAGATGTCATTTCTATGCAGGGAGGGGTTATTGGTTATTAGTTTTATGTCAGATGCTTTTTGTCCTAGTAAAACCGCTAAGTGTCCTATGGCAACAGTCAGTCTCAAAAATACACTTTTGAGTTCAATTTTTGGGAATGTCTGTTTCGTAAAAAAGAGTTAGCCAATTTACTCTTTGTTTTATACGTTCTCTCGATTGGGCAAATTTGTTTTTAATTTTACTGTACACATATGGCCTAAATTGCTTAATGGGGGGGGTGTTCTATGGCATCAGTCACCAGTGTATATCATATTCACGAGGCGGGCCAGAGAAAGAGCGAGTGCTGGAAGTCGAGACAGCATTGACTGGCAATCAACGCGGTTGAAAGCGTTGTGCGCGTCAACGAGGACCGTGGCAACATGCGGAGCACCAGTGAAATGGCGAAGTAGGGTGCGGGTGTCATGGATGACCGCGTCCATCTCGGCTTTGATACCGTTGGCCTTCTGGAATGGCGCGAGGAACTCTCGAGAGTCCTCGATGGCGCTCGGCAGCAGCGTCTTGGTGACGATGCGGCGGAGGACCGATCCCACTGCGATGGGGCGGATTTTGTCCGGTTTCGGCCGTAGCGGGAGTAATGCTGCGGCAGCGAGCAGGGGCAGGACCGAGTTCGGCAGATCCTCACGCGCGATCCGCGTCACCAACTTCGTAAGCACACTTTTCCCCGTCACCCCGGCGGCCGGGCTAACCGATGTTTTAAATAGCAAGTGGGAACCAGCGTGCCGGCGTGCGGTCCGGTCCCGCGGTCGTATCACGAGAAATACCTCGTATAGCCTGCTCCACGGCGTCTGCCGTGATTATTGGTGGAGGAGGAAGGCTTTGTTCAGGAATGAGCGTGATTGGGCGCGGTGGCGCGGGGTAAAGATCACGCAGCGCTTGGATGATATGCGGGTCATTCACATCGGCTAGCGGAGCGTTGTGCAGGGACCGCATGGCCTTGCCGTAGCGGGCGTCTGCACAGAGGGCTTCAGCGCGACGGGCGCGCCGTGCGTCGCTGGAGCCTGAGCCGTAAGCGGGGCGGTGCTGCTGGATCCATTCAGAGCGCGCTTCATGAGCGCGAAATAGCCGTCCTGCCTCCCTGATCAGTAAAGCACCCCAATTTCCTCCCCTCCTGCACTGTACAACATGTACGTTCATGGCGCTAGACTAGCGGCCACCACGGTACAGTAGATGGGATCGCCATATCGTACCACGCACATTCAATTCCGGCCGAAAAAGCGTCCTGACTTTTCTGCATTACAGTACTCACTTGCAAGATTATCCTGACACTAGTCAGAAGTCAAAATTAATGTTTACCACACCATGTGAGAGAAATATTCGATTGGGGGCACATCTGCCAAGGCGCAATGTTTGCCTGGGTAAGGCAGGAGAGTGCTTTTGGCTTACACTTCCTCCGCTGCCCCATTTGAGGGCGGGCGCATTACAGCTAATGATGTCCGTGGGAAATAGGACAGCTGTCCTGAGGGTTGCAGCCGCCTTGTTACTGTACGCCCGGTACTGTGCGGTACACTGGTCGGCCGGAGTTGAGACCGCTGAGCGTCAATAAATGACGGCCGCCGAAAGCCGACGGAACAAAACGCGCTGGCACGGACATCGACTTCCTTCAATGATTTCCAAATTTTTTGGCGTAAATTTTTAGGGTGTGTCAACTTGGTTGTTGATCAACAGTTGCGGAGTTCCAAGGTCGCGGGTACACTCATGAGTCGAAAGATGGCCAGCAGCTCCAACGTCACCTGTGCTCGACAGCTATAGCACTGCCAGTGTTAGCGATCTCCATGCGAAAACCACCGTCTCTTTCCAGATCCAAACGGATAACCGTGTAAGCGATCCTCAGTGGACGTTAACGGGTCTTGAATGATTTTAACCGATCAACTCAAAGACAGTTAGCGATCTACTGCCATCCTTGCAATTTCCGCTGTTTGCGATCCAACTGGATTTTCCTTATTCACTATTCTGTGTCGACTTAAAAGAAACGGAGTCACAGCATCTCTGTGAAAACCAAGGTCGGGGCCTTGGTCGCAGGTTTCCACCGACCATACAGCCTTTTGAATTTCCACACTTCGAAACATCACATTCAGGACTACGCCCATGGCGACGTCAATACACGCTCCAGTCAACTATATACGCCTCGGTCACCGATTGGAGTCTTCAGTACTTGCCTCCCGTACCGGCACAGACACGGACATCTTTCGTTCTGGAATGTTAATTATCCTAGACTTGCATGGTGTGCTGGTGAATCGAGTTTCGAGGGCAAAGCAAAAGAATCTCTTCAGGCAAACAAAGCAGCACCGATCGCCGTGGAGAATGCAGAAGGGACAAGGTATTTGGTTGCGGCCATTTCTGCAAAAGTTTCTGGAAGTTGCGATGGCCAGGCATGAGGTTGCGGTGTGGAGTTCCGCTCAAACGACCACAGTCGACGAATTGCTGCGACAAGTTTCTGCGGAGTATGGTATAAGCCCGTCATTGAGAGATAACTTAAGTTTCGTATGGAGTCGCGACCAATGCCGATTAGACCATGAAAGAGGAGGTCATGCAACAGTGAAGTACATAGGAGACTTGTGGTCATGTAATAGATTTCGGGAAAATACAACTCGAGCAACACTCTGCTGTTGGACGACTCGCCGTCAAAGTTTAGGCATTTTCCATTGTCGGGAATTGCTGTCCCTCCGTACTGTGCCGAGCAGCTGAGTGACAGGTTCAATGAAGATGACACCTTACTATGGTTACTCTTGTATATTGAGTATATACTTGAAAATTCAGCATGTGACCTGAGAGCGGGGCACAATATTGAGATTGCCTCAAACAGATTCAGATGCATTGATTTTGAAGATTTTGTCACTGAGGGCAGACGACAAGCCTATGAAATGTCTACCCGAACTGAGAGAAGGAAGTCTGTGGCGATTGTGTTTTTCAGAAGTTTGTTTTCTTCATCCAAACTTAGCACTGAGCTATCGCCCGGGAAGCGCGTCCTGTAGTGAGTAATAGAGCGTGCCATGAAGAAAGAAAAGAGCTGGTTTGACGGTGCTGTGTAGATGAAACCTTGGGCAACAAGGTCGACCACGTCTAGCCGGGGCTCGGAAGGTATGTGGGGAAACCTCCGTGGTGTTTCAATAGATGGCCTTTTCTATGGACACGCAGACAACGGTCCCATACATAAGAGAGTTGAATTTGTGAAGCACCTTTCATAGCTTGAGCCCGAAAGTACTGCAGCACAAAGGCATTAGTCTGTAAATGCTTTGAGTTTACATTCTTTCGCTAGTCGGTAGTAGTCAGGTTCTGCACGCTGACTGGATAATTCCAATGAGACAGGCGATTTACACAAGGAGAGTTGTCTCAAGTTGAAGCACCGGTTGCCAAGCATGGCCCATCGTATAGTCCCTGTCTTTTGTAACTTCCTCTCACATTTGCACAAGTCAAAACGTCCTTATTTGGTTCTTCATTTCGCTAAGGTAAAATGGAAACCAATCGCCAAGGCCACGTGTTCAGCAACATTATGGCGACGCGTCCTGAGATAGCCAGGTCTGATATCAACGGTGAGAGCTGCAATTGAGTAATGGGCTGCTGATATCAAAGAAGGATGCAATGTCCAATCAATGATACTTATGCAGGTTAAACGCCTTCATCAAGCTCACGTGAGAATCGACCTTGCCGAAAGTGCAGTTCATGAGCATAACTTTTTCATATACTGAGGATTTGCGAGATGGCTTTCGGCGTTGCGGAAGTTTGTCGCATTTGATACTGCAATGGTGAGAGTGCAAATCCATGCAAGTTGCAAAGCAGATTCAATGTTGATAACGGGAAGTAGGGGACTCCGACGTAAACCTAAAGCTATTTGTAAGGAAATTGTTCGTTGGCTCTTTGTCCTCTTATTTGTGGATGTTTCATTACTTGGCTTGATGAGACGCGGTTCCTCTACCTCTGCACTGTACAGTACAGTACGATCAGTTAACCTGGCTCTAATGTGGTGTGTGATGAAAATCTGTAAAATCCACGGAAGCGTCTTGGAATTTGAAAACAGGGTGCATATTCAACGTCATGATGACAAGGCCAATAAATCACCAAAAAAGAAAAAAGCAGGTGACTTTATTTGCTGCTGGGAGTGCGAGTGATTCAATTCACGTACATATGCTATATTCTTGGCTGGACTTGCACTCAGCCTCTTGCATGTCACCTTTATCAGCACAAGTTTCAAGTTAAGAGACAGGTAGAGGTTGAAACCCATACAAGTGTACAGCTGTGTAATAGACAATTATTTGAAGCGATTAATAGCTTTCTGAACTATTCCATTGCGCGTCTTAACTACAGCAGAGTAGATTTGTATCCTGAATTCTTGAACTGCCCTCTCATCAGTTTATGGTGGAAGCGAATGACAATTCTCCTGACGTCCTCAATTTACTGATGAACGCATATTCCAGAGAATTTTTGAAGGTGGCCCGCGTGCAAGGGATTATAATGAAATAGCGTAACAATAGGAACAATTTACCGTAAACTATCTCTCGAACACAGTAAAGCAATTATACTAGCGCGTCCATGGTTAAGGTCTGATAGTAGCGTATCCGCAATGGCATCTCTAGTCTTTGACTATTGCTTTCTAGCTGACAAATAGGTAGCCGAGGTATAGGAGTCCTTCAGTTATCTGAGTGGTTTCTTCGCGTTACCTGTTGAGTAGCTGCTGTGCATTGCTATTTGATTGAAGATTGGTTCTCTACAGAGCCCTCAACATCAACTCGTGACAGATAGTATTGTTGGCTTCATTAGAAGGGCACTAAATAGAGCATATCACTGGCTAACGGACCAGTGGATGAAGGCTGCGCTTGTGTATTTAAGTATGAATTGAATAAAGTTCCATTTTTGAACGAGTCGCAGATACAAGAGCTTAGACTGATTGATCAGCGGGCTTAAATATTGGAGTTTTGCTCCGTTCGCTTGTTAACTTTCGCTATCTCGAAGGTGAGTTGACCTTCAAGGAGTCACTGTTGACAAACTCATGCTTGAGAAAACGAGCGATCCACTTTTGTGAGGGACATGACAGGAATTTCGCTCTTGAGATCTATTGCTGGGGTGCCTGCAGATTAGCCGCGATTCTATGAGTAAACACACTTGTTAGATTCCTATTTGCTGAAGGTAGATCCACACTTACAAGGAGACAGCTGTCAGTGTCCTCATGAGATGTAACTTTGCTGAGAAAAAGACCTTTTTATTTTACCTGATTCAATTCATTACCATAGAAACTATTTGATGAAAACTATTTTTGATACAGAACAGAATACGCAATTTGGTCAGAAAATAAAATTTTTACCTAAAGTGTTGAAGCATCAATGCAAACTGCTACAAGAGCACTGAGAGCACACGTGTGTTGTTTGAGTGGCTGAAGAGTTCGTCTACTTTCTTAAATCCGTTTAGGCTCTTTTCAGGGCTCGTTTAAACAGTGCTTTGATGAAAGGGTGGCTCGCGCTATGCGAGTGCTTTGTAATGCAATGTACAGTATAATAAGTGGAAAATTAGAGTGCTTTACTGATTTGGGATGCAGGACGGCTATATTTTCCGAAGACTACTAGAGAGGAGGGCAGGTCTGTGTATTAGAGAGTATAATGAGCTGTACTGTACTGGACGATATACAGTACTGTCTTTCTAAAGTTGAAGAACCAGAATTTGTGGTGTAGAAATAATCAAGAAAATGTTAATGAAACCAGAGCTTGATATACCAGATACTCATAGAAGTAAAGCAGCAGATGTTGCTTTGCGCGAGCATCGTACTTACAGGATCCAGGGTATTTGTGTGGTAAATCTTTACGAATTGTAGAGTATGGCATAGAAGAGTGCGGAGGGTATTCAGAGATTAACTACGAATGCAGGGTATTTGAAGTTGTCAAACTCAAACAAACATACGCTTTTATTAAAGGGTCACTAAACCGAGCTGGGTCACTCAAGCATCAGGTGATGTGAGAGACAAAGCACGGCGAGATACGGCATGAGCCGTCAGCTGTAGAACGAGAGAGACGAGGGTGGTGACCAATCGGTGGTATTCATCAGATGGGGGTTTCCCGCGGCGGAGAGCGAAAAAAGAGGCGACTTTGGCTAGGGCCTCACGGGCAGGTTTGCCGATGGCTCCGTGAGTATCGAATCTAAGAGGATAGAATTGGGCTTGTATCGTCCCACAGAGGGCAGCGTAATGCGCAGTTTTCGAGGCTTCAATGGGCACGGTAGCCCCTCCGGAGGTCTTGCGAGAGTAGGAGATGGCCCGTGCGGTGTAGGGGCTTGCAATGAAGACGTCTAGTGCGCAGGGACGTGAGGAGAATTCGATGTCGTCAATGAGGATGTCCATTCGGCGGCGTTCCGAGTACGGGAGGTGGGCTTCGCAGGGGAAGGTATATTCGAGCTTCGGGCGAATTGTCAAACTCGTATTGAGACTTCACAAAAATCAAATATCTCGCAATAACTAGTGTGATTCAGCCTTGAGGCGACTTTTCTATGTGTAATCATCTTTACTTCATGTTTTATAAACCTTTCTATGGTAGGCTCATGGAACTCCCTGTGCCTCGAATTGAACATTGAATTGAAACTTGGTCTATGTGACATGGTAACAACTATTCTATCTTTCTATGAAACTAAAATGGTTTCCTAATGCTCCTCCCTTGCGGATCTAAATTGAGTCACGCCTTTCCAAGGCCAAAATTAGAACAAGTATAAACTCAATGGCGTTTGAATGGCCCTCAAAGAACCCACAGAGCCACTTATTAAATGTTGATATTATGTTTGCATGGCATCAGAGCAAATCGACAGGTAGCCTAAATTACACTAGAACAAAAATACCGGTAGTCGATATCCGCAGAGGGATGTCGAAAGGGGCGCTATGTTTACTGTCTCGAGAAGTAAATCCGACGTTTTCGTTTTAGTTATGTAATAATCGCGACTGGGCAAAACCCTATTATTTAGAAAAAAGGGGCATTTCTCAAAAGGGCTTGGTCTAAACATAAACTTAGGAGACATCGGTCGTAGAGCAGTCTGAGCCCAAGGCCAAAAGTTTGGGTGTTTCTACTCTTGGAAGATATATTCGATCTACCTTGGCCTAAGTAAGGGCCATAGTGGAGCATTTTTGAAAATAAGAATACATATGTCATACTGTTAGAGTCATTAAATCTTGAGACTTCTGTTCTAAGTCTCGTGCGATTCTTTAATACCGAGCTACCGAGTCCATCATTGTAGTAATTGGCATATCCATTAAGGCCATTACATTTTTATTCAGTTCAGGCAGAAAGCAGGGCTTTCGTAAATTGGCAGCTCTAAAAGTCCAGGACTGGTGATATGACTAGCGGAGGAGGGGCTGTTTGAGAGGGTGGAGGGAAATTTTCAAGGGATTCTTATACAACGACACTCCGCATTGGCAGTAACATCCAATGCGGCTTGTTTGCTTGCTGGCCTCCCCCCTGCTTGCTGGTAGAATGAAGCGCAATCAGCGCCTGCCGCAACCTTTCACGTACATGCTCACTACCACCATACAAGTTGACTCGGTATCAGCCAGCTCAACTGTTACAGTAAATGAACCCCCTGTGTTCCCCCTTTTTTTAAAAGAAATCCCTCTTTTCCGAGTGCCGTTTATCTCTTCGCTTGTCCCCAGGTTCATAATTGAAAGAAAGTAGACTTTACAACCATACAGTGCTTTGTATTGGAAACTTTTAGATGGTGAAAATTACTTTCTATATCGATGAAACCCAGACTAGGGCTAATTTTTTCGATTAGCCGTTTCCGATGAAGCTAGTTTGTCGACTACGAAAAGCTTGCTGTAAATCTTGAGACAAACTGATCTCGAAGCTGAAACAATCGTGGAGTTTTAATTGGAGGGAAGTGCTTTCATTTTGTTTCAATAGTGGTAGTCTCCATGGTAAAGGTGGCTAGAGGTACCGAGAAAAGATTAATTATCCCTCGATGCACCAGTAGACAGGTTTAATAATACCTTTCAATCTCATTTCTGCGGAAATTCGTTGAACGCAAGACCGTAATCGTTTCACATAAAGGAAATTCATCAGCAAAATCTACACTTCGCATAATCAAAGCCAAAGTTTGAGTCCTGTTACTGGAAGGATGACAAATAGAGGTATCGTCTTAGGGATAGCTTAAGCGAAAAGTCTGTACATATTGCTTGGGGATTACGGATTATATTGTACTGTGCAATTTTGGTAAACTACTTTCAGTGTTTTAAAAATCACTTTGTTGTTCCTCCCCGATCAGCAAATGGGCAAACCTTTGTGAGTTGATTGTGGTTGCCTGGAAAGCTACAGGACTGATCGAATATATTTTCCAAGAGTAAAAACACCCAAACCTCCCCCCTTTGTTTCCTTTACGCCTATTCTGACCGATTTGGCCACTTCAGTTCTTGTGGAAGAGGGTTCTCGTTCCATCGCATCAAACTACGTAACCTAGAACGTAGGCCGTGATGGTGGAAATTGGGAGAGTGTAGATGATAGGGGTAAATCGTCGAGAGAAGAGATACTCAGAACCAACTACTTCGAGAAGGAGGTGTTGCAAGCGACAAAAGTGCTACTGTGGTATAGTTGAACGAAAAAAAAGAAGTGGATAAGGACGACAGTTGAGAGGGCTACAAGCAAGTACAGAAGGGGCAAGGTCTACCACTGATGTTCTACAACGAGCGTAGGAAAACTATTTCTTGGGTCTGAAGTTGACTCTTAGCTTCCTACTACTCGGAACTTGACTTGAACTTGTCTGCCAACTTGCCTGACCTCCACAAGAGGAAGCAGTTCATTCAGCGTATATAGACTTTTGGCTACCACTAAAGTCCAAACAAAACTACAGAAGATACCAGGAAATTTATAAAAACACTTTGTGTGGATGATATACTCTAAACAAAAGATACTTAAGAAACGAACAATCGATATGGTCCTCTTATTTCCCATTCTCTACATCAGATCCAAATAAGTCCTCCAAAATATCCATGCTGCCCAAGCATTCCCCCACAAATATCTGCAAACGGCTCATAGCTCTCTATTTCCTCTTGGGAGATATCTAAACTACTAAAGATATCTCCATTCGGTTCCGGCGTCAGCACCAATTGTTCCATACTTTCCAGTCCAGGCCCCACCATTCCAACACTTCCAATGCCTCCCTTTCCCTCATTCCCCTCGTCCTCGTCCTCACCCTCGTCCTCCTCCTCCTCCTCTTCGTTAACCTCGTAGACCAATTCCGGGGCGGCACACTCCTCGAAGGTCTCCCCAGCTCCCTCCTCGACTTCCCACTCCTGCCCCTTAGGTACCTCCTCCGCCTTCTCCTCGACGAACAAGCGACGCACGAATTAGATCACATTTTTTTTGTTAGTCAGCGTAGGTAGTCATCACGATCAGTATGTCCGGAAGGGAGTAGGGGAATGGAGTTTAGGGGGCGGGGGTGGCGATTTATGGTGATGGAGGCGTAAGGGCGAAGGTTGTTCATTTTGGTTGTAAATGGAATGGAGCGATTGTGGATGGAGGATAGAGGGTGTGAGGGGGAGGGTAGTGTGTGTAGGGGTTGGTGGATCTCAAAAAGGATGGGTAAAATGAGTTTAAGTACACCTTAGAGGCGGACTGGAGTCGGTAGTAAAAAGTTACAATCGAAATGGCAGTAGCGTATTTGCGTGAAATTTCTCCATAAGGAGTGAATTTGATGAAGAAGATAGATAAAAAAGACGTAAAACCTTGAATTGGAGGAAAGGATACAGTATTAAAATTTCTAGGGAGGATGGTAGACAGATTTGGAAAGGACGGTAAGCGGAGTCAGGGGCGAGATCGTTGTAAGTTGCTGGATTATACGAGGGGAGGACAATTTTCTGTATCACAGTAGAACCACTACACACTCTCTTCCCTCGTTTTTGGTCTTCGATATCTCACTGAGATGCGTTCGAGATTTCGTTGCTGTCAGAGGGAAGGGGAAAGAGAGAGAGGCGAAATTATATATTAGATTGAGATCGACGGCTTAAAATACTAAATTGAGTCAGTTAGATTCAGGCAAAGGTTAGAACTAAAGCTGATTCCAAGCTTACCTCACTATATACTTAGTCTTGACATCTTGAATTTCGCGAACTTCCTTGAGAACTCTGAAAGGAATTGCTTAGCTCGTTTTTTAAATAATGGCGGCTACAATTAATATGTGGGAAGGAACATAGAAGACACAGTAAAATGCTACACATTGTCGACTTGACTAGTCTTCGATAAGCTGAGCTTGTGTAATAGCTCTAGCTAGCTGCAATGGCGACCACACAGGAAGGAAAAGCAGAGCTATCACCTGGACTATCAAACGTGTGAGCCAGGTCAGGCCACCATGTTGAAAGGGCTGTAGGCAATGAGTACTTAGTACGCATGGAGCCGATCCGTACAGCGTACGGATGGTACCCACCGCCACGAAATTCCGTTCAATGTACGGATTGTGCTTGCAGCTAGTGCTGAGCACAAATCGGGCGAATAGCGCTTACAGCAGCCACAACCACCCGTACAATGTACGGATGCTGCTTGCCGCCTTTGCGCACATCTTCAACCACACGTTACGGATAAGGTTGAGCTGGAGATACAAAACCCAGCTGGGCTGGCGACACGACACCCAGCACGACCATCCATCTACTGCCATCACACGGCCAAATCGGTGTACCACGTATCACCGTCGACAGGGCAGGGTTTAATCCGCCACCATAATCGGCTGGAGGAGGCTCCGAAAAATCGGAGAAAATATCTACCCTAGTAAAGGCAGCGGACTCGGAGGCACTAGACCACCGCAGTCGGACATCGCGGTCACTCTAGCCACACTCTCCTATCTCGAATACCTCATCTCTCTCATTGCCTCTCTCCTCTACTAATTACCTTTCCCGATCCAACCGCGCGACACGAGTACACTCTTTGCACTAGCTTCGACCATTCTGTTACGTTTAAGTCCTAGACGTGTTACAAAAAGCATATTACTATATATTGTTGACTATATATTTTTAAAAAATGGTACTTCAAAGAATGATACACATGTACAGACCTCACACTATTCATTCTGTAAGTTGGAAGAAATCAGACCCCTTAAAATATCTAAGCAACCTGAAAAGATCAAGAAAATGATCTTCAAGTGTCTAAAACAGCCAAATGTCTTATTTGAAGTACCTATACTACCAACAATTTTATATTTTCAACTTTAAACTTCATGAGAAGATTTTCAACTCACCGAATTCATCTTCATTTTTCTGATTATTAACAATATTCTCCACAGGGGGAAATTTGGGGTATATTATCATTTAAAAGACATGAACAGCTGTTTCCAGGACTACAAAAAAGTAGTCACGGATTAGTTGAGGAGTACTTTGGTGGCATAAATCTCCACAGTACCCTCTCAATCCTAAATATTACGTAAAGAAGCCCACTGAGTCCTGTAAGTATCCCATGAATCCTCCTATTTCTCATAAACTTCCATTTCATCCACTTCCTTGGATATTAGTCCGATGAAAGTTGGTAGAGGTTTTTGCGATGATGCGAGATTGTTACAGGTTGTATCATCTCCCGTAACTGGGGAAAGAAACTTTTGAAGTTTGTTCTCGTTCTAAGAATAGCATTATTATATGCTCGAATGGGTTCAAACCGATATTTATGAGATGGAATGGGCCATAATGCAAAATAAAAGAGAAAATGGCCATGCAGTAGTTCATCTGGGTGAATGTTGATATTACAGAAGAAGATGATGAAGGAAAACGTATAAAAGAATTATCAAGGATTAATATATTCAAATAGAAAAGCTAACCTTTGCAACTGGAAAAATAATAAAAGGTTATCAAGCTGAAGTATTCTAGTTAAGAATTAAGAGATTAAGGAAATATGAAATTGTGGTATTACATGCTTCAGGACGAGGACTAGGGTTTTAATATTTACAGAAAAAGATAAGTTCTTGTTCTAGTGAACGGGATAGCTATCGGAGCTGTTTTAGACCTATCAATAACTACTAAGCCAATTTGAAATGAATTTAGATAGTTTAATCTCAAATTGTCCACTTGAGACTTTAATATTTGTAAAACCCCAAATATGCCTAAAATTTAGCGCCTGATTGCCTCACTGCCACATCATACACTCGCGGAAGATGAGAAATAGAGCTTGGGCGCTGTTTCAGGGCAGCGTGATTTATATCGAAACTTCAAGTTTTCAAAGGCGAACTATATGGGTCAGGGATTAAGAATGAGAGTATTTTTATAGTTTCGTATGATTTTAATACATCTTTTTAGCACTAATTTTCCGGAGTGACTGCTGCTGAGGATTAGTAATCTTATGAGTTGAACATAGTGCAAAGTATAGTTCTGTAATACGTGGAAAGCTATAAATGACATTTGCGCGGTTCAGAGCTATGTTATAATTTATAAATATCATATTTCGTGTTTTCTCACGTGAATGAGGGGCTCACTATATTTAGAGGTTTATGAATTCCTCTGTTAGGGTTTGAACATAAGTTAACTGAATTAAATGTAAGAAATGTCGCTCACTTTAAATGCAGACAAATGAGTTAATCGGGAAGTGGGAACTCAAATTAGCTCAGTGAAACATCGATTATGGTTTTCCGTATTTTTTCGATATTCAGAGAGTTTTATTGAATCACAAATTAAATGAGTATTGTCGATCTTTTCCTTTCCTATAGTTGCTATTTGAAGCATCCTTTCTGTTCCAAAGCCAATACATCTTATAGTTGGATTGAAATTTGTCTAACAAGTGGATCGCCTCCATGATTGCAAATGGAGATGAGTTCATAATATATAAAACAGGACATCAGCTCTCCCATTAACGTAGCGGCTCAATCTTTATCCAGCTAATGATCTACAAGGTTATGCACGTCCTTATACACTCAGAAAAACTCGACTATAGGAACACTTAAGCATTTCCAATACTTAACTTTGAATGTTTCTGAATATTTATAATTGTAAAATAGGTTCAACTTCCTGTTATTGTATAATTTGAAACATATTTTTATTAAACAAAAAGATGCATCGCAGGAAATCAAAATAAAGAACCACTTCCATGTAGTGTTTATCCATTAAAAGTGTACTTAAAGTTCTTTTTAGAGTTCAAATGATGGCAGAAAGCAGCTAATTAATTTGTTCTTTGAGAATGAAGGTAACAAATTTGGATTTTAATGATTAAGCTTTTCATAAGTTGTTGCAGCGAGCCTGTAAGACACCGTAACTAGTAATAAAGTTTCTTTTGAGCCATTGAGGATCTGTTTTTTACGAAAGATATTTGGAAAACCATGATTAGGAGTATAGTTGAGCTATTAGCAAGCAATATGCAAAAGGGGATTACAAGGAAAATATGAAATTCACGCAAATTTTAGAAATTAAAGAGAAAGTCAGGAGAACCGCAAAGGAAAAGAGTACATACACACGAAAGTTAAGTCCCTTTGTATTCTTTCCATTGGTTCACGGTAATGGAATATGAAAATTTTTCACGGGTATAACTCTAACAGTTATAGACATATGCTTTAATTACATATTAGAGAGGGAATAAATTGAGTCCATGTGATTTTCCACACAGTAAGATATAGGTGTTTGTCGATGCCCCTCGGATCACTGATTAACTAAAATAAGATGAGCGAAGACCTATTTTAGCAAGAACAACACCCAGTATTTCTCCAGTAACCTATTAATCTTTTGGAACACATTGAATTTGAATCATCAAGAGTTAAATAGTTCCAAAAATGAATTTTTCAGTCGCCGGCTATAGTGATCATTGAGGTTTAAGTCTGAATAAGGCATTTTTCCTTCCAAATGAGTGCTTTTTGTTTTATGCATTTATCAAAATAGAAAAGTCCCCCTTATTGTGTGAATATTTGTATGGTAGAAGATGAAATGAGTCCTTGCACGAAAATATGTACGGGTTTTGTAATAATTATGGAAATTAGACCAAAGGAATATATATTGATGCGCTGGCAAGACATAAATCTTGCGAGATCAATTAATTTACTATTTTTCCGTACAAGATTCTTTTTACACGTCTATAGGATATTAAAAAGGTTATCCGTATGTCATTTTTTATATGCCTTTTCTAAATTTTATTTGCAAAATTCTTTCAGTGAAAAATTTCCCAACTATATCTTAGGAAGAACGGAAAGTTTTTTTTGCATTAATTACGGATTTACGACAATTTATTGTTTCATGCAATAATTAATGCAATCTTTGAGAAAAACCTCTATTATGTGAGAACAAATACATGTAGAAAAGTTGGAAATGATCGATATGGCTGTTGAAGAAGAATCATTTGGCATGGCTGTGTATCTACTTATCGCGTAAGGTTAACCTGAATTAATGGTATTTATAACCATGCACTAATGTTCATAAATGAAGTATTGTTGATAGAATACTATGCGGGAGCAATGAGTGCTACGTGGCGAACGTTTGCGAAGCGGAAAGGCGAAATGAAACTCACCAAGTATCTGAGTGCTGTCCTCATGATGAATTCTCCCTACAAACCCTTAAGTTGGAGTTAGACTTATTGCTGGCAGCCTATATCGCGTATCATAATGCTACAACTGCGCAAGACTGCGCGGCTCGCGTGCGCGATGGATTATCTGACAGATCCAACTGTTTCAATTTGATTCATTGTGCTTCCTAAATGGCCAAAAGATGCGTAAGTAGCACTCAGTACCAGATCTTGAAAGGCTCGCTGCACTACCAGAGATAGAACAGATGATATCTGTATTGAATATTTCAGTTCCCAACGAAAAAGAGTAAAATATGTATGAAAACAATAACGATAATTGAAAATACTATTTTTGTTAGTAATTTACGTGAAAAGGGATTTGAGAAAAAACTAAAGATGGATTAGGTCTTGAGAACGTAGTGGTAAGCCCTTTCAAACTTTTTTGTCTCTTTTCTGAGTACTTCAACAGTTAGGTAAAAAAGTTATTTCTTATATACTTTTACTATAGTAAAAATACTACATAGAGTGCTTTATGAGTGAAGTATTTGTAGTGAAATGAAACAAAAAATATTTGACGAAAAACTCGCTTGAGTAGAAACTAGTTATTAATTAGTTCCAGAGGCGGAACAAACCATCCTTATGCTGTAATAATATCCTTATGCTGTAATATCATTCAAACCTGAAAAATTATAAGTTCACAGATCATTTTGAACGGGTTTCATGTGTTTTTTGAGGTCATGAGCATTTTATGTTATCAATATCCGGTTTAAAAATTTTCTACGTTTTCTATTGCCATTGTTTTTATCTATTAGCAAATCAATTGAAGTAAAATTAAAACAAACAACTTTCTAAGTGAGATATTAAACTTTTATTATATCATATTTATTCTTTCTTTTTAATCACTCTTCTAAATTAATATTTGGAAACTTTTTAAAGACCCCAAAAAAATCGTCGTATTATTAACACTCGAAATATAATACCCAGAACGTTTATATTTTGGGTGTTATGTTTCGAGTGTTTCGATTTTTTAAAACTGTGATATTAATAGTTTAACGGAGATACCTTACGTCTTGAAATTGTTGAATGAAAGTTCTTCTCTGTTCTTTTAGGAAGCAGAAAAACGAGGAAATGTTTTTCTCATAAACTCTTTACAGGATTTACTGATAAAAACCAACTTCATTGCAGTTTCTGCGGCGCTTTCTGCCTCAAATTAGAAGTTTTTGCTATAAATAGACCTCCGTATACACTATAGCAACTACGGAGGCCTGTAACTTCTCTAATAGATTAAAAGATATACAAAAATTCTTTTAATGAGCCGCATTTTTGGTGAATATCGGCACAAATTAACAAAAACTGTTTCCAGCTAAAATATTTTGGACAAGCAAGTATATTTTAAAAATATCTTTTGATTAACTTTTCATATCTCATAAATAGCTTAACAGTTGTATGATAACTGTTACAATAAATGAGAATCATGGATATTTTGCGTCAATAAATGCTGTTGCTACATGAATTTTTTCATCACATGAAGGAAATATCTACTCACAGAACGTAAAACATCTTCTAGTGGTGGGGAGTCAATAATAGATGCACTTTTAACGGAATTATTCCTCGATAATGAAACTATTAAGCTGGTAATGATATATTCGATTATTATAGAAGACATTATATACATAAACTGTAGGCATTTTTGGAATTCATTTAGTTCTTTTTCTAAAAACAAAAAAATCTTCGAAGCGTAAACCAAGGAAAATAATTTTTAAGAAAGATTTTCCGAACCAAGCCACATTGACCGCATTCTGGAAAAATTTTAATTCAGTTTTTCGGTTCAGCTGAGCTGAAATTTTAATCAATCATCCGAAAATAATCTGCAGGTTTATTTTGATTGGTCAATTTTGAAAAATTGCCGGATTTGATATAATTTACCATGGATTAATTATCAAATTAATATCTGCGCAAGCAATTCTATAAGTTTGGATACAAAACGAGGAAAAGCTGTCGGGCGTAAATATTTGCAGCCAAAATTAAATAAAGCATTGAACGAAGTAAATGATAATACAGAAGTCATGCAGTATTACTACTATACAAAAAGTAGTACGTTTCAAGCCAGTGGTCATTAAAACTGGAATAAACCAAAAGTTTGATGGAGTTTCAGAGTCAGACGGTATTTTCATAAAATTAAGCTATAAGATGAACTCAATGAACTATATGTTATTACATTTTAAAGTAATTATATTAGTTGTGTGTAAATTCAGCTGTTTACCAAAATAATAGATCTAGTTCATAGCTACCACTGTACTAGAGCAACAAATGTTTCTATTACGCTTGAATATGACCCTCCCAAGACTATTATTCTCAGTAAATTTGTACCAGTAGAGACTCTTATCTCTGCAGAGGAGACTTACGTAAACGTCAATTCTTTTGAAATTTCTTTCAAGATCTGTATACTTTCAAAAATTTAATATGAAATCATTGTGAATTCATCATGAATAATTTCCTTTCAAAAATTTTCCAATAAATTTGGAGATTTGAAATTTTTTATTTAAGCGCTGCAATCTAGGTTTCCGAGCAGAATCTTGAAAATTTTGATTGCATGCAAGTATCAAATACGGTTGCAGTAATTTTTACGATTTTATCGTTCTTCTTTTTAGTATTTTCCGCGCAAAAATGACCGAAATAGACCGAAAATATTGCGAAAAAATCCTGTTAAGAAGACAAAAACGTAATGCAACTATACTAAATTGTTCTCTTTTGTCTCTGTATAATATACTGCAGGCTATACTTGATCTCATTTGGATATATCTACAGTAAATCGTTTAAAATTAGGGCTCCATATTCTCAATCTTCCATCAATATGAGCATATTTTTTATATCCTCTCCAATGAAATAAGGATTTCCTGCTCTTAATTATATGTAGCTTGAACGATATTAAATATAAAATCATCAATCAAACCTTTCTCGTTTTATTCATTTTATTTCGAAGAGCTCTATGGCAGTATTTTGAGAGATTAAAATTCTTCCATCCCAGCGATGATTACCGCTTGATCTGCGGGAGTGGCATCGCTGTATCAATTTTTTCCCACTCACCTCGCAGTACTGGCCCCTTGAGAAATTTATTTATTTATGTGTGTATGCAATTCAAAATATAACGTTATATTGTTTATAGTAGTTTTCCTGTACCATTAGTGGACGTGGTAGAACTCACAACATTATTGAAACATTACAATTTTTCAATTTTGCTAGTACCATGTCATTGTAACAAATACCCACAAATATTTTCAGTGAATTGTCTGAAAATAATATTTTTTAGGAACAAAAAGTTCGTGAGTTCTACAACCTCTGAAATTTCTTAAATTTCTGTTGAGATGAATTTCCGTACCTAGTTAATTTTTTTTATCCTTAAATGGATATAATTGTTTAAATCGTAACGGAATTGCGTTTTAAAGTCTTAAAATATATTTTGAACATTTTCGTATGCCAAAAATGACATTAGACAAAAAAGGCAGACTTTTTTCGGTAGTACTGCTCAACTTTCATACAATTTTATCATAAAAAATATATTTCGTTGAATTTTCAAGCAATGGTCTTTAAATTATAAAATAATAATTAAATATTCAGTCTACATCCCTTCTTAGCAGAAATATGATTAATCACGTAAATATAGGCTTTGAGATAACATAAAAGCTTAATAATAAATCCTATGGATCAGGACCTGGATATTTCAGAAGTTATTCATACAATTCAATTGAACAGTTTTAAAGACTTCCATATAAATTTTGCGGGAATAAAAACTAGTTTGAATAATTGCGCAAGTAGTTTATTCCTGAATTTCGGTAATTTACCATAAAAAATCTTTTTGCATACCAAAACTGGTTGAATCACGAAATTTATATATACATACTATTTTTCCCCGCTCATTCCATTACGTAAAAAATGAGATATGAAACCCTGTACAAATGCGAGAATTTTGTATTTTGACCCTAAATTTTACTAGTTCTGAGCCCATTGAAAATATTGTATTCGAGCATTTTGAATATTGGACGGAGAGAAATAACTATAACATCTCTTGCTCACTATTGGATGATATAAATTGAAGATAAATTAGCCCTCATGGTAGTTTTACATGACACCGGGCCCTCGCTTTAAGCATATGAGTGGGATGAAACCCTTCTATGTGCTCAGTGGGTGAGTACTGGTGTCAATTGCGTCATTGAAGATGTTTACTTCCCATAGACGTGGTACTTACTCGTAGAACGTCTCATTTTTTGCTGCTTTTCAACACTAAAGTATCGCTGGAACTTCAGAAAGGCCGGACGACAGAAATCATTCAGATATCCAAACAGGTCCAAGAATTATCTCTGCTAAAGCCAAGCGTTTCAGCTGTTGGTTAAAACTGAACACTTATTCTGTTTCTTCTAGGTCCGAATCCACACCAACACACTCATCGCAACTGTCGTCCCTTCTGATTGTTCCTGTATTAATTCTACCATTGTGACCTCCTTGACTACATTGCCCTCCTCGATTGGGTTTGGAAGGCTTTTTAATACCTTCTTGGTATGCAAAACTTCATGTTAAAGTACATCCATTTCCATACTTGGCATATTTCGCAATGAACCCTCTGTCTTTTCTCTAGGTGCATTTTCCGTCCTGCCACCTACTTCCCTCAGGCGGTGAGTAAAAAAGTTCTTAATTAATATATTTGGGAAACTACACCATTCCTTCTTAGCTCACTGCCTACCAGTCATTCAATTAACATTGTAGATATACTTCTTCGATTTTTCAAACACATGAAATAAAGGAAGTCTACTATATTTCGCCATTAAAAAGATGTTTATTCTGGTATTCAATGGTTATGCTGTGCTGTTAGAATTGGGTGGCGAAAAGTTTAGCCGCAAATTACTAAGCGGAGGTGTTCACCTCTTTCCTCTCGAGAGCTGGAAAATTTTCTACCGAGAGAAGAATTATATCTGAGAGACTCTGCAAATTTATCATCCAGTCTACTCAGCCACACAAAAATTAGCTCTTTTTTCATCCAGGCCTTTTTATTATCATGGTAGTCAAAGCTCAACTCCTTGCATAACTTTATCGGGAACAAAATGGGATTCGTTGGCTTACCAAAAATCATCAAAGGCATGCGCTCGAAGCCATCGCTGTTGAGACATCCTTGTAAAGCTAAAACCGACACAGTGGTGTACCTGAGAGGCTCTAATTCGGAGGATTCTGGTGCAATATTCCAAATAATCAGCTTTTCAACAATCTACCAAAGCATGGATAGCCATAATCTTCAAGATTCAAGACATTTATTAGCAATCGTGGTGTTACCCGCACTCATGGTCCCGACTTGCACAGGACTGAACTTTGGGTCATAAATATTCTTGAAATGATCAAACAAACACTTGAGAACTTCAGATTTATTTTTCAGTTTTCGGGAAGGTGATTGTTTGCCTGAGTTAGTAAAATTTCTTCCTGGTACGGATAACTTCACTATTGCGGGTAATGCCTCTATCTTTTTTTCCACAGACCCATCTAGCGGTACAGCGCTTTTTCGTCCCTCGAGACCGCTGGAGCTCGATTTAATTTTCTGTCTATGCTTTTATCTCCATCTATCTCTTCATTTTTTCCCGCATTGCTCAAAAGTGAGCATATTTTTGATTGGTTCTGCATTTTTTTTCAGACTTACGTTCTCTTTTTTCTACGAATAATGGAAAACTTGCGCAGCCACCTCTCCACTGGCCCTCCCTCGGTGTCACTCCATAATTGAGTTCTTATGCAGAAATGGGAGTGTTTGCATTCGAAAATGCAGTGCAGGCGCGGACTCGTAATCAATGTAGCATTAAGATGCTCTAGGAATAAAAAGGATAGATGTACCTAACCGCACAAGTGCGCAGTTTAACTCGGTACATAACTTCAAAATACTGTACGGTTCCTTTCATTACAGAAATATGCATTTTTCACAATTTTACTGTATTATAAACTGCCGAAGTGGCAATTTTGAAGACTACATGTGAAACTAATGCGAACTCAGAGAAAATGAATTCTACTATAAAAACTGACATATTGAATCAAAATTTTTAAGTTTCTTTTTGTTAGAAGGCATGTAGTTGCAAGATTATTCATGGAATTTGGATTTCGAGAGAATTAATTTTAAAGAATTTTTCCCGGGCAGAGACTCATTATGCGTACTTACAGTCCATACGACATAATATATGCATTAATGTATATTTTAAAGTTTCCCTGATTATTCGCATATCAAGGAAAGTTCCGCGATGTACGGGCGGATCTACATAGTCAATAAAAAAATTTTTAGATTTTAGGACTGCGGAAGAGCTATATGCGTAAAAATGAAACTGATGAACAATAACACGATTAGGTAAGCAATTTAAAAATAATTTTCAATTTTCTTGTTATCATTAGACACTAGGTAACAGATGAGAACGTTACTGAAAGTCTTAAATTTAATGTGTTATTCGGAATTCCTATCAAAAGGACATGAAGTATCATTAATATTTTAAGTTTATGTGTTGATCAACACACAGGGACTAGCATAAACTATTAACCAAATCGTTATATCACCAAGTTTATTTTTTCTATCTTCAGAGATTGGCTTGAATCGTTCCACATTTTTATTAATATATTTGGCCAAGTTTTTGAATTTAAAGTCCCTGCAGTGACCGACTAAGTTTAACATAGGTATTTTATTACAATATAATATGGCATTTTACGTAAACATATAGATAAGAACATTATGAATGAGAAATTTATCGGGAGCAAAGATATGCTGGTAAAACTCGCACACTAATAGGAATTAACTCTTTCCGTCCTCTTAATATGTAGTACCTAGTAAAGGATAAATATAATAACGGATGTATCAGTTTCGTGGTTAGATTTTTTGTAGGTATGGAACTTAAAATTGAGCAGAAGAGACCGAATAGTTACCGCGTAAGCTTAAATGAAAAAATTGTTTCCTCAGTCGTTTCATTTCCTCAAAGCTTTCCATTTTGTTAAACTTATTCTGTTGTTAAGATAGGTTCCAGTCAATAAATTTTGAAACAGAAAAATTAGACATGTATCTCCTAACGATAATGGTCAAACTGGAACTATATGAGCGAAGTAGTGCTTAATATCTTATTTCATTTGATTAACCGTACATACAAAGGCGAAAATTGCGTTTTCTCTATAAAATACGTCTTCCAAGGGCGAAGTTCAGAATGGAAATCCTCAACAACGGCGATGCGTTCGGCTTCGCAAGTTTGTAGCTGTCGCTTGAAATGTTGTTCTGCCCTAATACGCCGGCGAATTTTCATGATAATCACTATTTCTTCTAAGTTATTTGTCAATACTGAGAGCGTCAAGACGCTTAACGGAGTTGCAAATATCCATACAAGATCTGGAGAGTCCAGCACAAACATGAGTACATATATAAAGAGTGCATTGCAAACATCTAAATAACGATCAATGGTGGGTATATCGTTCACCCAAATCGCTTTTCAACTGAGAAAGATGGAAAAGACTACAAATCTTCATCTCCTTTCCGCAACGGCCAGATAAATTTAGTCCCAACTTGATTCTATAATCAGTATTCGATATGATTAATTGCATTCGTTTTTTTTTCGCAATTTCTCACAGCCTTGTCGCATCTTCGCTATATATTTTAGTTTCATTTTTATCATAAATGTTCTGTTTTTAAGTTTACTGGTGTGCTACTGAGTCTTTGTAACGCTGTGGTTCAGCATAAGCATCAGAAATTAACTCTCTCAAGTATTTGAAGTTTTTTAGAGCGATTCAACATTAGCTAGATTCCTAGTTCACTCGCTATGGCGCGATAAAATTGTTTAAACCTAAAATGTTCAATTTTTCACTAACTAATTTCTGTTCAAACTTCATGTGAGAGGCAATAATCCTCAGTATTGTCCGATTTCTTTCGCTTACTTCATAATTAACTTCTTTTTTCTGAGCAGATAATTCGCATTCCGTACGTAAATAAGCTTAGCCGTAACAAATACTTTGTTTTAAGTGGCATGGCTAGTTACAAGTTCACAATTAGGGGGCAAATCCTTGATAATCTTCCGTTTTTATACACCAGGAAAAGTATTAACGGACAGAGAATAATCATTTTCCCATGAAATAAATTACAGCGTTTCTTTTCCACTGTAGCTCAGAAAAGTTTTAATTTTTGTTGAGTAGCATGGAGTAACGTAAATTATCAGATGACTAACATTGAAAAAGACACATAAAAGAAATGTTTTGTATTATTGATAACAACTTGGAACATTAAGTAGCCTGTGTCCTCTCTAATAGCACGCTGTTTTAACATTTCAGTGAAAATATTAGAATAAATTCACATCGGTGCTTCCGTTCAGAAGCAAACTGAGACATAGGACGGCGCTACGCTTTTCATGATCTCAATACCGAAATACTTGTAAAATTATCCTTCTGTATATAGTAGGCAAGAGCGGTCCTCTGTAGAATACTTGCAGTCACTTTATCAGCGGAAAATATATCTAAAGGATGTTTTCATTAGCTAGAATCCCGTTTTCGTGCAGTCCTCTCACAGGATATTTATTTCATAGCGATATCATTAATACTTTTCATTCTTTGTTCCCCATATCATAGCTTTACTAGAGCGCGCAGAACTATGCCAGAAGATTGAAAGTTTTTTCAGTTTCAATGAAAACGTTCAATCTCCTGATTTAATGCATATTTAAAATGGGAGAGCATAGTAATGATTCCAATTGGCTATTAAATTCTGTCCAGAAAGTGTCCGTTATGAGGAATTGCTTCAGAATAAACATGTACGCAAGTTTTGTCTATAGTCAGAACATGGAAAGCAGCATTACAGTGCAACTACACATGTTCCTTTGATTCCTTTGAATACTCATCGGGCATAAAGAGACATATATCTAGGGATATCTTATTGACGGAACCTCGGACTGCAAAACTCACGTGCAACTGCCTCGTCACTGGAAAAGGAAAAAGGGAATGCGAGAAAATCAGTACAAGAAGCGTAATAATTCTCATTTTTCATTTTTCCCCTCTAAAATACACATCTGCGATTATATTTTTAACTTCAAAAAAACGTCCCTGCATATTACTTAAAGAGATATTGTGCGGACTATCATAAATTGCGTAGTTTGCATTTCCATCATATACTTCAATATCTAACTTACTCGCACTAAATGTTTAGCTCTCAGTCGTGTAGAACAACTAGATATTTCTCGCCCGTTACTATCTGACCGTAATGAAGAAATATATTCCAACACGTGGATACCACTTCAACAAGACTCCAGCCATAATAAACATAAACTAGATTCCCCTCATTCCCCTCCCTTGTAAAATATCAAAAACTTAATAAAATTCATCCGCCGGTACTGAAACTCCTGTGAAAGACTGCTCTGCATGTGTCCCCAGCAGTGAAACAGAGAGTTTTTCGACGAGAAAAGATTGCGGTTCCCCTCGATGAAAAAATCTCACCATGGACCCTGTTTGAAGTAAATCATTAACGATAGCTTGTATATTGTTTCGCACTTTTTCTGCAGACATGAACACCGTACGAGTAATTCGATGAACTTCCTCCTCAAACTCTGCTAGACAGACTGTCTAGATGTGTTGGATTTTTCAGAAAATCTCACCATTATTTAATCTTCCAGTCGCAGCGAATGGAAGAATCTTGTAATTTTTGGACAGAACAAAATCTTGTACACGAACCGGATAATCAAAATTTCTCTATAATCGAAGTTTCTTGGAGAAATTTAAACCAGGGTACAGCATGAAAACAACAGAAAGATCTATACATGAATGATACTCGAATAGTAATTATAATCAGCTGATATAGCACGATGTCCCCATTAGTTCATGCCAAAAGAAAATGCAGCACCTCATTATAAAGGAGCATAGCATAGCTTTTTTCTGGAGTGCTCTAATCTCCTATTTTTATCTCTTTGTTCATAATATCACAGGCAGATCAGCAAATTGGACGATCCCGTTCTGTAATAACATTTAAAATGATCTCTTTATCCACCTTGATTCCCTCCGCGTGGACAGCTTTGATTCTCCAAACATTCCGTGGCATTTTCCGGCTCACTAGGCCGCGACTTTCTCGCATTTTTGAGTCCCGAACGCAGCCCTGTCTAATACCCCTTCCTAGTTCACTCGCCCTTCACCTCCGCTATTCTGCGGGTACAAGCCCTCACGGGATGTAAAGGGTAGAGTGGGAACGTTTATGCTCATGCTTTGGTCCTCATTTGGTGTTTAATTACGACGTTCGTGTGTATAACATGTATTGATATATGAAACATGAGATTATTTATCGTTATTTATTTATGTTGGCGCTTTGACGTGTTCCGTGCATAGAAGCACTTTTACATGGTCTAAAAGAACGCTGAGAGTGTTTGAAGGTATCAGGAGACAGTAAAGGGCTTCTTGTGGAAGAGATAGCCGCTGGAGTATGAAATAATCTGAAACAGGAATTTATTCACATGAAACGAGCTTCATGGAGATATTCCTGATTTATTCACAAAAATGATCGCATGCGTTGTTTGTGCTCCCACTTGTTACTATAAACGACTTTAAAATGGAATCGAAACGCTTCTTGCGAAGTAACTATAAATTCAAGCATACCTGAATAGAAGCTTTATCAGGTCACATGCATCTTAATTAAGCCATTTTCATAAAACCAAGTGTTCGTAAATATTTACTATACATCTTAGCTCAGATATAAGGTACAATGGATATGAAAATAGGTATATTTTTTGAATATAATTTGCGCGATTTTTCCGTTGGAACCCCTTGAATCTTCTCATTGTTATTGATTCCACTATTTGAAGTAATGATTTGAATTTTGATGAAATAAAGTATTATTCGTAAAACCGTAAAATTGTTCTCGTAAAGCGTTCAACAATGTATTTACTCATGAAATGTAACAGTAAGACCAATTTGCCTGACTAAAGACGTTGTATACCATCTCGACTTCTTGTGACTCAATTTAGATTCACGATTGCCTTATATTTTAATGGTTATTCATGATTTCCTTGAACATCAACTGTTTATACTGAATCAATAATTACACTTTTTTCGGGAAAAATATCACCCACGTATTCTTAATGTCTCTTCCTTATTCATTGAACATTCTTTACAGTTTTATGCTATTGGAATCTGTACTACTCAAATTCGAGGGAATCCGAAAGAGAAAAGCGAAGTGGTTTTCGAAAAGCCGTTCCACTCCCACAACTTCCTGCACTCTCAAATTTCTCTGGACACTTTTATGGAATTGAAAGTCAAAGAAAATGGTGACTATGTCAGTTATACTTTTTGCTCCCTTTCCAGTTGGGTTTTATGCTAATTTTACTAGAAGCTGGACACTGTATAGCCTATAATATCTTGTTCGCATTTTTACATTTAATCCGATGCTTGGGCCCTAGCTGTAGTCAGTCCTTATCCTTAGATCTTCCTGCTACGTAAAAAGGAATTTTAGAAGATTAATACCGAAATCATTTGCCTCCCGCTATTTAAGTGTTCCGGCGCGATCTCCCTTCTTACCTTTTTCATGAAAAGTTAAAGTTCTAGTGCTGATACTCCCTTTTAAGTCCTTTTCATCTCTTATAAGCCTCCATCTACATCGTGGTCTTCTTTTATGGATCAGCATCTAAGTTTCGATAAAAGAGGTCCCCAACGAAAAGTAGCTGACGTTCTCCTTTCTGTCAGCTATCCGAGGTCTAAATCTGTTGCAGTACATTTTTAAAAAAATTCATACAATCTAAATTTAGGTTTTGCAGTGATTCTTGGACATAATGATTGGAAATAATCTATCGATAGCTTCTGAATCATAGTAAAGGGCGCTATTCTAGACAAGTTCTTCGCCTTGGAACCTTCTTCTTCTTATGGTTGAGTTTGGTACTGGTAAATGATAACGGGGAAGTTCTTCCGACTCCATATATATTTCACTATTTATTGACAGATTCTCTTCAAGTTTTGTTAGTTAGTAAAGAGAATAAATTTATTTCAACCACAGGGAATTATAAGAAGGAAAGTAACTACTATTCCTTTTAGCCGAACATAGGCCCTAAGTAATTTCGATTTCGGTGGTCAATTCAAAAAATTTCATCAGTACAATAAATTGAGCATTAAGCGATAAAATTAGTTTCTTTCGATTTCTCACACGATATGTACAAAATGTATCCCATTATAAGATCTCCTGGTACATAAAATATTATAATCATACTTTTCTAAATTCCACTAATTATTCAGTAATATATTTGGAAAAATATAAATCTTTAACCTAAACAAAAGAAATACATAAATTTAAAAAGGCCACCGGCTACAGAGGTATCGATCAGGGGATATTATTTAAAAATTTTTTTAGCTACGTCTTTTCAAATGAAAAATACATTATATTTTACTTTTGTTCTTCCATATACTTAAAATTTGTTTACTTGATTCACATTTATCTAAATATTTTAATTAATCCTTCTGAGAAGAGTTTTTTCCATGTACCAAGGTGATTATTATTATTTCATTTTCTTGTGAATTCAGTAAATTAAATAAAATATTTCTTGTTATCATAGCTCCTTGATTTCAATATGTACATCTACTTTTTACGTTTCCAGCTTTACTAAATAATTCCATTTAATTTATATGCCTATTAGTTAATTAGTTCCGGGAAAATGACCATCATCAGACACCCACAACATCTTTACAATCTGAAAATTTTCGTCATGACTTTCATAAATTCCATTAAATAATTGAGCATTATGCTTGTGATGTTCATTCAGCACTATTTCTTTTGGAAGGCTGGTATTGAAATCTCAAACTCAGCTGAGTTCCTTGCTAATTTATACGTTAAAAACAGGAAAAGGGCAAATAAATTCTTCATTTCAGAAACATCTATTATTCACACCGAACAAGAACTATATCTTTATGCTGATACGATATACCAGTCTATAGGAATTTATCATGCTGTGAAGCACTCCAATCATAAACTTAGCACTCTGAGACTCAATGTTCACGTTCCAAATTGTCCCAATATTGCTTCTTTCAATTTAGGAAAGTATATTAGGTCGGTTTTTACGTTTTTGTAAATTTTTAATAAACTAAAAAGGCAAGGGGAGAGGTGCCAAAGCCTTCTCCCATTTTTTCTTTATTATTTCTCAAAAAATCGTGAGAGATAGTTCCCTATTGGTATTGGTTGAATTTGAGTGATTTTTTGTTTCTTTTTTCTTAGATTTTCTTCATGTTGATCTCCAGGTAACAGGCTCGAGTGCGATTTCATTCTCATTTTGATAACTTCGAAATTTGGGAGGTGGTGCAGGGAATGTATATTTCAACAATTATGATCTTTGATCGGTTTATGTTTGATTCATTAGTAGTGTTTCTATCAGTGCATTATATTTTATGATTCCTCTCCAGAAATAGTCAGCGTAAAGGCTTGTTAGTAAACTTGGTTCAATAAATCTAGCTCCTTTGCTCAGAGGAAGAATTATATCACCATCAATATACGTCATATATGTAAGTATGGGCAATTGAAAGCGCAAGATTTCTGAACATTTAGTAACGCAGATCTGTTATGGTCCTCATTGATTCTTTTGAAATTGTTCGCATTTCCTGGAACTCTTAGAAGGTCCTTTAAAGATTCGGGTATCTGTACTTGCCATTTTGAGCGCTTAATCAGTGTGAATTTCTTCATAACGGGGAAGTTTCGAGTTTAATATGCCAGCGAAGTATATTTGGATGTAGAAACACATTATTGTATGGGGGTTGTTGTTATTTGATCTTACCATCAAGATATAACATTCGTTTACTTAGATATCAGAATGGCCAGAATTTACATCGCCGGCGCATCTCACTATTCTATTGAAAATAGTGCATGCGGTTAAACTATGTTTACAGTACCTATTCTAAGTTTCCTTACGTGAAAGTAAAGGAATTTCAACTCAATTTAAATCTTTGAAATGCCGGGTGGGGTGTCTCAGCGATTCAAAACGTGGCCGATGGGGCGGTAGAACTTATCAGCGTGAAACGTTCCCAGATTGTAAGTACATTCCGATATGAACAACGGTCTCATTAAGGGTTCTATTAGTTTTCTTACTATCGTAGAACAACTTGGAGGCTCTTATATTGCATAGGAGGTCCAGTAGGCGGTATCGGCTGGACCTTTTCTTCAAGCTTGCAAAAATTGTAATATTCGTTGAAATTTGGTCCAAATTGTTGGATTCTCATAGCATTTTTTTGACTGCGATTTCGTTTTTATAATATTCCTGACTATTTAGAAGAAAATTTGAAGATAAGTGGTTAGATCATCGCGTTTTCGAGGGGATACGGTTGAGGAAAATTCAAGATTTGTAGATCTGAGATTAGTTTAATCATAAGATTGATATAAATTGCAGGCTGGCTCTTTCGGTTCTAAGAGTTCGGATTGAATTCGTCTAGACTTCGATTTTCATTAAGCTAACTTGTTCCATTTTCGGTTTATTTCTAGGAAAAGCAGGGCATTTAATTTTCTCTCCTGATTACATCACCAAGCATATGAGCAAGGTACTATCTTGATCGGGTTTAGTGGCAGAAATATGCCAGTATGGTACAATTAATGGACCAATTATCCTTTTTCAGCCCGGAGCTCCAAATTTGTGTCATTACAAGCTTCTTTTATATCTCGAATCTAAAGGTATACTCACGGCCTTTATTATTCTGATCAAGTAAAACCTTTTTTAACTTCTACAATAGTTAAGATTACACATAGCGGGTAATATTGGTCAGTTCTTTCTGAGAAATGTAAATTCAGATAATTGAGCTCCAAAGGCCGGCAGGACAGTGAATATGACAATTTTCTTAACTAATTGTAAGGGAGTGGTGACGAAATAATTGTAAGAATAAGTTTAAATTTTGATTTACTGGATCGGGATACAAAACCATTTCTTGAACTCTTTGAATTCCTGGTCTAGAAAATTCAACATGTGAGTGTCGGTTCGAAAGTAAGATATAGAATGGTGTAATCTCATTTGTTTGAGTGTGAATTTTGTTCAACATTCAGCTATTCCCAATATTTTCAGGTACTAGTAAATTGAAACTAATTGTTGTCTACATTCCATTAATCTGTCCTCATTTTTCTTTCTGATTATGCCTGTTCATTATGTTCTTTTTAATCTCAGTGTATTTATTTCGACTTGCCAGTTATTCGGAGTAAAATTTGGAGCAATTCCATCGAGAACGTGAACTAAATATTCTTCTGGGTAGTTGAGCGCATAAAAGATAATCGGTAGTTTAATTTTGGTTTTGATGCTTCCGGTAAGAAGTTCGGAGCTTCAGACTATGTTTATATATAAAAAGTACTTCACGAAAGCAGAGGTACAATTTAAACAAACAGTACTGAATACGAAGGTATTCTAGAAAATCAGCCTTAAAGCTATCCAACTTAAAGGATCTGGACGCTCATATAGTAACCATCAGTGAAAATACAGAATTTAGCATCCTTGTAAAGTTCCATTGGTCCAATTGGCAAGAAGTCATAAATTTATTGCTGATTGGTGATTTGCGAGAAGATTCGAGAACCATGCGAGATCTTTATGGTGGCTTCGTCCCATTTACTTGTAACGTAATGTTATCATCTTGTGTTTTTCACTGGCTTATCGTTATAGTGCCCAATTTAAACGGATTTCTGAGTACAGTGTTAAATCCTTGGTAACAGGTACTGGCTAGATCCTGTCTGGGTATTTTACTTGTTTTCTGGGCTCACTCGTTGCAATTCTGCCCTTTTGAGCACTGGGCAGGCAAAATGGGAGGGTAGATACTCCGTAGAGCTATGTTACGGCAAAAATACTTCTGAGACCATTCTATTTGTTAAACGCAAGTTCCATATTGGCTTTCCTTACTGTTTGTCATTCAGGATTGAGGCTATTATTAACATGAAATGCCGTGCATGGGTCACATGTTGGACCTTCCACGAGTATGGTTTAAGTTTTCACCCTCAGAAGACTGATGATGGATGAGGAGAAGAGGGGCAAAACTGAATATGGTCTTACAGTTTACCACAGAATGGCTCTACTTCAATTTGCATCACAGTTCAATTGGCAACAGTTGAAATTTAATGCGACATACTGTACTTAAACTGGTGTATAGTATAAATATTAAGAATCGTAGAGGAGAAATTTCCGGTGCTTTACTGATAAGAGATGTACAACTGCTATTTTCCGAGACGAGTTGGTTCAGGTGCGCTTATAAGATGTTCTCAAATAGAGAAAGAGTCAGGCGGGACTGTCTCACAAGGCTGTTATAATAAAAGCCGTAAAACATGCCGCGTTGGACGAAAGCGGTACCGCAGTATGTCTTTTTAGGGTACATGGCTCGCACGGAGACATTACTGGCCACCTCTGTCAACACCTCGAATTTATCGGGGTGCTACTCTCCAAAATTACATATTGACGCTGGGATCAGTCAGGGTCTGGTATATGTACTGATAAACTCCTGTTACTTTCTGAATTGTGAAGCTTTTGCGGCGTTCAGATATGTCAAGGGGTTGAACCGTCGGACTCGTGTGCTTAAGGGATCAAGTGGGCTCACGGATTTAATCTCGAAGAATTATGTTCCTGCAGTGCTCCCTGTAGCTCTGATATCTGGCCTCGTGCGGTTTTGGCCGTTGGGAAGAGGCCCCATGACTGGGTGCTGGGAAGTCTTTTCCAAGTCCGACGTGAAAATTTTATACTAGCACTCGAGATGATCTATTCAATCTTGGCCATGTAAGAAATTAATGAGTTAAAAAATCTTGAGCTGGCCATCGAAGATATCCACGGTTTGCGGCAAGTTGTTCCCGGGCACGTGTTGCTTGAAGGGAGTAATGAGTAAGTAAATATATATTTTACAAACAATATACGGATATAAAATCAGTTTCGAATGCTAATTGAATGGTGATAGGACAATGGAGATATATTGAAAAATTAAAGAAGTCATGACTCAAAGGCACGCGCAGTAGTATCAATGTCCAATGCTGCTTGTCTGATGGATGTACTCCGGCCCACTTTCTAGAGTGACTAAGACACGCTGCAAACCTCTTACTGTATAAGCTTACACTCACTGGGTATACCTGAAAATAACCAAATCGCGAAATTGGCTCCATTTGATGTCGGTCCGAAAATTCGCAATCTCGCCAGTTCGTCAGCACACCACTTCATTTTGTGCCCAAAACTTAAATGTCAGAAATGTTTATATGTAGGCGTCTCGTCCCACATCTTAACCCCATCAAGCCAAGCTCGCAGCACTGGCCTTATCCTTACCTCCTTTCATATAATCATTTGCCGCGATGCATCGTGCTCCCCCTCACTCCCACCCCTCTTTCCGGCCAATTACATCCGCCGTAGGTACTGCACTCAATGTATTATTAGCCGTTCTCGCTTCCACTTCTAGCCTGCTTGTCCTCTTCGATGCCAACCTGGCTTCCGTGACGAACCCGGCCCCGATGTCGCCGGTTCTTAACCTATCGTTGCCGCTTCGGTCCTCGTTCCTCCCATCTTCCGGATCACACCTCTTCGACTCCGCTCGAATTCTCTAATACTAATTATAAGGTTAAATGTGCAATTATGAGAAATCAAATAAGAAGAATAGAACACGAGCAGGAGCTCTAAACTACTCAAAAGTTGACATTAATGCACTGCTCGAGATTGTTTAGGAAGTGAAACTTGGAGCTAATAATTGGGATATCGTTGCCAACCGGTTTCGGATGTCGGCAGCTGAGAACAATCTCCCTGTTCGAGACCAGGATTCCCTGAAGAATAAATTTCAAAAACTTGCGAACGCTATTAAGAAAACAGTAGATCCTTCTTGTCTCTCTCCTTTATGCCGCGCCAAGCAAATCGCAAGAAACATTCAAAAAGAGAGTGTTGCCAGGACGACGCTGCAAAAGCGGTAAAGGGAGAAAAATTTTAAAAGCCTTCCTGAGAGCAGAAGGGATTACAAAGGCTCGCAGCCAGTAGAGGAAAGCCAAAAAGGAGACTGGGAGTTGCCGACAGATCGACGCCACCTAAGAGGTCGAACAGTGTTGAATCCAATATGCTGCGACAGTTGGAAAAATAACGTAGCGTATACGTACTATGATGTCGTAACAGAGCCGGTCCGTTGAGGAGGAAAAAAAGACATAAAACGTGTCGTATAGGAAGAGGTGCAAGGCAGAAGTTTTCCTACCAACGATTTACTGGAAAGATGACCGAAATAATGGATATTTTATCGCATAAGAAGCAGCAGTGTGTCTGCAGAGCTATCTATCTTTCTTGAACTCTCTCATACGACTGCGGAATCTGATTCAGGGCTAAACTTCGAGCTCCAAAGTTTAAAAGGTTACAAAAAAAACTGTCAACAAGCGAAGACGTTTCCCTGCATCTGCAGGTAGTAGTATTTTAGTCCTTCAAACGGAGCCCTTCTTGCGAGTACTCCCCATTTATCGCTTTGTCTTTCATTCGGCATTACCAGTTGTAGAAAGGCATCAATTGCAGCCAAAGCCGCAGACCTACGTATATCAGAAGTCTCATTTGATTTACGACCGCGAAAAATCCTGCCGCTGGTGATTCTCATGTTCTTCACAGAAACGCTATTCCCTATATTAGCTATTACAGGGGGTCTATATTAATCTCAGGGCTTGCTAAAGTACAGTCCGGAGAATGTACCAAGCTTTTTATAATGAAAACTTACCGGATAGTTCACACCGGCGTGTACCGTTTCATCCAAGAAGTTAAACATGAACAAATTTGTGCCCTCAACGCCTTGTGTAAGCCCACAGTAAACGTTTTGAATTTCTTTATCAGTTCATTCCGCAAAGGCTTACGGCCTCAATCCGTAACAGCAAAAAATCACTTCAATTATTACCCGTTAACTCTGTTGTTTTCCAGTAACAACGCAGATTGATTCATTCATTCAAAAATCGTCCATATTATCTCAAATGACAGGTTCTGTTTGTTGAAAGCCGCCCGTTTCAAAATATCCTGTCCGAAATCCTGCCATACCCCAACTGTCCTATCGGTAACCCCAAAAATTGGTCAAAGGCTGTACAACGTCTCCTTACTCTTAAGATACCACAAACTCATACCCAATATGCTAATAGACCTGAGGAACGGTCTTTTTCCTCTCGTTTTAGGCCCTTTACGATACGGGCTCCAAACTGTAAGTGCTCCTCCTCTCTTCGAATAGTGGTAGCAAAAAGTCTATCACAAGCTCTTTTGTAAACTATGTTGAGACAAGGAAGTCCTCGCCCACACCGCATGGTATTTTTTTTATTTAATAGAGTTGACGTATTCATACGAACTGTACAGATATGAGCATCTCTTCGGTACCCGGTTTGTTTACGAGGCCGTTTGCTCGTCTTTGAGGGCCATCTTTCCATGCAAACTATATGTAGGGCAAGAAGAGCAGCAATGATTGAGGTCATGGAATCTGCCAGTGCAGCTCCATGGCACCACCGTCTTCTTGAAAACATCCCTGATATTTTATAAATTCTATCGCCTTATACCCTTCATTTGATATGAGCCTGTAAAGGGGGAAAAGTTTGGGTGTTTTACATTTGGAAGATACGTGCGGCTAAATTCCGGAGTTATCCAGATTGTGACTAAGTCGTAATCATGAATTAAGATGTGTAACAGACCGCCACGCACCATCGCTACTTACCGAATCACCGCCTCAGCAAGTTCCAGCTCCTCTGCTTGGTCAACTGCGTCATCGATACCGTCGCCGTCTTCAGAGTTGAAGTCAGACTAATCCATCCATGTCAAAGGTACTCAGAGGTGCGTAGTTCCCTACGGCCCCGTTAGAGACAGGGTGTCTGTAAAATGGCGGGCGTTTGCCTAGCTGGTTCCACCCCTGAACGGTCGAACAAACTCATAAAATCTGGCGGAGTTCCGCCAAACTTTTCGCATTTTTATTGGCTAAAAACTGGCGGTTTGTCCTTTTCGGGTTCATCCACTTGACTCAATCCCTAAGGGAACATCTGGGAAAGCTTCAATAACTAGAGTTCCCTATGTACTTTTCACCATATTATTTTTATTTGCTTTCCTATTGTAACATATGAAGTTACTTCCGACTATTAGATCAGTTTTTTTAACAACTATTTTGGTGGTTTTTTCTATCCCAACTTTTCGCTCTTCAGGGATATTTTAGGAAAAAAGGGGAAAATATCGAAACTGACGAAACAAAATTTTGTTGGTGACCTGCTCGTGCGATGTTGTTCAAACCCGTTACAAAATGGATGCGTAGCAGCTAATTCTTTCTGACCTCTCTCCATTCCCCTCCTCTTCTCTAGTAAGAGAAGATTTTCCAGCACGGGACCCAACACCTCACGATCCTGATGATGATCTCCTTCTCAATATTACAGCTTTCGAATAAGGTAATTGTATACCCCTAGACGTCCATGCCAATAACGATTCTGTCCCTCCCAACACACCTGACGCCAAGTCAGAATACTTGGTCCACTGTCGCTCTCTAATGGCCCAATGCAGCAGCCAGGTCCCATGCGAATCTCCTATAATATCCAACATTGCTAAAGATTTTTCCAAATTCACGGAGGTTGATAGAATATCCTATATGCGATGCATTCTATTTGCACTTGCCCGCAGCCTTGGCAAACAAACAGTTCTATGCCTACCAGTGGTAATATTGCTAGAAATAAAAGGCGGAGAGATTCCAGAAGTTCTGTTGATCTAACTACCATTTATTTCTTTTTGAAGGTAAATCCTCTTTTTCGCCCAGCATTTGCTGCACCACTGCAACTTTCTGTCGAGACTGTCGAAACACAAGCGAAAATAATAGTCGCCAGCCCTGGATCATCCATGTATGTCTCTAATAATAACGAGGCGCGTGAAAGGAGGCAAGGTACTGCTAAACTAATATTACAGGCCTTTTTGAAATCTTTTGCTTCTTGCAATAGTTTTGAATGTTCAAAAGGACTTGGTTTGGCTGATTTAGCTCCCTTTTGGCTACTACCTAGTTCATTTACACGCATATCTGTACATGAAATCTATGTAGAACAATGGAACAACATATTATCAGGCCTGTTGAGTTTTTACCCATCTTCACGAGTGCATATCGGACCCATTTCCTATAATCTATTCCTCAGATACTGGACAGATCGAATGCCAACCATGAGAATTGCTGAATCTGGAAGCGACTTTTGTGACACTTGCACTACAATGAAATATACAATGGCAACTATTCCGTCTAGTGATTTTCTGTACATTAGCTCTAAACAGTATATTGAACAACACAGGACAGATTATTATAATGATGAGTTTTAGTACTATAAGACATGCCAAATGGAGGTTACAGTTTCGCCGGACAATAGAATCGTTCATCTGGTCTTTGGCTTCGCCGAAAAATCGTTACTCTCACATCTTCTACAGAAACCTGGTCAGTTACATTTTATTACTGGTTTGAATTTTGACATTTTTGGTGTATCATGTAGTAACATCTCACGTCCATTTATATTTGGACCATTGGAAGGATAATGGCGGAATGAGAAGATAGCAAATGCTGTACCGAGTATGCTCCATGTTGTTTTAGAAGAGGTGAAAAAGGAAGGGAGACCTACATCTTCCCTTAAATGTCTAAAAATACACGTAGTCAACTGTAGGGGACAAAAGAATCGATACGTACTTTAGTGTTTAGCCTGGTGTGTTACTGTAGGCCTAAAGGACCCTATTGACCTGAATTTCTTAGTTGAAGGCCATATTAACAACATATGGGACGGTTCATTTAACATGTGAAGCGGAGGTTTAGAACGTCAAATATTCACACACCAAAGGATATGATGCGCCTAATTGAAGAAATTTCAGTAGCTACAACCTATATACCATCTACACAAGCGCAATGGTGGCATTGGAAACAATACTTAGAGCTATTCTTTACTGTATTTTCAAGATTGAATTTTTCTGAGCTTCACCATTTTAATTTCTCAAATTCATTCGATAGAAAGGTGGTGGTGAGAGCGCTTCATAACTCTCCTTCAAGTGCGGAACTTAATCTACTACGGAAGAATGGTAAGGAGTGTATTTTGAGGGAATCCTATGCTAGGGGGATATTCGTATCCGGTTTGCACTCAAGTGGAGCCGGCTTAGTGATGTGCCATTTGCCAAGGATGGGACATGGAAGCAAAACCTCACAGCCAACATATTAGATAGATACTATGAACATTATGAGAGTCTAAGGGAGGAGTACTTTAGTTCTGGAGCTGATAGCATTGACCGGAATGAAGAGGATCATCGTTCTTCACCGTAGAAAATGTTATAGCTTTGGTTGTAGTACATGTCTTCAAGAACGGTGGATTGCTCCTTATTCCTCAGCTCATGGGGAAAAGTGTGGTGTCTTTATTGGGATCTATGGATTGACTGGGATCCATTTGGAGTTGCAAATCTCAGCTCATGTGCTGGATTATTAATTTGACGTATTTTTGATGAATTTTCAATAAATTATCCATAACTTTCTTTCTGAAAAAAGCACAGAAGGTGCTCTAGTTTTTGAAGCCCACCCATCTGGCCTCTCTTTCGGGAATGAATTTACTTTCACAATAATAAATTACCCAAATTCCCCCCGTAGGCAGTCCAGCAATGCATCAAATATTCACATAGTCCCCTGCAGTATGGTACTGTACGTGTAACTTTATGGCATCAGTATAACGTTACAGTAGCAACCATATCGAGGAGCTCACTACCTCCACTGCAACAGAACTTTGGACAGTGATGCTCAGTCGCCACCTCGGCCTCCCTGTCTTTACCGAAAACTCGACACGTACTCGCTACCACTGTAGCAGACAAATGGATGTATTTGGGGACCACGCTGCTGACCTCTGCAGGTCGGGGTGAGTTTCGGCAGACTCCACCATCATAAGGGAAAAGGTTTGGGTGTTTTACTCTTGGAAGATATATCCGATCTATCCTGTGGTTTTCCAGACAGCCACAATCGACCAAAAAAGGGTATTCATGCACAGTAAAGGGGAAGGAACTACGCTCCCTAAAATGCTACCTTCAGGCCAGCCATCAAGCAGGCCGCATTGGACATGACGGCTGCTGCGGCGTGCCTTTGCGTCAAAACCCCCCGAACCTTTCCGTACTTCTCCAGTGCCCTCACGGCCACGTTCCTTGCCACGTCATTTAGCACTGCGCATGCATCCAGGTGCCATCCTCCAAGAGTCGAGATTGACACAGGCACGAGCCTACCTCTGGTGGAGGTCGCGATAAAGGATTGATATCTTCTCTGCTTTGCATTTCGCGCTGCATTCAGAGAGGACATCGGGTTGAAGGCCCTCACTCTCTTGTTGGAGGGAACGAGGGGATTCACGAAGGTAACATCAAAAAAGTCGGTCCCTCCGCTGCTTCCCATTGCCTGGATATCTGGTCTCGTGCGGTGGAGACCATAGCGTGGCTCTACGACAGGATGACGAGCAGCTCTTGCCAGGTCTTTCGCGAGAAGGCTAACTTGGCGATCATGTCGGTTGATCCTGTGGGCTCCATGCAAGCAGTGCATGAGATGAACACAATGTGAATCGAGTGTATCCGGGCAATTCTTTTTTGGGCATGGCGTGCCAGGGTGAAAATGTGGGACTTGACAGTAGTTCTCGAGGGTCAATGCTTGTCTGTAGTCCGGGGCATGTGGGCAAAGTTATTTGAAATTAACGATTGCAATTTGATAAGCGTAATGTTGATTGTTCGAATCAATCTAGACTCACAAAAAAGTTCTCTATGGTTATTGAAACTTTAAATTTCCTGGTAATGACCTCATTAACACCTTTAATAGGTATTTTTCTCCTTTTCTTAGTGCCTTTTTCAAATGAACTTTTATACCGAAAACTGTCAATGCAAAAAAGGCCTAGCATAGACTAACCGGCACAATGCCGTGGTGAAGGTATTTGGCCGACAACTGTTCAAAGCAGCAGGATTCGGCGTCTATTATGAGGTGAAATACTTACTTCCCGGACTGAATGCACGGCCTGCCGACATTCTAGTGTACCCGAGATCGGAAGAGATCAACACCTTGCCGCCCCTTCCGGTGGCGTACGACGTCACAGTAACATCGCCATTCCAAGAGTGGTTCATGTCCATTGGAGCGGGTGAGGCGCGCGCCGTTGCCAATGCAGCGGAAAGACGGAAAAATAGGGAGCTTGCCTGCAAAGTAGCAGCCATCCCCGGTGAAGCCCTCCCAGGACGATCAAAACTGTGATGGAAGTTTGTGCCGCTAGCCTTCGACTCACTTGGATCGCCGTCTGCGATGACGTCCGAAGTAATCGACGAATACGCGGCCGCTGTCGCAACCCGCAGCGCATACTCGGCGGGAGGAGTGAAGACTCGGCTTTATCACCAGCTTAGTTATGCAATTTGGTCCACGTGTGCGGCGTCTGTGTTATGTCGCGCCCCACAACATGCAGAGTTTAGCCACCCTATTCAAACTTAATTGTTTTAGGTTTGTTACAGTGGGGTATTCAAGACTATGCATGTTGCACCTGCATATGTCTCTGGTAAAGAAATTCATGGCATGTGGGACAATACTCCCATTCCTTAGCTTCCGGGAGGGCCATAGATGCGCGAAACGCCTGCTTTCTCGAATCATCAAGAGGAATTCGTTCTTGTGCTGCGTCATGGATTGCGTTCGTCAGCTTCTTTTGCGATGGTGTTTTTTGCGAGCAAATTACACTGGAGGGGATAATCCTAGACGGCAGGCAAGAGGTCGACCACCTCCGATGAGCGTCTGCAGCTGCTTCGTATGTTCCCAGCCCCATCATAAAGTAGTTCATTAATCGCTTGCATCCCATTTAATCCCCGCTGTCGGTCCCGAAAGCGAGTTCGAAGCCCCCTCCCCGTCCCTTGCACCGAGCTGCAGCCTGCAGAAACTCCCATGCAATCTGTTAGGCACGTGCTGATAGGAACGGATTTTTTGTCGCCGTCATCTACAGACTTTTAGTTTACTGTACTACCTCCCCTTGTCCAAAATTGCTTATAGTTCCGGTCCTTTCTCGTCCCCCCTGAGCCTTACTTATCATTACAGCGGTCCTCTCCAAATTTACTTCCATTTTATCTAGATATTTTTATACTGTTTGTACCCTCTGAATTGATCCCGAATAAAGTTCTTTTTCCTTTTTTGCTTACCTCCTCCTCCAAATTCTCTTTTTTGAGAAAAAGGGAGCAAATGCACTACTACAAAAATCCCTTGCAGATTTATTTTACCTATTCCTAATCTATAGAACCTGCCCTGGGAGCCTATTTAAACCACTTTATTCCAAGTTTCAAACGTCCCTAATCATTTTACTCATCACTCCTCTCCCCCACACACCCAAAACACCCTCTATTGCCTCCCGTTCCCCAAAACCTACCAAAATGACTAATCTACGCCCCTCGAAAGTCATTTCCAAAAATCGCCATCCCCGCCCCCTAAACTCTATTCCCCTACTCCCTTTCTGACCTCCTGACCGTGATGACTACCTGCGCCGGCAAACCAAAAAGATGGTGATCGAATTCTTGCGTCGCCTTTTTATTGAGGATGAGGCGGGGGAGGTAGGTAAGGGGCGCGATTGGGACATCGAAGAAGGAGCTGGGGAGAACTTCGAGGAGTGGATAGCCCCTGATTTGGTCTACGAAGTTAATAACGGGGAGGATGAAGAGGAGGAAGAGGAGGAAGAGGAGGAAGAGGAGGAAGAGGAAGAAGGAGAAGAAGAGGATGAAGAGGAGGATGATGAGGACGAGGACGAAGTAGATGAGGGAAAAGGGGGTATGGAAAGTGTTGGAGTGGTGGGGCCTGGATTGGAGAGTATGGAACAAGTGGTGCCGATGCTGGAACCGGATGGAGATATCTTTAGTAGTTTAGATATCTCCCAGGAGGAAATAGAGAGCTATGAGCCGTTCGCAGATATTTGTAGGGACTGCTTGAGCAGCATGGATATTTTTGAGGAGTTGTTTGGATCTGATTTAGAGAATGGGAAATAAGAGGACCTCATTGATTGTTAGTTTCTTAATTATCTTTTGTTTAGAGTATATCGTCCACAAAAATTGTTTTTATGCATTTCCTGGTACCTTCTGTAGTTTTGTTCGGGCTTTAGGGGTAGCCAAAAGTCTATATAAGCTGAGTTGACTGCTTCCTCATGGAGATGTCAAGCAAGTTGGTAGACAACTTCAAGTCAAGTCCCGAGTAGTAGGAAGTTCAGAGTCAACTCCAGACCCAAGAAAAATTTTTCTACGCTGGTCGCAGAGCATCAGTGGTAGACCCTGCCCATTCCATACTTGCTTGTAGCTCTCTCAACTCTATTCCATATACACTCCTTTTTGTTAGTTCAACCATACCACGGTAGCACTTTTGTCGCTCGCAACACCCCCTTCTTGGGGTAATTGGCTCTTAGTATCTCCCTTCCCGACGATTTACCCCTATCACAATCCTTAACCTCGCCTTCGTAGTCCGGCTCCCGGCTCCATCGCATGTGATCTCACTATCTTCTCCCTATTAATATCCAACACACGCAAAAAGGCGACACAAATCGTTGATTGTGTCGCTAAAATCGCCCATCCGCACAAACTCGCGACCTCGGGTACAAACTGGCCTTCCAATCCCTTAATCTTCCCAATAGCCTAATATTCTTCCCTAACTTTGCACTTCAGCATATCGCCTTTATCTGTCTGTAAGCCCTGATAAATGCCACCAACCGCCCTTTGATGAAATTATCCTCATAATCTTCCAATACCTCTCTACCTGTTCCGCTGTGGTTCACGACAGGATCCATTAACGTCTTAGTTGAATCATCTGGTCGTCTATAGCGATGTCCGTTTTGTCCCGATCCGAGCTCCACCGCACGCTGCTCGGACGGCGTATCCGGTTTTTATATCAAATTTCGGGTGGTCGTCATGCTACAACATACAATTGGTCACATTCTACCTAAATTGAGAAATAACCTCGCTATGAAGCGGCATTCGAGCAAGGAGGGCAGTGAAAACACTGGGCCAGATGGCGAAAGCAGAGGCACCGCAGAAGTTGCCACGTGGGATGATTGACACGGAACGCTGTTGATCACCTCTTGCGAGCAGATGTGGAGGGCACCAAGTGTATCGAATTCTAAATTGACAAAAGGGGAAAGGTTGGGTTATGTGCTGCTTTGAGGGACTGATGGCTGTTTCTAGAGAGAGAGGAGACATACATACGCACTAAGCAATAAGATCAAGCGGGAAGGAGCGCTCATATCAGACTTCCGAAAGGCCAGCCGAAAGACAAGCTGCATTACACGAAACGGCTATCGTAGGGAGTCTTTGCATCAGGACGGATCGTAACCGTCCGAAGGTCTCCATGTTCCCAAATATTCAGTGGCACTTGGTCGAAGGTACAAAGTGAGGGAATTTTGGATGTTTAACTGAGTAGAGATGGAAAACGGTTATTTTCCGAGACGGGAAGAGGCAGTTTTGTGTATTTGAGAGAGTCAGGCAGACAACCTGTCAAGACTGGCGTAATGTCAGCCGCAAGATATTTTGTTTTTGACAAACTCATCTCCGCCGCGTGTCTTACATGAGGACGAATTACACCCGCCCCAGGGCCTCCATAGCTCCGACAGGCACATGTCTGGCCACGTATGTTAGAACGGCAAATGCGTTGAGTGCTACCCTCCAAGAGCGAATATTGGCACAACCACGAGTCTGGAGCTAAAATTCGTGATGATAAACTATTGGTACTTTCTAAACTTGGAGGCTTTCGTTGCTTTCAAGGATATCAAGGGGTTGAAGCATCAAGAACGTGTTTTTCTGGGAGCGAGCTGATTCACGAATGTCAAGTCAGTTGAAATGTGATGCCGCGGCCCTCGCGTCAAGTTATGAGAACTTACGGGGTGTTAGGAATTGATCCTTTCTCAGGGTGACATGTCTTATGTTGTGACGTTGAATTGTGTTTTATGTTTTCTCTATTTCGTATTGATTGTCTTTGCAGCTCGTTTTTGATGTGATAGTCTATCCGTGGGGTTTATGGTACCGGTAGCAAACCTCTCTACGGACATGATGCAACAACTCAAGTGTTCTGAATTGATGACGACTATTGTGGGTTGTTGGGCAGATTTATTTGGTTCTGGATTCACAATAGACTAGTTCGTGGACGTGATGGAACCTATGGGCTGCATCTAATGGGTTCTGTGGCCTTGTTTGCCTCCTACCACTTTCATGGCAAATGAGGCCGTATCGTGGGGTAGTTTGACCTTAGGTAGGTTTATCGAACTACGAAATTTTACGTACTTAATACTCTGTATCGGACTCTGAAGAATAAAGTTGAGGGAAGACTAGATCTTCACAGAAAAACAGAACGTGATCCCCAGCACTTCGACTGAACAACAATCCATCACTCAACTCTTGTTTTTCAACTAAGTTGAAGAAATCCGTTCCTCCGCTACTCCCCATAGCCCCGATATCCGGCCTCGAGCGATGTTGACCGTTGGGGCGGGACTCCATGACTGATTGTGGAGCGGCCCTTGCCAAGTGCATCGTGAGAATTGTGACATGGCGGTCGTGGCGGTCGATTCTCTCTCTCCCATGCAATCAATGAATAAGATGGCCACCTAAGACGTCGAGATCTTCGAGAAACTTGCTCTTATGGCACGGGGTGATAGGGGCGAAAAATGGCATCTGACAGTATTATTGGAACTATGCCGAGAGAGATGTGGGATTTACATGTGGCTTAGAGCCTGGGCATGTTGCGCATTGTATCCATTGTTTAGCACCGAAGTTGACCTTCTGCAAGCGAAGAGTTTGCCTCTTATTGTCGCAGAGTGTTTGGCGTTCTTGAGCCGCTTCTTGAATTGCACCCGTCTCTCACTTTTGCAGGGTGGGTTATTACAGCAATAAACGCTGAAGTAAACTACTTTCGACTGCGGAAATGAAGCAGACCACGCTTAATGGGCATCAAGCGTTGTCGTGTTTGCCAGTCGCTTGTGCCGAAGCCGGTAGGATAGAGCGCCCGAACGTATCAGCAGCGGTGCTAGAGGCCAGAAAAGCGGCGAAAGTGCCACTGACCATGTGTTGACGGATTAGTGAATGGGGTTTGTCTACATCGGGTTATGCGAAATTTGGGGTTCCCATGAATTTTCATTCAAACTATGTTGCCGGTTTTTGCGGTACGGATAAATGAGCATTTTAGCCGACTACGTATATAGTAGCTTATAGGCCAGTCAACAAACACGCAGCATTTTAGGTGGCCATCAACGCATCGTGTCGCTGAATGGGAATGGCCCGCATCCTAAGAGTATTCGTCCAAAGCTCGGCTGGCGATCCATCTGGGAACCTCGGCGATGAGAGAAAGCTCGTCAGGATGCCACCCTCCGATCGTTAAGATTGGAAGTGGAACGAGCCTGTTCTCGCCTGGTTATCCGGTTACAAATCCCTGTTTTTTCCGTAGCTTATCAGAGTGGGCAACGTTCAAACTCACCAGAGGGTTGAAGGATCTTATTCTGAGCGGAGGGAGGGTCAGCGGCCTCACAAAGGGAATATCGACGTAATCGGTGCCACCAGCAGTGTCCGCCGCCCTAATATTAGGCCTCGTCTTGCGTTCCCCTTGAAGCCGGGTGTAACAATGTCTCTGTTACACCACTGTGTCATAGAGACTTATTCGCTGTCGCTATTCCAGTTCTCTATTACACAGTGGTGTAACAGAGAAACCGTATCGTCTTGAATGATTTTAGAAATTTGATTTTCCTTCAATGTTTTTATTTGACGTGGAGCCCCACGCCATCGTTTGATTTACGTAGCTATATTCTAGATAGTACAATTCTATAGTTAGACCTCTACTTTCTAGTAGATTCTACTGAGCTAGCAAAGTATAGACTTTCTAGAGTTACGGTACTGTCTATAAAAAGGGGGGCTCATCTGGATTCTTGTGGGAATCCAGGTACACTCCATACACCCTTTGCCCCCAACTTTCTGAAACTCATTACCATCGCCTCTAATGTTCCTTCAGCAACGCCCCGGCTGCCTCCCTCTCTGCTTCACCGGGGTTCAACTGCCGGATGTCTCGCAGGAGGCCAAAACGTGACCAAAGTGACCTGGTCATTGTGCAGGTCAATCCATTGGGAGCCACTTCTGCAGTGGTTGAGGTGGCTCGTGGAATTCGAGGGCTTCCGGACAGCAGAATCTCGGGCAGGGGGTCTTCATTTCGAAGGGGCCTGACAAAAGTACGTGAGCCAAATAGTGAAGTGTCGTGTGGTGATTGGCGTCTTCATACCTGTTGCGAGGGTTGGCAGTGGATTGACTCCCGGGAGTTTTGTTGAGGCTCGAGCATTGATTGATTTGCGGTCGTCGCCCGTGGAAGCTCTTCATAAACTGCCGCATGGATTGCGTCCATCATTTTCAATGGCCAAGGTGGGTTTGAGTAAAAGATGCTGAACGGAAGCCTGTCCGAAAGACAGGAGGGGCGCGTCGCGTACCGTGCAGCTGCATGGCAGAAGTTTGGAGCTTGAGAAAGTTCAGCAGCACCTGCAGTCTATCTGGTTAGTTCATTACTGTAAGGTCAGTTTAATCAGTGCACTCATCCTGAAAAGCGCGACAATTAAATAAAAACAATAGATTCTATAAAACTTGAAATCATACCTGCGGTATTCACTAACACCCACATATTACTGTACAGGTAGAAGGCTTCGCTGACCAGTAGGGGATCCCATTCTTGTAGCCTGTGCAGGCTCCGTACCAGATGCCCATAAAATGTTCGACCGATCAAGATTGGGCGATCATGTCAGTAATCTGCGGTGTCTATGTTTTTCTTAACTTTTAAATGCTGCACTCCCACCGCAATTTATTTCAAAGAATTAGGGCTGGTCAGTCTAATAGACGAGCAACATTCTTTTACTCTTTACTTATCTTTAGAGGGCAACTGCAAATCTCAGCTCAGGGAAAGGTCACCCTCAGCAGGAGATGGGATGTGAGCGAGAGCACTGATAGGGTAAATCGGCGGGGAAGGAGATCCTCAGAACCAATTACCCTGAGAAGGAGGTGTTGCGAGCGACAAAAGTGCTGCCGTGGTATTGTTGAACGAACAAAAGGGAGTGTATATAGAAGAGAGTTGAGAAAGCTACAAGCAAGTATAAAAGGGGCAGGGTCTACCACTGACGCTCTGCGACCAGCGTAAGAAAACGTTTTCTTGGGTCTGAAGTTGACTCTCAACTTCCTACTACTCGGGACTTGGCTTGAAGTTGTCTGCCAACTTGCTTGACCTCTCCATGAGGAAGCAGTTTACTCAGCTTATATAGACTTTTGGCTACCCCTAAAGTCCGAACAAAACTACAGAAGATACTAAGAAATGCATAAAAATACTTTGTGTGGACAATATACTCTAAGCAAAAGATACTTAAGAAACTAACAATTAATTTGGTCCTCTTATTTCCCATTCTCTAAATCAGATCCAAACAACTCCTCTAAAATATCCATGCTGTCCAAGCAGTCCCCACAAATATCTGCGAATGGCTCACAACTCTCTATTTCCCCCTGGGAGATATCTAGACTACTAAAGATATCTCCATCCGGTTCCATCGTGGGCACAACTTGATCCATACTCTCTATTCCAGGCCCCACCGGTCCAACACTTTCCATGCCCCCTGTTGCCTCATCTTCCTCATCCTCCTCCTCCTCCTCCTCCTCCTCATCCTCTTCTTCCTCATCCTCATCCTCCTCATCCTCCTCATCCTCCTCATCCTCATCTTCCTGATCCTCGTACACTAGCTCAGGGGCTAACCATTCCTCGAAGGACTCCCCGCTCTCCTCCTCGACCTTCTCAGCCTCTCCCGGACTTACCTCCCTCGCTTCTTCTTCTATGAAGAGGCGGCGCACGAACTCGATGATTTGCTTCTTTGTTTGCCGCCGGATGTAGTCGTCGGCATCGGTTGGCCCGTAGGCGGCGAGACGAAGGCCATTGATGGAACGGGAAGGGCGGTTTTTGGAAATAGGGACAGAGGGGCGAAGGTTGCTCATTGTGATAGAAGTTGGGGAACAGGAGGCAATGTGGGTGCTTTGGGTGTGTGGGGGGAGAGGGGTGATGAGTAAAATGATCGGGGGCATTTGGAACTTAGAATAAAGGGGTTTAAATAGGCTCCCGGGGCAGGTTCTATAGATTAGGAATAGGTAAAATAAATCTGCAAGGGATTTTGCAATAGTGCATTTGCGCCCTTCTTCTCAAAAAAAGGCGAATTTGGAGGAGGAGGTAAGCTAAAAGGGAAAAGGGACTTGATTCGGGGTCGATTCAGAGGGTTAAATACAGTATAAAAATATCTAGATAAAATGGAAGTAAATTTGGAAATGACGGTTGGAGAAGTTAGGGGCGGGATCGTTGTAGGTTGCTGGATTACACGAGGGGAGGACCATTTCCTGTCTTACGTGAAGGGAGGACCATTTCCTGTATTACGTGAAGGGAGGACCATTTCCTGTATTAAATGAGGGGAGGACCATTTTTTGTATTACACGCCCCCTTTCTCAAGGCGAACGTCCCGGGTCGTCACTGCTCTTCTTCTGCTTCCGTTAGTGTTCGCTGTCTTATTGATAAGATGTATGGTCTCTCAAACGGGTACGGATGCAACTGATTACCAATATGATGCTCTAAAAAGTAGGTTCGCATTACTGGTACCTCACTTTGTAGCATAGCCTCATATATTGGTTTGATCACATCGAGGTGGGGTTGAATACATTCTTCTTCCGTGACTCTTCCGAATCTTCCAAGAGTGAAAAAATATATGTGATATGCAAACTCTTCTGGAAGATGCCGGAGGAATGGATGTCGATAAGAAAAGAAGACGCGCATCATCAAGAACGAATCTTCGTAAGATAAGTGCGGTCCATGTAGCGCCCTAAAACATAAACAGATGCTTATCATGAAATAAGAAATGACCTGCGCATCGTTCGCATCCTCGGAGATATTGCGCAGCCAAAAAGATAATCTTCTTCTTCCGACTGTATGCTGTGCATGGTTGTGAAGAAGCTAGAGATGAAGTTGTGGTGGACGGTCCCGATGAATGGCCGCGACCAGCTCCTGACGTACTGGGACCTGCACGAGGTCCTCTCGGGGACGACCGGAACCTCTTCTGGGCGGGTTGTTGTCTCCTGAAGGTCCTCCTCTGGTCATCATCACTGCTTCAGGAGGATCCTCGCCGCCTCCAACGTTCCCAATTTGTGGCGGAGAAACGTAAGGTTCCCATAGAGGATACGGGACCAGCCTGTATTCCATATCCGGGGGTAAGGCGTAACCTCTCAGTCGCACGTCTTGGTTGTTCTTGAGAAATACGTAAATTGGACGGATAATATTCAGATACGTTTGCGACAAGTCTCCAGCAGCTACCATTCCATATATTCCTATAGAGTAATGATATAACCTCCACAAACTCTGGACCTGCTTCCGTGAACCTTCCGTTTTGGAATGAAAATAGAACTCTTATTAATAGTCGGAAATCTTCTTCAGGTAGCAATGGTCCGTTCAACGTACGAAAACATAGGCATATATTAATGTAGAAATGGATGATTACGTGGAGTTCGTAGTAGTCCCGCGTAATCGAGATGATCCATTCCCAGGCCCTTTTTCCTCCCATAGGAATCATTCTATAGTTAAAGATGAGTATGCCCCGTGGTTGCGCATAGTCCTGTGTGAGAAGGAATTCTTCAGGCCTCTGATGGTAAGGGACCAGACGACGTGCATGGATGGCCCTCCTTGATCTCTTCCCTGAGCTTGAACAGAGCTGATAGTGGGCTGTCTTTCCTCCGTGACGATGCAAGGGTTCGAGTACTTGGTTTGGAAGGCCGGCCACTTCACAGCCTGCTGCATTGCTTTTCCATGTACTACAAGTACTTTAGAGCCAACTGAAAAGGTTCTGACTGCAGGTTCTGCATCCTTATTTCTTGTCTGTGTTAGCGCGCGGTGTGATCTACAGCCTTCGGTGGCCAGTAGTTCAACTTCCCTACTCTCTTCATCGATAATGTTTGTTTCCATGTCTCTCTTAACATTCTAGGAGCCCTTCCGTACATTAGCTCGAATGGTGAGCGTCCGTTTCTTCCTCCTTTTCGACGATAGCCGTATAACACTTTGGTAAGGCATCTTCCCACTGGATTTCATTCTCCGACATAGTTTTCGATATTGCTCGTTTGATGGTTCCAACCATCCTCTCCGCTTTCCCGTTGGACATAGGAGCTATGCGAGAACGGTCTTCAGCTGAATCCCTTTCTCTTCCAAAAAAGAAGCAGTGAAGTTGCAGTAAAACAAAGGGCGTTATCCGAGATGATCCTTTTTGGAAGACCAAACGGTTCAATTATTTCTTTTTCGATGAATCTCAGTACCACCCAGCATTTGCCTCCTCAACTGCAACTGCTATTGGCCATCCAGTAAGATGTTCCACCCCTATAAGGAGATATTTGTTTCCGGAAGAAGTTTCCTTGAACGGGCCCGCAAAGTCAATTGAGAAGGTTTCAAAGAGACCGGAAAGTGGAAAACTTAGAGTTGTCTTATACTTCCGTATTGGAGTGAATTTTTGGCAGTTGTCGCAGCTTTTCACGAAATTACAGACGTCCTTATGGATACCGGGCCACCAGAATCTCTCAGTTACGATTTTTTGGTTGTTTGAGATCCCAATGCCCTAGCTCATCATGGAAAGTCCTCAAGATCTTCATTCTTTCTTTCAAAGGGGCCACTAGTCGGGACCGGCTTTAGTATTCCGGAAGAGTTTCCCATTCCACAATGTAAAAGCCTTTTGATTCCTGCGTACCCAATTTCTGTGTTCAAGATCAACCTTTCTCATTTCTATTCCATCGAGGAATTTGATCAGTCCGTGAATATTAGCTTCGTACTCGTTATCGTTCGGCAACTGCAACTCGGCGACTCCGACGATGTTCTCCGAAGCTTTTTCATTTGGAATCAGTGCGTCCCTCAAGCGGGATAGGTAATCGGCAGGCTGATATTGCGTCCGGGTCTATACACAATTAAACCGATATTCTGCGAAAATGTCGAGCCATCGGGCCAAGCGGTGATGTACATCCTTCTTTTGGAATGCTGTTTTAAGTGCCTGGTGATCAGTTATCAAGACAAATTTCTCGAGTGATAAAAGGTATACGCGAAACTTTTTCAGCGCGAAGACGACAGCTAGCGCTTCTTTCTCGCAGACTGAGTATCTCTTTTCCGCGTCATTCAGAGTTCGGCTTGCGAATTGAACAGGGTGTAGTCTTCCGTTTTCATCTTTTTGGGACAAAACGGCACCCAAAGACCGTTCTGAGGCATCTGTCTCCACAACGAATGGTCTCTTGAAATCTGGGTACATGAGAACTGGGGGACACATAGCTTATCTTTAAGCTCCTGAAATGCAGTTTCCATTTCCTTTTTCCAGTAAAATTTTCCGTTCTTCGTAGTGCTGGCATGTAACGGAGCTGCAGTCTTGGCGAAATCTTTGATAAATCTTCTGTAATATGAGGCCAGTCCTAAGAAGCTTCGGACCTCCGTCTTTGAAGCGGGCCTTGGTGCCAACTTTTTTTTCCTTTTCTCTGGATCCACTCTAATTCCCTCTTGGTCGACGATATGACCGAGTAATAGGATAGAAGTTTTCGCAAAGAAGCATTTACTCAACTTAATTTTCAAGCTATATTCCGATATCCTCTCCACAACTGTCTTGACGTGCGAGATGTGCTGATCCAATGTTTCTGAGAATATGACGACATATCGATATAGACTCTTGCGAATGGAAGTCCTTTCAAAACCTCGTTCATCATTCTTTGGAATGTAGCTGGTGCATTCATGAGACCAAAAGGCATCACTTCGAACCTGAACGTACCGGCTTTGCTGGTAAAGGTTGTTTTTTCCTTACATTTTTCATCCAATGGAATCTGCCAATAGCCAGTGTAAAGGTCAATTGAGGTGAAATATCTCCCGTCCTTCAGGTCCTCGAGGATCTCCTCCATGTTCGGAATCGGAAATCGATCGGGTATCATTCTCTGGTTCAGTTGTCGGTAATCGACGCAAAAACGCAGCTTTCCATCCTTCTTTGGTGCGACCACAACTGGGAACGACCATGAGGATGAAACTGGTCGAATAATATCATTTTTCAGCATACTTGTAACATTTTCTGAGATAAATTGGTTATATTTTGGCGGTTTACGTCTAGGCTTGAGGTAAATCGGTTGAGCGTCGGTAAGTTCGAACGAGTGAGTAACCGGTACACTTGCTTGTCTTAAATCTGAAACGCTCCATGCAATTACTTCGGAAGATGTTAACATGTCGGATATTTTCAGTGAGGCGGGGCGGGAAGGTGCTGCAATTTTCCTTGGATTTCTGCCATTTGGCGCCCTTTTTCTTCTTGATTTTCAACCTCAATATTTTGAAGGACCTCTTCCGTCGTGCCACATCTTCATATATGGAATTCGACATATTCGTATTTTCTTTGCAAAGGTAATCTTCTTTCATGCTCCGAATTCTGTCCTTTGATTCGATATCATCGCAAAAAGAAACACATTCGGGTTTCTAACCTATCCTAGAATTTTAGTCGTCATCTTTTTCAAACCCAGAATCATAATCGTCCCATGCCATGTTCATTACCCCCGAGGGTACCCTTTTCCACTTCCGAAATTGTTAGTTGGTTCCGAATCTTCGCTGTCATAGCTAGAAGTGAAATCTTCACTGTCCGTTTCTTTCAAATCTTTAGGATGCGTGCTTTTGTCGAAATCCAGGGGCATCTTCACGTTTCTGCCGTCAATATTAACTGAAACCATTTGATTGCCCAAGTCAATGCATGTCCCTAGTCTTGCCATGGTAGGGCAGCCAATAATTGCATCGAAAGGGAGATCAGGCGTGACAAGAAAGTCTACATCAACTTTAGAGTCCCCAAAGAACACGGAAACATTGTCAAAAGTTCCCATGCATTTTGAGACGGTTCCATCCGCTACAGTTATTTTTCGAGTCGTTGGAGTAATGTCGAGACCTAGATCTGTCACCAAAGTTTCTGAAATGAGGTTTGGAACAGCAACAGAATCGAAGAGAGCTTGGGTTTTCATACCCAATACTTTGACTGGTACCAGCTTAAGACGTCTTGGTGCTGTCGAGGCCGATTGAAGAAACAGATTCTTACCCTTAGCGGACTTATTAGACCTGATAATTTTTTCGAGTTCTTTTCTCGCATCCTCTGCGTCGCCCCTCAAAAGTTGACCAAACGTTATCCCAGTTGGGGCCAATGCAATCTCAGCCACCAAATTGTACCTCTTCACATACTATAGTACGTCCTTAGAGATACTCTTAATTTTCTTACTCTTTTTCGTCTTCTTGGCCGGAGTGACTCCCAATCCTGGAACAACTTGATCAGACCTCTTGGTTCGAGGAGGTGCAGGTGCTGGAATATGCTCCAGCATTCCATAATCTAGCCTAGGTTTCTTCGATAAAATGTTCCCTTCCCCATCCCTTTTTGTCACATTGACTTGGCTGATTTCTTCAGCGATGGATACGGTACCGGCATCCGTCAACCTTTGATCCTTTTGTTTTGTAAGATTTTCACCTCTGGTCCTGACTCACTCCTTGCTTCCGATAAATTTGCTCTTCTGTTGTCTTTAAACCAGCAGTTACTTTCATGATGCCCATATCGACAGCACTTTCCACAACGAGTGTTTCTATGTGGATTATCAGGACACCTGTTTGCAAAGTGTCCAGGCTTGTGACAGAAGGAACAGACTTCTGCGGCCTTCGGGGCCCCGGACTGATTCTTGTTAATGGTAAGAGTAAGGCTTTCCAACTGCGAGGTTATCATGTCAAGTCGATTATCGAATCGGGTTTCCAACCTTTCTTCCAAGTTTTTGACATCTCTACTGACAGATTCTAATGCCGCTGCACTAGTAGCCGGCCTTTGATAATTCTTTTTAGGATGTAAGATAGACATCGATGTGCGGGTTTCCCTCGGTACCTCACTCAGTGACTGAAACGTCTCCGAATTTTTGACAAATTCTACTATGGTACCCTTCAGTTCATCAAAAGTGTGAGGGCTCTTGATGAGGAGGAAATCGGAGAGCCGCTTATCCCCATAGCCGCCTTACGCAGCATTCCGTACTTGGCTTGTGCGTTGAACCCAGCCTTTTCATAAAGATCACACAAGTACACCAATGAGCTTAACAAATCGTCGAAGTTGAGCCGGGCCTCTATGGCGGTACGAATCATCTCATCTGGTTCTACCTCCTCAGCATAATCTTTCACAAGCCACTCACATACCTCACCGAAGTTACGCCCATTCGCGTTAAGAGACCACCCGTCGATAAACTTGGACTTATATTTGCGCTTTGCGTCACCATGAAGATAGGCGAAGATACTTGCGGCCTCCTCTTCATCGCCCTTCTCACGCATCACAAAGTTGACATATGTGTAAAGAAACTCCTCAATGTCTTCAGTCTTGCCCCCTGTGAACGTTATACGAGCAGCGTTGAGATCCATGATTACAGAAAAGAAATCCCCCCAAAGTGTTCCTTACTACTGCTCAACTCGAATACCTCGAGTGCAACCCCCTCCACAAGAGTACCAAATGATAGGGGTAAATCGGCGAGGGAAGAGATCCTCAGAACCAATTACCCTGAAAGAGGTGTTGCGAGCGACAAAAGTGCTACTGTGGTATTGTTGAACGAACAAAAGGGAGTGTATATAGAAGAGAGTTGAGGAAGCTACAAGCAAGTATAAAAGGGGCAGGGTCTACCATCGACGCTCTGCGACTAGCGTAAGAAAAAGTTTTCTTGGGCCTGAAGTCGACTCTCAACTTCCTTCTACTCGGAACTTGGCTTGAAGTTGTCTGTCAACTTGCTTCACCTCCATTAAAGGAAGCAGTTTACTCGGCTTATGTAGACTTTTGGCTACCCCAAACGTCTCAAACCCACATACTAATAACCATAAAATGCATTCACGGTAATCGTGTGAACCAGAGAGACTATTAGGAGATATTTCCTCAAGGTAAATGTCTACGTGCCATACCCATGCCAGCCACCCATCGGCCAGGGGTGGGAATTGATGTGGCCATTATATAGACCTTTCAGAGTCACTCGTAGTATCACCCACAACCTGGAACTGTACTGACATCTACTATGACAGCGTGTCCTAAAGTGAAAAAATCAACCGATGAATTTGCCACACTCACCCAAATTAAAAATATCTTGCAAATTCAAAAACTGTAAAAATATCTTCCCAATTCCAATACTGTATAAAATTGTGGTTCTCACCTAGATTTTTTCCGTGTGCGAACTTGCGCACATCAATATGGTCGGTTGCGGCCCGGAATATCTTGCAGGGTGCCGAGTAGTACCTCTTAAATTACCCTAAAAAGCTGGCTTAATGCCCCCTAGTAGGCAGGCTGCGTTGGACATTACGGCCGCAGCAGCGTGCTTCTGCGTGGAGGGTGGCTCCCGGATGCGTGTGCAGTGCTAAACGACGTGGTAAGGGACGTGAACGTGAGGGCATTGGAGACGTACGGAAAGGGTTCGGGGGTTTAGATGCAAAGGCACGCCGCAGCAGCGTCATGTCCAATGCGACGTGCTTAGTGACTGGCCTGAAGGTAGCCTTTTAAGGAGCGTATTTCCTTCCACATTACTGTGTCGGTATACCCCTTTTGACTCGATTGTGGCTGTCTGGAAAACTACCGGATAGACCGTGTATATCTTCAAAGAGTAAAATACCCAAACCTTTATACCTGAAAAAATAGTAAGAAACATCGCGATGCAACTCCTAAATGTGATTAGGTTATAACCGAGACAACTGTGACAGAAAACGAACCACCTCTTTCCCCCTGGCGATTGACAGCAGTCGCAGTGCGTTGTTGCACCAGCGAGCAGAGAACAATGAGTATTCGAGGACTTTCGGAATATATAATGCTATATACTATATAAGCCTAAAGCAAGTAAAAGGTTTGGGTGTTTTATTTATTGAATATATATTTGAATCTGTCCCAAGAACTACAGACAACCACAATCAACTCAAAAACGCATTCCAAGACAGTAATAGAGGAGAAGCCTCGCTCTCTAAAAGGCCATCTTAATAACATCGTAATCTTTACTCAACAACGCAATCTTTATAAATTGGGTAAGAAGCATGCAAATATACAGGGATGGGGTGGGCAATTAGACGGATACCCGACAGGCAAGCACCTAACCGGCTCGCATGCCTTGCAGGCAGAAACCCACACGGGTACTGAAGTTGCCGAATTCCTGTTGTGGGGAGGACCATCGGTGAGGGGCAACGAAAGTAGCAAGGTGTCGAAAGAACGCTGTACTTTTGGATCCTAAAGCACCGTAGGCACTAGTAAACACGGAAAGAAGAAGGTGGTTGAGCGCTTGGAAGGCATCATCGTAGTGGGAATGCTCGGCGCGTTCCGCGAGATTCGCGGCAGCTCCGCCCTATGCAGCGGACTGGGAGAAGCGTGACTAAGCATAAGGATGTGCAACAGTGACATCCAGAGCGATATAGCGAGAATGCAAGCCGAAGGAACCAGGGATGAAGAGGTCGATGCAGAGGGAGAAAAGAGTAGCGGAGGGAGGGTGGGGAGGAGAGCGTATTCGATAGCGGTGTAAATGCCGAGTTCTTCACAATACTTTTGAATGGCATTGCGGAGGACATTGTGGCGATGCGTCTGGCCATGGTCGTGCATCTTAAGGTCAGTCATCAAGCAGGCAGCATTGGACATAACGGCTGCTGTAGGCCTAACGATCCGAACAAGATAAACTCGGAAAAAGATTAAGCAGTCTAATATTCGGAAATTAGGGTCATTTCCTAAAATAATATCATTTCTTGAAGGATTAAGCGCATTGGATGTACGGTAAGCTTACGAACTGAGATATCAGAAGCGGGCGCAAATGATTTTAGAATACTGGCTTGAGACCTTCCATTAGGCATTAAGCATTGAATACTGATAGGCAGGGGAGGAGAATTGGGGTGCTTTACTAATCAGGGATATGGAACGGCTATTTTCCGAAGACTAGGGGCAGGTACATTTATCAGAGAGTCTGAAAATTTGATGCCCAGCGGCCTGCCTTTGAATGAGGGAGCTTCCTTATCCATACCTTTAGCCTATCCTGTCCTTATTCCACCCCCTCGGCTTACGGTTCTTGGCTCCCTCGGTGGTTCTAATACTTTTATCTCGGACTTTTCCCATCTTATCAAGCTGATATCGATCACGTCATCTCCCGCTTGCTGGATCTCGATGTCGCTCAGCTGGCTTATCATCTGCCTCGTTTCTATACCAGCGCTTGCAAGTAGAATACGTCAAAAACCTGCAGACATTTCAGTCGCTGAGTAAGGTAATGTAGGGAGACCGGACATCGATGTCTACCGTACATCCTGGACAGGATTATCAAATGCCGGATATTAGTGCAGCGGGATTTGAATATGCCAGAAGCGATGTTAAAATCTTGGAAGAACGACTGGAAACCTGATTCGATGACCGATTTGACATTATAGCCCGCAGTTGGAGAGTACTACTATTACCATCAAGAAAAGTCTCTAATCTCAAAGGCAGCAGAAGTGTGCTCGTACTTTCACAAAACTGGATACTTTGCAAAGAGGTGCCTTCAAAATCCACAAAGAAACACTCTTTGTGGAAAGTGCGGCCGTTATGGGGATCATGAAAGTAATTCATGGTGTAGAAACAATAGATGAGTAAATTTATCGAAGCAAAAGCGAATCAAGATCAGAGATGATACTTTTAAAAAACAGGGAAAAAAGTTGACCGATGCAGGTAAAGTGCCCATTATTGACGAAATATGTAAATTCAATGTGAGAAAAAGTGATGAATAACGGAAATTTTTATTGAAATATCTAGGTTGGATTATAGAATGAACATTTTCAAGCATCTGTACCTTCTTGGACAAAAGATCCGATCATCTTTTTCCAGGAGTTGAAATAACTCTTGCCGAGAAAATAAAAATGAATTAAAAAAATCAAGAGGATCCCAAAGAACGTATTACAGTACGTGAAGAAGTAAAATTTGGCACTCAAGCTTCTATTGGCCCCAACTGGAATTACGTGTGGCCAGTTTTTGAGGGGAAACGTATAGCATGCTAGAAAATAACCCTAAAAATTATAGGTTTAATAAATCTACGTAGGGTAAGAAAATGTTTCTTCAATCGGCCTCGACGGCATCAAGAAGACTTAGGATAGTACCAATAAAAGTATTGGAAATGAGACCCCAAGCTCTTTTCAATACGGGCGCTGTTCCAAATCTCATGTGTATCCCAAGAGCTAATGTATTTAGGTTTTAAGAGACCATTTTTTGTGGAAACAGATGCCTAGGAACGGTCTGTTGGTCCCTTTTTGTCACCAAAAGATGATAACGGAAGACTAAACCTTGGTCAATTAGCAAGTCGTATTCTGAATGTTGCGGAAAAGAGTTACATAGTCTGCAAGAAAAAAGAACTAGGTGTCGTTCTCGAGTTGAAGCCTTTCGCGACTACCTTTCATCGCTTGAAAAATCAGTTTCGATAACTGATCAACAGGAACATACGAAAGCATTCCAAAATAAAGATTTGCTCCACTGCTTGGTTGTTTGGAGGGCTCTTAATTTTTGCAGAATACCGGCCTAAAATTTGTTATCGACCCGGACCCAATAGTTAGCCTGCTGATTATTATGTTTTTCAGGAATCAAATGAATCAAAGGGAAAACGCTTCCAAGGTCATGCGCATGAGCCAACGGTAACGACTATGAAACTAGTCTTAAGGGACCTATGAAGTTCTTTTATGGGCTAGAAATGAAGAAAGTTGATCTAGAACACAGAAATAGGGTACGCAGGAACTAAAATTCTTTCTTTTACACAATAGAGCCTGTCATCGATTAGTAAGCCCGTTGAAAGAAGTAATGAAGATATTGAGAATGTATTATGATAAGTGAGGGCATTGGGATCTTGAAACCACAAATGAATTCATTACAGAAAGATTTCTGTTGCTCAGTACCCCATAAGGACATCTATAATTTCCTTAAAAAGCTGGCACCGTCAAACTCGGTCTGATCGGAAAGTACAAGACTATTCCAAGCCTTCCATTTTCCGATCTTTTTGAAACCTTCTCAATCGATTTTCCTGTCGATTCAAGGAAACGACGTCTGGAAAAAATATCTCCCTATATTATTGTAGCATCTCACTGGATGGCCATTATGAGTTTCAGTTGAGGAGATTAATGCTGATGTGGTCCTGCGATTCATCGCAACAGAAATAATTGAACCTTTGGTCTTTCAAAGAGGATCATCTCGGATAGCGCTCTCTATTTCACTGCAAAGTCACTGCTTCTTTTTTGAGAGAGAAAGGGATCCAATTGAAAAACTTTCCACCTTACGCTCATATGTAGAAAGGGAAAGCGAATGTTAAGGTCTAAACAAACAAACTAAGAAGTATCGAAAACTATTTCGGAGAATGACACCTAATGGAAGATGTCTTACCAAAAGCGTTCAATTGGTCCTATATTTATGCGGTTATCGCCTACATATAGGACCAACTGGACCAATAACTTTCAGCTAATGTATAGAAGGGCTCTGAAAATGCTGAAAAGAGATAGAGAAACAAATTAAATCGATCTGGATAGTACAAAAATCGAGAAAAGGGCCACCGAAGATTGAAAACCACGACTTGTGTTAACAAAAAGAAAAAACTAATTGCAGAGCTTTTGTTATAGGCCTTCTCTGTCGGTTGAAGAGTACTTTCAAACACGAAAAAGTCGTTTAGCAAACTGTAAAGTGGTCGGGCCTCCAAACAATATACTCCATCCCTCGCATCATTACCGAGCAAAGAAAACCGCATTACAAGATCTCTTCAAGCTCAGGGAAGAGATCAAGGAGGTCCATCCATGCACGTCATCTTTTCGCTTACCATCAGAGGCCTGAAGAAATCCTCCTCACACAGGACTATGTACTATCACGAATCATACTCATTAAAACTTTAGAATGATTCCTCTGGGAGGAAAGAGTTCCGGCGAGTGTATTATCTCGATTAAGCAGGACTATTACGAGCTCCACGTAATCATTTATTTCTACATTAATATAGGCCTAGTTTCTGTACGTTGAACGGCCCATTGCTACCCGAGGAATATTTTCAATTACTAGTAAGAGTTCCAGCGTCTTTTCAAAAAGGAGGGTTCATGGAAAAAGTTACAGGTTTTATAGAAGTAAGTTATTATTACTCTACAGTAATGATACAGGCAAATAGTTGCTGGGAACTTCTCAGAAACATGTCTAAAAACTATCCGCCCGTTTTCTGTATTTCTCAAGAACGATCAAGATGTGAAAATTAGAGGATAAAGCTTACATACGGATATGGAATACTGATTAGTGCCGTACCAGCTATGGGAACCTTATCAAACCCTAACAACAATGAAAGTCCAAGTAGGAAAAAATATCAGCCTAAGGCACTGGGTATAACTCGAGGAGGACCATCCTAATGGCTCAATTTGTAAAAACGATGCTCTCACTGCCCCCCGAGAGGCTATTATGCCGAACGTAGCACAAAAAAAGGAATAGGAGCGAACTTACACTGAGGAGTTACGCCGCTTCTTCATCCATACATCTTTTTGATAATCATACCCAGGGCACGGTTCGTAGGTAAATGATATCCTTGTGGCGGCGCAATATTTCCGCGGACGCAAATGATTTGCAAGATATTGCCTATTTCATAATAAGCATCTGTTTAAGTATTCGAGCTCACTACGGACCGCACTTGTCATACTAGGACTCATTCCTGTCGCTATGTGTCTTTTTTATTATAGGTATCCATTTCTCAAGCATTTACGAGAAGAGCTAGCATATCACATTTTTCCACTTTTGAGAGATTCGGAATAGCTATGGAAGAAGTTTTTATTCAAGCGTACCTTAAGTTCATCAAATATACATATGAAGCCCTTGTACGAAGTCAGACTCCGGTGATGCAAACGTACTTTTTGAAACACCATATTTGCAATCAGCTACATCCTTATTTATTTGAGAGGCCTCATATTGTGGTAAGAACAGAACGGAAATTATCAGAAACAAAAAAAGACCAATAAACTGACAGGAAGATAGTCTTGAGTGGGAGGGAGTATTTTACAAAAACGGTAATTTCTGCAGGAAAGTGATCTTCCCCACAAACTTCTTCCTTCTTCATCCCTGACCCCTTATTTTTCAAAAAAATCGTCCCACTTATTTTATTTTATGAACAAAATCCTGAAAATATTTTTTCCTCTTCGAATCAAAATTTACTTTTCAATGCTATTTTCTATTTCATCTCTGAGGATTTTAATCCTCTTTTATCAAAAAAATAAATATTTCGACCCGCGACTCGCTTCGGCCTCCAAATTTAGATCCAGTATTTTATCAAACAGATTTTTCGTAATTTCCAAGGTTGCATGCTTATTCAAAGCTGCGTAATTGACTTGAATTATGTTATTTTGTCCAAGACCATGAAACTGTTAGAATACAATGCCATGTTTAAATTTTGTCATCGACGTCGTTAAAGCAAAACCTCGGCTATCAACAACCTCATCGGCTTACCCCCTTTTTCCTTCAACATGACCAACTCTTGTCAGTCCCTCACCATTTTCAAGTCATCCAGAGCCCGCCGCCCCCTCAAATCCCTAGCCTTGATGGCCAATGAAAGAACTGATTATGATGGTTGTCGTACAAGAATAGACCGAAAATGCGTTCAAGAGTGGTTCCAACGGCACCGCTTTGAGGAGGCAGAGGAGTCAGACTGAATTGGAAGGACTGGAATGAGAAGGTGAGGGGTGGACTCGTGGGGGCCACCATTGTACAACGGTGGGGAAGCTGCTGTGTAGTAAGGAGGAGACAGTGAGGGAGTTACCTTTATTTCTGAATCCTTTGACTGGAATGAAGAGAACTTTGAGTGTCGTGAAGAGGTATTGGAGGCGTTGGATGTGTTTGAGGGGGCTATTTATCCTTCTTGACATTTCGAAGAGATTCGGAGGACGTGAATTGGGTGTACGGATATTTTGAAGGAATTGGTTGGCTTTGATCTCGACGACTAAGAAAATGATATACAAATCTAGATTTTTATGGTGATATCATCTGTCATTAGTCTTTCTTGTTCTTGAGATTCCATTTGAAGCATGTTTGGTACTCAGTATGTTTTTTGAGACTTTAGGGCTAGCCTAAAATTTTCATTTAAGCTGATTACAATTCTTCATCTTGTGGAAGCCGAGAAAACAGCAAAAAATTCCAAGTTACCTATAAAGTAGTTTGGATATTCCGAGTTTGCTTCGAACGCAAGAGCCGAGTTTCTAAAGACGGTCACAGAGAACAAGTGGTAGATTCTGATCTTTTTATACTCACTTTTGGCCCTCTCAACTTTCGTTCTGTTGATGTATGCGTCGATAACACCGCAGTCTGATATCGCATATTGGATCTGATCCGGCTGGATCAAATTTATGGCATGCGATTTGACTTGATCAGGTGGGATGCGTGTGGGTTGAATGTGATTTCATTTGGTTTTATTTTCGATTATGTGTGATTCAATTTAGTACTGTAATGCAGATTTGAACTACACAAGGTGTAATGATTTTTTGAAATTATTTTGGTCAAGATTACAGTATGTGATGTGATAATTTTACAGTGATGTGATGATAAACCGCCGCCCGACGACAGCCGGCAGACGACAATTTTTGGATGTCGGTTGCCTATATAAGCAGGAACCCCAGACCTTTATTTGTGTCCTAGAAAAAAAGGCAGAACTTCACTCAATAAACTCAACCTACTCAACTACCATTTACATTATTACGTCCTTACTTATATTTTTTGCTCGTTCAACTATATCAGGTTAGAACTTTTGTCGCTTGCAACGCGTCCACATTGGGGTAATGAGTTCTGAGTATATATTCTCCCGTCCATTTATTTGTATCACAGCCTGGATCATATTAAGAATCACGGTATGGAAGAATTGCTTCCTGCTTCTGACGGATAACTTAAAAAATTTACGGTATTGTTGCAGAAGGGCTCAAACGTATTATAGAGTCGTTGCGTAGGTCCGGAAGTTCAAAACTTGCTCAGGGTTTGAAACGCGATGACAAATATTTCCTTTATAAAATTCAGTGCGAAGTTAGTTAAGATGTTCTGAAAGAGCTGAAAATTTCATGGTGAAAACATATAGTTCTTTAATTCAATTATTTCAATCGTCACCACTGCCATGTGACTGGAGTCTCTGAAGAAATAAGAGACTTTGCCTGTAAACTCAAGTGATTATCAATACAAAAACCCGTAGAACTACATTTATTGCGGGACATGCCGCCCTCTGTATTGATAAAGTTTTAGGGGTATAAATAGGACCAATTTTAATAGAATAAAAGATATTTGCTAAAAAAGAACTAATTTAATATTTCCAATGATGTTTTCATCTGAAAAGGGACCGGGGTATAATTTTTGTGGTGAAATCTCAACATGCTGAAATAAATAACAATTTAAAACCCCTGATCTAAGCCCTCTGCTTTTAAGAAGCGACAAAGAAGATGAATGGTGCTCGAAATGAGCGTTTCAGAATAAATCCAAGGAGTCATTAGCAACTAGTGCCCCCCATTGTCCGTTTGAAATTCAACATGGAGTGGTTGAAACAGAAAATCAAATAATTGATGAGCTATGAACCTTTTGGATTTTTACTACTAAGTCAGAAGGTATGCGAATCTAGGTTTTCCAGTAAATGGAAGAGTGGTTTCATTTGTCCCTAGATTTTAAAAAACATTTAACTATTTATTTGTGGCAACTGAGCAGGCTAAAACGGCTCGGGAACTGATTCGAGGTCGAATAGCGGATTTGCCCCTTTGATACAATATCCTCAGTAACCACAGGGAAGAGCATAATCTTCAGCAATAGGGATGTTTATTTGCACCAGCAAAATAAATTTCTCAAATTATTATGCAATTTGTTGGCCGTATTCTTACGAATGCTGTAGTAACTCAAAAAATTTATACAGTTCTAAAGATACGAAGAGATATTTTTCGAATATCAGCCCATCCTAGATAACAATTTAGACATCAGAGTGGTTTTCTGTGAGAGATATGATTTGAGTGATTGGTGGTCTGCTGTACATAGCTAGTTCAAAATGTCTACATGTGGCTATATCTGGCTAGTATACTAATGCAATGCCCTACTAATAAATTGATGGTTTTAAAGGCGTATATACTTTCAGAGATGGCCTCGAGTGCATTTAGATGGCTCATTATCGATTAAAATTATGCTCGTTCACGTGTGCTTGTGTATTTCATCGACGACATGACATTATCTTCTACATGTCATATCAAAGGAAATCGAATATTCAATCTGTGTGCATTCTTGATTCTACAAAATGAGGAATCCTATCTATAATAAACGATATTTGGCGGTGGAGATTTATCGTTTTTAGATCGACTTTTTTGCTATGGTAGGAGAAGATATAAATCTGAATCTTAGAAAGACCACACGCAGTAAAAGGGTAATGATCATCCAACTCTAATAAAACCCCATGTAAGAGATTTTTGAGCTATAAAACGCAAGTTATTGCCTGAACATACAGGAGTGCGAGTCGATGTTTGTTCTGATGACATATTAACGCCTTTCACCGACGACGGGAGATATATTTTCAAAACTTGATTGGGGACAGCAATTCAACAAAAGACAGAAATATCTACAATAAAAACTCAACCAAACATCATCAAATAAACGACGCTACCGAGTAGCGTAGCACAAGAAACTCAGTACCTGGGAGCCATTGCGTTCTACAAATAAAAAGAATGAAGAACAGTAGCTACTATATTATGAATGTCAGAGGAGAATAATGTTTGAATTAGAAGTAGGTTACATGAGCAGACAATTTTAGCCACAGTAGTTGTAATTGATTACGTACGAAAAGTTCTGACAAAAAACTCTGCGATAGATGGTTTGATTTGATCTATTTTAGATTATTTAACAGTACTTTATGATGTCAGTTAGACTACACACGTGTACTGTGTTTTGTCAGTAAGTCTACAGTCTACCCCTGACGTGCGTACCTCTGGTAGGGTAGTCTAAAGTTGAAAGGAGTGTTGTTGTTGCATCCTGCACACCATCACCAATATCAACAGAAAGAGAAACCACAATAATGAAAACAACGCTTGTGTGCCACCCTCATTGTTACGCTTGGTATAGCACAATCGAATTGACCGACATTTGGCTCTCGTCTCCACTCAAATATGGGGCGAAAAATCATTCCGGAATTTCATTCTCGCCTTTATTGATTTCCTACCTAGATTTGGCTCTTATAATCATTCATATATGTAGATCAATTTGGTTGGGTGGTCTCTAGTAGCTCAACGCCCTGCCTCTTTGTAGCTCTCGTTCTGCTTTTAGTTACGGTCTATAACCTCTGTGTTGTAGTGTTTACTGTGGTTTCTATTGTTTAGTGGTCACTGTGGTCGCTGTACTCTACATTGGTATCGCTGGTAACTTTTCGGACTTTAATAATTTATTGGAATTTGTTTATTATGTTGGTTTTTCCTTTACCCCGTTTGTGTCGTTTTTAAGTTCTAGCTTGTCTTGATGACATAGCTATTCCAATTATCATTAAAAGGTATCTTATAAGCAATAAATTCGCCTAAATCATTTTCATTCCAAGTAAACAAACCGTATCTTACATTAGAACCAGTGGGTTTACAATGTCATCCTTGCGGAATCTTTTGGAGGAAATATTCGGTTCAGACTTGGACTTTGACGACTGACGGGGCCAGGGAACTGAATTCAGCAGCAGAAAGGCACTGAGCGCCGACAACGATGTCCTCGACGAGATTGCACCTTCTTTCTCGTCAACGTCTGTTGAGAATATTCCTTCTCTGAATTCTACACCAGTCGCAAACTTCAACTCCGCCCCGTCTGCTACAGGTACATACGTCTTCTCATCTGAGTCGCCCCGTTCCATCACCGTTGCTCACCACCGTATCCACAAGGTTTTTTTACCTGTAAAACACTCCGCATCCTCTGGTAGCGACCAATCGGTTGTGAACTCTAGCTCTCGCCAACTACAGCCAGTTGACGAAGGGCTCTCTCAACATATCTATCGCGTAGCGAGTGAACGAAAAAGGAAGAGACAGAAAAGAAAAACCACAGAAGTTTTTTGCCAGCAGCACAACCGCAAAATCTCCTCAACTCAATAAATCAAGGTGCATAAGAAAAGGAAATCTCTCATTTGCAAGATCTTGAACCTCGAACATTCAAGCAGTTTTCGCTGTGAACTGTACCACGTGACTATCTACATCAAACGTGACGCTGATCATTACCACCTCAGCAAGAAGCACAATAAAAACCATCGTACTAGCTTAGGTATTCTTTCATTGGTTACTTAACCTTCTTTTTTAATCTTATACAATATATTAGAATAGTTCCTTTACGAAAAAGATATTCTGAAACCGCTGTAACTGCAACAATGCCAACCGTTACACTCTACATTATCTACTCAGGGTGCTTAAAAATAGTTACGCTTGAGTACATCTAAAACTACCTTACCGCGTTTAAACCAACATCCAAGTCTAAATACCGCGTCAAATATGCCCTTCCAGGTTACATCAACGCATATCCACAAAAATCGAATGAACATGCAATTTTCAAAATTAGGGAAATTCTTCTAGTTGAAATGGTATACAATACGGAATGTACTTCAAGCTTATCAATATTTATCAGGGTTCTCGACTGTTTATGGCTTAAAGGACTTGAATACACACAACGTCCGAACAATATGGGCATCTCATGGGAAATTACATCTATGCCTTATTAGCTTTAACAGCAAAAAAGAGAAGCATAAGCCATAAGCTCGGCCACTAAAATGTATTCTGAAGCCCTTTCAACATCTCATAGCGATAAAACAAACAGTAATAACGATTAGATGGTTGCTTGAAACCTCTCTACTCGTTTTACGCATAAGTTCACGGGAAAAATTGGAGACGATATAAATGATTCAACATCCAATTACGCAAATTTCGCGGTGGATTACGAAATGAGTAATGAGAAGAAGTTTTAGAAGTTCCATAGCGTTATAGATGGTGAGTCAAAAAACTGCTATCGTAAGCACATAAAAAGAATCTGCCAAACGTTTGCAGGATCCGTCTGTAGAATGAGGAAGATTATAAAATTTCTACTCGTCAAAATCACATTTGCAAACGCCTGCTAAGCTTAAGATTAAATTGAGTGATCTCAAGCAGGCGCTGCACTGTGCCTGAGGCTTTAGAAAAATAAAGAGAGTCATTTAAAAAATTTGCTGCTCAAGGACCTCCACAGCACCGATCAGAAGAAAGCGAGATGTAATATCCCTATGAAGCCATCATCGAAGCAACTTGGGCGAAATCATATATTTCGAATGTACGTTTTTCTAAAACAGCTGTAGAATTTCTCGGATTCTAGTTGGCCCATATAACAGGAAAGAATTAAAGAACAGCAGAGTTAATTACAACCTACAACTCATTTCTTACCGTCTTTAGAACTAAGGCTCCTATGACTATTCCTGATCTCCATTTAGACCACGGACAGTATGGTAAACCTTGTAAGCCTGGTTCGTGATCTTCTGTTCCAGCCGCATATCATACGAACCGCTATAATAAATATAAGCCTGGTAATAATGGAAACGGGCCGTTTTCGTAAGGCTCACCGTCTCAAAAAAAGTGATGACAAAAACTTTCATTCGTGACTGTCCAATGCCATGTAATGTCAAAAATAAAATAGGTAAAAAATGAGAAATCATCCTGATAGTTCAAAGAAGACGCTCTTTGAACTATGTTAAAAAATAGAAGAAGTAATGGTCAGTGATGACGAGAATTCTGAGAATCCATTCGACGACACTGAGAAGAACACCGAACTCTCCCACAAAGTAGACAAAATTTATGCCTCGAATGATCGGGAAACACCCAATACGGCGCAAAACTTCCACGATGCCATAATATACCCCACTTTCAAGGCCTTTTTGATGTAAAATTTGGCGAAAAGGGATATTCTTTCACGAATGTAAAATTTCCCTCCCGCATGGAACATTCTTCACGTGGTACTGCTTTCCCAAGAAATAAGTCTTAAACAAAAATTTAAAGAAATTGAAACTTCAGTACGCGCATTTGATCTAATAGAAACAGGGCAGAGCCTTACGAAGTTCTCATGACTGATGTGGAGACTGTTTCCATAAACCGTAAATATAGCCGAGAACAGAACTGGATGAACCCTAGCAAGGCCCATTTATAGAATCCGGTACATAGAAAAAAGGCTCATATATTCAAAAAAACTCGTGCCTATTGTCCCATTACTGGAGCTAAATTCAAAATGAAAAGAATAAAAAATTGTAAAAGTTTGAAAACGACGTCCAAAATGCTGAAGGTTCTAATAACCATTCAAATACCTTTTAATACGTCGCTTATACACCTGTAACAGTACATCGTAAAGTCGAATGTACCGTTCCTCTTCGGAATTAATATTCTTGACAAGTTTAATTATATTTCATCAACGTCGAAAATACCCTATGTCACTCTGTCCTTAAATGGAAAAAACCACATTTTCGCATAAGGTACCATCTATATATAGAATAGAATCATCGTCGCAAGAAATTTAACCATATAAAACTGAGAATAGTTCACAAAAGATTTCATCACCACTCTACTGAGAAGTTATTGAATCTTCTCAAAAGAGCTCGACCAGAAGAATGTGGTGCTAATACGGAAAAAAAACTCTGAGAAAATTTCCCGGTTTGTGATACACTTCTTAGTTCTGGGCCAACTCCTTTATGATTTAAATTTCCATACAAGGTACTGTTGACCTAGTTTTTGAAGAGAAGTTTTCAATTGAATTGATGTTTTACAAAATAATTCAATTCTTCATGTCATCTACACTGCAACTCATTTCTGAAGCACCGAATTTTAGATGTGAATTTTCGATGCAACCAGAAGTATTGAGGGCATCAGGCTTCTATTTCTCGAAGCATGGTGTTTAAAATACTGTAGATATATTAATAGTATTCGTACAGATGCACGCTAAGTGTTTCTTTCTCTTCGATGAAAAGATATTCAAAGTATTTGAAAGTATACGTGGTATCAAATTTAGGACCTCTATTGTTGAAACCTATGACTACCTCAAAATTGTCGAAATGTTTCATGCACCATTAAGTTATAATTATCGCGAAGTTCATAGAACATTCTCTCACCTCAAAAAGAACTTTTAGTAGAGATATAAAACAAACCAAGGAATGATAAAATTGAAGAAAACGGTCTATGTGCTTCACTTTTATTGTTCTTAATCCAGCCTTGAATAACAATTCTCAACCATAGTCTACTTTGCACAATGAACCCATGAAAAAAATTGCTGATACAATGATTGATTTGAATACTATTTTTTGCTGAAATAAGCTTCGCCACTGCTCTAAGTAGCAATGTTCCATCTGCTTTAGATAAAATTTATTATCCTGGAGGCGAAATTGTAGTCTTCAAGGATCGAGAGAAGTAGTGTTTATGTCATTAAACTATTATCGATATCCGCGACAAGATTGTTTACATCAAGAAAAAAATTCGCCTATTGCAATTAACAACATCCAAAAAGCAAAACAATGCTTTCATGAACTTTTGGAAGATTCAGTTGACCCTACGGAATTTTATTCGTCTTCTGAATTGTACCAAATGATGCTGAATTCATTCTGTTATACAGCTGAACCCTCTAAACAATTATTTTCTACTTATCCCACCGAAAGCATACATGTAAAGGGTCATTGTATAGCTGAATTTAGAACATAAAACGAAAAGCAATTATTGCACTTATTGGACATTGCAGATGAAAAATCGTCTTTCAAAATGAAAACTCATACAAAAATAGAGTTATTGGCGGACGATTAATACCTGCTTTCAAAACCTCTGGGACTATTCGCGAAGTATGGAAGCATACATTTGTCGTTAAAGGCCATCATTGAGAAAATAATACATTTTCTTGTTCACGAAACTACTAATGCACGTCAACACCTAAATTGCATTTTGGGTGGGTTTGACTATATTATTTGGTCTCAAAATTTTCTTGACTGACGTTACCCAGGATTGCCTTTAAAGTTCTGAAAAATTGCATAAAGATACTTACCTTAAACTAACAAAAGAGTTTGAGCTTGCTCCGAACACAATGATAAAGCTTCTTGAGTAATTCTACGGATTCCTAGATAGCACAGAGTACTGGGAAAGATCTATTAACGACCATAGTTGGTCTTATCTTGGAATAGAATCGATGTAATAACACATCATCTTTTTCAAGATGTTTGATAAGAAGTTTTATGCAATTTGCGTAATTTGTGTCGATCGTATTCCTCAATCTGGCGGCGATAGTTTTGAAAATTATTAAAGGAGAATAGGTAAACAATTTAGTTACAAACGTAGAGAATACGAAAAGCAAACACTGAAAAAAATTCCTTTGGGTTCGAAGTACACCAATCAAACTGTACTACAAAACTCGAGCTACTCCCTTCTGATTCGCTCAATAGTTCTTACAAATATCTGAAGGCAGAAATTGCCTGATTATTGTACACTAGACTTTAAATTTCATTTTGATTCGGTCAATCTGCTCAGTTTACAAACGATGTGTTCAGAAAGGATCCCCAGATGCATGTCAAGAGAATTAATCTCTCATTAAATGTCGTCAAGAATGAAAACTCCATGCAACATAATAACCTAAAACTTGATGCTAATTCAATTCAGCTATGAGTTTATTCGGACGCATTGTTTGCAAAAATATTTATGGATTCTCACAGCTTGGTTACGTTACATTATTATTTTATGACACTGGAAAATTTCAACCTCTCTATTGGTCGTCGTTTTGATCTAGAATTGTAATAATACATGTCCTTGGCAGTGTAGGTATGGAATTAGGTGGCCCTTTTGATATGGATTAAGCCTTGAAGCATGGCTTCCAAAAATGCTATCACGACCTGTACCGATTGTCATGTTTACCGATGACTTGTCTCTTTTAGAAGAAATTAAATTAGCTACTAACACAACTGAGAAACATCTTATGATAGATATTTACGCTGTAAAGAATTGCTACAAATAGAAAGAACTTCAGGACATTAGACTTATTCGTTGCGAACAAAATTCCACCGATGCATTGACTAAGTTCAAAAATGACTCTATCGTATGTTTCAATAGTAGAGAACATCACACTAGGCATTGAATTGACCAGTGGATTAATGTAGCAATCTGAATTTTTCTGAGTCAAACTAGCAGAAAAGGTGAGAATGCTAGAACTAGGAGTATGTTTCATCAACAGATAATGTGAACCTATAGAAGTTCCAATTTGCTACATACGCATTGTGCTGGAAAAGAACTCTGTGGTAAAGGTATTCAGTGAACTTTCTGAACCCAATAGTCTTTTGCCCTGAATGTTTGAAGAGTACTCGGCGGTTTTGGAGCAAATGAAGCAAGCCAGAGGTATCAGAAAAAAATTTGTGGAATTATTTCGGCTTGAGACCTAGCAGCGGAAAAGCTATCTGGCTGTGGCAATGATAAATGCTCGGTGATCGTTCGATTATCTCGACTACTGTTGTAGATCGGCTATGGGTGCTGGGCGCTTCGGCCGGAGATGGACCTCCAATGAGAGTGACTAGATATCTCCTTGTCTGCGTACCTTACTATGGAGTCAGTTGCAGGACCGAGGACTGGGAGGGCACTCCTTGGAAGGACAATAGATTAAGAAAGAGGATCTTGAATATGCATTAAACGAGAAATTGAAGTAAATGAAACATGACTGAAGGACGAAATTGTTGGAAAGAGATAGGCAGTGTCTTTAAAGATGAATATTTTTCCACCTTGCCTAGATTGAGAGGAGTTTTCTCGTTCACTTTTCCCGTATCTTTATGGTCTAATCCTCTCTTCAGCTTGGGACCCAAGTTTCGTGTCTCTGAAAGCAGAAGAATTGACTTATAATCCTCAATGTGGCTCAATGGTGCTTTCTGAGTTTTGTGTAAGTTGCAATCGCGTCGTACGTTCTCACCGGGCTCACTGTCATTTCATTGTGCAAACCGTGAGAAAATTGATTTTGCTAAACTATTCATCTGGGGAAACGCAAGAATTCACGTGTATGCGTATCCTAAAGGTAGTTATGAGTCGTTGGGAGAGTTGAGCCCTCTCTGTCCAAATTTATTGCGATCATTATCCTATGAAGACTAGGCGAGTTTTGTTTACTGGTCGAGCGGCTGAGTTTTTGAACTGCATTACAGCTGGAAATAATCCATCCCATACAACGTGTTTTTTCCGTGAAGTTTGCAGAATCGGAAGGAAAGTTTAAGCTGGCCTGTCAACTCCTAAAGTATCTCCTAAAGTATCCTGCTTAATACTAAAGACAGAAGGTTGCAGGAATTTATTAAGTTATTGGATGGAATTGAGGAGAATCGAATTGCGTTTTTCTAGGCAGGGGTCTCTGGAAAGGCATAGAGCCTTACTGTAACACATTCGGAGAAGCTATGGGAGTATCTTGTTCCCATAATCAAGGACTGATGTTAATTTACTGGACATGAGAACCTCACCGCAACGGAATGTAGGGAGAGGCTGGGCACTGGTATATGGACCGCTATGCCTTTAGAGAAATTGTAACTTCCTATGTTGGGTGATATCACAACGGGAAGGCATCCACAGAAGAAGAGGGGACCGAGGTCGTCAAATGTAGAGCACAGGATGATCCAATCGAAACCTAAATTACCATAGTAACCAGTATGGCAGGGATGTTTAACGCCAATTCAAAGTAAATGAAACACATGATGCAGAGAATTCACTGGTTGGAGGCCAAGATGACCAAGGCATCTAGAACCAAGCCGGAAAGAATCCGAAGGCTCCTGGAAGCACTTACAGGGCTTAAGGATGAAGATTCGAGCTCCCTTCGCCCTCAGACTATGAGTTTAAGAACGACGATGATCTTTCTGCCATTGGTGAGATACTTCGCAGAAAGAAAAGGAAAGGAAAAAAGAAGCTCCATGTCATGGAAAGGCAGAATATTCAGGCTGATAACGTGGATATTGCGGTGACAGTCGCAGAAGGCATACAGGATATCAATGTTGAAGAGGAAGAAAAGATCGGTGCGGCAACAAGAGACAACAGTTTCACAAACAACTTCCGACTTTTACAGGTATTCAGCCCAAGTAGGCATGATATCAAGTGGAGTCAGATGGAGGCCCTGGAGTTGGCCCGTGCTATGGATGTCCGCAACGCTCATCGCGGTTGGAAAAAGGTGTGCCGGGAGCTGTACTTCGAGATAGCTACCCGAAGGTTGCTTGGACTTGTAATTGATGATTAAGCAAGGAACATGGGACTATTTTCATCATATTTTCGAGTCATCTTCTGGCCATGAACTGACGCTCCATTAGTTGATTTGTAAGATCATGTGTTCCGCCAAGATTGTTGATAATATGGAGAAGGCCTCATAAAACTCACACGAGGATGAGCGTGGGGGCCATGGTCAGTAGAATAAAAGGTTATGCAATGGGCGAATCAGCGAATCACAGGGATCTTTTGCTTTTGCTTTGCCCAATAAACTATATTTCCTGCCAAAAGTTTTCCTTTAGCAGTAGACTCAAATAGAGAATAGCCATAAAAAAGAAAACTGTGGTAGAGACCAGAAGAGTTATTTCCAGACTGAGTTTTATTTATAATAGGCGCCCTTATTATTTAACGGTGATGAATGATTCCTTGCTTCCTACGATTAAGCAAGGAAAACTATCTGCGGCCCAGGGAAACTTGTTGTAGTATCTAGAAAGTAGAAGTCGGGAGTTATGGCGCCGTAAAAACAATTTTCGTGCGCCGCTCTCTCTCGCGACGGAAGTTTACCGAGAAATAATTGGCGGTTCTGATGTTAACTACATTGATTTGAAGAAAATTGGCCTGCCTCTGGCAGATGTCACGGGTTTCGTCAAACTCATTGAAGTCCTTCCTGAACCTATGATTCCTCTGTTTACCGTCCAAGACTATAAGAGTCTTATACAGACTTCTATGGAACTTGAGCTGAAAGAAACTTAAAAGTGTCTCATGGTTGCCTCAAAGATTTATCCGGTAAATTTTGCAGGATTAATGAAAAGAAAAATGTGGAATTGACGACTGAAAGGCCTAAGGATTTCAATGACCTCTTCGCGGTGCATAAATAGAAACCTCGCTGGCGTTTAGTTCTAGGCAATCATCAATGGAATTTGCGCTTTAATAACCCTGCTGGCGGTGGTCTATCCCATCTCGGACCTTTTTTCACAGTTCAAGGCTTCTCAGATAGGTGTTTTTTGCAGCGAAGCTTGATTTTGATAAATACTACCATAAATTGTCTTTAACCAAACGTCTTCGATTCTATTTTGGGCTGCCTTCTGTAGTCATTGAAGTTCAAAAGTCTCGGCCGCGATATAGAATTTTATTTATGGGCTGGTCCCATTCTGTGGTGGTAGGTTATTTGATCTAGGGCGATTGGCTGCTTGGAGCCGGTATAGATCCCGAGCTCAAAATAATTGGACTGAATGAAAAATTTATTCGCGAAGTAGGATATGGACGGTACTTTGAAGATTTTTCCGTCCTCGGGCATGATCGCGAAAAAGTGGAATCGCTTTACCGAACGGTGTGGAAAGCCTTTTGAAACTTGAATTTGGATCCTAAGCCATCCAAAAATAACGCCCTAAACCTCTCCACAAAGTCTAGTTTGGAAATGCAGTGGTGGCGTAGTGGTCATTTCGATCCGGAGTCAGAGAAGATGTCCGTACCATAAAGCCTTGAAAAATCACAACTTTGGAGTTGGGAGGATCTAAAGAAGGTACTTGGTTCTTGGAATTGGTCCATACTGCTCAATCTGCCTGTTTTTTAGTACTACAAGATTGTTATCACGGAACTAATTCCCTCAACGAGACTTACGTCCCGACCATGATTGTCTGTATCGACCTGCGGCTTTTAGTAACGCTTTTACCGTTGATTCATTACGAAATAAAAGAAGACCAAGGGGAGTACATTACTATCTCTCTTCATCACGACTTCAAAGATGACCAAAAGAAGTACATTATTGTCTCCAACGCTTCCTCAAAAGGGGGACTCGCTATTTACGCCCCTAAATGCCTTGGATTCCGAGTCAGATACAGCACGTCTCAAAATTCTCTAAGAATATCCTTCCAGGGTGGAAATTTTCTGAATTGCCTCGGCGATTAATTGTTGCAAAAGCTTGGGAATTTGTCGAGCGTATAATCTTGCTGGAGGGTCATACTACTTTGACAGGCTTTCTTGGCAAAATACGACTCCTTCCCGCAGAACTATGATGATTACAGATCGACAAGTTATTTACTATTTTTACTTTTTTTTTGCAAAGGGAAAGTCTAGTTTATGCGGAGTCTTGCACATACGCTTACTGTAATTTTGTTCTGCTGTGGTATCACGTTAGTCCATATCTGGATTCATTCTGGACAAAATCCCGCTGATGGCCCCCTAGATCTATTAAACCTCTTCGAAGCGAGTTTAAATCCGCAAAATTTAAAGGAATATCGCCCCCCCTCTCAAGATTTTCTGTGTTTTTGTGCTGAAATTAAGAATTCACTCGACGAGTTCGAATCTATTGATGCCTGTAGTGGGTTATTTTCACAAACTTTTCCATTTGGATGATTCACTACACCATAAAAGCGTCGCAAGGAAAATAGTTTCAGCTTTGAATTTCTTCGCCCCTGAGTTGTCAGCTAACAAGCCCATGTCTGCTTATGCACTTTGCGGCTTAGATCGATGCGCTCCCGGCCACCAATATACACCATCTCCACAAAACTTGGTGCTTCCATTAGATTACCACCTGCTCCGCTAGGATAAATTTGCAATGACTGTCGCCGTTCTGTTCTCTAATTATTGTTATCATCGTTACGATGATTATCTTCTATCACGTGGAAACACAATCATTTTCAACCCAGTTCCAAAGTACCCCTTCTTTGCTACAGTTTTGCTAACTGTCACAAAGTCCTTAAAATCACAGTTTATTACCATGAGATCCTTTTTTGTCTGCTCTCAACTGAAACGCCTCATCGCTTTCCTGGAACCAACTGCAACCGACCGAGTCTTTTACTCCATCCAAAACCGGTTCCTTCGGGCTATTCACAACCTGGTTCGGAAACCATCTGGTTTTCATTTGTCTCGTTTGCTCATTACGCCACATTCATTGCGGTACGGAGAAGCCACGCGCAATTTTCAATTTAGAAATTTAACTATGTTCGATTTCCACCTTCGTTTCCGTTAGGCTGGCTCTAAAAAACCGATCACTTCGTTCGGGGAGGAGCAATGGAGCTCTTCAAACTCAAATTTCCCGAAGAAGTTTGAAAGATTCTCTCACGGTTTCATGCTGTCCTGGGACGCTTCTTTAATGTCCCTGGTATAAGTGAGACATGGGGGGTCAAGGTTGACTGGGAAACTCCGGGTTTACGCCCAGACTTGGAGCTATGGGCCCTTTGAAGTCCTCACCGCCTCAAGGAGAAGCCAAGTTGATTAAAAATTGTTCTTTCAAAAATCAGTGTTTCTTCAAGTATTCAACCTTAGAGTGTTGTTAGGAAAGAAGGATTTTATTGCAAGAAACCTGTCCAATGGAGACATTGAATAATGATTTTGGTGAAAACAATATTCTGTGAACTTGTTGAACTTAATAGTCTTTCGAACTGAATTTTTAAAAGGATTCGGCCGCATAGGAGCAGATGAAGCAAGCGAGAGGTATCAGGAAAAATATGCGTCCCAAACTACAAAACTTATTCTTTACTGAAGAATAGGCAAGGTTGAACTGGATCTTCCGGGTCCAAGCTCAGAGCTGGACCTTTGGGTCCTTTGAACGCCTCGCCGCTTCGAAGAGAAAACAAGTTGGTTAAACCATTTTTCTTTTAAAAAAGATTGTTTTCTTTAAGTATTCACTCTTAGAGCAGTGTCAGGGGAGAAGGTTATAATCGTAAGAAACCTGCCCAAAGAAGACTATGAATAATTTTTTTGGCCAAATATCATTTGAATTGACATATTTAGACTACTTTATTGTGCTCTACAGTGTCAGTTAGGCTACATATCAATACTGTGTTTTGTCAATTATTATACGGTTTACTCCTGGCCTTCAAACCTCTGGCACGGAAATCTGCAGTATCAAAGGAGTGTTGGTGTTGCATACCGCACGCCATCAGCCCCATCAACAAACATAGAAATGGTCATAAATACAACAACGCTTTTGCGCACCCTCGCTATATTTTTGTGCTCGGTATGGTTCAATTGAATTGGCTGAAGTCTCGCTCTTTCCTTTGCTCAAACACGGTGCGCAAAAATCAAAGTGAACCAAGGACGAGGGAAATTATGGGAAATTAATACAAAAAGTACTTAATAATTTGATTTAGAAATCATCTTTTTTCTAATATATTTCTGGTATATATCCACTCTCCAATCTTAGTGAATTTATGACTCTAAATATCCCTTTTGCAGCAAATAGTGACACTTGGGAAGCGGAGCAGTTCTACTGGTTCTAATTTCCTGGAAGGACCATTTCAAGTATGCTCGAATTTTACTTACGTTTGATTTTTAGAGCTCCAAACTGGAGTCTTTCCATTCAATATCAGAAAAAAAACTTCACATATCAAATTTATTAGAATTTTATTGAAAAGAGACTGGACGTCTTCATAATTTCAGGTACTGCGGGGTATTGTGCGCTATAGTGTCTGAAAAGGTCATATCCACATTCAGTTCTGACCCCGGGAAATACCTTCAGCGGGTTGGATGATGTAGAGAGCTGTTACTAAAAATTGGCGACTCGGCTTAATGGGCGTTACCGGACTATGAAAGGGGAGCTAGGAAAGATTTTGTGCATTTGGAATTGAATTTTTGCCCCCTCTCTATCTGGAAGTGCCCCAATAAACCATAATCTTCAATGTCAAAGATGATCTTTTGGATGGGTCTCAGTCCTACATGAAGATTTGAATGAGCTAAAAGCTTCTACTTGCTACTGTCATAACTAATATGATGCGTGGTACAAGTTATATGGGTTTGATGTGCTAAGCAGACAAATGTTTGCGTGCAAAAGAAGGCCAAGGTTTGAGAGCTCTAGTACCGTGACCGAGAGGAATTAGTAGAAAATATTTTCAGCTGACATACATTGTTGTACAGAATAGTTCAGGTAGCGGTAGAAGTAGGAAATATAAATGTGATAGGGAGAGGGACATGGTTGAAAGTCGTACCTTTACAGAGGAACGCCTGAAACGTTTCGAAACCGTCGCCCTATTTAAAGTTAGATGTCAACATCGGAGAAGCGAAACCCCTGAAAATAAGCACTCCAGTGGCTTGCATCTCTTGTCGTCAACATGAACAACCCTCGCCCTTCTATCATAATAGACAATGCACCCAGAGCCCGTCGTCCCCACAAATAGCTGGCCTTGACGGCCAATGGACCAACTGACTACAAAAATTGTTGTAGAAGGATGGACAGGGAAATAGTTCGGAAGTTGGTACTCCTTCACTGCTTCGAGAAGGTAGAGGAAGAGAAGAAATTTGGAGCAGGTGATTAGGTAGTGGAGGGGGAGGCAGAGGAAAAGGACAAAGAGGACGAGGCTGACGCAGATGTGAAGGGACTGGAAGGTGTGGAAGATTGGGTAGGACAATGGAACACTGGTGTACAACCGTGCGGGGACTGCAATGTTGGACGAAGGGGAGATTGAAGAAGTAACATTATTTTTGGACATCTCTCCTAGAAATGAGAAGGAGGTTGAAGTCATAGAGAGGAGTTGGAGGAACGTGATATGTCCAAGGAGGCCGTCAATCATTCCAGGCCGTTCTCTGTAATTTATGCAGACTGCATTGAGGATAAGGTTACTTAGAGAATTATTTTTTCGCTCTAACCTCGAAGATTAGGACTTTGAGGAGTAAGTCCAGATATCTATCCTTTTAGTATTTACTGTTTGTTTTTCTCGTACAAACGATTAACTTTAATGCTTTTTATGGTACTTAGTATAATTTCTTGACTGTTTAGGATTTGCGAAAAAAGTCTTTGCAAGCTAAATAAGCTGCTTTTTTTTCAAGAAAAGAAGCAGGTTGAGAGAAAATTAAGCGAGTGAGAAGAGTTAGTCCAGGGGTTGAAATCCAACTTTTTCCCTGTAAAATGCTTTAACTATAGTTCCTGAGCATAGACAGTAGACCCTAACCCATGTCTACCGCATTGTAGTCTCTCTCCTCTAATTTCCCACTCATCTCTTCTGCCCCCCCCCAACCATACTTTGGTAGCAATACTATCGCTTGCAACGCTTCCGTCTTTCAATAATTGAGTCTGATAATATAATCATCTGTGGATTTATCATTAACAGATATTGTGTTTAACGATAAAAAGGAGTAATTAAAATTTTCACTGTAAATATGCACAGTGAGGTCGCCTACTCGGGTGAAACCGTTTAAATTCAGGCACAACAAGTGTGCATGTTTTATTTCGAAATTAATACAGCTTATCTTTTATTTAGTAATGAAGGGATGGAAACCTCGTAAATTTAATCAACAAAAAGCCTATTAAATTCCTCTTAGCCAATTAAATTTGACGAGAAGAAATTATTCTAGAGTCCCATTTTCGAAGAAACACATTAACAAAAACAGTACGTTCCCTGTGGCCTTATACTCGTTCTAGCATTTCCAGAGGACAGCGGACATTCCTTACTATACTTATTGAAAAAAGCAGCTTGCAGGGCCGAAAACGATGGTCAGGCTTGGTTATGTCTTACAATCTGCATCTTTACTCAAATAATCCTCTATTTCATACTACAAGTTTTATTTGTACCAGAAAAACAGCTGGCATCACGCTCTTTATGAAGTTGCGCTCGTTTTATCTGCTGTAAAAACTTCTAATGGTAGTTGAAAAAGGTATGGAGGCTCTATACTTTTTTTCTGGGTAATCTATTTTACTTCTTGTACTTCACGTTGCAACTTCCATCACCTAACTGGCCTGGCTTATGACACAGAACATTTGAGGCGAATAAGTGAGTCGTAAAGGTACAAACAAGCGATGTTAGCAAAATTAAGTGGCCCTTGAAGCCAAATTTTGGAACAATGGTTGATATTCGTGGTACTAAATCTTATTAGGGTTGAAACTGGCGGATGAGTGATGTAAGTCAAATTTTTATGATTTTTTATGGATCGTTCGTGTCCTTTGAATCGTTATCGTCTTATGAGGAATACTTTCAGCACTTCTTTTTCATTGAAAAAAGTTTCACCGTAGCGCTTCTTTTGTCCTTTCGCATTATTTCATGAGTGCAAATGGCTGATTAAAGCAAAATTTCCAAGATTGGGGAACTCGGGCAAGGCTAGAGCAATTTTACCTCACCAACTTCCGCTCTTCACAAGAAGTTGTCAGTAAGACTTCATTATCGGAAAGAAATATAGTTAATATTATCGCAGGGGCTCCAGAAAAGAGGTAGCATGTACGGTAAGATTTAATGTGCTGTATCATAACATAAAAATTCTTTTTTGCAGTAAACATTTCGGGCTTTCAAACCATTTACTTTTCCAAAATGTAACGAAAGCTGACCTTCTATGAGGAAAGTGTTATGACGGAGAGATACTGAGGATCCGATTTAGCATGCAAGTAGTGTCAAATATTTCGACATGATTCTGACCTCAATTTGGTGCATTCAATTTGATATAATCTTAATTATGATAGGTTTCTTCGAAAGATCTATTTCTGTAATAAAAGAAAGACAGACTGCTTCATGCTTGAATGGAACTAAGGTACTCTGAATTGAGTACCGAAAAAAGAGAAAATAAGTGTGGTTAGTACATACGGTGGGGTGAACAAGACCTTTGGGGAACATGGTTGACTCGCTGGACCTGATGACATTAATGCTGTTTCTCACATCCTCTAGCAAAACAAAAAATGCGAATTACGGAAGACCATCTGCATTGAGAGTAATTTCTTTGTATTCTTACGAAACATTTATTGAAAAAGTCTGGCCCGCTTCGAGAGTGACCCCAACGTGGGGTTGACAGCACATCCAACGGTCCAAGAGCAAGAAAATTGGTCAAGTGTGCAATAATACCATACTAGTTAGGATTATTTACCTGTAAACCCACGATGCGTAAAATTTAGAAATATATTTCATAAAGAACAGCTCATACTACTGCAATGTCAAAGCAAAATCGGGCTCCTTTTAAATGGAGGACAAGGAATGGTAAATATGCAGTTTGGTGGTGATAGAAAAATATTTTTTCTATACAATCTAAACTAGAATATGGAATGGATACGAACAGACATTCAAAATCGTGACATATGGTGACAGCGTCTAATGAGCGAGTGGGATGTAGGTTACACTAGCAACAAATTCAGGATATTCTTGTGTATACGGCTGTTTGATGACTCCCTGTTCTGTATGGTCTAGAAAAGTCCAGTCGTGTTTTCTAAATGGACGTTTGAGAGAAATTGAGACCCATCGATGAAGATTGAGCAATAAATCAAGAAATTAAGGAATAAAGATAACATAAAGCAAAAATCCTCGCGCTATTTATTTACGCCTATAGAACAATGTGAAGTTGGAAAGATGCGCAAAAAAAGCTGGAATAGAGCCCTACCTCGACCAGCGGCGGTATATCTGAATCCTTAAACTGGTCAGACGCAACTTTTCGAGTTACAATTTTACATTTTCAGGGGTAATTTAGTACACTAATCAGGCGACTCAGTTGAAGCTGCGACAAGATTAGTGAGGTCTTTTAGTCACAGATTTGGGAAAGATAAAAAGATTGGAAGTCATGACGAGTTCTTAAGGTAGAAATGAAGATGGCGATTTTAGAGAGATTTCAGAAACAGATAGGCAACTTTTCTGTAGTATAATTGCAAGAAACGAACCAAATAGCTTGCATGAACGGACTATTACTTCGAAAAGTTCTGCTGTGTTTTCTGTCAAAAATTTGATCTTTAGGCTCTCCAGCGTGATAATTTTATCGTGGTGTGGTTTTCTATCCGGCGAAATTTCCAACTTCAGCTTTGCTAAGGTATACTGCTCTTTCCGTGTCTCGATTTCAGATACTTTCTACTGGGTAATTTTTTCTGTTGCTTCATCCACTTACGTGGGTCTTCATAGATCGGTTCTGTCTTCCTATCAACTTCAAGCTTTCATTCCATTATTGATTTGTCTAGCTCACGCTCAACCCCGTCCATTCCTCAACCGTCCCCATGTAAGTAACGAAATATTTCAGAGTCGCCAAAATGCTTCCCAAAAGCCAGGCATATCCCATCAGGATTTATATCGAAGCAATATTACTAGTTCTGATGGCTTTGGACTTGAATATCCGGGAAATTATCCCGATTCAAATACTAATGATGAAACCATGGACCTCATCTTCAGTGATCGATCGGTAACAGTAGTTTGTAGAAAGTGGTTCACTGCCATTGGACGTTACATCAGGGTCTCGGTGTGGATTTTAACCGATAATAGTTTAGAAGAACTGATATATTGACAAATAATGCATACATTGATGTAGTAACTGATCATATTTTAGGAAATCTATTTGAAATTCTGTACATTGACAGATGTGTAATTAGAGAATTATACGCATAAATCTAGTCTTGGGTGTTGAAAGAATCAATGACTCTACTACAATAGAAGAATGGGTAAATAGTCTACGGAACAGAGAGAAAAAAGTATTTTTGGGGAGGAGATCTCTTTTGGTGACCAAACAGAAATAAAATCAATGTTAACGGATTCTTTAAAATCCCTTGCATGCAGATGTGCCAATATTTGTTGGTCCAAGTCGATTTTTTTTACTCACAAGAGATGTTGAAGGCTATAAAACCAGGACTGATGGCGACGAAGATAGAAGCTACCACCCCAAAACTATTTAGTAGATACTTAGCACGGACATTGGATATCAGATAGATAGAATACGTTTCCTCCAGATGTTCTTCATACCAGTAATGAATGTTTAGGGGGTTGAAAGCATGCATGTTGATATTTTGGAACGGAATATACCGGTTAATTATTCATTATTGCCGTACATTCCATAATATGATCGGAATCATGTTAAGTATTATAGATCCAATTGACCGTAAATTACAGCCAGAAGTTTAGAGAAAACAAGATTCTTGGAACCGCTCCACAAAAAGAGGTTTGAGTATCACTGCCTAACAATTTAATGAGCACAGTTAAATAGTTCTATCGGGAACAACGTCGCAGTTCAAGGGCTCATATCCATCTATTGTGTCCATAACGCGAATTTATAAAGATCATAATTTGAATATACCGTTTAAGGCTCTATTTATTTGTTAAAATCGGTGCAATAAGCGGGTAAAATAAACTTTCACAGACCCTGAGAGCTTACTGTGTCAAAAGCTGGTCATAATGGCACTGCAAGCTGCCAGTGTGTTCGTCGCTCCATGGTTGCGGATCCCAGCTAGCTCTAGTCAGCATGCAGTTGTAGGCCAACGTTCTAGGAAGGAAGAGGATCAGTATGAAGGAGTAGATAATACTGGTGACGTAGTCTTCAGCGAAAAACAACATTTTTTTGCAACTATCATCATGCTTTACATTGATAACATGCAGCAGGGGTCCGCTGCAGCACTATTTTTAGTATAATTACAGCTGATAAGCATGAAAGCAACGCTAGCAGAACGCAGTTCAAATAAGTCAGTAAAAGGCACCAATATTGTTTGTTAGTTGTAAGAATAGATCCGGTAAGAAAGTTTTAGGCATGAACTTAGAATTGAAGAAATTAAAGAGCCCAAGGGCAAAATTGGAAAGAATTGCAAGCTTCCAACTTCGGAAAAACTAAATATTCAGATTATTGGAAGCACTGGGATGAGATCTCCGAAGGACAAACAGATGCTTCAATTGGACGCTGTGAGAGTTGTGTTAAGAGATAAACTGGAGATATTATTTTTACTCTAAAGAAGTCAATTACTTTAAGCTTCTCTCCTCTTTCCCTTTCCCTTTGTTTCTTCTTTACTTTCTTTTTCTTTTTGTCACAAATTTTACATTTCTTTATACTTTTTCCTTTTTCTTGTCTCTCTTTTTATGAGTTATTAACTTTCCTATTAACGGTATTTCTTTTAGTTCTCTCCATTTATTTGATCTTTGAAGCCCCTAAATATCTTTACACATCACTTTAGCCATAAATCACCCTTTGCAAGGCGTTTTTCCCTAATCCTACTATATGCGGTCATGTCAATCTGAACATCCTGGCGCTATTTAATCGCGTCGGTGGCCGCATAAAATTTATGTTTGTCTCTACATCAACAAAAGCTTGAAAATCCCAACCCCCATTAGCAATCATACACCGACTCCCTTCTTCTCTCCCCATTGCCGGAACTAATCAAACTAGCTCCATAACTGTCTCTCCTTTATTCCCTTCCGGCCCAAAAAAAGTCAGGAATAACTTCATAGACGAGCCGAAAAACGCTGGGACGAGCTTGTTGCTCGTCACTTGGTGGTAATCGAAGCACAGGAATCAGTAGGAATGACTCTGGAGAGGAGTATGGTAGAGCATATTGCTTCTAGAATGGCCCCCGAGCTTGTCTACGGGATGGAACAAGGAGAGGCCTAAGAAGAGTCAGGAGAAGAGGAAAAAGGTGAGGAGACCGGGGAAGAAGGAGCGGAAGATGAGGAGTCTTCGGACAAAGAAGGGGTCTCGAACCGGGTCATATGTGAGGGGAAGGAATGAACTGGTTGGACAAGTTGGTCTCGGTCATTGACCCTATGGGATGGGATCTTAGGTGGGCTGTAATATTTGCAGAAAGGCTTAGACAAATTTGAGCCATCCGAAGGTATATGTGGGATGTAAATGGGCGCTTATGATTTCTTAAGGTAAGTGTTAGTTTCTGACTTAGAAAATGAAGATTTTGAGGAGAAAGTTCATTTAATTTCTGTGGTGTATCTTTTATAAAACTCCTTGCGTCCACATGAAGTCTTTCCTTACATTTTCTTGTGCTTCAAGTAGATTTTTCGAAATTTTAGTTAGGGGTAAAATTCTATAAAAGGTTAGTGCACTTCTCCTTCCATCTGAAGGAAAGAAATTTAGCAGACAACTTCAGTTCCAGTCCCAAATAAGAAAGAAATTTAGCAGGCAACTTCAGTTCCAGTCCCAAATAACTAGGAAATTGAAAGTCAAATTTAGAACCAATACTTTTTTTCTACGTCATTCACAGAGAATAGCCCGTTTTGGCTGCCCCTTTAGAGCTAGGACTAGAGCAGTCATTCAGCTTTCACGAACAGTTCTCTCGTCCGCCCGTCAATGCATACTGTAGCACTGCAGTCTCTTGTGAATACTATCTTCGCGGGTAGTTAGTGGTTCCCTTTTCCGTCGCCGCCATTTCCACCCTATCAATTTTCACCTCGGAAATTAGATGCTAGCAATGCAGGTACTACCAATAAGGAATACACGGTGAATGTTTGAAAAATATCTACCTCTCCGCTCCTAGATCCCGCAAAAAAAGCCTTCGTGTATATGGATGTCAGAAAGAAAGCAATGAACGTCGAGGAGGGACCTCGAGTGATTGTAAAATGGATTATTTTGTTTTTTAAATATAAATACAAATCAGGGTATAATTAGAATTATATATGAGTAATTGGAATACGTAAGAAATGGCGCTTAAACTACCGAAGAAACGAAAAAATAGAAATAGACGACCTCATAATAACGCAAAGCAAACACCATAATATTTTTCCAAGGACCTCTCCTGTCCAGTAGTGGGTAAAATGAAGATGTTACACATTAGTTGTTAAACATAAATTTATCTTGTACCATTAAATAGGTCAATAAGAGACACACAATTGTAGATGGAGGGGCTTCTGGAACCGTAAATTGGACTGAAGTCCTTACATTAACGTTTTAAAATGTTTAATGTGTGCTCTTTTTTATGAAATTGCAAGACTATAAAGAAATGAGGCAGTCTTTTGGATAAATGTTAGCCCTGTCGCCCATTCGCAGCTTTCTGTTTCGAAGGAGGATATGGATGAAAATTAGGCAAAATCAATGATTATCTCAGATATGTACGATATCTTATCCCATTAATGATCTTAGTTTAAGCAAAAGGATTTCTGTACAATATGAAGAGCAAGAAACACTTTTATCGCACAATTTTTTGGCTGCTTCTGATAAGAACTTGTATCAGGGGAAAAAATTGTCGAGTCCAGGATGCCAAATATGTTTTCATTTTTCCCTTTTAATATTAGAACGGTTGGCCCGGATCCAAGTCGCAAGATAAGCTTTGAAAAGCAGAATGCAAAATTCAATGAGAAAGTATATAACGACATCATATAATGGAACAGGCGAATGATAATAAACTGACTATTCGACACAACATAGTAAGTAAGGATCGATGGATGATAGGCGAGTACTGGGTTTAATGGGGTTGTTCTGCCTTGTAGGGATCGAAAACAAAGTTAAGGACCATGTACATAGTAATCTTTTCACCTGGGACTTCCAACGACCAAAAAATAAGGTTATCGTCTCCTATGAAAATATGTTATCCGTTTTAAAGACTTAAAATTTAACAATAAGGCAACAGACGATAACATCAACAGGAAAAGAAAAATAAAAGTAAATTACATACCCACTTCTAGGAAAATGGATGATGGACACTACGACTATTGAAGACCCAGGACTTTTGACTCAAACAGCGGTCATGATGTGTATTAAAATTTACATGCAGAAAAATATCAGGATATAAAACCAAACATGAGTACATCATGCAAATTCAAATACTAAAGTACATATCTGCTACTAAAGTAACCGAGTTTGCAATATATTTTTATTTAATTTCCTGTGAAAAATTCATTGCCTCTAAATTGGTTTACGACACGGCTGTAGTAACTTACGGTATGTCCGTTCACGACATAGCTCTGGTAGATATCAAGTGCTCTTTTGAAATATTTATACATGATCACGTCATTTAATCTCTTGGGTTAGTCGAAAAAACTGTATATTACCGGAGTAAATTACATACTCTAAGGGAGGCCATTTATAATTGGGAGTCAGCTTCAAGAGCAAATTAGAACAGTTCAGAATGATCCCATGAGCGTACACAGAAACGAATGAGGTATTTATGGTCAAGTTACTACAAACTTGAAATCACTTCAAAATGGTCCGTGGGGATGGAAAGCGGTACATGGATTCATACTTTGCTATACTGGTTTGAATGTTCGCAGAGTTGAAAATTTGGTAATTTGACAAAAATAGGATGCTACGTACATTTCACTCTCGTCTACGAGTATCGTAATGCCTCCTATTTAGAGACTACAATGGGAGGTACTAGCTTACAGTATGAACCAATGTTCAAAACCTAACCTATGCCTGTGATGGGTTATAGGCCAACTGCTTCACGTCTACCATTACGATGTTTCGGTGTTGCTGAGTGTGACCGACAGACCTCCTGTTGATGCGAAAAATACTGGTAAGACGAAAAATATTGGATAGGGAATAACGCCGCCAAGAGACGGAAGACGTGACGAGAGAAGACACCGGGTGACGTAATCGCGTGTATTTTATCAGTTTGTACTTGATTGAATGCATAATGTTGTAAGTCTTGTTTCAGTGCAATCTGCATTCAATTCTAGTTGTGTGTCTCTTGTTCGTGCAATTGCATTCAACTCGAAATGTTTCATATCTTTCTTTTTAGTGCAATTTGTATTCAATTCGGAAGGTAGGATATAAATAGAGCAGACCAGACCTCCAAATTCAAAGAAAAAACGCAACAAGAAGAAGAACAAAAACTGAACGAGACAAGTTAGACACAGCAACCGCCTGACCAAACGACGTGTTCCCTGTTCAACTGGTTATGTAAACCAATTTCTGATGAATACTCCGATGCTTTCGTTTGAAATAACAATGTAAGTGGCCCACGTCTAGTGACTACTCTAAGTACCAGTGCCTTGAAATAACGACAGGCGTGGGATCCAGATCTGTTGTAGACTACCCCAAAGTCAGCTTCTGAAGTGACGAGGTAAGATCCATTATGACATCATTTCTTACATATTTCGTATTCGCTCATTTTTTCTTTTCAACAGCTGCCAAGGAGCGAACTTTCTGTGTCCCATTTCCATAGCCCCCATTTCTTTGGCAAATTTTAGCGCTCGTCTGATTTTGAGTTTTCGGTGTCCTTAGTGGGACAAGACCTTGGAGGCGGTCAACTGGCTCAGTGGCCGTTCCTATAGAGTCTTGCATAGACCTGATATCCGCAATTCTAGCCTGTATGGCATTTTCTGAGCAACGGAATTCAGATGCCTTTCCGTGGAGCAGTAATCGAAGTTAAAGATCATTGTGCGCATAAGTTTCGCAAGCAGGATCATTTTCAATCACGCAAGTGTAGCTCATGGTTCAGAGGAGTGGCAGACTTTTATGGGGCCGTTCTTGGCGGTCTGCTTGATGGCTGGCCTGAAGGCGGTCATTTAGAGAGCACGGTTGCTTCCCGATTAATGTATCGGAACACCTTTTTGCGCCCATTGTGGTTGTCTGGAAAACTTTAAGATAGATCGAATATGTCTTCAAACAGTAAGGAAACCCAAAACCCTCCTTCTTGGCTGCAGCGGAGGCTTCCAACACACACTCCCGGAACCTTTTGGGAATATGTGTCATAGTTGAAATGGGCATTTGAAAATTTTATCCTCTGGAGGCTGCGCCGGTGTATATTTGCAGAGAAAATTTGCATTTGTGCGAAAGTCACCTCAGGCGCTTGGAAATCCGGAGCAGGGATCGGTTTAGGCACGGTTTCTGCCGTAGCGCTTTCCAACTGTTTATATTTCCCTCGCTAAAAGGGAAGGGTTCTGATGTTTTACTGTTGGAATATGTATCCGATCTATCTCATAGTTTTCCAGACAATCGCAACGCTAGAAATCACAGACTATAAGTGGCAGACAACGAAAGAAACTACCTCATAATTCCCACTTTCGCAACTGTATCTCATGCATCGGTACATATCTCCTCGGCGCCGTACTCACTGATAGGGTAAATCGTCGGGAGAAGAGATACTTAGAACCAACTACCCCAAGCCAGAGGTGTTGCGAGCGACAAAAGTGCTACCGTGGTGTAGTTGAACGAATAAAAAGGATTGTATATGCGAGAGAGTTGAGAAGGCTACAAGCAAGTATAAAAGGGGCAGGATTTACCACCGACGCTCTGCGACCAGCGTAAGAAAAAGTTTTCTTGGGTCTGAAGTTTACTCTCAACTTCCTACTACTCGGGACTTGGCTTGAAGTTGTCTGCCAACTTGCTTGGCCTCTCAAGGAGGAATCAGTTTACGCAGCTTATATAGACTTCCGGCTACCCCTAAAGTCTCAAAGCAACATACTAAGAACCATAAATGCATCAAATGAAATCGTGTGAACGAGAAAAGTTAACAGCACATACCATCAGGATAAATATCTAGATTCCACCCTAAATATCTTAGTCGTCTAGATCAGAGCCAAACACTTCCCAAAAAATATCCATTCCACCCAGGCAGTCCACACAAATATCCGCGAACGGCTTGGAATTCTCCATTGCCTCCTGGGAAATATCTAGACCACTGAGGACGACCCCATCTGGTTGCAGAGTCGGGATCACCTGATCCATATTTTCCGGTCCCTTATATAAATTTTTCAACCCTCACAATTCGTAGCACCAATACAGTACCTATGTGCCCTATTGGCACCGCTACATTACGGCGCATAGCACCCCTCTAAAAATAATTGAAAATAAAATTGTAAGTACAATGCCAGCGCAGCCAGCTCAGCATGCCAGCTCAGCCAGCGCAGCATGCCAGCTCGGCCAGCGCAGCGTGCAATCGCAACCAACGCAGCATGCCAAATAATTTCCAAAATTTTCATTATATCACACCCTCTTGCTCAAGACGACCGTCCCGACTCGTCTCCATTGTTCTTCTTCTGTTTCTGTTAGAGTTCTCTGCCTTGTTGATAAAATATATGGTCTTTCAAACGGGTACGGATGCAACTGATTACCAATATGATGCTCCAAAAAGTAGGTTCGCATTACTGGTAACTCACTTTGTAGCATAGCCTCATATATTGGTTTGATAACATCGAGGTGGGGTTGAATACATTCTTCTTCCGTGACTCTTCCGAATCTTCCAAGAGTGAAAAAATATATGTGATGTGCAAACTCTTCTGGAAGATGCCGGAGGAATGGATGCCGATAAGAAAAGAAGACGCGCATTATCAAGAACGAATCTTCGTAAGATAAGTGCGGTCCATGTAGCGCTCTAAAACATAAACAGATGCTTATCATGAAATAAGAAATGACCTGCGCATCGTTTGCGTCCTCGTAGATATTGCGCAGCCAAAAAGATAATCTTCTTCTTCCCACTGTATGTTGTGCATGGTTGTGAAGGAGAGCTAGAGATGAAGTTGTGGTGGGCGGTCCCGATGAATGGCCGCGACCAGCTCTTGACGTACTGGGACCTGCACGAGGTCCTCTCGGGGGACGACCGGAACCTCTTCTGGGCGGGTTGTTGTCCCCCGAAGGTCCTCCTCCGGTCATCATCTCTGCTTCAGGAGGATCCTCGCCGCCTCCAACGTTCCCAATTTGTGGCGGAGAAACGTAAGGTTCCCATAGAGGATACGGGACCAGTCTGTATTCCATATCCGGGGGTAAGGCGTAACCTCTCAGTCGCACGTCTTGGTTGTTCTTGAGAAATACGTAAATTGGACGGATAATATTCAGATACGTTTGCGACAAGTCTCCAGCAGCTACCATTCCATATCTTCCTATAGAGTAATGATATATTACCTCCACAAACTCTGGACCTGCTTCCGTGAACCTTCCGTTTTGGAATGAAAATAGAACTCTTATTAATAGTCGGAAATCTTCTTGAGATAGCAATGGTCCGTTCAACGTACGAAAACATAGGCATATATTAATGTAGAAATGGATGATTACGTGGAGTTCGTAGTAGTCCCGCGTAACCGATATGATCCATTCCCAGGCCCTTTTTCCTCCCATAGGAATCATTCTATAGTTAAAGATGAGTATGCCCCGTGGTTGCGCATAGTCCTGTGTGAGAAGGAATTCTTCAGGCCTCTGATGGTAAGGGACCAGACGACGCGCATGGTGGCCCTCCTTGATCTCTTCCCTGAGCTTGAACAGAGCTGATAGTGTGGCTGTCTTTCCTCCCTGACGATGCAAGGGTTCGAGTACTTGGTTTGGAAGGTCAGTCACTTCACAGCCTGCTGCATTGCTTTTCCATGTACTACAAGTACTTAGAGCCAACTGAAAATGTTCTGACTGCAGGTTCTGCATCCTTATTTCTTGTCTGTGTTAGCGCGTGGTGTGATCTACAGCCTTCGGTGGCCAGTAGTTTAACTTCTCTACTCTCTTCATCGATAATATTTGTTTCCATGTCTCTCTGTAACATTCTAGGAGCCCTTCCGTATATTAGCTAGAGTGGTGAACGTACATTTCTTCCTCTTTTTCGACGATAGCCGTATAACACTTTTGGTAAGGCATCTTCCCACTGGATTTCATTCTCCGACATAGTTTTCGATATTGCTCGTTTGATGGTTCCAACCATCCTCTCCGCTTTCCCGTTGGACATAGGAGCTTATGCGAGAACGGTCTTCAGCTGAATCCCTTTCTCTTCCAAAAAACGAAGCAGTGAAGTTGCAGTAAAACAAAGGACGTTATCCGAGATGATCCTTTTTGGAAGACCAAACGGTTCAATTATTTCTTTTTCGATGAATCTCAGTACCACCTCAGCATTTGCCTCCTCAACTGCAACTGCTATTGGCCATCCAGTAAGATGTTCCACCCCTATAAGGAGATATTTTTTCCGGAAGAAGTTTCCTTGAACGGGCCCGCGAAGTCAATTGAGAAGGTTTCAAAGAGACCGGAAACTGGAAAACTTAAGTTGTCTTATACTTCCGTATTGGAGTGAATTTTTGGCAGTTGTCGCAGCTTTTCACGAAATATAGACGTCCTTATGGATACCGGGCCACCAGAATCTCTCAGTTACGAATTTTTTCGTTGTTTTGAGATCCCAATGCCCTAGCTCATCATGGAAAGTCCTCAAGATATTCATTCTTTCTTTCAAAGGGGCCACTAGTCGGGGACCGGCTTTAGTATGCCGGAAGAGTTTCCCATTCCACAATGTAAAAGCCTTTTGATTCCTGCGTACCCAATTTCTGTGTTCAAGATCAACCTTTCTCATTTCTAGTCCATCGAGGAATTTGATCAGTCCGTGAATATTAGCTTCGTACTCGTTATCGTTCGGCAACTGCAACTCGGCGACTCGACGATGTTCTCCGAAGCTTTTTCATTTGGAATCAGTGCGTCCCTCAAGCGGGATAGGTAATCGGCAGGCTGATTATTGCGTCCGGGTCTATACACAATTAAAACCGATATTCTGCGAAAATGTCGAGCCATCGGGCCAAGCGGTGATGTACATCCTTCTTTTGGAATGCTGTTTTAAGTGCCTGGTGATCAGTTATCAAGACAAATTTCTCGAGTGATAAAAGGTATACGCGAAACTTTTTCAGCGCGAAGACGACAGCTAGCGCTTCTTTCTCGCAGACTGAGTATCTCTTTTCCGCATCATTCAGAGTTCGGCTTGCGAATTGAACAGGGTGTAGTCTTCCGTTTTCATTTTTTGGACAAAACGGCACCCAAAGACCGTTCTGAGGCATCTGTCTCCACAATGAATGGTCTCTTGAAATCTGGGTACATGAGAACTGGGGGACACATAGCTTATCTTTAAGCTCCTGAAATGCAGTTTCCATTCCTTGTTCCAGTAAAAGTTTCCGTTCTTCGTAGTGCTGGCATGTAACGGTGCTGCAGTCTGGCGAAATCTTTGATAAATCTTCTGTAATATGAGGCCAGTCCTAAGAAGCTTCGGACCTCCGTCTTTGAAGCGGGCCTTGGTGCCAACTTTTTTTTTTCTTTTCTCTGGATCCACTTAATTCCCTCTTGGTCGACGATATGACCGAGTAATTGGATAGAAGTTTTCGCAAAGAAGCATTTGCTCAACTTAATTTTCAAGCTATACTCCGATATCCTCTCCACAACGTCTTGACGTGCGAGATGTGCTGATCCAATGTTTCTGAGAATATGACGACATCATCGATATAGACTCTTGCGAATGGAAGTCCTTTCAAAACCTCGTTCATCATTCTTTGGAATGTAGCTGGTGCATTCATGAGACCAAAAGGCATCACTTCGAACCTGAACGTACCGGCTTTGCTGGTAAAGGTTGTTTTTTCCTTACATTTTTCATCCAATGGAATCTGCCAATAGCCAGTGTAAAGGTCAATTGAGGTGAAATATCTCCCGTCCTTCAGGTCCTCGAGGATCTCCTCCATGTTCGGAATCGGAAATCGATCGGGTATCATTCTCTGGTTCAGTTGTCGGTAATCGACGCAAAAACGCAGCTTTCCATCCTTCTTTGGTGCGACCACAACTGAGAACGACCATGAGGATGGAAACTGGTCGAATAATATCATTTTTCAGCATACTTGTAACATTTTCTGAGATAAATTGGTTATATTTTGGCGGTTGACGTCTAGGCCTGTGGAAAATCGGTTGAGTGTCGGTAATGTTCGAACGAGTGAGTAACCGGTACACTTGCTTGTCTTAAATCTGAAACGCTCCATGAATTTCTTCGGAACATGTTAACATTCGGATATTTTCATTGAGGGGGCGGGAAGGGCTGCACTTTTCCTTGGATTTCTGCCATTTGGCGCCCTTTTTCTTCTTGATCCTCAACCTCAATATTTTGAAGGACCTCTTCCGTCGTGCTCACATCTTCATATATGGAATTCGACATATTCGTATTTTCTTTGCAAAGGTAATCTTCTTTCATGCTCCGAATTCTGTCCTTTGATTCGATATCATCGCAAAAGAAACACATTCGGGTTTCAAACTTATCCTAGAATCCAGTCGTCATCTGTTTCAAACCCGGAATCATAATCGTCCCATGCCATGTTCATTAACCCCCGAGGGTACCCTTTTCACTTCCGAAAGTGTTAGTTGGTTCCGAATCTTCGCTGTCATAGCTAGAAGTGAAATCTTCACTGTCTGTTTCTTTTAAATCTTCAGGATGCGTGCTTTTGTCGAAATCCAGGGGCATCTTCACGGTTCTGCCGTCAATATTAACTGAAACCATTTGGTTGCCCAAGTCAATGCATGTTCCTAATCTTTCCATTGTGGGGAAGCCAATGATTGCATCGAAAGGGAGATCAGGCATGACAAGAAAGTCTACATCAACTTTAGAGTCCCCAAAGAACACGGAAACCTTGTCAACAGTGCCCATGCATTTTGAGACGGTTCCATCCGCTACAGTTATTTTTCGAGTCGTTGGAGTAATTTCGAGACCTAGATCTGTCACCAAAGTTTCTGAAATGAGGTTTGGAACAGCACCCGAATCGAAGAGAGCTTGGGTTTTCATACCCAATACTTTGACTGGTACCAGCTTAAGACGTCTTGGTGCTGTCGAAGCCGATTGAAGAAACAGTTTCTTACCCTTAGCGGACTTATTAGACCTGATAATTTTTTTGAGTTCTTTTCTCGCATCCTCTGCGTCGCCCCTCAAAAGTTGACCAAACGTTATCCCAGTTGGGGCCGATGAAAGCTCAGCCACCAAATTGTACCTCTTCACATGCTCTAGTACGTCCTTAGAGATACTCTTAACTTTCTTACTCTTTTTCGTCTTCTTGCCGGAGTGACTCCCACTCCTGGAACAACTTGATCAGACCCTTGGTTCGAGGAGGTACAGGTGCTGAGATATGCTCCAGCATTCCATACTCTAGCGTAGGTTTCTTCGATAAAATGTTCCCTTCCCCATCCCTTTTTGTCACATTGACTTGACTAATCTCTTCAGCGATGGATACGTTACCGGCATCCGTCCACCTCTGATCCCTTCTATTTTGTTAGATTTTTACCTCTGGTCCTGACTCACTCCTTGCTTCCGATAAATTTGCTCTTCTGTTGTCTTTAGACCAGCAGTTACTTTCATGATGCCCATATCGACCGCACTTTGCACAACGAGTGCTTCTATGTGGATTATCAGCATACCTGTTTGCAAAGTGTCCAGGCTTGTGACAGTACGAAGAGACTTCTGCGGCCTTAGGGGCCCCAGACTGATTCTTCTTAATTGTAAGAGTAAGGCTTTTCAAATGCGAGGTTATCATGTCAAGTCGATTTTCGAATCGGGTTTCCAACCTTTCTTCCAAGTTATTGACATCGCTCCTGACAGATTATAATGCCGCTGCACTAGTAGCCAGCCTTTGATAATTCTTTTCAGGATGTACGATAGACATCAATGTGCGGGTTTCCCTCGGTACCTCACTCAGTGACTGAAACGTCTCCGAGTTTTTGACAAATTCTACTACGGTACCCTTCAGTTCATCAAATGTGTGAGGGCCCTTGATGAGGAGGAAATCGGAGAGCCGCTTATCCCCCATAGCCGCCTTACGCAGCATTCCGTACTTGGCTTGGGCGTAGAACCCAGCCTTTCATAAAGATCACACAAGTACATCAATGAGCTTAAAAAATCGTCGAAGTTGAGCCGGGCTTCTATGGCGGTACGAATCATCTCATCTGGTTCTACCTCCATAGCATAATCTTTCACAAGCCACTCACATACCTCACCGAAGTTACGCCCATTCCCGTTAAGAGACCACCCGTCGATAAACTTGGACTTATATTTGTGCTTCGCGTCACCATGAAGATAGGCGAAGATACTTGCGGCCTTCTCTTCATCGCCCTTCTCCCGCATCACAACGTTGACATATGTGAAAAGAAACTCCTCAACGTCTTCAGTCTCGCCCCCTGTGAACGTTATACGAGCAGAGTTAAGATCCATGATTACAGAAAAGAAATCCCCCGAAGTGGTCCTCACTACTGCACAACTCGAATACCTCGGGTGCAACCCCCCCACAAGAGTACCAAATGATAGGGGTAAATCGGCGGGGGAAGAGATCCTCAGAACCAATTACCGTGAGAAGGAGGTGGTGCGAGCGACAAAAGTGCTCCGTGGTATTGTTGAACGAACAAAAGGGAGTGTATATAGAAGAGAGTTGAGGAAGCTACAAGCAAGTATAAAAGGGGCAGGGTCTACCACCGACGCTCTGCGACTAGCGTAAGAAAAAGTTTTCTTGGGTCTGAAGTTGACTCTTAACTTCCTACTACTCGTAACTTGGCTTGAAGTTGTCTGCCAACTTGCTTTACCTCCACTAAAGGAAGCAGTTTACTCGGCTTATATAGACTTCCGGCTACCCCAAAAGTCTCAAACAAACATACTAATAACCATAAAATGTATTCACGGTAATCGTGTGAACCAGAGAGGCTATTAGGAGATATTTCCTCAAGGTAAATATCTAGGTGCCATACCCATGCCAGCCACCCATCGGCCAGGGGTGGGAATTAATGTAGCCATTATATAGACCTTTCAGAGTCACTCGTAGTATCACCCACAACCTGGAACTGTACTGACATCTACTATGACAGCGTGTCCTAAAGTGAAAAAATCAACCGATGAATTTGCCACACTCACCCAAATTAAAAATATCTTGCAAATTCAAAAACTGTAAAAATAAGCTTTAGCAGATAGAAATGAAAAAGGATAACGGTTCAAGTTTCATTCCTGACATAAACGGAGGGAATGATGGAGTAGTTTACTTTGTGGTCTGAAACTTCTAGCGGGGGATGTATACCGAGTTTGGAGAAAAGGAAAGGAGAAAAAAGAGATGGGTCTGCCCCTCCGTGTCCCTGTGAATAAATCGACGGGTCAAGCATAAACCGCTCACCTGCAGACGGCACGGCCATCACGACATTTCCGTGCTGTGTTCTTGCGTACCACTAGTAACTACTGGCGCCGGGATATCATTCCATACCAGCTGAGCAGAGGTAGATACACGTGTGGTTAGTTATTCGAGGATCCCCCTTGCACATTGGAGTGTGCACCTATTTTCCGACAAAACAGGGAAACTATTTAAAGATAGAACCAGGACAGTTCGAATATAAACATATTCGAAAAAGCCGTTTACCACCACCACTTGATTTACCCACGTTTATTTCCCGGTTTAGAGGGTATCTGTTTCCCGTCGGGTTTAAGAAATGGGCCCATGTGCAGTCTATCAGAGTTGCATTTTCGTTGAGCTTATTATGTTGGCCTTGATTTAGACTATATCTACAGTATATTCAATCCTTGAAATTCCGAAGCAAGCACCGTCAAGTAGGCAACCCTGACGACTCATTCGGAAAACTCAATAACGGCGCAACAATCAGTTTGAGCCTTCCCCACACAATATGAATCCCTTTCCAACTTCCCCAGCAGAAGACATCGACCCGGGCGCAATCCTCCAAGCACATGCTGACATACATATGCACGGTGGTCAACACGCCCATGCCTCCCCTGCTGATGGCAGCACTCCATCACGGCATGTCATTCATGATTTTCCTCTCGGCCCAAGGAAAACTATGAGCTGCCTGGGTTACACGTTTCCCATGCCGTTGAGAAGAGCTCCTGCTCCAGGTCGCACGCAATCTGTCCGCACTATTTCAGAGCAGGTGAAAGATGCTGATACTGAGTCTGAACTAGCTGCATATCAAATACCCACATCACAAAATGACGAGATAACCCAACCTAAGCAATGGATAATTGTCGGACGAATGCTTCATGCAAGGGAATGCAATCTGGAATGGTGCAGGCGGTGCAGGCGGCACGGACCTGATCGAGAAGGGGAACGATTTAGTCCGGTAGTTGTGTTCCGGTTCCACCCATCCTTCGGTCTGCCCGACACAGTTGTACCTATCAAGCTGGTGAAATTAAATGGGGCCATGGAGTACATCCGGAGTCTTCGTTGGACACCGAGAAGGGATATTATATTCCTTCCTCGATACGTTTCGCCAACAGTTTGCAAAATTCTGCTGCAGGCAATGCAATTCCGGTGCAGAATTGGATTAGGTCACGTAGGCATGGCTGACCTCATTGACGCAATACTACTCGCGCACAGGTGGGGCATGATGCTTTTATTCGAAGCATTGTGTGATTTTGTCGTGGTCAGAGGGCTCCCGCGTTCGGGTGCCCCTTTAAAGCAACTTTCCTGCGTACTTTCATGTCAAAACGTTCCAGAGAGAATGAAACGTCACTTCTGGGACAAAGTAGTACTCTTTTTCGATGATCTCTCCGAGGATGCGGGCTCAAACACCAGTCAAGAGGGCGGATCTGCCTCGCAGGAAAGAACAGGACTCATATCTAAATTCCCGGACTTATGGAAGCTAGCATTGAGGGAAAATATGATAGGAATGCTGTTGCTTCAAATTATGTTCCAATCGAAGAAGAATATTGGCCATGAGCTGTGGGACGTTTTGTTAATAGAATTAGAACCAGAAGTTGCGAACGACGGGCTCCTTGTAAGATGGATAGAGTTAGTTCCCGACTACTATGGAATTGCGATCCACAATTGCTACGTCCTCCCGCGAAATTGTTCCACGAGAGCTGTCCTTCTGTTTTTGAAAGCGAAGGAAAACAAGATTCAGGCTATTTCGATGACATAACATTTCGATCCGAAGCGTTGGAGCTTCTGAGCACCGGAGTTCCTACATTCATGCTTTTTTTGAAAGATATGGATATCCCTCTTTGTGATAAAGGACGGTCATACATCAATTAACTGCTCAAATAAACCTTTTCTGATGCTTCAGAGTTCTCTTGTACTGGAAATACTGTGAAGGGAGGTACGAGAAGGCATCGCACTTCCCCTAGCAGCGCAGATCTCTATTTGTCGTGCTAATCCGGGGGGAGCCGAAGTATCTGCGAACATAGCCGATCGTATCTCTCAAATCGAAAAACTCCTTTAGTTTGATGAACACACTTTGAAGAAATACCACCCCAGGGAGAGATGCTTCAACCCTGCCACTCTTCGTAGCACTGCTATGTCAGACAAGCACAAGAAGTATCAAAGCGTTATATCTCCATCGTCCCATAGAACAATGCTTCTTATCAATCCGTTTCCTACTCTTGCAAGATGCAATCCGGATTCATTCTTTGTTGTCGCATGCCTAAAATAGGTGTAGTGGATAGCGCCATGGTTCATTTCTCCAGAGCGAGACCCTCACTACTGCATGCCGCACTATCTCTCTCCTTTTAAGCCGCATGCCTGTTGCATGCCCCCCCACATACTTCTGGATAGAATGAATTCCTTCGCAATCCATTTGGCTCAACAACGCCGACCTCCAAGCCCCCCTGATTTTCAGCCCCCCAAGGATCGCAGTACAAAACCCTTATTTTCACTATACCCACTACAAGGATTAGTGGGTCGTTTTATTACGAATCGTGCAATGGGTGGGACCCCTCGAAACATGCGTTCAAACCATGGTGCACAGTATTCAGTACCGTACATGGTTCAGAGTGTACAGTACTGGACAAATAACGAGGCATTTTATACCAACTTTAAACTACCTGGTATCACCGTCAGCAAGCAAGCCATGCTGGATGTGATCTTCAACGCGGCATGTCGTTGAAGGATAATGGCTCTAATTCTAAAGCATGGGCCTGCTTGATGGCTGGCCTGAGGGTTGCATTTTAGGGAGCGTAGCCCCTTCCCCACTACTGTGTCGGTATACCCTTTTTGAGTCGATTGTGGTTGTCTTGAAACCCATAGGATAGATCGGATATATCTTCCAAGAGTAAAACACCTAACCCTTTCCCCTCCTCATTATTCGCTTTGCTTTCTGATTGCATCAGATGCAAGCCCTTCAGGTTCTGAACCGCCGCATTTCTGACTAGATTCTCTATAATAGTCCCTCGCATGTTCTCGCGCATCCGGTAAAGATTCCGGAAACGGCATTTGGATACACATTAAGGGGAGAATGTCTCCATTTAGTTCAATAGCCACACGAGTGACATTACCCATGATACTGAACACGTCTAGCATACACCGGGGGATAGCCGAACCGCACTTTTCAAACATTAATGAACCAAATCGATTCTCCATTCGGAGGGAAAAAGAAAAAAAATCCCGCAAAAGAAACCTGAAGCTGAGTTAAAAGCTAGAGGCCTTATCGCTTTAGCGGATAGAAATGAAAAAGGATAACGGTTCAAGTTTCATTCCTGACATAAACGGAGGGAATGATGGAGTAGTTTACTTTGTGGTCTGAAACTTCTAGCGGGGGGATGTATACCGAGTTTGGAGAAAAGGAAAGGAGAAAAAAGAGATGGGTCTGCCCCTCCGTGTCCCTGTGAATAAATCGACGGGTCAAGCATAAACCGCTCACCTGCAGACGGCACGGCCATCACGACATTTCCGTGCTGTGTTCTTGCGTACCACTAGTAACTACTGGCGCCGGGATATCATTCCATACCAGCTGAGCAGAGGTAGATACACGTGTGGTTAGTTATTCGAGGATCCCCCTTGCACATTGGAGTGTGCACCTATTTTCCGACAAAACAGGGAAACTATTTAAAGATAGAACCAGGACAGTTCGAATATAAACATATTCGAAAAAGCCGTTTACCACCACCACTTGATTTACCCACGTTTATTTCCCGGTTTAGAGGGTATCTGTTTCCCGTCGGGTTTAAGAAATGGGCCCATGTGCAGTCTATCAGAGTTGCATTTTCGTTGAGCTTATTATGTTGGCCTTGATTTAGACTATATCTACAGTATATTCAATCTTTGAAATTCCGAAGCAAGCACCGTCAAGTAGGCAACCCTGACGACTCATTCGGAAAACTCAATAACGGCGCAACAATCAGTTTGAGCCTTCCCCACACAATATGAATCCCTTTCCAACTTCCCCAGCAGAAGACATCGACCCGGGCGCAATCCTCCAAGCACATGCTGACATACATATGCACGGTGGTCAACACGCCCATGCCTCCCCTGCTGATGGCAGCACTCCATCACGGCATGTCATTCATGATTTTCCTCTCGGCCCAAGGAAAACTATGAGCTGCCTGGGTTACACGTTTCCCATGCCGTTGAGAAGAGCTCCTGCTCCAGGTCGCACGCAATCTGTCCGCACTATTTCAGAGCAGGTGAAAGATGCTGATACTGAGTCTGAACTAGCTGCATATCAAATACCCACATCACAAAATGACGAGATAACCCAACCTAAGCAATGGATAATTGTCGGACGAATGCTTCATGCAAGGGAATGCAATCTGGAATGGTGCAGGCGGTGCAGGCGGCACGGACCTGATCGAGAAGGGGAACGATTTAGTCCGGTAGTTGTGTTCCGGTTCCACCCATCCTTCGGTCTGCCCGACACAGTTGTACCTATCAAGCTGGTGAAATTAAATGGGGCCATGGAGTACATCCGGAGTCTTCGTTGGACACCGAGAAGGGATATTATATTCCTTCCTCGATACGTTTCGCCAACAGTTTGCAAAATTCTGCTGCAGGCAATGCAATTCCGGTGCAGAATTGGATTAGGTCACGTAGGCATGGCTGACCTCATTGACGCAATACTACTCGCGCACAGGTGGGGCATGATGCTTTTATTCGAAGCATTGTGTGATTTTGTCGTGGTCAGAGGGCTCCCGCGTTCGGGTGCCCCTTTAAAGCAACTTTCCTGCGTACTTTCATGTCAAAACGTTCCAGAGAGAATGAAACGTCACTTCTGGGACAAAGTAGTACTCTTTTTCGATGATCTCTCCGAGGATGCGGGCTCAAACACCAGTCAAGAGGGCGGATCTGCCTCGCAGGAAAGAACAGGACTCATATCTAAATTCCCGGACTTATGGAAGCTAGCATTGAGGGAAAATATGATAGGAATGCTGTTGCTTCAAATTATGTTCCAATCGAAGAAGAATATTGGCCATGAGCTGTGGGACGTTTTGTTAATAGAATTAGAACCAGAAGTTGCGAACGACGGGCTCCTTGTAAGATGGATAGAGTTAGTTCCCGACTACTATGGAATTGCGATCCACAATTGCTACGTCCTCCCGCGAAATTGTTCCACGAGAGCTGTCCTTCTGTTTTTGAAAGCGAAGGAAAACAAGATTCAGGCTATTTCGATGACATAACATTTCGATCCGAAGCGTTGGAGCTTCTGAGCACCGGAGTTCCTACATTCATGCTTTTTTTGAAAGATATGGATATCCCTCTTTGTGATAAAGGACGGTCATACATCAATTAACTGCTCAAATAAACCTTTTCTGATGCTTCAGAGTTCTCTTGTACTGGAAATACTGTGAAGGGAGGTACGAGAAGGCATCGCACTTCCCCTAGCAGCGCAGATCTCTATTTGTCGTGCTAATCCGGGGGGAGCCGAAGTATCTGCGAACATAGCCGATCGTATCTCTCAAATCGAAAAACTCCTTTAGTTTGATGAACACACTTTGAAGAAATACCACCCCAGGGAGAGATGCTTCAACCCTGCCACTCTTCGTAGCACTGCTATGTCAGACAAGCACAAGAAGTATCAAAGCGTTATATCTCCATCGTCCCATAGAACAATGCTTCTTATCAATCCGTTTCCTACTCTTGCAAGATGCAATCCGGATTCATTCTTTGTTGTCGCATGCCTAAAATAGGTGTAGTGGATAGCGCCATGGTTCATTTCTCCAGAGCGAGACCCTCACTACTGCATGCCGCACTATCTCTCTCCTTTTAAGCCGCATGCCTGTTGCATGCCCCCCCCACATACTTCTGGATAGAATGAATTCCTTCGCAATCCATTTGGCTCAACAACGCCGACCTCCAAGCCCCCCTGATTTTCAGCCCCCCAAGGATCGCAGTACAAAACCCTTATTTTCACTATACCCACTACAAGGATTAGTGGGTCGTTTTATTACGAATCGTGCAATGGGTGGGACCCCTCGAAACATGCGTTCAAACCATGGTGCACAGTATTCAGTACCGTACATGGTTCAGAGTGTACAGTACTGGACAAATAACGAGGCATTTTATACCAACTTTAAACTACCTGGTATCACCGTCAGCAAGCAAGCCATGCTGGATGTGATCTTCAACGCGGCATGTCGTTGAAGGATAATGGCTCTAATTCTAAAGCATGGGCCTGCTTGATGGCTGGCCTGAGGGTTGCATTTTAGGGAGCGTAGCCCCTTCCCCACTACTGTGTCGGTATACCCTTTTTGAGTCGATTGTGGTTGTCTTGAAACCCATAGGATAGATCGGATATATCTTCCAAGAGTAAAACACCTAACCCTTTCCCCTCCTCATTATTCGCTTTGCTTTCTGATTGCATCAGATGCAAGCCCTTCAGGTTCTGAACCGCCGCATTTCTGACTAGATTCTCTATAATAGTCCCTCGCATGTTCTCGCGCATCCGGTAAAGATTCCGGAAACGGCATTTGGATACACATTAAGGGAGAATGTCTCCATTTAGTTCAATAGCCACACGAGTGACATTACCCATGATACTGAACACGTCTAGCATACACCGGGGGATAGCCGAACCGCACTTTTCAAACATTAATGAACCAAATCGATTCTCCATTCGGAGGGAAAAAGAAAAAAAATCCCGCAAAAGAAACCTGAAGCTGAGTTAAAAGCTAGAGGCCTTATCGCTTTAGCGGATAGAAATGAAAAAGGATAACGGTTCAAGTTTCATTCCTGACATAAACGGAGGGAATGATGCCGCACTATCTCTCTCCTTTTAAGCCGCATGCCTGTTGCATGCCCCCTGATAGGGGTAAATCGGCGGGGGAAGAGATCCTCAGAACCAATTACCCTGAGAAGGAGGTGTTGCGAGCGACAAAAGTGCTGCCGTGGTATTGTTGAACGAACAAAAGGGAGTGTATATAGAAGAGAGTTGAGGAAGCTACAAGCAAGTATAAAAGGGGCAGGGTCTACCACTGACGCTCTGCGACTAGAGTAAGAGAAAGTTTTCTTGGGTCTGAAGTTGACTCTCAACTTCCTACTACTCGGGACTTGGCTTGAAGTTGTCTGCCAACTTGCTTGACCTCTCCATGAGGAAGCAGTTTACTCAGCTTATATAGACTTTTGGCTACCCCTAAAGTCCGAACAAAACTACAGAAGATACCAAGAAATGCATAAAAATACTTTGTGTGGACAATATACTCTAAGCAAAAGATACTTAAGAAACTAACAATTAATTTGGCCCTCTTATTTCCCATTCTCTAAATCAGATCCAAACAACTCCTCTAAAATATCCATGCTGTCCAAGCAGTCCCCACAAATATATGCGAATGGCTCACAACTCTCTATTTCCCCCTGGGAGATATCTAGACTACTAAAGATATCTCCATCCGGTTCCATCGTGGGCACAACTTGATCCATACTCTCTATTCCAGGCCCCACCAGTCCAACACTTTCCATGCCCCCTGTTCCCTCATCCTCCTCCTCCTCCTCCTCCTCCTCATCCTCTTCCTCCTCTTCCTCTTCTTCCTCCTCCTCATCCTCTTCCTCCTCTTCCTCCTCTTCCTCCTCCTCATCCTCCTCATCTTCCTCCTCCTCATCTTCCTGAGCCTCGTACACTAGCTCAAGGGCTAACCATTCCTCGAAGGACTCCCCGCTCTCCTCCTCGACCTTGTCAGCCTCTCCCGGGCTTACCTCCCTCGCTTCTTCTTCTATGAAGAGGCGGCGCACGAACTCGATGATTTGCTTCTTTGTTTGCCGCCGGATGTAGTCGTCGGCATCGGTTGGCCCGTAGGCGGCGAGACGAAGGCCATTGATGGAACGGGAAGGGCGGTTTTTGGAAATAGGGACAGAGGGGCGAAGGTTGCTCATTGTGATAGACGTTGGGGAACGGGAGGCAATGTAGGGTGTTTTGGGTGTGTGGGGGGAGAGGGGTGATGAGTAAAATGATCGGGGCATTTGAAACTTAGAATAAAGGGGTTTAAATAGGCTCCCGGGGCAGAGTCTATAGATTAGGAATAGGTAAAATAAATCTGCAAGGGATTTTGCAATAGTGCATTTGCGCCTTTCTTCTAAAAAAAGGCGAATTTGGAGAAGGAGGTAAGCTAAAAGGGAAAAGGGACTTGATTCGGGGTCGATTCAGAGGGTTAAACACAGTATAAAAATATCTAGATAAAAGGGAAGTAAATTTGGAAATGACGGTTGGAGAAGTTTGGGGCAGGATCGTTGTAGGTTGCTGGATTACACGAGGGGAGGACCATTTCCTGTATAACGTGAAGGGAGGACCATTTCCTGTATTAAATGAGGGGAGGACCATTTTTTGTATTACAACCCCCCCACATACTTCTGGATAGAATGAATTCCTTCGCAATCCATTTGGCTCAACAACGCCGACCTCCAAGCCCCCCTGATTTTCAGCCCCCCAAGGATCGCAGTACAAAACCCTTATTTTCGTTATACCCACTACAAGGATTAGTGGGTCGTTTTATTACGAATCGTGCAATGGGTGGGACCCCTCGAAACATGCGTTCAAACCATGGTGCACAGTATTCAGTACCGTACATGGTTCAGAGTGTACAGTACTGGACAAATAACGAGGCATTTTATACCAACTTTAAACTACCTGGTATCACCGTCAGCAAGCAAGCCATGCTGGATGTGATCTTCAACGCGGCATGTCGTTGAAGGATAATGGCTCTAATTCTAAAGCATGGGCCTGCTTGATGGCTGGCCTGAGGGTTGCATTTTAGGGAGCGTAGCCCCTTCCCCACTACTGTGTCGGTATACCCTTTTTGAGTCGATTGTGGTTGTCTTGAAACCCATAGGATAGATCGGATATATCTTCCAAGAGTAAAACACCTAACCCTTTCCCCTCCTCATTATTCGCTTTGCTTTCTGATTGCATCAGATGCAAGCCCTTCAGGTTCTGAACCGCCGCATTTCTGACTAGATTCTCTATAATAGTCCCTCGCATGTTCTCGCGCATCCGGTAAAGATTCCGGAAACGGCATTTGGATACACATTAAGGGGAGAATGTCTCCATTTAGTTCAATAGCCACACGAGTGACATTACCCATGATACTGAACACGTCTAGCATACACCGGGGGATAGCCGAACCGCACTTTTCAAACATTAATGAACCAAATCGATTCTCCATTCGGAGGGAAAAAGAAAAAAAATCCCGCAAAAGAAACCTGAAGCTGAGTTAAAAGCTAGAGGCCTTATCGCTTTAGCGGATAGAAATGAAAAAGGATAACGGTTCAAGTTTCATTCCTGACATAAACGGAGGGAATGATGCCGCACTATCTCTCTCCTTTTAAGCCGCATGACTGTTGCATGCCCCTGATAGGGGTAAATCGGCGGGGGAAGAGATCCTCAGAACCAATTACCCTGAGAAGGAGGTGTTGCGAGCGACAAAAGTGCTGCCGTGGTATTGTTGAACGAACAAAAGGGAGTGTATATAGAAGAGAGTTGAGGAAGCTACAAGCAAGTATAAAAGGGGCAGGGTCTACCACTGACGCTCTGCGACTAGAGTAAGAGAAAGTTTTCTTGGGTCTGAAGTTGACTCTCAACTTCCTACTACTCGGGACTTGGCTTGAAGTTGTCTGCCAACTTGCTTGACCTCTCCATGAGGAAGCAGTTTACTCAGCTTATATAGACTTTTGGCTACCCCTAAAGTCCGAACAAAACTACAGAAGATACCAAGAAATGCATAAAAATACTTTGTGTGGACAATATACTCTAAGCAAAAGATACTTAAGAAACTAACAATTAATTTGGCCCTCTTATTTCCCATTCTCTAAATCAGATCCAAACAACTCCTCTAAAATATCCATGCTGTCCAAGCAGTCCCCACAAATATATGCGAATGGCTCACAACTCTCTATTTCCCCCTGGGAGATATCTAGACTACTAAAGATATCTCCATCCGGTTCCATCGTGGGCACAACTTGATCCATACTCTCTATTCCAGGCCCCACCAGTCCAACACTTTCCATGCCCCCTGTTCCCTCATCCTCCTCCTCCTCCTCTTCCTCCTCCTCATCCTCTTCCTCCTCTTCCTCTTCTTCCTCCTCCTCATCCTCTTCCTCCTCTTCCTCCTCTTCCTCCTCCTCATCCTCCTCATCTTCCTCCTCCTCATCTTCCTGAGCCTCGTACACTAGCTCAAGGGCTAACCATTCCTCGAAGGACTCCCCGCTCTCCTCCTCGACCTTGTCAGCCTCTCCCGGGCTTACCTCCCTCGCTTCTTCTTCTATGAAGAGGCGGCGCACGAACTCGATGATTTGCTTCTTTGTTTGCCGCCGGATGTAGTCGTCGGCATCGGTTGGCCCGTAGGCGGCGAGACGAAGGCCATTGATGGAACGGGAAGGGCGGTTTTTGGAAATAGGGACAGAGGGGCGAAGGTTGCTCATTGTGATAGACGTTGGGGAACGGGAGGCAATGTAGGGTGTTTTGGGTGTGTGGGGGGAGAGGGGTGATGAGTAAAATGATCGGGGGCATTTGAAACTTAGAATAAAGGGGTTTAAATAGGCTCCCGGGGCAGAGTCTATAGATTAGGAATAGGTAAAATAAATCTGCAAGGGATTTTGCAATAGTGCATTTGCGCCTTTCTTCTAAAAAAAGGCGAATTTGGAGAAGGAGGTAAGCTAAAAGGGAAAAGGGACTTGATTCGGGGTCGATTCAGAGGGTTAAACACAGTATAAAAATATCTAGATAAAAGGGAAGTAAATTTGGAAATGACGGTTGGAGAAGTTTGGGGCAGGATCGTTGTAGGTTGCTGGATTACACGAGGGGAGGACCATTTCCTGTATAACGTGAAGGGAGGACCATTTCCTGTATTAAATGAGGGAGGACCATTTTTTGTATTACAACCCCCCCACATACTTCTGGATAGAATGAATTCCTTCGCAATCCATTTGGCTCAACAACGCCGACCTCCAAGCCCCCCTGATTTTCAGCCCCCCAAGGATCGCAGTACAAAACCCTTATTTTCACTATACCCACTACAAGGATTAGTGGGTCGTTTTATTACGAATCGTGCAATGGGTGGGACCCCTCGAAACATGCGTTCAAACCATGGTGCACAGTATTCAGTACCGTACATGGTTCAGAGTGTACAGTACTGGACAAATAACGAGGCATTTTATACCAACTTTAAACTACCTGGTATCACCGTCAGCAAGCAAGCCATGCTGGATGTGATCTTCAACGCGGCATGTCGTTGAAGGATAATGGCTCTAATTCTAAAGCATGGGCCTGCTTGATGGCTGGCCTGAGGGTTGCATTTTAGGGAGCGTAGCCCCTTCCCCACTACTGTGTCGGTATACCCTTTTTGAGTCGATTGTGGTTGTCTTGAAACCCATAGGATAGATCGGATATATCTTCCAAGAGTAAAACACCTAACCCTTTCCCCTCCTCATTATTCGCTTTGCTTTCTGATTGCATCAGATGCAAGCCCTTCAGGTTCTGAACCGCCGCATTTCTGACTAGATTCTCTATAATAGTCCCTCGCATGTTCTCGCGCATCCGGTAAAGATTCCGGAAACGGCATTTGGATACACATTAAGGGGAGAATGTCTCCATTTAGTTCAATAGCCACACGAGTGACATTACCCATGATACTGAACACGTCTAGCATACACCGGGGGATAGCCGAACCGCACTTTTCAAACATTAATGAACCAAATCGATTCTCCATTCGGAGGGAAAAAGAAAAAAATCCCGCAAAAGAAACCTGAAGCTGAGTTAAAAGCTAGAGGCCTTATCGCTTTAGCGGATAGAAATGAAAAAGGATAACGGTTCAAGTTTCATTCCTGACATAAACGGAGGGAATGATGGAGTAGTTTACTTTGTGGTCTGAAACTTCTAGCGGGGGGATGTATACCGAGTTTGGAGAAAAGGAAAGGAGAAAAAAGAGATGGGTCTGCCCCTCCGTGTCCCTGTGAATAAATCGACGGGTCAAGCATAAACCGCTCACCTGCAGACGGCACGGCCATCACGACATTTCCGTGCTGTGTTCTTGCGTACCACTAGTAACTACTGGCGCCGGGATATCATTCCATACCAGCTGAGCAGAGGTAGATACACGTGTGGTTAGTTATTCGAGGATCCCCCTTGCACATTGGAGTGTGCACCTATTTTCCGACAAAACAGGGAAACTATTTAAAGATAGAACCAGGACAGTTCGAATATAAACATATTCGAAAAAGCCGTTTACCACCACCACTTGATTTACCCACGTTTATTTCCCGGTTTAGAGGGTATCTGTTTCCCGTCGGGTTTAAGAAATGGGCCCATGTGCAGTCTATCAGAGTTGCATTTTCGTTGAGCTTATTATGTTGGCCTTGATTTAGACTATATCTACAGTATATTCAATCTTTGAAATTCCGAAGCAAGCACCGTCAAGTAGGCAACCCTGACGACTCATTCGGAAAACTCAATAACGGCGCAACAATCAGTTTGAGCCTTCCCACACAATATGAATCCCTTTCCAACTTCCCCAGCAGAAGACATCGACCCGGGCGCAATCCTCCAAGCACATGCTGACATACATATGCACGGTGGTCAACACGCCCATGCCTCCCCTGCTGATGGCAGCACTCCATCACGGCATGTCATTCATGATTTTCCTCTCGGCCCAAGGAAAACTATGAGCTGCCTGGGTTACACGTTTCCCATGCCGTTGAGAAGAGCTCCTGCTCCAGGTCGCACGCAATCTGTCCGCACTATTTCAGAGCAGGTGAAAGATGCTGATACTGAGTCTGAACTAGCTGCATATCAAATACCCACATCACAAAATGACGAGATAACCCAACCTAAGCAATGGATAATTGTCGGACGAATGCTTCATGCAAGGGAATGCAATCTGGAATGGTGCAGGCGGTGCAGGCGGCACGGACCTGATCGAGAAGGGGAACGATTTAGTCCGGTAGTTGTGTTCCGGTTCCACCCATCCTTCGGTCTGCCCGACACAGTTGTACCTATCAAGCTGGTGAAATTAAATGGGGCCATGGAGTACATCCGGAGTCTTCGTTGGACACCGAGAAGGGATATTATATTCCTTCCTCGATACGTTTCGCCAACAGTTTGCAAAATTCTGCTGCAGGCAATGCAATTCCGGTGCAGAATTGGATTAGGTCACGTAGGCATGGCTGACCTCATTGACGCAATACTACTCGCGCACAGGTGGGGCATGATGCTTTTATTCGAAGCATTGTGTGATTTTGTCGTGGTCAGAGGGCTCCCGCGTTCGGGTGCCCCTTTAAAGCAACTTTCCTGCGTACTTTCATGTCAAAACGTTCCAGAGAGAATGAAACGTCACTTCTGGGACAAAGTAGTACTCTTTTTCGATGATCTCTCCGAGGATGCGGGCTCAAACACCAGTCAAGAGGGCGGATCTGCCTCGCAGGAAAGAACAGGACTCATATCTAAATTCCCGGACTTATGGAAGCTAGCATTGAGGGAAAATATGATAGGAATGCTGTTGCTTCAAATTATGTTCCAATCGAAGAAGAATATTGGCCATGAGCTGTGGGACGTTTTGTTAATAGAATTAGAACCAGAAGTTGCGAACGACGGGCTCCTTGTAAGATGGATAGAGTTAGTTCCCGACTACTATGGAATTGCGATCCACAATTGCTACGTCCTCCCGCGAAATTGTTCCACGAGAGCTGTCCTTCTGTTTTTGAAAGCGAAGGAAAACAAGATTCAGGCTATTTCGATGACATAACATTTCGATCCGAAGCGTTGGAGCTTCTGAGCACCGGAGTTCCTACATTCATGCTTTTTTTGAAAGATATGGATATCCCTCTTTGTGATAAAGGACGGTCATACATCAATTAACTGCTCAAATAAACCTTTTCTGATGCTTCAGAGTTCTCTTGTACTGGAAATACTGTGAAGGGAGGTACGAGAAGGCATCGCACTTCCCCTAGCAGCGCAGATCTCTATTTGTCGTGCTAATCCGGGGGGAGCCGAAGTATCTGCGAACATAGCCGATCGTATCTCTCAAATCGAAAAACTCCTTTAGTTTGATGAACACACTTTGAAGAAATACCACCCCAGGGAGAGATGCTTCAACCCTGCCACTCTTCGTAGCACTGCTATGTCAGACAAGCACAAGAAGTATCAAAGCGTTATATCTCCATCGTCCCATAGAACAATGCTTCTTATCAATCCGTTTCCTACTCTTGCAAGATGCAATCCGGATTCATTCTTTGTTGTCGCATGCCTAAAATAGGTGTAGTGGATAGCGCCATGGTTCATTTCTCCAGAGCGAGACCCTCACTACTGCATGCCGCACTATCTCTCTCCTTTTAAGCCGCATGCCTGTTGCATGCCCCCCCACATACTTCTGGATAGAATGAATTCCTTCGCAATCCATTTGGCTCAACAACGCCGACCTCCAAGCCCCCCTGATTTTCAGCCCCCCAAGGATCGCAGTACAAAACCCTTATTTTCACTATACCCACTACAAGGATTAGTGGGTCGTTTTATTACGAATCGTGCAATGGGTGGGACCCCTCGAAACATGCGTTCAAACCATGGTGCACAGTATTCAGTACCGTACATGGTTCAGAGTGTACAGTACTGGACAAATAACGAGGCATTTTATACCAACTTTAAACTACCTGGTATCACCGTCAGCAAGCAAGCCATGCTGGATGTGATCTTCAACGCGGCATGTCGTTGAAGGATAATGGCTCTAATTCTAAAGCATGGGCCTGCTTGATGGCTGGCCTGAGGGTTGCATTTTAGGGAGCGTAGCCCCTTCCCCACTACTGTGTCGGTATACCCTTTTTGAGTCGATTGTGGTTGTCTTGAAACCCATAGGATAGATCGGATATATCTTCCAAGAGTAAAACACCTAACCCTTTCCCCTCCTCATTATTCGCTTTGCTTTCTGATTGCATCAGATGCAAGCCCTTCAGGTTCTGAACCGCCGCATTTCTGACTAGATTCTCTATAATAGTCCCTCGCATGTTCTCGCGCATCCGGTAAAGATTCCGGAAACGGCATTTGGATACACATTAAGGGGAGAATGTCTCCATTTAGTTCAATAGCCACACGAGTGACATTACCCATGATACTGAACACGTCTAGCATACACCGGGGGATAGCCGAACCGCACTTTTCAAACATTAATGAACCAAATCGATTCTCCATTCGGAGGGAAAAAGAAAAAAAATCCCGCAAAAGAAACCTGAAGCTGAGTTAAAAGCTAGAGGCCTTATCGCTTTAGCGGATAGAAATGAAAAAGGATAACGGTTCAAGTTTCATTCCTGACATAAACGGAGGGAATGATGGAGTAGTTTACTTTGTGGTCTGAAACTTCTAGCGGGGGGATGTATACCGAGTTTGGAGAAAAGGAAAGGAGAAAAAAGAGATGGGTCTGCCCCTCCGTGTCCCTGTGAATAAATCGACGGGTCAAGCATAAACCGCTCACCTGCAGACGGCACGGCCATCACGACATTTCCGTGCTGTGTTCTTGCGTACCACTAGTAACTACTGGCGCCGGGATATCATTCCATACCAGCTGAGCAGAGGTAGATACACGTGTGGTTAGTTATTCGAGGATCCCCCTTGCACATTGGAGTGTGCACCTATTTTCCGACAAAACAGGGAAACTATTTAAAGATAGAACCAGGACAGTTCGAATATAAACATATTCGAAAAAGCCGTTTACCACCACCACTTGATTTACCCACGTTTATTTCCCGGTTTAGAGGGTATCTGTTTCCCGTCGGGTTTAAGAAATGGGCCCATGTGCAGTCTATCAGAGTTGCATTTTCGTTGAGCTTATTATGTTGGCCTTGATTTAGACTATATCTACAGTATATTCAATCTTTGAAATTCCGAAGCAAGCACCGTCAAGTAGGCAACCCTGACGACTCATTCGGAAAACTCAATAACGGCGCAACAATCAGTTTGAGCCTTCCCCACACAATATGAATCCCTTTCCAACTTCCCCAGCAGAAGACATCGACCCGGGCGCAATCCTCCAAGCACATGCTGACATACATATGCACGGTGGTCAACACGCCCATGCCTCCCCTGCTGATGGCAGCACTCCATCACGGCATGTCATTCATGATTTTCCTCTCGGCCCAAGGAAAACTATGAGCTGCCTGGGTTACACGTTTCCCATGCCGTTGAGAAGAGCTCCTGCTCCAGGTCGCACGCAATCTGTCCGCACTATTTCAGAGCAGGTGAAAGATGCTGATACTGAGTCTGAACTAGCTGCATATCAAATACCCACATCACAAAATGACGAGATAACCCAACCTAAGCAATGGATAATTGTCGGACGAATGCTTCATGCAAGGGAATGCAATCTGGAATGGTGCAGGCGGTGCAGGCGGCACGGACCTGATCGAGAAGGGGAACGATTTAGTCCGGTAGTTGTGTTCCGATTCCACCCATCCTTCGGTCTGCCCGACACAGTTGTACCTATCAAGCTGGTGAAATTAAATGGGGCCATGGAGTACATCCGGAGTCTTCGTTGGACACCGAGAAGGGATATTATATTCCTTCCTCGATACGTTTCGCCAACAGTTTGCAAAATTCTGCTGCAGGCAATGCAATTCCGGTGCAGAATTGGATTAGGTCACGTAGGCATGGCTGACCTCATTGACGCAATACTACTCGCGCACAGGTGGGGCATGATGCTTTTATTCGAAGCATTGTGTGATTTTGTCGTGGTCAGAGGGCTCCCGCGTTCGGGTGCCCCTTTAAAGCAACTTTCCTGCGTACTTTCATGTCAAAACGTTCCAGAGAGAATGAAACGTCACTTCTGGGACAAAGTAGTACTCTTTTTCGATGATCTCTCCGAGGATGCGGGCTCAAACACCAGTCAAGAGGGCGGATCTGCCTCGCAGGAAAGAACAGGACTCATATCTAAATTCCCGGACTTATGGAAGCTAGCATTGAGGGAAAATATGATAGGAATGCTGTTGCTTCAAATTATGTTCCAATCGAAGAAGAATATTGGCCATGAGCTGTGGGACGTTTTGTTAATAGAATTAGAACCAGAAGTTGCGAACGACGGGCTCCTTGTAAGATGGATAGAGTTAGTTCCCGACTACTATGGAATTGCGATCCACAATTGCTACGTCCTCCCGCGAAATTGTTCCACGAGAGCTGTCCTTCTGTTTTTGAAAGCGAAGGAAAACAAGATTCAGGCTATTTCGATGACATAACATTTCGATCCGAAGCGTTGGAGCTTCTGAGCACCGGAGTTCCTACATTCATGCTTTTTTTGAAAGATATGGATATCCCTCTTTGTGATAAAGGACGGTCATACATCAATTAACTGCTCAAATAAACCTTTTCTGATGCTTCAGAGTTCTCTTGTACTGGAAATACTGTGAAGGGAGGTACGAGAAGGCATCGCACTTCCCCTAGCAGCGCAGATCTCTATTTGTCGTGCTAATCCGGGGGGAGCCGAAGTATCTGCGAACATAGCCGATCGTATCTCTCAAATCGAAAAACTCCTTTAGTTTGATGAACACACTTTGAAGAAATACCACCCCAGGGAGAGATGCTTCAACCCTGCCACTCTTCGTAGCACTGCTATGTCAGACAAGCACAAGAAGTATCAAAGCGTTATATCTCCATCGTCCCATAGAACAATGCTTCTTATCAATCCGTTTCCTACTCTTGCAAGATGCAATCCGGATTCATTCTTTGTTGTCGCATGCCTAAAATAGGTGTAGTGGATAGCGCCATGGTTCATTTCTCCAGAGCGAGACCCTCACTACTGCATGCCGCACTATCTCTCTCCTTTTAAGCCGCATGCCTGTTGCATGCCCCCCCCACATACTTCTGGATAGAATGAATTCCTTCGCAATCCATTTGGCTCAACAACGCCGACCTCCAAGCCCCCCTGATTTTCAGCCCCCCAAGGATCGCAGTACAAAACCCTTATTTTCACTATACCCACGACAAGGATTAGTGGGTCGTTTTATTACGAATCGTGCAATTGGTGGTAAACCATGGGATAGATCGGATATATCTTCCAACATTTAAAACACCCAAACCTTTACCCTATGTGGAACAGCTGTCGGAGCAAAGACACCGAACGGTGTGTGGAAGGATGAAGACTTCTCTGATACGGGTTCAACCATGAACTATCAGAAGCTGTGCAAAAATATAGCAGGAAGAAAAATATAGCAACGATCAGTTTGGCCAACATTGCGTCTTGGTGAGGCATTGGCCATTGATTTTTCTTTGTCTTCAAATGTACGAGTCGGATGTCCGTAGTGAATCGGAACTGTTCAAATCCGTCCTTCGGAACGACCAGAGGTGCGCCAACTTTGACGTTGGATTACAGTATAAGTGTCCATGCCGTAAGAGCCAGTATCCATGCCGTAAGAGCTCGTAGACTTTGGCTTTGATGAAAGTGGTTTGCTTCGGAGAGTACGTTCGTTGGCGAGTCCTCACCGGGTTTGACTCCGCTTCAGACTCGATCTCTATCTGCGAGACGTCCACAGGTGGGCCATCTGAAATCTTAAAGCGAAAACTTTAGATACATTTGCGACTATATCGCATAGTTTCTCATGATAATGTGTCGGTAGATGGGTTTTCGCACGTTTCACCATTTCGTCAATCGCAAATTGAAGCTTCGCAATATTTTGCGTGCCAATTTCGACACTGTTTTACTCGGTATCATCTCCATCTTCAAGAGGAAAGCCGCAGTTCTTCATCAGGGGGCACAGTTTATCAACCGTCAGTTCGTCTTCTCGGTCGATCGACGAGTCACTTGCTTGGCAGGAGAGCACTTAAGCGCTAATTTTTCCGGTCTAAGACGTAAGATGAGGCGTTTGGAGCGACCCGTAGTCGATGGACGCAAGCCTTCCAAGGTTGTCAGCCACGAAGTAAATTAAATTGAGACCAGCTTTGATGAGCAAAGGATTTCCCAGAACCTAGGAGAACGTTAGAATATCCATCTGATATTCCCTACACCCAGCCGAACATTATTGTATCCATCTGATATGGTCCTGAGAAACAAATTGCGCAAGCGGCACTTGCACACATTCGTGTTAAGCACCTGGCTGATTTGCACTCTACCCGGACTGTTAAGGAGGCGACCGTCGACGGGCTTAAACGTGCGCAAATTGTTCCTTGTAAGCAGAAAGACTGAGTTGTCGTGAAGAAACGTGATGATCGAGCTCAAAAAGCCAGTTGTTCTACACCCGCGGCAATGTGGGAAGTAATCACTTGACCACATAAGCTTGCCATGAAAACACCACCCTTAGACGGCGATGATCCATTTGTAACGGTCGGAAATGAAGGAGATGCCTGGTTAGGTTGTATCGAATTGGACCATCAGCTTCGATGGCAGCTCCATACTATTCACGATAGGCGAGGAAGTTTTGGATGGGCGTTCGGCTGACGCTTCTCAGCCTTGGCGCCCCAATTGGTGCGAACAGATGAGCACAACTGTCGCAGTTATCTAACATGTAGACGTCGCAGCTGCCTGCGCAGAACAGTTTAAACTGTTATGCAGTCGATGCGACAGGTAGAGAGAAAAAAAGCGGATGTTTTAGTTAGCAGTCTGAATTTTGCGCTTTTGTGTTGAAGGGGAAGGCGCCAAGATTGGGAAAGGACCTGCGAAAGGTACTCTACCAATTGCAGAACTTAGATGGTATCTTATGACCATATGTTGATGGCAGCCTACAGTTAAGGACAACCTACGCTGGGGGAACGTTTGGATGTTTTACTCTTGGAAGATATATCCGATCTATCCCATGGGTTTCCAGACAACCACAATCGACTCAAAAAGGGTATACCGACACAGTAATGGGGAAGGAACTACGCTCCCTAGAATGGTACCTTCAGGCCAGCCATCAAGCAGGCCGCATTGGACATGACGGCTGCTGCAGCGTGCCTTTGCATCAAAACCCCCCGAATCTCTCCAGTGCCCTCACAGCCACGTTCCTTGCCACGTCATTTAGCACTGCACATGCATCCGGATGCCAACCTCCAAGAGTAGAGATTGGCACATGCACGAGCCTACCTCCGGTGGAGGTCGCGATAAAGGATTGATATCTCCTCTGCATTGCATTTCGCGCTGCATTCAGAGAGGACATCGGGTTGAAGGCCTTCACTCTCCTGTTGGAGGAAGCGAGGGGATTCACGAAGGTAACATCAAAAAAGTCGGTCCCTCCGCTGCTTCCCATTGCCTGGATGTCTGGTCTCGTGCGGTGGAGACAATGGCGTGGCTCTACTACAGGATGACGAGCAGCTCTTGCCAGGCCTTTCGCGAGAGGGTTTACTTGGCGATCATGTTGGTTGATCCTGTGGGCTCCATGCAAGCGGTGCATCAGATGATCGCCATGTACACCGAGTGTGTCTGGCCAATTTCTCTTCGGGCATGGCAAGCCAGGGTGAAAAAGTGGGACTTGACAGTAGTATTGAAGCCACTGATATAATGAAAATTGTAGATATTCCTTGGCATGCTGCGCTGGCTGATTTGGCATGCTGCGCTGGCCGAGTTGGCATGCTGCGCTGGCCGAGTTGGCATGCTGTGCTGGCTGAGTTGGCATGCTGCGCTGGCTGAGCTGTCACTGTACTTACAATTATATTTTTAATTAATTTTAGAGGGATGCTTTGCACTGTACTGTGGCGGTGCAGATTTGGCACATAGGTACTGTATAGGTGCTACAGAATGTGAGGGTTGAAAACTCTATATAAGGGGCTGTTTGCATGAAATGGTAGGACTACTTGGGAGCCAGCATACCCAAGCGGGGCGCTCAACGAAATAAGTCAAACACAAAGCATGAATGAAGTTGGCAGACAACTTCAGGCCCAGTCCCAGATAGTTAGGAAGTTGAGAGTCAACTTCAGACCCAAGAAAACTTTTTCTTACGCTAGTCGCAGAGCGTCGGTGGTAGACCCTGCCCCTTTTATACTTGCTTGTAGCTTCCTCAACTCTCTTCTATATACAGTCCCTTTGGTTCGTTCAACAATACCACGGTAGCACTTTTGTCGCTCGCAACACCTCCTTCTCAGGGTAATTGGTTCTGAGGATCTCTTCCCCGCCGATTTACCCCTATCATTTGGTACTCTTGTGGAGGGGGTTGCACCCGAGGTATTCGAGTTGAGAGTAGTAAGGAACACTTCGGGGGGATTTATTTTCGGTGATCATGGATCTCAATGCTGCTCGTATAACGTTCACAGGGGGCAAGACTGAAGACGTTGAGGAGTTTCTTTACACATATGTCAACGTTGTGATGCGAGAGAAGGGTGATGAAGAGAAGGCCGCAAGTATCTTCGCCTATCTTCATGGTGACGCAAAGCACAAATATAAGTCCAAGTTTATCGACGGGTGGTCTCTTAACGGGAATGGGCGTAACTTCGGTGAGGTATGTGAGTGGCTTGTGAAAGAGTATGCAAAGGAGGTAGAACGAGATGAGATGATTCGTACCGCCATAGAGGCCCGGCTCAACTTCGACGATTTGTTAAGCTCATTGGTGTACTTGTGTCTTCTTTATGAAAAGGCTGGGTTCAACGACCAAGCAAAGTACGGAATGCTGCGTAAGGCGGCTATGGGGGATAAGCGGCTCTCCGATTTCCTCCTCATCAAGGGCCCTCACACTTTTGATGAACTGAAGGGTACCGTAGTAGAATTTGTCAAAAATTCGGAGACGTTTCAGTCACTGAGTGAGGTACCGAGGGAAACCCGCACATCGATGTCTATCGTACATCCTGAAAAGAATTATCAAAGGCCGGCTACTAGTGCAGCGGCATTAGAATCTGTCAGGAGCGATGTCAAAAACTTGGAAGAAAGGTTGGAAACCCGATTCGATAATCGACTTGACATGATAACCTCGCAGTTGGAAAGCCTTACTCTTACCATTAAGAAGAACCAGTCTGGGGCCCCTAAGGCCGCAGAAGTCTGTTCTTACTGTCACAAGCCTGGACAATTTGCAAACAGGTGTCCTGATAATCCACATAGAAACACTCGTTGTGCAAAGTGCGGTCGATATGGGCATCATGAAAGTAACTGCTGGTCTAAAGACAACAGAAGAGCAAATTTATCGGAAGCAAGGAGTGAGTCAGGACCAGAGGTGAAAATATTACAAAATAGAAGGGATCAAAGGTTGACGGATGCCGGTAACGTATCCATCGCTGAAGAGATTAGTCAAGTCAATGTGACAAAAAGGGATGGGGAAGGGAACATTTTATCGAAGAAACCTAGGCTAGAGTATGGAATGCTGGAGCATATCCCAGCACCTGTACCTCCTCGAACCAAGAGGTCTGATCAAGTTGTTCCAGGAGTGGGAGTCACTCCGGCCAAGAAGACGAAAAAGAGTAAGAAAGTTAAGAGTATCTCTAAGGACGTACTATAGTATGTGAAGAGGTACAATTTGGTGGCTGAGCTTGCATCGGCCCCAACTGGGATAACGTTTGGTCAACTTTTGAGGGGCGACGCAGAGGATGCGAGAAAAGAACTCAAAAAAATTATCAGGTCTAATAAGTCCGCTAAGGGTAGAAACTGTTTCTTCAATCGGCCTCGACAGCACCAAGACGTCTTAAGCTGGTACCAGTCAAAGTATTGGGTATGAAAAACCAAGCTCTCTTCGATTCGGGTGCTGTTCCAAACCTCATTTCAGAAACTTTGGTGACAGATCTAGGTCTCGAAATTACTCCAACGACTCGAAAAATAACTGTAGCGGATGGAACCGTCTCAAAATGCATGGGCACTGTTGACAAGGTTTCCGTGTTCTTTGGGGAATCTAAAGTTGATGTAGACTTTCTTGACATGCCGGATCTCCCTTTCGATGCAATCATTGGCTGCCCTACAATGGAAAGACTAGGAACATGCATTGACTTGGGCAACCAAATGGTTTCAGTTAATATTGACGGCAGAACCGTGAAGATGCCCCTGGATTTCGACAAAAGCACGCATCCTGAGGATTTAAAAGAAACGGACAGTGAAGATTTCACTTCTAGCTATGACAGCGAAGATTCGGAACCAACTAACACTTTCGGAAGTGGAAAATGGTACCCTCGGGGGTAATGAACATGGCATGGGACGATTATGATTCCGGGTTTGAAACAGATGACGACTGGGATTCTAGGATAAGTTTGAAACCCGAATGTGTTTCTTTTTGCGATGATATCGAATCAAAGGACAGAATTCGGAGCATGAAAGAAGATTACCTTTGCAAGGAAAATAAGAATACGGCGAACTCCATATATGAAGATGTGAGCACGACGGAAGAGGTCCTTCAAAATATTGAGGTTGAGGATCAAGAAGAAAAAGGGCGCCAAATGGCAGAAATCCAAGGAAAAGTGCAGCACCTTCCCGCGCCCGCCTCACTGAAAATATCCGACATGTTAACATCTTCCGAAGTAATTGCATGGAGCGTTTCAGATTTAAGACAAGCAAGTGTACCGGTTACTCACTCGTTCGAACTTACCGACACTCAACCGATTTACCACAAGCCTAGACGTCAACCGCCAAAATATGACCAATTTATCTCAGAAAATGTTACAAGTATGCTGAAAAATGATATTATTCGACCAGTTTCATCCCCATGGTCGTTTCAAGTTGTGGTCGCACCAAAGAAGGATGGAAAGCTGCGTTTTTGCGTCGATTACCGACAACTGAACCAGAGAATGATACCCGATCGATTTCCGATTCCGAACATGGAGGAGATCCTCGAGACCTGAAGGACGGGAGATATTTCACCTCAATTGACCTTTACACTGGCTATTGGCAGATTCCATTGGATGAAAAATGTAAGGAAAAAACAACCTTTACCAGCAAAGCCGGTACGTTCAGGTTCGAAGTGATGCCTTTTGTCTCATGAATGCACCAGCTACATTCCAAAGAATGATGAACGAGGTTTTGAAAGGACTTCCATTCGCAAGAGTCTATATCGATGATGTCGTCATATTCTCAGAAACATTGGTCAGCACATCTCGCACGTCAATACAGTTGTGGAGAGGATATCGGAGTATAGCTTGAAAATTAAGTTGAGCAAATGCTTCTTTGCGAAAACTTCTATCCAATTACTCGGTCATATCGTCGACCAAGAGGGAATTAGAGTGGATCCAGAGAAAACGAAAAAAATAAAGTTGGCACCAAGGCCCGCTTCAAAGACGAATGTCCGAAGCTTCTTAGGACTGGCCTCATATTACAGAAGATTTATCAAAGAATTCGCCAAGACTGCAGCACCGTTACATGCCAGCACTACGAAGAACGGAAAATTTCACTGGAACAAGGAAATGGAAACTGCAGTTAAGGAGCTTAAAGATAAGCTATGTGTCCCCCCAGTTCTCATGTACCCAGATTTCAAGAGACCATTCGTTGTGGAGACAGATGCCTCAGAACGGTCTTTGGGTGCCGTTTTGTCCCAAAAAGATGAAAACGGAAGACTACACCCTGTTCAATTCGCAAGCCGAACTCTGAATGACGCGGAAAAGAGATACTCAGTCTGCGAGAAAGAAGCGCTAGCTGTCGTCTTCGCGCTGAAAAAGTTTCGCGTATACCATTTATCACTCGAGAAATTTGTCTTGATAACTGATCACCAGGCACTTAAAACAGCATTCCAAAAGAAGGATGTACATCACCGCTTGGCCCGATGGCTCGACATTTTCGCAGAATATCGGTTTGAAATTGTGTATAGACCCGGACGCAATAATCAGCCTGCCGATTACCTATCCCGCTTGGGGAAGCACTGATTCCAAATGAAAAAGCTTCCGAGTACGTCGTCGGAGTCGCCGAGGTGCAGTTGCCGAACGATAAAGAGTACGAAGCTAATATTCACGGACTGATCAAATTCCTCGGTGGACTAGAAATGAGAAAGGTTGATCTTGAACACAGAAATTGGGTACGCAGGAATCAAAATGCTTTTACACTGTGGAATAGGAAACTCTTCCGATACACAAAAGCCGGTCCCCGACTAGTGGCCCCTTTGAAAGAAAGAATGAAGATCTTGAGGACTTTCCATGATGATTTAGGGCATTGGGATCTCGAAACAACCAAAAAGTTCATTACGGCGAGATTCTGGTGGCCCAGTATCCCTAAGGACGTCTATTATTTCGTGAAAAGCTGCGGCAACTGTCAAAAATTCACTCCGATACGAAAGTATAATACAACTCTAAGCTTTCCAGTTTCCGGTCTTTTGAAACATTCTCAATTGACTTTGCCGGCCCATTCAAGGAAACATCTTCCGGAAACAAATATCTCCTTATAGCGGAAAAAATCTAATTGGATGGCCAATAGCAGTTGCATGTGAGGAGACCAATGCTGAAGTGGTCCTGAGATTCATCGAAAAAGAAATAATTGAACCGTTTGGTTTCCAAAAAGGATAATCTCGGATAACGCCCTTTGTTTTACTGCAACTTCACTGCCTCGAGTTTTGAAGGAGAAAGGGATTCAGCTGAAGACAGTTCTCGACTACGCTCTTATGTCAAACGGGAAAGCCAAAAAGATGATTGGAACTATCAAACGCGCACCTACTTTTTGGAATATTTTATAGGTAATCAACTGAATCCCTATTCCTTTGAAAGGCCTCATGTTTTAACAATAAGGCAAATTACATTAATAGAAACAGAAGAAGAATGATGACGAGTCGGGACGTTCGTCTTGAGCGAGGGGGCGTGATATAATGAAAATTGTAGATATTCCTTGGCATGCTGCGCTGGCTGATTTGGCATGCTGCGCTGGCCGAGTTGGCATGCTGCGCTGGCCGAGTTGGCATGCTGTGCTGGCTGAGTTGGCATGCTGCGCTGGCTGAGCTGTCACTGTACTTACAATTATATTTTTAATTAATTTTAGAGGGATGCTTTGCACTGTACTGTGGCGGTGCAGATTTGGCACATAGGTACTGTATAGGTGCTACAGAATGTGAGGGTTGAAAACTCTATATAAGGGGCTGTTTGCATGAAATGGTAGGACTACTTGGGAGCCAGCATACCCAAGCGGGGCGCTCAACGAAATAAGTCAAACACAAAGCATGAATGAAGTTGGCAGACAACTTCAGGCCCAGTCCCAGATAGTTAGGAAGTTGAGAGTCAACTTCAGACCCAAGAAAACTTTTTCTTACGCTAGTCGCAGAGCGTCGGTGGTAGACCCTGCCCCTTTTATACTTGCTTGTAGCTTCCTCAACTCTCTTCTATATACAGTCCCTTTGGTTCGTTCAACAATACCACGGTAGCACTTTTGTCGCTCGCAACACCTCCTTCTCAGGGTAATTGGTTCTGAGGATCTCTTCCCCCGCCGATTTACCCCTATCAGCCACACCGAGAATTATCGAGGGTCAATGCTTGTCAGTATTCCGGGGCAAGGGGACAATACACCCATTTCTTAGCTCCCGGGAGGGCCACAGACGCGTGAAACGCTTGCCTCCTCGAATCCCAAGAGGAATTCGTTCTTGCACTGCTTCATGGATTTCGTCCGTCAGCGTCTTTTGGAATGGTGTTTTTTGCGAGCAAATTACACTGAAAGGGATAATCCTAGACGGCAGGCAAGAGGTCGACCACCTCTGATGGGGGTCTGCAGCTGCTTCGTATGTTCCCAGCTCCTTAATAGGCGTCGGGAGCAAGGTCTTGCAAAGCTTGCTAGATGATGAGGTAGAAGCCAAGAACGCCTCAGCCGCGATGTTCTTCGCGGAGGTGAGTCCGATCCCAAGAGATGGTTTTTTTGTCCTTTGGTGTGATGGGCAGCTGGAGATCTCGGAATACTTCCGAATCCAGTTCTCCCCGTGCCAATATTCGAACACAGTCCTCCATCATCCTGTCGAACTCTTCCGCTCCTTCTCCAGTGCAAGACGGGGGCACTACCCGCAACAAATAGCCTACTTTGCAAACGCCAAAACAGTTACGCAGTAGCAGGTATGCCACTTGCCTTCCAGCTTTTCTCAAGGTCAGCAATGGTCTCGAGGAATGGTCTGAGAGATGAGACATGGTTCGTAAAGAACCATATGGTGTATTCCTTAGTACCGACGGGGGCGTTCAGGACGGAAGTACCCTCGCTGTACTCTTGCTTAATCCCGCCTGGGTAGAGACTATGTACTGACCCTGGAGGGGCTGTGGGCCACCAGACGGTACACTTCGGCAGCGACAAGTGCAGTCCTCGGCTTTCAGCATCCACGGTGCGAACTACTTCGATGGCTTTGAAGAGTTGTCCGTGGCGCCCGATAATGTACCCGTCACCGTGGTACCACAGTTGAAGTAAAAACTTTTCCAAGTCTCTGTTCTCCCATTTCTCTGACCTGAAGAGTTCTTGTATTTTGAGGATAGTAGGGTGCAGCACTATAGCGAAGAGGAGGCCTCCAAGATTGTCTCCCTGTTGGGTCCCGCAGACGATTCTTATTGTGTGACTACCTATTTACAGGAATTCGGGCTCGTTTGCATAGCAATATGAGACCCAAGGATGTAACACTGGGAATAGCTGTCTCACCTCGGTCAGAAAAGCGAGTCTACTGCACATATTAAAAGCATTCTTGAGATCGGCAATCAGTAATCCATATGGTGGGTTACTGCCGTACTTCTGAACGACTCGTCGGATTCCGTGCACGACTGTGGCGGTACCCGACTTTGTGGCGATACCCACTTGGAGAGGTTGGAGGTAGTCTGCTGCCTTCTCGGACACTCGCTTCATTAAGCAACTACCGACTAACCTGCGCTGCGTCTCCCCAACAGAGATTGGCCTGGGCGACATGTCCTTCTTCGCCAACGGGGTAAGTGGAGCACCAGCGATCCAAGGAGCGAGAACGTCTGGTGCTTTTCAAGTTGCTAGAACATTCACAAGTCTCGTAAGAGTGATAGGGGTTAATTGTTGGGAGAAGAGATACCCAGAACCAACTACCCCAAGAAAGAGGTGGAGCAAGCGACAAAAGTGCTACCGTGGTATAGTTGAACGACCAAAAGGAGTGTATATAGAAGAGAGTGGAGAGGGCTACAGGCAAGTATGGAAGGTGCAGGGTCTACCACTGATGCTCTGCGACCAGCTTAGGAAAAAGTTTTCTTGGGTCTGAAGTTGACTCTAAACTTCCTACTACTCGTGACTTGACTTGAAGCTGTCTGCCAACTTGCTTGACCTCCACAAGAGGAAGCAGTTTACTCAGCATATATAGACTTTTTTGGCTAATCCTAGAGTCTCAAACAAACATACTAATTGCCATAAAATACATTCATGGGAATTGTGTGAACCAGAGAGGCTATTAGAAGATATTTCCTCAAGTTAAATATCTAGGTGCCATACCCATGCCAGCCACCCATCGGCTAGGGGTGGGAATTAATGTGCCCATCTCATAGACTTTTCAGAGTCACTCGTAGTATCACCCAGAACCTGGAATTGTACTGAAATCTATTATGACGGCGTTTCTTAAAATAAAAAATCAACAGATGAATTTGTCACACTCATCCAAATTAAAAATATCTTACAAATTCAGAAACTGTAAAAATATCTTCCAAATTCCGATACTCTACGCAAATTAGGTCCTCTTCTAGATTTATTCCGTGTGCGAATTTGCGTCCATCAAAGAGCTGCCAAAAAGCCTGAATTCCCCGATGAGGATGGACATCTTAGCAATTCCACCAGGTGGTAAGGCTTTTGACCTCAGCCTCCGGGAGAGGCTCCTGGTTTAAAAGCCCTGATAGCGCCTAGAACTTCGTCTTCAGTGGTCGGTCGGAAACCGTAATTGGTAGAAGATGTTCCACTGACTAGAGTTGTTTCATCGGGGGCCTGCTGGGGGTGTTTATCGGTAAGGGCATCGATTACATCAATCCGCCTAGCGAGCGCAAAGCTTGTGAAGCCTTTCCGTACGCACCTTCTTAGGCCAGTTTTGTCGCCCTTTTTATATTGACCTGTTGCTGGTCCGAAGTGGAACGAGCTCGTGCCGTGCGGTGTTTGGGCTGGTCGAGTGCTTGCGCCCATAGTGTTCTAAAGTGCCCCGCGTTCCATAAATCTATTCTTTCTCCCTTTTTGTCCGTAGTAGAGTGCCACCGGTATTCACTGGAGCAGGAATCTGACGAGTGAATGTTCGTAAGCATTACTGCCGGGAACAGAAATATTTTTGTGAGCGCCTGAGTTGCTCGTGAATTATCAGCAAGATAAGCGTTCACTGCATCGTCCATCGACTTGGCATACGTCTCTGCTTGACAACCGCGGAAATTGATCGGTATATGCGACATGCCTGGGGTGTGAATTGTGAAGATCTCTTTTAGAGATGGCAGAGACTATTCAGAAAGATCGGGGGTTTGAGACGCGATGTTGGGGCTCTAGTTTGAAGGTGCGGGAGATAGGTCATCTGAAACCGTTACCGGTGTAATGTAGTCGACCTCCTCCAAAGGTATGTGCTCCAGGACAACCTCATCCATGCAAGCGATTAAAAACTGTTCGCCCACCAACTTTCCGCGATTAATTACTGCTTTTTCTCTCTGAGCGGGCTGCGAATGACTATACCTCCTAACCAGACAGCTAGCCGACCGACTTCTTTATTATAGTCCGCAATGACCCTCCAGTGCCAACAAGCAGCCTCTGAACCACGGGTTCATTTAACGAGTATGCCTACACAGGTGCATATGCGTAGACCTCGATCAGGGACCTCAGTCCTTTTTTGGTAGATTGTAGCCTACCAAACGAGCAGTATACCTAAAGTAGTTAGGAGGCGCATCCCAAAAAGGAAGAACCTTTTGGGGAAACCGCCAGAACGAGGCAGAACAAATATCCGACTCCTGTAGCATATGCCAAGGAGTCGGAGACATCCTTTGAGGAACATTCAAGTTCCTTGTGCCTGCTCCCTCGCCTGCGCTCAGAGGACCGTGTGCCCGCAACCGCTGTTCTGACCAACAAAGCGCTTTGACATCAAAGAGTACCAGAACGAAAGTCAGACATTATGTCGTCGTACAGTATAGTAAATACCATCCAGGCGCCAACGCTTGCGGGAGCATCACAACCAGAGCTTATAAATTTCGAGGTGGAATTTTCTGCATACACGATCCGAGTCCAAGACGTTAATTCCGGACGCCCAGCTAATCAGCGCATCAAGGCGGCATCTGTACGGCAGTGTATGAAGCCCAGGCACTTGCATACATTTTGCAAACTCGGACGAATCGAAGGCTCTGCGACGGCTGAATAGACAACCGACATGGCAGTTAAAACATGTTTTGATTCAAGCCTAGCCGCGACCACCTGTGACCAAAACGACCGACTCGAAGAGGCTTTATCAACCGTGAAGTACAAACACATGCCTCATGATCCCTCTAGAGCCGACGAAAACCTCGTATTAGAGACCATTGCCGGTTTGGACGAGCATAATGCATCGAGCATCATCACGGACAAAGACCATTGTAAGGAACTTATCGCAAAGCTGGCGCGCAAGCTGGAGCTTGCGGAGCTGAGGCAAATCTTAACCGATAAGATGCGACTTTGGAAACCAAAGCGGAAAGGAGACCTGAAGTTTTTTACGAACACTATTTCCAAACTTTCCGCACAGGTTGACCTGGTACAGTGCGCGAGTTTGAAGCTCAAGCGCAAACTTTCAAGCAAACGGGATGTCGGCGGACAGAAATCGAAGTCCGGAGAGCTGGAGAGGAAAAAAGCTTGACGGGACCCACGACCGCATAATGTGAGCAAGGAGACCCCTAACAGCAACGACAGGAAAGTCAGCGAGAAGTTTGACGCTGGAGAATGGGACAAGCCATGTTTGAACACCGAGGATTATTCAGGGATACATCAGATCAGCACGTGTCCATTTACAACAACGACGAAGAAGAGATCCAAGCTCCTCGACAAGCGTTTCGGAAGGAAGCGCAACAACAGGAATACCGCGAAATCTGCGGTACTGTGTTCCGCAGCAGAGTGCGCCCCAAACGCCGACGAAGGAAGGTACAGGAAACGCTTAGACGACATCGACACTGTAGCGTTAGGCAATTCCGAGGCGGACTATTCTACTATTCCCTGCATATTGTTCGAGCACATCTCGGAAAAGAACCCCAAACTTGCGGCAGGAAACCTGGAGACTCCCATGACCCTCGATACCGCACTGAAGGCAGCCGAACAAGTACTACCGGCGACGACTTAGACAATAGTGAACCTCGATCTTACTATCCTACTGCCACAGAAGGGACTAACCGTACGGATCCGTGGAGTACAGTTCTTGATTGCAGATAGCAAAATGCCCGAAGTGCTTCTCGGAAGACCTCTGCTGAGGGCAATGTATGAATGTTCGAATTTGTATTTCTATTTGTTGGCACCCGTTGAATGCTTTATTTGTATTTGCTCTGGTATTTGCAACCTTTTGAGTTTGTATTTGTATTGGTATTTGCAACCTTTTGAGTTTGTATTTGTATTGGTGTATGCTTTTGTATTTATACTGTTGTTTGTTAGACAACCTCCGATGAAGTTTGACAGTTCCTCACGCTCTAACAGATCTATACTAGCTTAAATTATATCCTCGTTCTGTGTTTAAGATTCCCATTACATTTATTAGTTATGGACCCAGCTCCAGGTTCTGCAACTCTAGACCTACCCAATCGTCCACGCTTCCCATGGGATTTGAAGCAAGCTCCATGGACGGATGGAAAAGGAGATCAAAGTCAATATTCCAGATCACTCAAATTGTGGGAGGCTTTTCATGATGAGTTATCTGCTAATAACAGTAACAAGATTTCTGTTAATCTTCGTGGCATTATGTTAGTATCTCAATTGTACGGAAGAGCCAAGATTTTATGCCAGAGTATTCCTAATGACGTGCTTAAGACTGAAAAAGGTGTTCAAGCTGTTGTTGATGCCATTTACAAGCGAGATGCTTTGGCTGTCATTAGTGAAGTTTACTCTGATTTTGTTGGTGTTTTGAATACAAAACGAAATTCCAATGAGTACTTTCGTAATTTTGAACAGCATGATGAGGCTCAAGTGGCTACGTTTAATTCTCATTCAGGAGAGGATTCTATGTTACATAATTCTTTAGTGGCGTTCTTGTTGATGGCCAATGCCATTATCGATGGGAATCAAAGAATATCTATTCTTGCCGCTGCATCTCCAAAAGACAGTACTTTGGACTCCTCGTCGTCTACATTTGACTTTCTTAAATCGCTAACCTACGATGCTGTGTCCTCGGTTGTTCGACAATGTGACAAGCCTAAGAATGCGAAGGAGAATACCATAAATTCTGCAATTTGCGCAAGTTCTGTGCGCACTTCTAGTTCTAAGAAGTCAGGTGGTAAGAGATATCTGACGCAGGAACAGCTGTATGACTTAAAATAAAAGTTTAAATGCCATAAATGCCACAAGAAAGGGCCTTGGGCAAATGACCCAGAATGTGAATTGAATTAGAACAGCACTTCGTCCTCTAATACTCGAAAAAACTCTTCTACAGATCCAAAGAAATCTGTTCCGTTTCACAGGGCTCAACTAAGTGGTTTTAATGATGACTCTTCTATGGGTTGTATTGGACCTCTTTTAGATGATGGGGCACCATTCAGTGGATTGGGAATAGAAGAATTTAAGCTCATTATACCACATGTTCTACCTGACTGGGATGGGACTTTTGAATCTCTTCGTGACGAGATCAAAAGTCGCCCGTACTGGCAGTATGGATCAGGAAGTCATTCCAGCTCATCAAGAAAGATTATTGGCTCCGTTTTTCTTCCGGTTATGTCAGACAAAAATGTGGTTGTTAAGAGTAGACACCTGCTGATCAGTAGTTCTTCGCAGTAGATTGTCGGTAGAACTGTTAGACGATTTTTAATATCATTCATATAGGCGGTACCGCTCTAGAAGTTTCTACTAATGATGGAGAGGATGATACTATATCTCTTATCAATCATGATCATCATTGTTTTGTTCCTTACAACCGATTTATGGGTAGGTGTTATAGCTTGGACTTATCCACAAGTTCAGTATCTTTGTGCCACTGCTAAGGTCAGTAGTGAAAAAAGAAATTTGCCCTGAAAGAAAAGGAATTCCGTTGTTGACAAAGTCCACCAACGTGTTTGTGGTCACTTTTCTTTTACGGACATGAAGATACTTCTGCAAAGGAACGGTTTATGGAATAATGACGTTGAGAAATATTTATCTTTTGTTGTTGAAAAATGCGTCAAATGTTTGAAGACCGCACTGCCTCTTCCATCTCGAAAGGTTTCGTTGAGCTTTCTGTCACGCAGTTTCAACGAAGTTGTTTGTGGTGACCACTTTTTTAGATGAAGCTCCTGTTTTTCACGCGATGGACTCTTTTACACGATTTTCTATTGGCTGTGTTGTTCCGAACAGCAAGATCTTGCATGCAGTACACGCCTTTGATTCACTTTGGCTTTCACAGTTTTGGAAACCTGTCAAAGTTCTCGGCGACCCTGCTTATGACTGTAAGGAGTTTAAGAATTTTCTTTCTCTTTTTGATATTCAGTTTCAAGCTCTTCCACATCGTAGCCATAACAAGAATGTTATGGAGTCTAAACACCGAATTCTGAAAGATATCTACTTACGGGTGAAAGACCCTGATTCAACACAGGACATGCAGAGCCTAGTTCAGCAAGTATTCCGTATTTCAAATGCTCTTTATGGTAATAAGAAGCTCTCCGCATATGTACTAGCCAAAGGTCAGTCCTATCCTATTGATTCTATTGTAAAACCCGTACATATTCTTGAGGATATCTTGGAAGCACACAGATGTTTACAGGCCAAAAGGAAGTTGACTCTCATTTTAAACTCTAAGTCTGTAAGTGAAAATTCCTTTCAAGTGGTGATATGGTAGAAGTTTTTACTAAGAACGCGAATCAGAAGCATGGAAAATGGTCTTCAGTCTTCCAATTCTTAGTTTGGATCATGAAAATTGATCTGTTAGTCTACCCGGCAAAAAGAGAAAGAATTTTTCTGCAGCTATTGAAGATGTGCGACCGGCCATTGTTGATAACCAACTCGCTTCGTCTATCCAAGAGTCAATCGATTCTCTACAGTCCGATTTAGAATTTATTGTGAACGACATTGATAGCTCCGATGTTCGATCCAATGACGAGATTAGTCCTCGTCGGACAGAAATTGGTGATGGTGTGAATATCAACGAGACTGTTGTTCCTTCCATTGGTGATAAGATTGAAGTATTCTGGCCGGATGACCATCAATACTACCCTGGTGTAATTGGACACCATGACCCAGAAAACGACACTTTTCGTGTTGACTATCTTGATGGAGACGTTGAAACCTTGAAGCTACAAGAAGAGGATTGGAAGTTTGCTCCGTAGCAGGTCTGCTCCCAATTCAGTTTCTACGAACAAAGTTCATCTGTTACCTGGAACTGACCTGTCTAGTTCCGAGAAAGACACCCTGCAAAGCTATAATGATCGCTTTAATACTAAGGAATTCCTCCTTCATCTTGCTCAAGGCCTACCGGATTTGGTGGTTCAGAATGCCTACGGTACTGGAGAAACAAATTTCAAGAAGATTGTTAAAGAAGTTCATGTTTCTCAGGTACCTAGTGATGCGAATAATATCTCTAGTCACGTTCTGTATAAGGCCAAGGCTCAGGGTGATGAGTCGCTGATGATGAAAGCTCGAATTGCACCACATGGCAACAAAGACCGAGACAAGCATACGGTTATGACGGATTCAGCAGTTTGTCATCCTCTTGGAATTAGAGTGTTGCTTTCAATATCTAGTATGTTCAAGTGGGATCTGGTCAAGATAGACGTTAAATCTGATTTTTTACAGACTGGAATTGCTGAACGAGATATTTACGTGGGCCCCCCTCGCGAATGCAAGAACAGATCCTTCTACTGGCTCCTTTTGACTGCCGCTTATGGACTAGCCAATGCTAGTGCAAAGTGGCAAGATCACAGTGATTCCTTTTTCTATGAGTTGGGTTTTGCTCAGCTTTCGTTCGTTCCCCAAATCTTCTACATACGTTCGAATAATCAAGACTGCATTGAAGTACTTGCTACAAAGTTAGTGGATGATATTCTACTGACGGGACCTTTAGAGTATGTCCCATATTTGGTGGAGAAGATCAATGACCGATTCAAGCTTGGAACTATTGTTTACGGTCCAGGTCAATTTTTGTATTACGGGTTGACCATTATTCAGAACGAAGATTTTTCGATTTCGATTCATGCTGAGGACAATCTTGAAGCTTTGCAACCATATCCTCTTGATCGTTTTCGACGCCGTCAAGTTAACGAACTTTGGAATCAGATCGAGCTTAATGCCTTCCGTTCGTTGAATTGCTCAATTCGATGGACTGGAATTGTTGCAAGTCCGTATTGCTCTTTTTACTCAAGCTTTCTTCAACAGAAAGGTGTGAAACCAATTGTAAAATCTCTAATTACTCAAAGTAACTGCTTAAAGACTTTCAAAAGATTGGTTACATTTCTATCGTACCAACGTCCATCTAGTTCTACTCCACAAAAGCTCTCCATTCTAGTTTTCTCCGATGCATCTCGTTCAAACGAGTGCGGCCAACTCGCATTTTTTGCAGGACTGTTAATTGGTGAATTTGGGAAAGATTCAATCTTTCGTGCCCTACACTGGAGTTCAAACAGGTCGCGACGTCCTGTGAAATCGATTGGCGTCGCAGAGATACTTGCAGCTGGGTACGCTATTGACGAAGCAAATCTCTTAGCCGCAGCGTACTCTACTCTTCTTTACATGAAATTTGATGTTATTGTCTGTGTCGATTCCAAATACATTTATGATTTTCTTTCTGTTTGTCACACTTCTGCCGAAAAAAAAATTCGTGCCGATGTTGCTGTGATTCGATATGAGTTTGAGACCCATAACGTGAACCGCATGGTATGGATACTAGGAAAAATTAATCCTGTAGATTGCTTAACAAAACGAGACAGTCCCATGGACAAAACGTTGCAGTTGATGTTGTATAGTGGCGAGTTGTGTATGGATTTTTCTGAAGCCATGATGAGGTCGTCTGAGAATTTTCTTGGAAAAGTCGTTCTCTAAAAGAATAGAGAGAGAATTTGAATGTTCGAATTTGTATTTGTATTTGTTGGCACCCGTTTAATGTTGTACTTGTATTTTCTCTTGTATTTGCAAACGTTTGAGTTTGTATTTGTATTGTTGTATGCTTTTGTATTTATACTGTTGCTTGTTAGACAACCTCCGATGAAGTTTGACAGTTCCTCGCGCTCCAACAGATCTATAATAGCTTAAATTATATCCTCGTTCTGTGTTTAAGATTCCTATTACATTTATTGCAATGGGTTCCGATTTCAACGAACACCTCCACTGTGTAGCCACGACTATCGACGGAAAGTCAGAAGAGGAATTATGAGAGCGGAACTGTAGATTGGCGTCCGCAAACTAACGAGGCCTGAGCTACACAGACGTAGAGGAGGACCCTATCGAGCTCCCGGAATGCCTCCATGCTGGATTCGGGACCGATATCGTCGATGAAATCAACGAAGCAATCAGGTGCGCAGTAGACGAGGCCAAGGTCAACGGAATGTCCACTGCCGGACTGAAGAAGCTACGAGCCCTTTTGAAAGCGAATAGCAACGCTTTCGATATCAAGTTGAAAACTCAACCACAGGCAAAAGTGCGCCCCCTTTCCATCCAGCTCGCTCCAAACGCCAAGCCGCACCGTACGCCGCATCGCCGATACTCTTCCACACAAAAGGGGATTCATCAAGCACACCATTCAACAGCTGGAAAAAATCTGTGCAGTGTACAAGAACGACCAAGCAAGATGGGCATGTCCCGCATTGGCAGTTTCGAAACCCGGCACGGACAAACTTCGTTTTACTGTAGACCTGCGTGGAACAAACATACGAACTCTACCACTGCAGTCAGCGATGCCATATCTGGAACCCCTGTTGCAGGACTGCGAAGGAAGTACTGGTTTCGCAAACATAGACTTCACGCAAAGGTGTTGTCAAATACCGCTGGACAAGTTATAGTAGGAAGTCATGTCTATTCAGACGCCGCTGAGGATCTGCTCTCCATTCAAAACACTTCAGGGAGATATGGACTCTGGAGACCACTTCCAAGCTGTCACACAAGAAAACTTCGAGGGCAGAGTGCAGCGCATGTGCAATGGCTGCACGATTTCCTCCTCCACGCTGAGAACGAAGACCCGCTTTTATCAGACATTGCCGCATTCCTCGAAGTCTGCACAGAAGTGGGATTCCATGTGAATCCAAAGATGTCCTGTTTATTTAGGAAGAAGTCGAAGTTCTGCCGCAGACTCATCTCATCCGACGGTTTCCAATTCAACCCGAGGAACTTCGAGGTCCTGTTGGCGATGAAAGCGCCGGAAAGGGGAGAAGAGCTGCAACAACTGCTGTGCGCAGCAAAATGGATGAGGACATCTACTCCAGACTACGCACGTCTGTTAGAGCCGCTACACCAGCTCCTCGAAGAAGCATGTAGGAAGGCCAGGAAACGAACCAAGAAGGCACTCAGAAAAGTGCAGCCCGACTGGAAAGCCGAGCACTCTCACACATTCGATCTGGTCAAGAGGCAAGTAGCCGCCGCAACGAAGCTCTCACTTCCCAAAAAGGATTACAGAATCTGTTTATTTACCGATGCCTCGGAAACACACTGGGCCAGAATTCTGGCCCAATCTCCGAAGAATGAAGAACACAAAATATCCGAACAACAAACACATGAACCTCTGTGTGTTCTATCAGGCGTTTTCAGTGGATCCTTGTAGAGATGAAGTGTACCAGAGAAGGAAGGATTCGCGATCGTGGAGGCTATGTGCCGACAGAACTACCTCATCGTCGGAAGGAACGTTTCCATATACACCGATCACACGAATCTCTTGTACATGTACGACCCCAAAGGGCATGACCCGGGCGTCGCTCGGCACTTAGCCAACAAGCTCACCTGTTGGGCCCTAAAGCTGAATGAATTTCGTTTCTTTATCGAGCACGTCCCCGGAGAACGAAACGTCTGGGCGGATATGCTTACCAGATGGGCCGTTCAGACGAAAAGAACCGTAAACCCGAAAACAGCTGGACGCATACGAGCACTGATGTCGGCATCTATCAACCCTGGAACGAATGAGGACTACGACTGGCCATCGATGGAGTACATCGCCAAATCACAGCGCAGCATCGATACGCAGCCCCCCAAACGTTTCGAAAAGACAGGCAATGTTTTAAGAATGCCGACGAGACAGGTGTGGATCCCAGACAGAGATTCCAAACTGCAGCTCTGGATTCTAATCGCGGCCGATGCAGGAAGAAGAGGACACCGAGCAACAGACCCAACTTTCTACACAGTCGCAGCCCATTTTTGGTGAAAAATCTTCGAAGCCAAACCGCCGAGTTTACAGGTTCGTGTTTGCATTGTATCACCACCGAGTCTGGCAAAGTAGTTCCGAGGCCACTTGGCAGCACAATGCATGCGAGCAAGCCAAACGAATTCCTGCTTTTCGACTATTGCTACATGAGCAAGGAGAAAATGGAAAGTTGTACACGCTGACCATCAAGGACGACCTTTCAGGTTACGTTTGACTCAAGGACGCGGAAAAAGCCGACTCCGAAACCACGGCAGCAGCACTAGTAGACTGATTCGCGGCATTCGGAGTCGCGAGGGCATGGATATCGGACCAAGGCAGTCATTTCAAGAACAAGCTCGTGAAAAGTCTAGCTGAAAAGCTCAAAGCAGACCATCATTTCACACTACCATACTGCCCTTGGAGGAACGGGTCAGTCGAAGTAGCCTGCCGGGAACTACTAAGAATATGCCGAGCATTACTCTCCTAGTTTCAATAACCTCAGTCCGTGTGTCCTTCAGTTCTACCACCCATCCAGTCAGCCCTAAACAACGCGCCAACAAAGAAACTCTATGGGAAATACCCGCTCACGGCGTTCACGGGACTACCGCAGGACTCTCCTCTTGCCGCAATCCTTAGAAGAAAGGATGACCAAGTTGCCGTGCACGACATCGACAAGTGCCACTCAAAGGGTCTCCTGGAAACTGAGAAATTACAGAAGGCGATGCAAGACATCCACCGTACGTGCGCCGAGAAGGGAGGTAGGAAGCGCCAAAGTGCCATCAATGCGCACAACCGACGCACCGAAATCAGGCCAACTGATTTTGGGAACGGTAACTACGTGCTCAAAGCCGTCTTGCAGAAGAAAATCCGCGCAAAGACCAGTCCCAGATGAAAGGGACCATTCCGTGTAACGGAATGCCGAGATCAGTACATCTTCGAAGTCAAGTGCCAGCTGACGGAGAAGAAGGAACTAGTACAAGGAAGAAGGCTGAAGCTTTTCCGTAATAGTGATTACGAAGTAATGAATGAGCTACAGGCTCACATAGCGTATCAACAGAACGAGGTCGTGGTTATCGAGGATTTCGAAGATATTCGAAGAAAAAAGAACAAGATTGAACTACTCGTGAAGTGGACTGAATTTGAGGAAGACGAAAGTGATTGGGTAGAGATCACTTCTCTCTGAAAAGACGTTCCCGACCTGTTACAGAAGTACCTGAAAGAAACAGAGAGATGCGGGTCGCGCCGACAGAAAAACGTAATCTCCGCCATCGACAAGAAAAAAACCAAATAGGTACATTGGCTACGGGGGACTGTTGATGGCAGCCTACGGTTAAGGACAGCCTACGCAGGTGCATATGCGTAGACCTCGATCAGGGACCTCAGTCCTTTCTTGGTAGATTGTAGCCTACTAAACGCGCAGCATACCTAAAGTAGTTGGGTGGCGCATCCCAAAAAAGAAAGAACCTTTTGGGGAAACCGCCCGAACGAGGCAGAATAAATAACTGACTCCTGTAGCATACGCCAAGGAGTCGGAGGCATCCTTGGAGGAACTTCCAAGGTACTTGTGTCTGCTCCCTCGCCTGCGCTCGGACGACAGCGTGCCCACAACCGCCGTTCTGATCAACACCATATTATGCGATCATTTCCAAATTTGGAACCCATTGGAAAGGTTATGAACCGTATGCGTACATTGCATGTGGAGCCCTTGCTGCTTTCAATATCGCTGACCCAACAAATTAATTGTAGGTCGCTGAGTTGTAATAGCATGACAGTCAAGAGCACATTAGCTCTTCTATGGACTTTCTGGAGATGCGGGCCGCATGGGCCACCTTTTACTTGCTTTCATTTTGTGTTTACTAGTTTTTAGGTAATTTTTTTCGTTGCCTTCTAATGAACAATGAACTACGTCTTGCTTATTGAGCACTTCCTGCCCTTACTCATTAGTTTCAAATGAATTTGTGACATACTGAAGCTACGGTAGCAAAAAAAGGAACAAACCGTCGCGGGTTTGTATAATTACCTTAGCACTACCCTCAAGAACGCAAACAAATGATACGGAAAAAACTGACTGCAGATCCTACCTTATGCTCGCCAGGTTATCGTCAGTGATGAAAATATATTCCAATATCAACTTCTTCAAGTAAACGGCTGCAGTTATTCCGTGGTCTGATTGAATAAGAGATTGCGGACGAACTCATCCTCGCGCAATTCTGTTTCTAGTCTCACAAGCAGTGACTCAACGGGCTCATTTTTCGATAATTCTCCGCGATCTCCGGTTGCGGAACGCCCTGCGTTCGAGGGCTGCATAATGCTCCTTGTTGAGTCCCTACTTGGCCCTGTAATTTGCCGACCTTCTGCCAAGTAGTTAATCTGTCTTTTATCCCGTTGATTCTTCCCCAACGAGAACAATTGAGGAGGCCTCACTCCGTTGTATCCAGGATCAAATAGCACATCCAGCACATGGAAATTTGTGAATGGTTTCCCTTCAAGCCCCTCCTGGATAACATCATCATCCCCACACAAGTCGATTACTTCGGTTCGATTCGAAACCGGCCTGTTTCTAGATCCCAGTAATAGCTCAGGGAGCAAGTTGTGCACTGGAACCTGCCTGTATGGACTCGCTTGAACAAATGGAGCGGTATGTCCTCCGCTGCTATTGGCATTTCTCTGAAATAGTCCATTGCTGTCATTTCGTATTGCTCCTGTTTCATGAATGCTGTCCCGCGTTCCTAGACAATTCAGTCTTTGCGCAGATAAATGAACCTTTGGATTCGGTGCTGCATGCTTCAAACCCTTAGCAGCAATATCCGCGGGGTTGCCTTGATTAACTGCGAATTCATCAGTCCTGCTGGAATCGGAAAAAATGCTTTGGTGAAGGCCACGCAAATGTTCAGCAACGGATAGTTCATGAGACGTATCAATTTCTTCCTTAGGACGCTGAGGATGACCTGCAGATGTTCTCTGCGAAGTGGTCACAGGATGGGCTGATCTAAGATGATCATTAATGATTATGCGGCGAATGGCATCCTGAAAATCGTTACCATCTTGCAGAAAACTGTTTCGACCAAAACATTCCTGAGATAGGCTTTCGCTAGGATCTCTTACTGACGAACAACTTGTAGCAGGAAAAAGAAGGTCCACCTCGCCGTCACGAATCCCATTTGAATGACTAGTGTTGGCACAGATCTCCCGACCTGTTCGGTTGTAATTTGGGGTACTCCCCATTGAGTTTTGGACAGTACCGATGTCATCTGTCTTCCAGTGAGTTGCGGTAGGTGCAATGTAACTTGGTTTGTCCTGCAATGTCCCTGATTTTGCTTTCCTGAGCGGTCTGGAGGATCTCGCTCCATTTCGCTCGCAAATTCCGCGCATTGAGCTAGTTTGTGCCGATCCCGTGCTGTGATGTTTTAGTTCCATACCCAGCGAATTATTTGAAGCATTAATTTGTCGATTAACATCATCATCCGCTTCTTGCGTTATTTTTCCATTCTCATTGATACAGTAATTCATGCCTTCCGTTAGAGCACTTCGAGCTGATGCAAACCCCGATAGCCTAGTAGGATAGAAGAGGGATCCCCAACAATGCTTCACGGATATGTGAAATGGCTATTTGCAAAATGCTCGTTTTAAAGATTACCCTGTACCACTCTGCGAAGGCTAGAAATGTTGATCGCTCGACAACTGAAGAATGAAAATACGTAGCGCGACGGAAAAGAATGACAAAGATGTCTCGGAAGCGCCGTAGTAGTAAGGATGATATGCGGTTGTGTACTGGAAGGCAACTAACTTGTTCAGCTGGATTACGAATCAAAATCAGCACTTTTATGAACCACAACGGATGCCAGCGTGGAAAACAAATGACGCGACCCGTCCTAGCTGGAAGCAAAATTAGTCGCCCGGCTGTAAAAATATAGGAATAATACGTTCAAGAGTTCGCAAGGAATTTACAGGTCTCCACAACGACTTTTGTTTCTGGCATGCTGCCGCCGACTGGTACATGCTGTAGAGCAGAATCCATGTACGTTAAAGCTGTGTAAATGGGGGGTTAATTTACTGTGGTAGATATGTGGGTTGGTATCCAGTAAATTTGTACCGATAAAGCTTAGTGCGCCCTGGATGTTTCAGCGCAATCGCCCCGAGAATCGTCTAAATAAATAAAATCAATAAATATTTGCAGATATAAAATTAATAATATTTGTGTTTTGCTAAAATATTTGAGGAGGTCAAGAAGGTCTTGTAGATTCCTCAAAGGTTCACCTGGACTCTTTTACAAATTTGGAACGGAAAATCAACTTCCATCAACCTGTTGGCGTCCTCGTTTGTAACATCAACTGCGAGCATTGAAGGTTCTACGCGTTCGTTTTATCTTCTATCAGGAAAAGGCTCGTAGCTGTGGCTTCGGCAACCTTTTGGAGTTAGTACATCGTCGCCAACGCCATGATAGCCGAAATTGCAAGGAGCTTGGCTAGGAGCGCTATTTAAACGTACGTAAATATCCGTGGGACTGTCATGCAAAAGCATGTCGAGGCGGGTAGATCCTGCCTAATGGTTTGAAAGAAAATTCACAGGACTCGTAACCTTTTCACCATTCGTAGTGAATCAACCCATAGTGATTACTCCTGGCAGGAAAATTAAGCATGCAAACCCATTCAAGTATGTGCTATTTAAAAACACAGCCATTGATTTGTCTGTACAAGGTCTATACTTCACCTTGCTGCTGGTGTAGTAGTGGTGGGTAAGTTCTTTTCCCATAGACTAACTCGTACTAACTCAATCAAGTAAACCCCCGTTAAATCCTCTTCGCGGCCGATGTCATGTCCAACACAACCTGCCTTCTAGCTGCACTCGAGCCAGCCTTCTACTGAGTTGATCCTTTTCCTTTATGCTCTCCGCTTTACAAATGCTACTTTGGAGAAAATAAAGTTGCTCTACTGCGAGTGGTGTGAAGGCTTGGAGATCTATGAACTTGCACTCACACCGTGCGGAAGGATCTACAACTGCTACATATACCTAGGAATGACATCGAACCTACCTCTTAACCATTAGGACACCCCTTTTCCTACGTTTCGATGCATGAGTGATGACTGATCCAAAATGCAAACCTCCTTTTCTAAGTTTGAATCGCTAGACACTGAAATGTGTCATATATTTGTCGTCCGTGTCGTAATACATTTGGAAGTACATAAAAATGATCATTTTGGCTCGACCTCTAGCTCGGAACCCCTACTTGTTTCATTAAAAAAAGGTTTCCGTATGTAAATGCTTCTACTCACTCACGACAGGCTGCAGTGACTATCGGGTTCCAGAGGGCATTAATTACCGGAGGACATTAATACTTAAGCTCGAAACTTTCATCTTCCTTTCTTACCGACAGCAGCGACAGTCAGTATCAAATAAGCGTGTATGGTCACATCTGAGTTGGAACACTGTGGTTGCAAGAGTCGACTCAGGTGAGCGACTCATCGGGGTCTGGCTAAAGAAACCTCCGAGCCATTGCACTTACAGAGTAGTATCGGTACCCTATTGTCGGCTAAGGTGAGCGACCAGGGTTACCCTCGCGAAAGAAATTTCCGCTCCCCTGCAGAAACAGTACGGCACACTTGACAGCATCAGCGACGACTTATCCCGCATAACGTATTAGCCTCGAGGATATAACCGACCACATCTTCCATGCATTAAAATAACCCAAACCTCCCCCCCCCACTTGACAGGTTGAATACTCTGCACAGCACGTACAGTGGAGCTGCGCGGCGTATTGATTTTGCCGGGCAGTGCCCCGAGTTCCACATGAAATATGAGTCCGTTATTCGTTGTTCAGTACTGAAGGCAAGTACGGTTACTGCCGGCGCCGCCGCGACACTCGCAGAGCGCGAGAAACATCGTCATTACGGCACTTACTGCAACCGAAACGATATCCTCCTCTCCCCCGTCCGGATTGATATCTACGGCGCCTTGGGCGACGACGGTAAGGCTTTTTTCCGCCGCCTTGCTTCCTTTGGTGCTTCCCGTCGCGGTTCCTCTCCTCAACAGGAGCTCCGCGACTTCGTTACCCGTTTTGCATTTAGTCTCCAAATAATGCAGGCGCGACAAGTTTCTACCCGCCGCCCGCATCCGTAGTTAATTTATGAATACCCTCCGCACGCCTCTGTGTGACATTGTACGACAAATAAAGATCTACCACCACCACTGAAGGCCCGACGGCTGGTGTACAATACACAACATACCTGACGACTCTTATGCAGTGCACGACATATCCGTCGACTATTCCGCTGTGGGGAGCGCGCCGCAGGGTACAAGCAGCAAGGTATTCAAATTAAAAGTAACCTGCTGCGTGCCGATTCAAGGCGAGGGACGACGGATTGGGGCTTGGACCAAGGAACTCAGGCATCTTTTCTGGTCATCTTTTTTTTTCCATTCTCTTGCTGGTTTGACATTGATTCTCCTCCCAACAGCCAGGACGCCTTGCTGAGTAATTATTTCTTACAAGCATCCCGACCCCCTTTCATCGAACCTCTTCTGTATGATCAACACTGGACAAGCCCGGATATCAGAGCTATGGGAGCCGCAGGTACAACCGAAATTCTCCAAATAACATATATAAATCCAGGTGGCCTTTATCATTTCAGAATCCTGTTTACAACCCACTGAAGTGTCTCAATACACCTGGAGCGGAGATTTATCGGATTTGTCAAGGCGTCTGGTAGAAGAAAATCTCTGAGTTTGACATTCATAGCACCCACTATACAAAAACGGAAGCATTTCAAGCGACAAATATGCCACTGTGGTAAATTCATTGGAAGACGAAGAGATGGATAAGGATGGGGTAGTAAGTGACTACAAGAAATTCAAGAAGAGATAAGATTGAGAGATCTTCCTCAATGACTAAGCGTAACTGGAACTTTTCTTTAATAATTAAGTTGGTCTGAAAAATAAATATTCAAGCTTTCACCGACTTTAGCTACATGGAAGGAGGTTCGAAAATTGTCCAGTCTGGCTTTACATTACCGCAGATTTATCAAAGACTCTTCAGGGCGGCGGCCCCATTACATATCTGGGCTTGGAACAGCGTAAGGCTCTCCTGGATCAGTAGGTCAAGTCGCATTCCATGACATCAGAAATAATGAGTGACGTCCTCCAATGCTTATGTGTTTGACAATCGAATAGTGCCATTTTCGAGAGAAAGAATGAATATGTTGGGAAAGTATCCTACCCAATCGATATATTACGATCTCGTAACAACTAAAAATTTATGGCGGAAGCATGTCAGTAGTCCAATATATATAAGGACATTTACAGCTTCTCGGGAATCTACGACAAATTTTAAAAGCTCAATGAGATGAGAAAATACAAAACTTTTCTAAGGTTTCCAGTTCCCGTTTTAAAAATTTTTTCAATCTTCTTTCCCAGAACATTCAAGAAAAAATCTTCCGGAAACAATTAGATTCTCAACGGACTTGAAATTTCCTCTTGACTGGCAATCAGCAGTTGACTTTTAGAAGCTTTCTGCTAATTCTTCTTTCAATTCATCCCGTAGGAGATACTAAACCATTGGAACTCCTGGCAAGATTAATTTCGGACATCATCTTTTATTTCACTGCAATAGTTCTTATTATTATTTTGAGAAATAAATTGAATCACATAAAAAATGCTTATTTCTCTACTTGTTACAGAAAAGTGAAAATGGTCCAAAAAAACAAACAACAAGTTCCGAAAATGTTTTCGAGGAAGAAGAATGAATAATAAAATACTCTAAATATTGCTCTGCAGCTATCCCTGTAGAAGAAATAGGTAGTCGTTCAAATTTTAGTTAATATGCAGCAGAGAATCAAGAATTATAAACGAATATTTAGTTGCAAGTATCTTCCATGAAGAAAATAGAAGAATATAGCTATTGGCCATAACGAAAATAGAGACTACGTCGACTACTGAATTGTATAAATCAAGAAACCTCGGAGACTCGAGCTGTAACCTTTTTAATCGGCTATAGAGTACCTTTTTTGAATGTCAAAATTTGATATAAGCTTTGTGATACTCATCCTTCTAAAAGAAATCTCAAACCCTCACTTTGTCCCTGTGATAATGAAATTTAACAAAATGAACTCATTTTAAGCTCCTTTTAAGCTCTGGGAAGAGACTACGAAGGTCTTTCAATACCCATCGGATTTTCAATTATCATGAAAGAGCTCAATATATTTTTATTATTGGAAACAGAGTTGAAACAGGAAAACTACTGCTCTGAAGTTATATATTGCTTAAATTTGATCTTAAACGTGCAAGAGAACAAATTGGCTCAGTAACAAGAGAAGATTCATAGAAACACGTGTTTTTTTAATTTTTAATTAATACAGAGCTTTGTATCAGAGCGATCAACCGTGTTTCTCTCTTAAAATAGCTGCAATTTGTTTTTACAGGGTTTGAATTTGTTCCAATAATTATGATTTGTCGATGCATGCCCAATACCCGTGAAATTGATCCATTAAGGTTGCTGAAAAATCCTTTAGAAGGCTGAGGATGGTCTCATCCATGCTCTTCGAAAACATTACCACATCATCGAAATATACTCTCGTCAATACAATTACAGGTTCTTCGGTGCATTTTCTTGTATGAGTAATCTAGTTCATGTCCTCATATCCACGTTAGATAAAAGGTATCAAGAAGCGTCACCTTTTGTCACATAGCTTGCCAGAACCGTTCTCATTGGCGATGAGGAACAGTTTAGACGCTTTTATGCATTCTTATTCGGAAATGCTTGGCGATTGCAGTAATCTCCCATTCTAATTTATGATCTTAGGCCTTTATTCTATATTACAGTAGATTTCTGGTTCTGTTAGCGTTTAACAGCATTGGATTGTATAATTTCTTGACCACCCCACCGCGGGTTTTCCTTACATCGTTATTAGAGTAAATTAGTCTCACGTTCCTTCAAAACTTACTCGAGTGAGGACAACTGAAAATTACAAGAGCAGCTGTCGATAAATATCCTTCGACCAGATTATTAAAGAATTCAATATGGCAAAACTAAACTCCAAATTTCTCTGCTTAATCTAAATAAAACATTTTCTCATATAACACATACTTTTAGTGCAGTTTTCCCAAGCTAAACTTTGAACCCAACGTTGCTTTTGGGAGGATAAATGCAATAAATGAGTCTTTTTGTAAATGTATTATCAATTGAAATAACAAACATTTGTTGAGGCGTTTATGCCCCTTTGATCATATTCTAGTTGCCCCGCCTAATGTAAAAAGGCCCCAAAGCAAGAAAAATCTCTGCAAAATTCCTATGTCGCTGTAAAAAAGTCGTAAAAGCCCTTTTGGACTACTTTTCAACGGCGTTTGAAATTTTAGAGGTCTAATTTCTGTTGAATTCACATTAATACATTCTAATGTATTCTGTACTGTGTGGAAATTTTGGGGAAGGTTTTGGTGCTTTTATTTGGATGATTTTTCGGACTTTGGTTGATGGTGCTGTTTATCATTTCACTTTTTGTAGATTAATGTCTTTCAAGTTCATCTGAAGTTTCTTCAAACATCGACTGAATTGAAAAAACTCAACAATCTCTAAAGTGGTTCCACTTGTATGGGTGTAATGAGGGAAACTTGTCGCGATCCTATTACATGGGGCTCGAAATTTCCCTGTTTTGATCTACCTTCGAGAGAGCCAATGGGCGCTCATTTCATCTTGAGGTACTTTTTGCTGACAAATCATAATTAGGTAGTTCATTATTATGTAGTATCTACTAAATAAGTTTGAATATAGAGTACATACTGTATGTGGGCTTAAGCTAGCTAGTTGAACAAAATTTTGATTCTTTTTAGATTTATAAGAGAGAAAACACCTGATGAAGTAAAATGCGTAAGTTTATTTCCTGTAAACCTCATATTTTTGTAAAGCGTTTTTTAGACCTTCAGGAAGCAACTTCTCGCAGATTCAAAGGATTAGAAGACATTTAATCTCTTAAGCATCAGAAATTAAACCCTTAAAAATCCATTTCTGTGAAATCGTCAAATTTAGCACCTCAGTTATTGGGCGTTGTTCCTCCAGGATAAATTTAAATATTATTTAACAGCCAACCAACACTCAAGTATATTCAACCTATTTCTTTTCCTATTATGAGGTAGCGACAAATTACTATTTATTGCAGAAAAGTTCAAGCTTTCAGTTTATGTCTCTCGAAAAAGGCTCTAGGGAAATGCTATGCGTATTTATGTAAAATATTCAGTTCAATCCTGATCCTTCTGTAAAAAATTTAGGAACATCATTTCTTTAATAAGGGAGAGAGTTAATTTTACTGACTTTCTTGGAAATAATGCTTCAACTGTCATATCACTGTCACGGGACACAATGATTGATCAAAAGGGGTTCGCTATTTGTACCGCTAAAACATAAGAGTAAAATCCATAGTTTCCAATATCTGTTTCAGATCTGAACAGAAATATTAGTATCAGTGAGTCATTGAGTAGTTAGAACTAATTTTGATATGACACTGTACCAATGCTTATTTTCAACAAAAGTAGTAAACGGAAATGAATAATTGAACAGGCTATAATGATAAACGTGAGGAGAAGTCAATGTTTATTGCTTTTGAATTAATGAAAATATATGTGGAGAGTTAGTGTTAGCTTTAAACTGTTTTTCATTTCAGAACACGTACACGAAATATTAGTCGTATAATTGAAGATCTGTAGCTCGAATCTAAAGTAAGATACAGAAAAGTTTCTGGAAGAAAATTTCTTATAATTTGCACTTCCCTTTATTGGCTTCTGTTTTTTAAACTTCTTTTAAATGCAAGATTAATATATCGTCTTCATTTTTGATAAGTTTGAAAGGTTATTCCCGGGAATTTGGGTTCTCACATAAAGAGAAGAACGAGTATATAGATTAGTCACGTATCCAAGAAACATTTGATCAATTTGTCGCAAAATAGTGATAGTGGTAGTTTGCCTTACTGTAAGCAGAGTTTTATTTTTTCGGAGATTTTTGAACTTGGAGTGCTTAGTACTACGATGAAACCTAGAATGAAGCAAGGATCCATATTTGATTGATTTTCATGAAGGCATACTGCATTTATTCTTCCTTGATGATTGTTTAAGCTTATTTTCATTCGCTTTTAAAGGCCAATATGCCATTCAGTGGAACATTGAAACCATTCAAAACAATCTCAACAGTGATGTCGTATGATACGAATAAAATATATTCGCTACCAGTTCTAATATCCGTATAGAGTCGACTTGGGAGATAAGGAGATGTTTATAACGAGAATGGAACGAATAGTTACTTATTTTGATGTATCGAACACTGGATTATTACATTTTGATTGTTAGCGATACCATGCTGTTTTGCCGAACCGTAATTAAATTAAGATTAGATTAAAACGAATATTTCCGCAGTTTCGTTCTATCCGTTCCTACCGCTCAGAGAACAGCTGAGATACAGCTTTTCATAGTGCAAAATTTTATAAAACATAAGAGTTCCCTGAAAATGTAAAGTTGACAGTGCTTTGATTTACGTCTACTAGAACATGCAAAATGTTAAGGATCAGGAAAAGGATCTTTGAGCAAAAATTGGAAGCCATTTTCCTGTGTCTTATTCTGGTGGTCACAGGATGCTATTTTTTCGAATTTCATAACAATTAGTTATGTTACCAATAGATCAATCATTTGTGGATAAGTATGTAGTTAATGAAAAATTATCCATTGTTTACATGCAAATTAATAATAATTTAAACCCTTCGTCTACTATTTTATAAAAATATACCTCTGAAAATCTCATACTACTTGTAGTTAAAGATAAGGCAACTGCAAATCAAGATAAGCATCAAGATGATATAATTATGGCAGTATGTTACAGTACAAGTATTTTCTTATAGCAAACCCTTTTCTTATTTGCTGTTTTATCAATCTCTAGGAAGTGTTGCTCAACTGCTTCATATTCGGATGCCTAAGAAAAGTGAAGAATAGGCAGTTAGCGTTCTGGATCTAATTTTAGAATATTCAATGGCCGATCAGCAGAGAAAGGCCAGAAAATAGGTACATTATGTTTCATAGAAGAGATACACAAGTTTAAAAAGGAGGACTAGAATTTTAGTAGAGTTCATCCACGAGCAGGCGAATATCCAGGAAAGGGAGGGAAAAGGCATGATAACAACCATTCTCTATAGTAGTCTAGTCTAAAGTAGGAGTTTGGGGGAGTGACAGTGCCATATAAACAAAAACCGAAGCTATTTACTTAGCTTACGTGACAAACAGGGAACTGCATACCAATTGCTAAGTAAATACTTAACAAATATATAAAAAACAAGAGATATGAAATTAAACTTCAGACGTGCACTGGGCTGTAATTGATTTGGTCCAGAAATTTTGCCTGAATAAGTGGATGTGGAAGTAACAGCAGCGATGGGACGGCGGAAAACAGTATTCTCACCTCTTATTCTAATCTCAGCTTCTATCCCCTTCCTGAAGGAGATAGAATATGAAAATAAAAGAGGAAATGAGTTAAATTCCACATGTATCAAGGGTTCGATATCCTCTGAAAAGAAAGTAATACTAAATATCAGTACGAAATAGCTAAACAGAATAAGGTGTGATAAAAAAGTATTATCTGAATTTTAGGATTGACCATTGAATGTTAAAATTTCAGAATGCAACGACAGATATGGCTTTATCGAATATTCTTTGCTCGCTTCGGGAAATATATTTGTCCCTCTATGATATCACTGGCATAAGTACTTAACATACATCTTATGAATGGGGAAACTCGTTTTCTGTGAATTTTATGAGCATTATCTATGAAAGTTTTGGTTTTAATTGCTTTCACTAATTCTAAATAACGGGTGCAATTTAGACTTCTAGAATATGTTTCCCTTTGCCTTCATTTCAAGTATCTAATATTGAGCAGTACATAAAAGCGTCCAATCTAATCATTAATTTCTTATCTTTGTCACAGTAGCAGCTTATAAATGGTTTTATAGGTGCAGTTTCTTTAAAAAGTTGCTGTTCGAATTTGTACAATTCATTTCTTCACGACAAAGTTTGCACATTTTATTTCTGATAAATACCGAGAATTTGTTTCGGTTCTTTAGGATGAAGAAACTGAATCCAATCGATTGGAGAGTCCAATGCAAGTGTATTTTCTTTACTGAATATTATTTCATGCCGTCTGTGGGATTGCTTTGTGAATAATCACATAGATTTGAATTATATTTTTAATTTCAAATTTCAAATTATTATGTGCCTGCAATTTTACATAATTCTGATTATAAATTGTTCCCCGACTCAAATGTGTATGAACTTACAGAATCTCCAATCCTTTCGATAATATAATTATCCCATTACAGTCATCATAGCTCATATTACAGCTCCATGGATATTGGCAGGATTTAGATTTCGGCCATATTCCGTTGTTATCTCTCAAGTGCATCAATTCCATTCTTTTTTGGAATGGAAAAATTACGACCTGAGCAGATTAGATAATTATTCTGACAAAAGTTAATGTCTTTGCGGAATCGAAATAAGGAGGATAGTCCTATAATTGGAAAATTTTCAATATATAGTAATATTCCTTCATCAGTGAAGTAAAGGACTTTTTACAGATGCGTATTTGCGACAAAGCATAGAGTCATACGTGAAACTTGCATAGTTTTCGATTTATCACGTGAATATTGTATTGATAATGTTTAATTTATGAAAAAAGCTCTCGGTTGCAATTAGACACATGATTTGTTAATTTTCGGTGACGCCCAAAGTTAGCATCAATGTAGCCAAACGGGAAAAATCTTTGTTGCCTTATGATTTAGATACAATGACAGTTACTAGCCGAAAGAGATGTACTTCAGCATAAAGGGCAGACAGAGGGGTTGTCTTTACCGGACTATTGTAAGGCCAGCCGCGAGATACGTAAAGAAACTTATCTTTGAAGACATAGCAATCTTTTAATAAATTTAAAAGTAGTATTAATAAAAATTAAAGTATAATAGGATAAAATTCCTACCCTCTCCCCGTATTTTTTTGCTTTATCTGATAACAGTGTAACTACATATACAATTACGTTAGACTTTTGGCATCTACCTGATCATTTTTTATTATTTGATTGCAAATAAGTGATAAGTAGTCCTTCGGTTCAAGTTGGAGACCAGGATGGGCTGAAAGAAACTTTTATGCACATAGGTTCCGAGGCTGTACTAGTTCCTCACACCACAGATGTGTGCTATTTACTTTTTTATTTGGCCGAATAAACTGAAAGAGACGCTTCCTATACATACTTTGCTGAACATCATGCAGTGATATCCAAGAAGCCGACAGTAGTGCATCCTGTGAATTCCGAGCGCTACCCATATATCCGACTTTAGGGTTCAGTTTTACATTTATAGAGCAAACTTTTATATAATACAAAAAAATCGAGGATATATTCATATTTCAATTTTAGGGGCTAATGTATTATATAAATGAGTTTAAATAATTGCGATATCACGCGGCTACGTCTTTCTAGAGGCGGTGGCAGACGAATAAAAGAGTAAGTACAGGTATATCATTGACTTATCTTATTGATCTGCTACGCTGTATTTTACCTCTGTTCAGGAAAAAGTTCAACTCTCCGAAAGTAAATGATATATTTTATTCAATATCCTAGATAGACTCCACAAATTAAATTTGTTCTCCATCACTGGGATGCTCAACTTCAATGTTTTTTGTATTACTTAGTGTCCTTTATCATTCATTTGGAAAGCGTATAGCTTTAGATTTTAATCCATGCAGAAAATGTTTTACCTTTAGATTTGAGCGATCTGAAATAGGTATCCAAAAACTAATTAATTTCATCAAATCAGATGTAAGCGTTACTATAATTTTCCTTTTTCAAAACAAAATATTGGGACTTAGTTTGTTATGCGTAATCATCCGCTCCGCTCCCGAAATGGAGAATACTGCAAAATTTGGTTACTGAAATCGAAAAAAATTACTTCATCTGTTTTTGGTCCTTAGTTAACATATTATACACGCGTTTTAGGTAAAGCGGAGCAGTAAAAACACAAGAAATATAGCTTAAGCAGTAAATCATGCAGATAGATAAATTAAAATTATTCTTTTTGATATTTTATTATCAGGAATATTAACGATATGCGCATGGTTATAAACAATATTTTTACTCTAGTTAAGTTTTACATTGAAGATTTACAAGATTAAGTAACTATGCCAGGCTCTACAAAATTTTCAAATGTACTTCTTCGAAAATATCAGAATCTCTCGACGAGGCCCAGGCGATCTTTATTTCCTTGGTACTCAAATTAGCCTTTTATGTCCTTGAAACAAAACTTTTTTGAGTTTATGTTATTTTAGGTACAATTTGCTAGTTTTTAAACTCTCATTGAGCCTTTTTCTGTGCGCCTATCGAAAGTTAAGCCCCATCCGTGAACGTTAATATAAACCGTATCAGTCGAAATATGGTTTCGTGGTCTCAAACCTGTCGATATCTGACAGACACGTTCCATTTATGTTGTTCACTTTTTTAATTCCACATTTCAGAACCTGATCCCAAGTATGATCTAAACGGTAAAATTCTGCTTTCTGAGACCAAATATTGATATAAAACTGTGACAAAGTTTTCTAAATCTCCCAATGCATGTTCTTTTCCAAGTAAGTAGCATTCAAATAATATCGCCAGGAAACTAAAGGTAATTGTAATTTACATAGACTTACTTTATTTGAATATATTTATTGGAAAGCTGAAAACGTTTAGCAAGTATTTTATCCTCAATTATCTTCAATACAGAGTCTATTTCAATAAAATTGGCAAAAACTACTTTCAACTTTTCTTTCTCTCAGTGGAGAATATCAATATATCAACGTGGATTGAATTCTAAAGTTGTAATCTATGATTATGTCAAGTAAAAATAAATGAGAAAATTAGATTTAATAAAATTTGAAACAAACACTTGTAAAATATTTTAAGAGGTATTACTGGGCACCCTGTAGGATATTCCGGGCCAAACCCGATCATATTTTTCAAATATTACAACACCCCACATGTTTAGCCCTTGTAAGATTTTTAGTAATTAAATTAAGCTCTTTTAAAACAATCTAATATTCTATTCTTCTATATTGAGGTTCTTTTTTCAACCTTTTCATTTAATCGTGGTATTATAAGTCAATTAAAGATTACGGATTTTAATAGAAATAAAATTTCTTTGAGGCAAATGTTTTAAGTTTTTTTTGTACACTATTGCATGAGAATAACGAAGGATTAATTTCAGCCGAGAATTTAGATAAAGTAAAAAGCTAAAATATAATATTTTATTAAACAGAGCGACCAACAAAGTAACCTGTTGATTTTTTATCACAAATTTGCGTGAATGAAAATCTCAAGGAAATATATAGGTTATACAAATGGTGCATATAAATAATTTAGTCAACAAAAAATAATAGAGCGTCTTTTTCTACGTTTTAGGACAGAAACTGGAAGACTGATGAAGAAACGAGTAGAAAATTTCTGATATATATCTAACGTTTTTCTGCACCTGGGGAGCTGTGGTAAATAGTAACGTAGTTTTCTATTGTTTTTTGATTCATTAATAAATTTAAAATTAGGTCATGCACTTCATTTTTAGTGTCTCTCGGACCGTTGCTCTTACGCCAAAAGAAATAAAGTCATATGATGACAAATGTTAGAGTAAATGTCTTGAGTTAAAATTTTTTCTGATAATTCTTGTATCAAAAAAAAATATTTTCAACGGTTTTGCGCGATCGAAACAATTCCTTTGGAACTTTTAACGTTATTAGGGATAAAAACCCAGTTTTCAGACCCCATGGCCGTCATTTTGGATTCAAATTTGAATACTTGATCCTTTAGTTGCGTACAGATTGATTTAAAAGCTTAATTTTTGCAGAGTTGAAGTTACTGAGCACCTACCTACTGTAGTTACGTAGTTCATGAGTATCTTTTTAAAAAAGAACAAATTCCTCACCACTCACGTCCAGTCCCTCGAACCGTTCCTCGAAGCTGTCATAGACGTTAACAATACGCAAGTGGCTTTTCAGCTTTTTCGCGATTGCTTTGGGGTATGCAAGATAGGATACCTCCTTCGTGTGGTGCCACCCTCTTGCACGGCGGAGGGCGCCGCTATGTTTGACGCCATGATAGAGCGATGTCTCCGGACAATCGCCGGAGGAGTACTGGACTCGGATATATTCCGAGAACTCCAACTACCGGTGAAACCCAGGACCCTAAGAAACCCACCCTCGGTTTAGGGTTCACATCGGCGAAAAGCATCGCGGGGGCCGCTTTCCTGGCCGCCAGCGCAGCTGCCAACAGGCTGGCCACCGGTATCTTGCCGGCACCCATCACCGATCTCACGACGTACAATGATGCCGTCTGCGCCCACCAAATATGGTCGACCCTCTGCCTGCCCTCACGACTCCTACCCTTTAGTGTATTTTGCTCAAGCAAAACACCTCCGCAAAAGACACTAAAAGAAGCAGTCCATGCGGCAGTTCAAGAAGAGATCCCTCCCGGCGACCAACGAAGGCAAGCTTTCCGGGCTTCTATGGACCTTCCCGGCGCAAAGGAATGTGTCTATTGTCCTCCGTGCCCCGGCCTCAAGACCAACATTGACGCCCGTGAGTTCTCAGTGTGGCTCCAGTACTACCTCCAGGTCCCGCTCTTCGCCCCAGACACGCCATGCCCATGCCCAAACTGCCCTGAGGTCCTCGACTGCCACGGGGATCACCTCATGCACTGCCTGCATGGTGGGCACCGCACCCGACGACACGACCGTCAACTCGTCCTCCTCGCCCAAGACCTGCAGAAGGCAGCCCGTCATCCGGCTATCGAGCGGCGACAGGGGCTTCATCGCACAAGGCCGGATATAGAGGCAATGGGTAGCAACGGAGGAACGGACCTTTTTGACGTCACGTTCGTCAATCCTCTTGCGCCCTCCAATAGGAGAGCGCGTACTTTCAACCCACTCACCTCCCTCAACGCAGCCATCTCCGCCAAACGTAGAAGGTATGAACCACTGCTCACGACTGCTACTAGAGGGAGGCTTGTGCCTATCCCAATATCCACCCTCGGAGGCTGGCACCCAGACGCGTACGCGGTGCTAACCGATGTCGCGCGGAACGTGGACGTTCGAGCGATAGAGACCTATGGGATGGTTAGAGCGGTGCTTACTCAAAGGCACGCTGCTGCCGCCGTCATGTCCAACGCGGCATGCCTGCTCGCCGGCATTGAGCCGGCTCTGTAAGCAAGGTCATTTACTGTAGTGTTACCCATCAGCGAGGACATATCCCGCATAACGTACAGTATTAGCCTCGTGGGTATAACCGACCGCATCTTCCATGCATTAAAATAACCCAAAAATTCCCCCCTTTTTAAAAAAGTATTTATGGGCTGAAAAGCTTTTAAAGTCTGTAATCTTACTGTAAAAAAATTACAAATAGTTTCATCCTCATATGAGGACAAACCGTGCTTTGTGTGAGGAGATTGATACAACGGAAAGATACTAGTAATCACTGTTCAGAGACCAGGGGAATTGTTTCTGTAATTTGGCATAAAATTTGAAAAGAGTAATTTTTATCAGGAAAGACAAAGCAGTAGCTGGCATTGAGCCGGCCCTGTAAGAAATGTCATGTAGTGTTACCCATCACTGATGATTTATCCACCCTAACGCATAAGCGGCCTATATATAACCGGCCACATCTTTTATGCATTAAAATAACCCAAAAAGTTTCCCCTTTCGCACAATTCGCTTATTTTTCAGCCTGAGCAGCTTTTAAATATAAATATTACAACTTCCATTGCAATAAACAATTGGGATTCAGACAAAAGTGACCACGGATATTTACCTTATCCTCACAATGCCAGTATGTACCCGAAATAGAAATGCTGATACCTTTCTTTTAACAAAATTCACCTATTAAACACTCTCATGGTATATAAACTCCACACTTAAATTTGAAACTTCTTCATCCATTATAGACCGCATTCACATACAACATTGCTTAAAGCTTCAGAAAGTAGGCTGCAGAGAGGATACAATAACTGAAAAATATGAAGACAAGACTATTCAGAACTAATGTACAGTGAGAGAAAAAGAGGAGAAAAGATTTACTTTAATAAGCCGTTTCTTGAAAAGAGTGGCAATCACGCAATAAGCGCAATGGGTAATTCTACTACCACCAATATTTATTTTATCTTGAGCAAGTTGGACAAAAACACATATTGCAAATTAAGTACCGATAACTGCAGCGGGTCTCCCATCAAACCAAGAGATCTCATATTAATGAAAGTACCTGTTCCATTTTTTTGTCCGTGTAAGATTCTATCCATCTTTGGGGGATCGAAACGGCAATTTGTAGTTAAATAATCTGTTTATTGGAAATTTCGATTTCTGGATCCATGAAAAAGAGAATTTTGATATACGTCGAGCATTCTAACAATGAAGAGGTATCATTCGTGTAAAAACCCCTAAAACTTAGAGAATGTGTTAATGTCCTAGTAAAGCAGCACTTTGGCACAGTTTTACAGGTTTAGGCCAGAAAGAACTTTAGAGGAGTTTGTGAATTCCCTCTTCGAAAACATGAACTAAGGTAGAAACATCTGTGTTACCAAATGGTTTATCGATTCGATCTATTAATCGTCATATTTCTCGTCCTCTCGTCCTTGGATATTAAAATGATGTAGGGAATGCCATTTTCAAGTAATGAAGTCCTTAAGGGCAGCGATGTGAACAAGAATGTTGCTGACATCGGGCATGTTCTAGAAGGACGCTAAGGCAGCTGGATTGTATCGCGGTGCAAGGTAATTCTGGAATTAATTCATATTTGAGGACCATCATCCCAAAAAAGATACTCGCAAGGATGTATTTATATTGATTCAAATAGGCCAAAAAAAAGTCGCAGTCGTCTCACTGAGCAATTTTAGAAAAATATCTTGAACTCCGAAATATTCCCGGTGTGTATTTTCTTTTTAATGTTAATTGACCGAAAACATCTATCATAGTCTTTTTCAGGGTATGTTGGCCCCTATCAGCCTACAGATTAATTTAAATTCCTTTGGCCACGAAAATTATATGAAATGACGTAATGGTATTGCCAAGAAAACTGGGCATAAACAAATCAATATTAGCCCTCATTTTGTTGCACATCGGATTATTGCCTTACTTTCTTTATTATCTGGTAATTGCTGGTTTTTTTTGACTGACTGCTTAGGGCCCCTCATTATGGAAGATAATCTGTATTGTCCTACTTGCGCAATACTATTTGCTCTTAAAATAAACTGTCACTGTCAGCTAAGGTACACTTTGAACGGCTATATTTGACACAGATCCTCCGCCTAATCCAGTAGTGAATATAGTCACGATTATAACTGTGAAACAAAATGTGTAGGACACCAGAAATTACCTCGAATCCCACTTTCCGATCGGAATTACATTAGTTCTTTCTTGTATTTGGTTAACTGTTTCTTCTCCCGAGAAAATGTTGTCTATTAGACCTTAGATGTCCGTTTTTACTACTTATTCTACATTAAAGTAAACAATGTTCGGACCAGCCTTCAACCTCCGTCCTTCGACCTTTATATTTTTTTGTCTTTTCCCTATCTCCGAAAATCCTGTTCATCGAGCATTTTGGTTTGACTCTCTTTGAGGTGCCTATCACTCGCCGAGTCAAGTTATCTCTTTTACAGTCGCTGCTACAAGATGATATCCGCACTATTCGCTTTCGCATCTCTACTGAGCTGCCACTTCGTTTGCGTTTCTCTGTCTTACTCCCCGAATAGCGCACTCCAGATATCCTCTTCCTCAAAAAATGTTGTGTATTCACATGCTATTTCGCATTTTGGCTTGCGTCTGTTGATTGCACTAAATATAACGACGAGGTTGCCACTGTTTGATGCAAGCGCAATATTCCTTAGTAGATGGCTGCCGAAACAGGGGAGGTGCTTGACGGCAACAATGAGTAGCGTGATGAAAGTGTAATATACCATTCCTTTTTTCGTATATTGTGTCTGTAAACCATTCCAATGTTCTCATATGAGCCATACTTTGTCCTCATACAAGGGTAAATCGAAGACTCATACTGATTAGTTGCATCCTACTTCTCCTCAGCGCCCCTCACTGCTTGTTCCGACCGCCGTAAAATTTCCACCCCTTGACCCATACTGTTCTGGACATCAGCTGACCGATACAATTACTTCGGGCCCGTCCACGTTTACAAAAACGATTTGGGAAAACAGTCCATAATAATCCATCGGTATTTTGTAGTTTCTACTCTTCACTCTTCCGGGAGTGCATCCAACTCCGAAAACTGAAAGGATTACAGTATTGTTGGAAGTTGAGTCTATGGCAGAAGTTAACCCTGTGGAGAGAAGTATTCCAAACTCTGAGAAGTTTAGTAATTGGTGTTTCACCTGTTCCGATAGAAATTCGAGACTGTTAATCATATAGATAAGAATGGTAAAATCAGAGAAGACCTAGTTAATTTCGTGGAGGAAAATGCTATGATGGAGAGAGACTTATTACCAAATCCAAACTTTACAAACTTTGTAGTGGAATTGGTATCAGGGTGACACACTACGAGATAGGCATTCATGCACCCTCATGAAAGAAGATCTAGTCCTCTTCATCGAGATAAATCAAAATTTTCAGTTTGTAACTCCTCCAATTCAAAGGGAAAGGTTGTGATGTTTTTACTGTTGGAAGATATAAATTCGATCCAATTCAAGTGATTGACCACCTTGCCTAGTCAGTTCCGACCACAGGCCTGAAAACTTTGAGAAGCAGGTTCAATTTGACAAATTTAATCTCAGAATTTTGAACTGCGATCCGTCCTCTTCATAAAAGTGAGGCTAGCTGTTAGGAATATTGCGACATCAGGATCAGGACATGTGGTGGCCTTCACAAAAAACATCCCAGTTGTTAGTATATGCCTCTACAAAGATCTTTTGAGTAAGATCGACTCCATGTGTCATAAGAGACAGACATGGTCTCCGAAGAGGCCTTTGCCATGCACAAGTCTATGATTTGTTCAGGACATGGCAAAGCCATCACTTTTTCTCCAAGGGGCCATTGTTATGGTACCGTGACATGTGCGAAGAGTCTGTTTCTCGCTAAAAGTCGAACAAGCAAGCAGCAAATCTCCTCTTCTTGGTGATAGGGGCTGGAAATGTTGGGTGTTTTTACTGTTGGAAGATAAATTGGATCTTCTCCGGTAGAGGGGGAAGTTTTGGGTGTCTTTACTGCTGGAAGATATATTCGATATAGTAGTAAAGTGGCATCAGGGCCTGCATCAATATTTCATATATATGCAAACTAGTATACAAGTTGACTGGGTACAGTGAGGCAGCTTTTCTGTTAGAGTAAATGAAGCCCACGTGTTGCCTCTTGTATATCAATTCCGACGATGGGGTAATATGGAATGAATTGGAAGTGCTGATAAATACATCCATGTCCTGTTCTTTGTAAAAAGGCCACGACACCCAAAGGTGGTAGCCATTGAACGCAGTTGGATGTGATCTGTTCCTATTGAATTTCGGAATGAAGCTCCAGTCGGGACGGGTAGAATCTGTTTGGCAGTAGGTTGGGGAGTTGGGATAGCTTTCAGCCAGCAAGCGGAGTAGCGTCTCGCCACTGAATATAAAACTGATGAAAATGTAATCTATTTTTACTGCACCATCCTATTTTTACTAGAATAGGATGCTCCACGTCGGCCACGTGGTGTTTGTATCAATAGTACTGTCACGGAATAACGCGACACCGTCATGACTCCGTGACGCCGTGACGTGTATTCCGTGGAGTACAGTACATTGTACTTACTGTACAGTACTGTACTTTATGTTTGACAAAGGGCGTACAAACAGAGCTGACAGTGTGTAGTACAGTAGCTGTGCTGGATGGACGGATACGGCGCCGCCAGGCAACCCATGACCAAATCACCGACCTACACATCAGCACCTGCACCGCGTCCCCCAATCGTGGAGGAATCAGCCCCGTTTTCCGATTCTCCATTCCGCGCCACACTCCCCGCGGAAGCGAGGAAGCCATCCCGACGGCGGCAGTCTATTTAAGCGACCAGGATGGGGCGGCATCCTATCTCGTACAAGTGAGACCAGTCGGGTTGACAAGCAGTCGGTGTGTGTGTAGAGGTTGTGCAGAAGGATGCGGTGCGAACGGGGGTTTTCAGTTGTACGTATACTGTTTTTGCAGGTATGTTTTGCATGGTGTGTGATGGGTGCAAGTGTAGAGTCTGAAGCGCAGTGTACTCTCTCGACGGTGGATAGGTTTTACGGGTGCAATTGTGTGTGGTTGCGGATCCGAAAGCATTCGGCATTGTTGAGGAATCAGGTGATTGAGGGCAAGGTGTTGCATGCGGCGATGGAGTTTTGTGAGACGCGGTTTGGTTGGGAGGGTATGAAACGGGCGTGCTGGGATATTGCGGGGTGTAGGACGAATTGTGAGGGGTTGCAGTTGGAGGAGACGGAGAGTGGTATGCGACGCATTGCCAAGAAATATGGCGAGGCCATGGCGAGGTGGGTGGGGTAGGATATTGCGCTTGTTTCCTTGCACCGGTTACTAGAGACCAAGCTCTGTAAAGGAGCGCGAATAGACTACAGTACTCTAGTCATGGTTGAAATAAAGCATACAGTAACCCGCTGTATCCCGTACCAACATTTTAAGCAACAGTATTGTCAAATTTATTGACAGAGGGGCGGTTACCGGCGGTGATATTCCAATTGCCTAACCAGAATCTACTGTACATGGCACACGTCGCCTACTTGCATCACCTACATTTTATTGAGTGGAGCACTTTCTCGCTGACAGCGAATAGTCGCATTACAAAATTTGACTATTGTCAATACCAAATCACATATATACACGTCTGACACGTGTTTAATTGCATGTTACCAAATGTACCAACTAAATATCATTGTCTTTCCCCTCGCTCAGCGGAGAGGTCTTCGGCCTGGTGGCGCAACGGTAGCGCAGTTGACTCCAGATCAAAAGGTTGTGGGTTCAAATCCCATCCGGGTCAGTCCGAGGCGAGTTCTTTTATTGGCTCTGTACAACAAATACATCATGATGTACATACATACTGTACAGTACGGTGCAGTACTGTGAACCCCGGATGACTCAAACCAACCTCAACAGATCCCTACACACTGGCAACGATCCGCGCGAATCACTCTACGTCCCTCCCACCAACCTGCCATTCCGGACAGGTTTGTGTGAGTCTTTGCCACAAGTCTAGCTAGGTGCAACTTGCAAAGATATTCAACCCTCCACTAAAGCCTAAAACTACTATTTTCTGCTGTGTCGCCATCAACTGATTCACGTTAATCATCAATTCCGAACCGTCACCCACCTGCCCGATTTCTTACAGTCACACACCCAGCGCTTTGCAGTCTTCGACCCAGGTGGCCAATCACCAAACATAACAACCATGTTGAAAAAAACTCAAGACCGTTCGAGTCCCCCCTGCAGAAAAAGAATTCCCTCTGAAACACTCGAGAACACAGCCAATGAAATTGCATACAAGTGGAAGACCTGGGAAAATGAAATTACATGGTGTACAGTACTCATACTGTACTTGGTAAATGAATCTTTACTCTTTACTTATCTTGAGACCGTTCGTTTTGTGGTACATGGGGGTTCATTTACTGTGGTAGATATGTGGGTTGGTATCCAGTAAATTTGTACCGGAGCGTAGATATCGTATCATTGTCAAGCCAATTGCGAAACCGCACGATGCGTCGAAAGCTGTGGATGGCACTCCAATCTACCACAAGCTGGAAGGGAGGCCAGCCACCAAACAAGCGGCATTGGAGGTTACTGTCAAAGCGGAGTGCCGCTGTAAAAGAATGCCTCTAACCTTCGAAAACCGTTCCATTGCGCGGGTGGCAACGGTTCTCGCGAGTTCCTTGACGACGGAGAACGCCGCCGGATGCCATCCTCCAAGCGTTGAGATGGGAACAGGAACCAGCCTGTTTCTCCCAGGCAGCTCAGCAACGAACCCTTGGTATTTCCGCTGCTTCTCTGCGTGGGTTGAAAGCCCTGGCTCTTGCGTGGGAGGGAGCGAGCGGGTTGACAAAGGTTACGTCGAAGTAATCCGTGCCACCGGCGGCTCCCATCGCCCTGATATCCGGCCTCGTCCTGTTTTGGTAGTGTAGACGAGGTTCGATGAATGGACGTCGGGCGGCTCTTGCAAGGTCCTTCCCCAGTAAAGTCACCTGGTTGTTATGGCGAGTATTCCGCTCGCAGCCAAAGCGACAATGTAGCAAGTGGTCATTGTAGATATCCAGCATTTCATGGCATCCTGCTTTGGGGCAAGGGGTACCTGGAGCGAATAAAGGGGTTTGGCAAAAGTACTGGAACCACACGGAAAAGTCTTTGCTCTTGATGTGCGTCCTCAATCCAGGGCAAGGTGCACAGTAGACCCAGCCTTTGGCACCGGGGAGGGACATGCTAGCGCGGAAGGCGCGGGTGCGGATGTTTCCGAGCGGCAAGGCCTCTTGCACAGCCATATGAATTGCATTTGTTAGCTTCTTCTGCGATGGTGGGTTGGATGAGCAGAAATTGCTAAACGGAATTCGTTCTGAGGGTCGACAAGAGGCGCTCCATGTGGTAAAGGCGGCTGTAGCGTCCTCGTACTGCGTCAGGTCTTGAACACAGGACGGCAAAGACTTCTCGCATAACTGCTGCGTCGCGGCGCTAGACGCAAGAAACGAAGCGGCGGCGACATCTCGCGCGGAGGAGAGGCCGATTCCCAAGGTCGGCTTCTTCTCCTGTAGTGCCTTAATGGGCAGTTGCAGCTCCTTGAATATACAGTTGTCTAGCATTCCACCCGCTAAAGTGCGGCAGCACCTCTCGATTAAGCTGTCGAAGTATTCGGCCCCTTTCCGCGTACAGGAGGGCGGCACAACTCGCAAGAGGTATCCCACTTTGCAAACCCCAAAGTAGTTGCGCAGTAGTTGGAATGAAGCGTGCGCGTCCTCGATTTCCATGACAGCGTTAAGTAAAGGCTCAAGGGAGTATACATGGTCCAGGAAGTATTGTTCCATGAACGTTTGGGAGCCGACTGGTGCGTTCAAAACCGAAGTACCAGCACTGTATTCCTGCCGCATATCACAGGGGTATGCGGACTGAACCGACGCGGAGGGGGCGGTGGGCCACCATACTTTGCATTTCGAGACTGCCAGATGGAGACCACGACGTTTGGCCTCGGGAGAAGACAGAACCTCGATTACCTTGAGTATATCCTCGTGTTTGGCTACAATGTAGCCATCGTCGTGATACCAAAGCTCCAAAAGCAGTGTCTAACCCTGTGTCCTCGTCGGGGGATCCCGACAATAGCTCTTTGATCTTTAGGGCGATGGGGTGGAGTACGAGAGCGAAAAGCAATCCGCTCAGCGGTTCTCCTTGCTGAGTACCCACAACACTCCGTATAGTCTCGAATCCCGTCCAGAGGAACGCTGGGTCGTTGTTGCAGCAATACAGTACCCAAGGAAGCAACTGGGGAAAGAGGTTCCGGACTGCATTAAAAAAGGAAGCACGGCTGCACAGGTTGAACGCATTCTTCAGGTCGACCGACAAGAGCGCATATTCAGAGCGTGTACCGAACTTGTTCACGATGCGTCGAACACCGTGAACTACTGCATCTGTTCCTGACCTTGTAGCGATACCAACCTGAAGAGGCTGGAAATAGGTGGAGGCCTTCTCATTGACCCGAGTAGCAAGGCAGCTACTAACTAACCGTCGCAAAGTCTCTCCCACTGCAATGGGGCGCGGAGTCATGTCTTTCTTCGCGAGTGGTGTGAGTGGGGCTCCAGCAATCCACGGGGCGAGGGCAGTAGGAGCTTTTCCAGAAGCCAGGACGTTCAGCAGTTCTGTTAATGAATCCAAGAATTTCCCCTGCGAGGAAGATGTGGGTGTCCGTAGAAGCTCTTCGACGTGAGAGGGGCGAAGTCCGGATCCCCCCGGGGCTGAACCGGGTTTGAAAGAGCGAACTGCCCGCAAAACCTCATCCTTTGTGATCGCTGAGATGTCGGGGGGTGCGGAAGGCGGTTCAAAGTGTTCCTCATCCTCCCGGGAAGACCCGTTTTGTTAGCCCCCACCGTCCTCCCTACCTCACTGACCTCCTCAAGTTTTGTTTTCGCTCATCTCGGCGCCCGCGCTGAATTTGGCGCGGGCGCCGGATCTATGTCCGCTCGCATGTCCTGGGGACGGAACAACCATGTCTCAAGATCTCTCGCTGCACCGTTGTTGCTGATGGTTATTTCGAGTGGATTGTCGTCCCGCGCCCCCAGCGCAAGTGGGACGACCTGGGAAAGACGTGTAAGGACGGCTCTTCCACTCGAACAGGTGTTTCAAAGTTCGCTGTTTCCTATCGCTTTTCAATCTACTGTCTTTGTTACAGTCTCCGAAGGGACGTGGTCTGCGCAGCCCTGTCAGTTCGTCGGCAAGTTCGTTCGTCCGGAGTTTTCTTTGTCTTGGTTGTCGTCGTCTGTAAGTTGTCATGCTTACACTAGAAGAAGAAGAAGTTTAATGCGTTCAGTATCTACTGTGGACTGCGCACGTCCTAACTATACGGTTAAGAAGTTTTTCAAGCTGTCTGGATCCCGTATTTAGACGGTGGAATTTTCTTCTAGTTCCCCCTTTTGTCCTTGTTGGAGTGGGTGATGGTTCAGCCGTCGCCTGGAGATGTTCGGTCTTCTAGTGAAAACCATGGGATAGATCGGATATATCTTCCAAGAGTAAAACACCCAAACGTTCCCCGTTAAGAGCTAACTGGATGGACCACATCGGTCAAGTGTAGTGGGGCCCGCGATATGATGGCCATAGCCACCGACGACCACAAAGTGCAACTGATACGCTGGTAGATGCGTGTGCGAATCGTAGCGTCCGAGGTGTGGCATTTCGTGGCTACACGTGGCACAAACTCTTTGATAAATAATGCAGTATCCGGAGAAGGGGCACCGAGGGAGTCGAAAACCAGAGGCTGGAATCGGAAACCTGGGTCGCGGGAGGGCAGAGAGGGGGGACCAGGCGCCTTAACAGCTTGTCCTGTAGGTCCTGGATCTTGCGGTGGTGCGTGAGGGCGGTAGCCCCACCGGCGACTTGCGTCGCTTTGGTGATGGAGGTCTACTTGAACGGTGACGTCACGGCAACGTCACATGCGATGGGTCGGTCTGGTACGTAGGTCAGCTTCAGTGTCACGAGGGGGATGCACGAGGAGAATGTCAGCGGGCCTGTAGTCTGTCCCGGGGAGAAGAAGGCCGGCGGCGCGGAACACGTGCCACGCGAACACATTGCGAACGGAGTTGTGGCGGTGAATGCGCCCAGACTCTGAAACGCAGCGGTCGGCGGCATGGTCACCGTGGACATCCATGTCCTGCTGGCAGTGGTGGCATTTCAATGGCACCGAGTCTGTGTAGAATGGGAGACCGCGGTGCCGGCGCAACATGATGCTCCAGTGTGCCGATGACACCTTCGTCGCAGTGGTGGGGTGGGCCCATAGGAACGCCGCCTCACCGGTGTTACGGAAGGCCAAGCCTGGAATCCGGCGACGTGTGGACGTGTCGGAGTTGCAGCTAGGATGAGGCACTCTCTTCCATATTTCATCCTCCCAAAACGCCTTTGCCCTGGCTTCTTGCTGCGCCCGATTTAGATGAGATTGCAGGTTGATGGGCATGGCGGCAAGGGAGGCGGGTTCAAAGGGGCCTAGGTCGGTGGCAAACGGGTCACCTTGGATCTGTCGGACGAAATCGCGCAGGGGCCGGCGTGCCTGGTTGACGAGGAAGTATCGATCGCCCCGTGCCTGTTTCCCAAGGACGGCGACGGAGCAGGGTGTTGCATGGTCTGCGGTGCGTAAGCGGGCTGGGGCAGCGTCCAGGATGCTGGCGGCGACAGCTGCGTGCAGTGCAGGGCCAATCCTTGAGAACCCGTGCCCCTCGAGACGGAGGGGGAGGGAAAAGGTTTGGGTGTTTTACTCTTGGAAGATATATCCGATCTATCCCATGGTTTTCCAGACAACCACAATCGACTAAAGGGTATATCGACACAGTAATGGGGAAGGAACTACGCTCCCTAAAATGCTACCTTCAGGCCAGCCATCAAGCAGGCAGCATTGGACATGACGGCTGCTGCGGCGTGCCTTTGCATCAAAACCCCCGAACCTTTCCGTACGTCTCCAGTGCCCTCACGGCCACGTTCCTTGCCACGTCATTTAGCACTGCACATGCATCCGGGTGCCACCCTCCAAGAGTGGAGATTGGCACAGGCACGAGCCTACCTCCGGTGGAGGTCGCGATAAAGGATTGATATCTTCTCTGCTTTGCATTTCGCGCTGCATTCAGAGAGGACATCGGGTTGAAGGCCCTCACTCTCCTGTTGGAGGAAGCGAGGGGATTCACGAAGGTAACATCAAAAAAGTCGGTCCCTCCGCTGCTTCCCATTGCCTGGATGTATGGTCTCGTGCGGTGGAGACCATGGCGTGGCTCTACGACAGAATGACGAGCATCTCTTGCCAGGTCTTTCGCGAGAGGGTTTCTTGGCGATCATGTCGGTTGATCCTGTGGGCTCCATGCAAGCAGTGCATGAGATGATCGCCATGTACATCGAGTGTCTCCGGGCAATTCCTTTTCGGGCATGGCGTGGCAGGGTGAAAAAGTGGGACTTGACAGTAGCATTGAAGCCACACCGAGAATTCTCGAGGGTCAATGCTTGTCTGTAGTCCGGGGCATGGGGGACAATACACCCATTTCTTAGCTCCCGGGAGGACCACAGACGCGCGAAACGCTTGCCTTCTCGAATCCCCAAGAGGAATTCGTTCTTGCACTGCTTCATGGATTTCGTCAGTCAGCGTCTTTTGGAATGGTGTTTTTTGCGAGCAAATTACACTGAAAGGGATAATCCTAGACGGCAGGCAAGAGGTCGACCACCTCTGATGGGCGTCTGCAGCTGCTTCATATGTTCCTAGCTCCTTAACAGGAGTTGGGAGCAAGGTCTTGCAAAGCTTGCTAGGTGATGAGCTAGAAGCCAAGAACGCCGCGGCCGCGATGTTCTTCGCGGAGGTGAGTCCGATCCCAAGAGATGGTTTTTCTTGTCCTTGGGTGTGACCGGCAGCTGGAGTTCTCGGAATACTTCCGAGTCCAGTACTCCTGCTGCCAATTTTCGAACACAATCCTCCATCATCCTGTCGAACTCTTCCGCTCCTTCTCCCTTGCAAGACGGGGGCACTACTCGCGACAAATAGTCTACTTTGCAAACGCCCAAACAGTTACGCAGTAGCTGTAATGCCACTTGCCTATTCTCAAGGTCAGCAATGGTCTCGAGGAATGGTCTGAGAGATGAGACATGGTTCGTAAAGGACCATATGGGGTATTCCTTAGTACCGACGGGGGCGTTCAGGACGGAAGTACCCTCGCTGTAACCTTTCTTAATCCCGCCTCGGTAGAGACTATGTACTGACCCTGGAGGGGTTGTGGGCCACCAGACGGTGCACTTCGGCAGCGACAAGTACATTCCTCGGCTTTTAGAGTCCACGGAGCGAAGTACTTCGATGGCTTTGACGAGTTGGTCGTGGCGCCCGATAATGTACCCGTCATCGTGGTACCACAGTTGAAGTAAGAACTTTGCCAAATCTCTGTTCTCCCCTTCCTCTGAACGGGGGAAACGTTTGGGTGTTTTACTCTTGGAAGGTATATCCGATCTATCCCATGGTTTTCCAGACAACCACAATCGACTCAAAAGCGTATACCGAAACCGTAATGGGAAGAGTTCTTGTATTTTGAGGATAATAGGGTGCAGCACCAGGTCGACGAGGAGGCCTCCAAGGTTGTCTCCCTGTTGGGTCCCACAGACGCTTCTTATTGTGTGACTACCTATCCACAGGAATGCGGGCTCGTTTGCATAGAAATATGAGACCCAAAGCTGGAACTCTGGAATAGATGTCTCACCGCTATGAAAATTGACCAAATATTTTAATCTCTATCCCGGTGTCCTACAGTGATGCTGAATTGTGGAACAATATTTTTCAATTGAGGCCCACAATCTATATTTATTGTGAATCATTAAGGAATAATTTTATCTATATACACTGGCGTTATTTTATGCTGAATTCAGTGTGAAATAATTTTTATGTCCAACAGTTGGGTTTTTATATTAAACAGGCTATAATTATTGAATATATTCCACCAAAAAATTATTATCTGGATGGTTGCTTACCTGGAAAATACTGCAATAATTATTGCTGAGCCTGAATTATGTCTACCAAAATTATTGAACGCCTCACCTGATTTTTGTAGCAGGTTCACCCTGGTGTAGAGTATAAGTAGTCTCGGTTGTTAGAAATATTTTTACATCCTCGAGCTATCGAAACATTCCCCTCGATCACCTACCATTAAATTTTGTTTTCTATTCATTACTCATTTTATGTCCAATTGCGGCATTTATTTATTTATTCAAGTTGGAACTATTTATTATCATTTGGATCTACCTATCCCAATTATTTTGCAACCGCAGTCAGAAAAGCGGGTCTGCTGCACATATTAAAAGCGTTCTTGAGATCGACAGTCAATAAACCGTATGCTAGGTCACTGCCGTACTCCTGAACGACTCGTCGGATTCCGTGCACGACTGCGTCGGTACCTGACTTTATGGCGATACCCACTTCGAGAGGTTGGAGGTAGTCTGCCGCCTTCTGGGACACTCGCTTCATTAAGCAGCTACCGACCAACCTGCGCAGCGTCTCCCCAACTGCGATTGGGATAGGCGACATGTCCTTCTTCGCCAACGGGTTAGTGGAGCACCAGCGATCCAAGGAGCGAGAACGGCTGGTGCTTTTCTAGTTGCCAAAACATTAACAAGTCTCGTAAAAGCTGCCAAAAAGCCTGAATTCCCCGATGAGGATGTACATCTTAGCAATTCTACCAGGCGGCAAGGCTTTAGACCTGAGCCTCCGGGAGAGGATCCTGGATTAAAAGCCCTGATAGCGCCAAGGACTTCGTCTTCAGTGATCGGTCAGAAACGGTAATTGGTAGAAGATGTTTTACTTACTAGAGTTGTTTCATCAGGGGCCTTCTGGGAATGTTTATCGATAAGGGCATCGATTATATCACTGGTAGCTGGTAGAACGCCTAGCGAGCGCAAAGCTTGTGCAACCTTTCCGTACGCACCTTCTTTGGCCAGTTTTGTCGCCCTTTTTATATTGACCCTGTTGCTGGTCCGAAGTGGAACGAGTTCGTGCCGTGCGGTGTTTGGGCTGATCGAGTGCTTGCGCCCATAGTGTTCTAAAGTGCCCCGCGTTCCATAAATCTATTCTTTCCCCATTTTTGTCCGTAATAGAGTGCCACCGGTATTCACTGGAGCAGGAATCTGACGAGTAAATGTTCGTAAGCATAACAGCTGGGAACAGAAATATTTTTGTGAGCGCCTGAGTTGCTCGTGAATTATCAGCAAGACTAGCGTTCACTGCATGGTCCATCGACTTGGCATACGTCTCAGCTAGACAACCGCGGAACTTGGTCGGTATATGCGACATGACTGGGGTGTGAGTTGTGAAGATCTCTTTTAGAGATGGCAGAGACTTTTCAGAAAGATCGGGGGTTTGAGACGCGATGTTGGGCCTCTGGTTTGGAGGTGCGGGAGCTGGGTCATCTGAAACCGGTACCAATTTAATGTAGTCGACCTCCTCCAAAGGTATGTGCTCCAGGACAACCTGATCCATTCCAGCGATTCAAAACTGTTCCTCCGCCAACTTTCCGCGATAAATTACTGCTTTTTCTCTCTGATCGGGCTGCGAATGTCTAGGAGGGGGAGACATGCTTGTTCCCAAGGGAAAACGTTTGTGTGTTTTACTCTGGGAAGGTATATCCGATCTATCCCGTGGTGTTCCCAAGCGTCGTTGGTGAGCGGGACATTATGCAGCGTGCCGTAAGCGGCTCGCTGCAGGGAGCCGAACTCCCTTGCAGTCTCCGCGGCATGCTGAGGGTCAGCAAGCCGAAACGCGTGAGGCACCCGGCATGCGGATGCACATAAGCGATGCATGTGGAAGCGGGCCCTGGGTTCTTGGACCCCTTCCAGCAGCACCAGGGTGCGACGGCACCCCTCTACCTTGCTGCGTAAGAATGTTTTTCGTGAAGGCAACGTTACCCAACGGGGCCCCGAGGAGCTCGAAACCGTTGCCGGCGCATTCTGCAAGCAGGAACTCGGCCAGGAAAACAGCGCGGTCAGCTGGCGAAGAGTGTGGCCAGGAGATGCGTGTCTTTTGATGGTTAATATACAGACCGTAAGACGGACCGTAGAGCGTGAGGACCGTAGTGCTCGCCGTAGGCCCTCAAGTGACCCAATCATTGTACGGTCGTCGGCGTACCACTGACTTACAATGATACTGATGTGCGCAAATTCGCACACGAAAAAAATCTAGATGAGGACCATGATTGTATACAGTATCGGAATTGGGAAGATATTTTTACAGTTTTTGAATTTGCAAGATATTTTTAATTTGGGTGAGTGTGGCAAATTCGTCGGTTGATTTTTTCATTTTAGGACACGCTGTCATAGTAGATGTCAGTACAGTTCCAGGTTGTGGGTGATACTACAAGTAGCTCTGAAAGGTCTATATAATGGCCACATCAATTCCCACCCCTGGCCGATGGGTGGCTGGCATGGTATGGCACCTAGATATTTACCTTGAGAAAATATCTCCTAATAGTCTCTCTGGTTCACACGATTACCGTGAATGCATTTTGTGGTTATTAGTATGCTTGTTTGAGACTTTTGGGTAGCCAAAAGTCTATATAAGCCGAGTAAACTGCTTGCTTTAGTGGAGGTGAAGCAAGTTGGCAGACAACTTCAAGCCAAGTCCCGAGTAGTAGGAAGTTGAGAGTCAACTTCAGACCCAAGAAAACTTTTTCTTACGCTAGTCGCAGAGCGTCGGTGGTAGACCCTGCCCCTTTTATACTTGCTTTTAGCTTTCTCACCTCTCATCTATATACACTACCTTTTGTTCGTTCAACAATACCACGGTAGCACTTTTGTCGCTCGCAACACCTCCTTCTCAGGGTAATTGGTTCTGAGGATCTCTTCCCCCGCCGATTTACCCCTATCAGATACCCTCCTCATCGGCGACTCGCCTGATGAGCGGTTTTATCGCCAACGAGAACAACAGCATACTCGCAAGGTCCCCTTGCTGGGTTCCATAGGCGCTAGAAATCATCGCCAGCTCCCGGTTTGGGACGATTAGCGGTGGTCGGGATCGACCATACATCATGTTTGCGAATCGGGCAAGTGAGTGGGCACGGGATGGCAGCATGCCCTGCATTGCTCGCCGATCGACGCAGTTGAAAGCGTTTCGGGGATCAATGAGGACGGTGGCAACGTTTGGACCCGACGACACCCTTCGCAGCATCGTGCGAATGTCATGGACGATCGCATCCATGCCTGCCTTGATGCCATTGGCAGTTTGGAAGGGGGCATAAAATGCACGAGAGTCATCAATCGCCGACGTGAGCAGCGTCTTCGTGACCAGGCGCCGGAGGACAGAGCCGACGGCGATGGGACGGATCTTCCCAGGCTTGGGCTGTAGGGGGAGGAGTGTTGCTGCGGAGAGCAGGGGAAGAACCGAATCGGGGAGGTCTCCCTTTGCTATTCGATTGACCAGCTTCGTCAGAACTCCGAGGGCGTCCGGTCCGGACCCGCGGGGATGCCCGCAGGATGCGACGCGCTGACTGCGCAACAGCGGCTTCCATGAGTTGCGGAGGAGGTGGGAGGCTTTCCTCGGGAAGCGGGGCGATGGGCTGCGGCGGCGACGGGTGAAGTTCAAGCAGACGCTGGATGGTGGTAGGCGAGTTAACGTCGGCACACGGGGCATTGTGAAGAGTCCGCATCGCCTTGCCGTAGCGGGCGTCAGCGCGGAGAGCTTCGGCTCGCCGGGAGCGTTTGGCGTTGTCGGATGAAGCAAGTGTGCGAGCATCGGGCAGTGTTCGATAACCCACTCGGCCCGGTGGTGATGGGCGTTGACAGCATCAGCCCATAGGGCGCCCCATTGGGAGCCGGTGTGAGCCCGCCGGAGCCGTTCCCTGAGCGCGGATCGTTGACCTTGGACGGATCTCCACCCTTCCTCACCCCCAAGGCTGCGCCGCATGACAGCAGTGGGCATCATATGAGGGTGAAGAAAGGCGCGATGTGTAGCTGCGTCACCGCTTGCGTTAGCAGCGGCTTTGGCCAACTTGATAAAGAGAGGGGTGACCTGGCGGAGACATGCGGAGGGGATGTCCTGGAAGATGTCCGCCTCACGGTACGGCGTGCGTAGGGCATCGTAGGGGGTCGGCAAAGGGAAAGATGACGGGGAGGCTGAGGACGCGATCGGCGATTCCATGGCAGGAGTTATTTTGAGTGTCCCTCAGCGCTAGTCGCCGCCGGGGGAACCATTTGGCTGGCTTGTGCCGGGGTGTCCTTGTGCGGGGGAACCGCTGGCACCACCTCCTCCATGGCATGAGTAGGCCCCGAGGGCTCAGCAGGTTTGGGGGCCTGCTGGGCACGGGCGGGAGTAGCTTTTTCCTTGTTCGGGGGTTCCGCCTGCACCTCCTCCTCCATTGCCTGCGTAGGCACGGGGGATACAGTAGGGTTGGGGCGGGAGATTGCATCAGGGTTGCGGGACTGCTGGGCGCCGGCGGGGGTCACGGGTGTTGTGAACACCATTGCAGGATCCACGCGGGCGATGGCCTTGGCTGTGGATGCGTGGGAGGACTTCTGTTTGCCGATGGCCCCAGTGCAAACACGACGGCGGGGCCTGGGGGTGGAAGCGGCGGCCTTGGGCGGGGGCCGCGGGGCCAGGGCGGAGGTCAACCGCTCTGCCTTCGCTATTGTAGGCTCCTCGGCGGCAGGTCCCGCTGGGAGGTCGTCTTGACAGGCCGGGGGGATACCCTTGGTTGGGGCCACCATGTTCTTCTGGGCGCCCTGTTTCCGGGGCTGTCTGGCCTGGCGGCGTAAGGCCGCGATGTCGTTGATATGGCCGCGGAGGACTGAAGCGAAGGCCTGAAGGGTGTAGGGGTTGGCCGACCGGCGCCCAGCGCGGCGGACCGCGTTGTGAAGGAGACGAATTTCCTTTAAGCGGCGACTCTGTATTCCACCGGCACTGAAAGCATCGAGGGCCTTCGCTGCCGCGGGAAGGGCGAACACTGAGTGCTTTAGGCCAGAGAACACTGCCTTCAATTGGGTGAGAACGGCCTTCATGTGGTCTGCCCCCGACGCCGGAAAGTAGACGTATTTCCACTTGCCGACGGAGGGGTTATGACGTGGTTGGGGAGGGTAACTTCTGCCCGACGTGCAGCTTCCAAGGGAAACCCCTGGGTATCCTCTGCTGACAAGAATGAGAACCCCTGTCCGGGGGCGAGGGCAAGGTGCATGAAAGGGGGCGGCGTGGGCGGCCTTTTCTCCGCCTCCCCCGTGCGGGGATCAAGGCGCGCAGGAGAGCGAGTGACACCGGCGAGCAAGCAACGTGCGCTTGCAACTGCAGCGGAGTTCGGGGTCTCAGGCGTTTGGCCAATGAGGTCGCACGCTTGGGAAAGTGTGAAAAGCGGCTGGCCAATGGGGGCGTCGGGATTCGGAAAATCGAACTTTACGAGGGGGGTGGAGGGCGTTGCAGCAGTAGGACGAGACGCGGCCACAGCGGCCCACGAGGGGCCCGCAGCGATGTCCAAACCGGGTGGGGCGGGCACCTCGGCGTGCGTGGGCGGCTGCCCCGGGGAGATGTTAGAGGAAGGGGAAGGTGGCATTCGGAGAAGGGGGAAAGTGAAAACAGCAAGAAAGAAGGAAAGAAAGAGAGTTGCCAATCTATAACAAACCTAAAAAATTGAGCGTGAATCAAACCACAGTACAGTGCGGGACAAAATGATAGCCCACCCCTATCTTTGAGGCATGCTCCCTGAAAAAAACTTCCATTTAACCCTTTTTGAGAATCGTTTAAAGTGCAGAGTCGGCATCAGAAATAAATACCTCCCTTCCACCTTCTGGTAGATTGGAGTTCCATCCACAGCTTTCGACGCATCGTACGGTTTCGCAATTGGCTTGACAATGATACGATATCTACGCTTTGGTACAAATTTACTGGATACCAACCCACATATCCACCACAGTAAATTAACCCCCCATTTACACAGAAATAAATAGAAATGGCAAGTTTTTTTCTGTTTAAATGGATGTTTTTTTCAGGGAGTATGCCTCAAAGATAGGGGTGGGCTATCATTTTGTCCCGCACTGTACGTAATGTTCCTGCTAAGAGCAATCGCAGACTAGTACTACTGTAAAAAGGGTAATCACTTCCTGTACATACCCTCAGAACGGAGGTTCTCTGGAATACACTGTACACAATTTCAAGTTGCGGCCTAAGTGTCGCTCAAAACTCCTTCCAACAAACAACTGGCGTTATTCTGGACGAGTCTCGCCGCGTGACGAGCGAACAATGTTCGCTCCGCATCAGCAATCGGAATGGCTGCCCGTGCGGCAATACCAGTCGCAACCCGGTTGGCGAAGTCCCGAGCGGAAGGGTGCCAGCCCCCCAGCGTGGAGAGTGGAAGCACAATGAAGCGATCCCCAGGACCATTGGAACGTATTAACTCGGCAAAGCGAGTTTCCTTGCCCAGGCGAGCATGATTAAGGGGCTTGAGTGGGCATCGCGCCAGGGAGGGAAGGCGGGCGGGGGTCAGGGGATGGATAACGGTTACGTCATAATAGGTCGTGCCCCGTTCTCTCCAAGCGCCTTGATGTCGGGCATGAGTCTGTTCCTGCCAGGTAAGCTAGCTAAGAAACCCTGGTATTTTCGTAGCTTGTCCGCATGGGCTGCGTTCAAGCTGGTAAAGGGGTTAAAGGATCTCATTCTGAGGTGAGAAGGGGCCAGCGGGTTCACGAAGGTCACATCGAAGTAATCGGTACCGCCGGTGGCGCCCGTCGCCCTGATGTCCGGCCTTGTTTTGTGTTCCCGTGCGACCGGGGCTCGACAGCAGGATGCCTTGCGCCTAGGCTCAGGTCGTTACTTAGTAAGGTGACTTGGTCATCGTGGCGGACGATCCGTTGCGCTCCGTACCTGCAGTGGATCAAGTGGTCGCCGTGGACGTCCACGGTTTCCGGACATCCGACTCTTGGACAAGGGGTTCCTGGCTCGAAGAGCGGGGCTTGGCAATAGTATTTGAACCACACCGAGAAATGTCGTGTGCCTATTGCGGTCTTCAAACCTGTTGTGGGAGGGCAATGGACCCATTCCTTGGCACCTGGGACACTCATTGAGGCCCTGAAGGCCTGTGTGCGGCAATTACCCACCGGAAGCTCTTCATATATTGCAGCATGGACTGCGTCAGTATTGATGATATGACCTCCTGCATTTTTCATTGATTGTGTTTCTATATCCTTTTGAGTTCTGAGACGACCGTTCACCTGGATTAAGATTATTTTCTTTCTCTGCTGCACTTTGACGATTTCGTGTACAAGTTGGTGCATCTGTATTCATGTTTGCTTTACTCACTGTAGGCATTTTCCCTCTAGTACAAATATGAAACTCTTTTTACTGTCTCTGTAAATTCGGAAGGCTGAGATTTGCCCGAAAGTGCTTTTGTCCTTTTGTCCCAGCATCTTGAAGTACCGTAATACTCACTTTCGGTGTGATTGTTCAGACTATTGTTAGTTATGGGCCCAGGCCTTAACGCTACAAACTCTCTTCCGAGTCGCCCGCGTTTCTCGTGGGAAGCGAAATGCCCACCATGGACCGAAGGGAAGGGAAATCAAGAAAATACAAGAGCGCTGTAATGGACTGGAAAGAGTTTCATGAATCTTTGCCGGAGAATAGCTCCAATAAGGTTGCTATTACCGTGCAAGGTATTGTACTAAAGTCTCAGTTATATGGCGAGGCTGCTGATTTGTGTTCAGAGCTCTCGATGAGCAGCTGAAAGACCAAAATGGCGTTCAGCTCATCATTGATGTTGTGTACCAACGAGACTTTCTCTCTGTCATCAGTGAGGCGTATGAAGGCTTTCATCGCTTGCTAAACACACGCGGCAACAACAGTGAGTCCTTGAAGTCTTTTGCGATTCGATTCTCCGCCGCTGTGGCGAAGTTCAACTCGATGTCTACTACCACAAAGTTGCTGCAGTGTATTACAGCTCTCATGCTTTTGAGCAATGCTGCTATTGAGTACTCGCAACGTGTATCTTGTCTAAACGCCGCTGCACCCATTGGTACTGTATTCACCGACCAATCGTCAAACGACGACTTCTTGAAGGCGGTGACGTACAAGCAGTTGGCATCGGTAGTCAAGCAATGTGAGAAGGCTCCAACTATGTTGCCCCCTAGAAATGGTGCTCTATCATCCAGCTCTGCTAGTGCTTTCTCTAAAAAGTCTTATCATGGACGCAGTAACAACATGCGCTGCCCTTACAATGCCCCACTGAAGAAAAATCCGTGCCACATGTGCTCCAAGTATGGGCACTGGAGGGATAGCCATGACTCTGATAGCTCTCTCAAAGAAGGAACAAAGTCCTTCGACACTGCAGAGGAATTTGCTGCTTCTATTAGCGGTAGATCCTCTGGATATGGCGGTAAGAATGGCTCAGCGAAAAAGAAAACTGTTTCTTTTAACAATGCTGTGTTGACGAGCGTTAACTGTGGAAGCTTTACAACGGATCACTATGGAGAAGCTCAAACTTAACGTCCCTAGTCGATAACGGTACATCTTATTCTGCTATTGGCCATGTTGAGCTTATGCTGCTGCGCAATCATCTTGGCCTCGATGACAAAGTTTATATTGAGCCCATTCCAAACTCTCTCCACGGATATACACACTGGCAGTATGGAGTTGGTAAGCATTCCAGTGACGCTAGCCCTATTATTGGTTCTGTTCCCTCATTGCTCGCACGGACAGCGGCCTTGAGGTCACTATCATACATTTAGTTCTGGATGGCTCTAGTCAATGGGTGATTGGCAAGAACGTGACGCGTCATTCTGACATTTTGCATTCCGAGCGAAATGCTTTGAAGATTATGGTAGAGGGGAGGCCTGAATATCTTTCACTTTTGGAAAGCAATCTCCTCAGTTACTTACCCATCTCCGTATTTGAGTCGCAACCCGCCAATGAATCAGTGTTGTCTTGCCTCAGTGGCAGTATACACAATGACTGGCCTTGGAAAAAGGTCAAAGAAATCGTCGATAAGGTACATCGTCATGTCTGTGGACATGCGTCTCTCAGAGATATTCGCCCACTTCTTGAGCGGAACAATCTTTGGTCTGACACCGTTGCTGATTATGTGCATCAGCTGATTGAGAACTGTGTCTCATGCTGAGCTACTGCTCCCCAGCAGCCCAGCCGGAAGGTGTCCATATCCTCTCTGTCTCGAAATTTTAATGAGGTTGTCTGTATAGACCACTTTTATCTCGATGAAGTGCTGCTACTGCACTGCATGGACATGGTGACAAGATTCTCCGCTGCACATTTAGTAAATTCTACAGCGATTGATGACGTAATATTTGGGTTTGAGGCTTGTTGGCTAAATCAGTTTTGGTTACCGGAGTCTATTAAGGGGACAAGGCATTTGCAACTGCTAGCTTCAAAAAGTATATGGATGAACGTTCCATTTCCTTCAGGCTTGTACCCCCAACATGCATAGCAAGAATCCTCTCGAAAGCAAGCACGGTATTATGAGGAGCATTTTTCTAAAGCTCATAAATGCCGAACCCGACACCGCTGCTGACCTACATGCCTGTCGCGCAGTGGCCATCTCGAATGATCTCTACGGCAACGATGTTATGTCATCATATGAGCTTGCCAAAGGATTCACGAAGCCACTGACCGATGCTGATTCACAGGCCATCCCCGATGATGTTATAGAAGCTCATGAGAAACTGCAAGCCAAGCGAAAGCTCGCACTGATTCTCAAATCGAAGTCCACACGAGAAATTAGTGTGGCTGCTGGAGATATGATAGAAGTCTTCTCTAAGACTGGTATGGTAAGACTGGAACTTGGTCCATGCCGAAGATTGTCCTTTCTGTGGACTCTAAAGCACGCACTGTACTAGTGCCAGCCAAAGGTGGCAAACGTGCCATTGTATCCTTGGAAAATATTCGTCTTGCTATGCCTACTGACTCCTTTGCCAATGCAGTTCAGACTGCAATTGATGAGGTCGAAACTACCCTTGACGATGTCTTGGTCCCTGAAGAAAAGGGTGAGCATCTACATAAAGAAAGTGCATTTCAGACGACGCATGATGATGCAGACTTAAGTGATGAGAAAAAACTTACCTCTAATTGTTTACCTAAGAAAGACACTGTAAAACGTGGCGATCGTGTGCTCGTGTACTGGCCTGATGACCAAGCACACCATGCTGGAACTGTCAAACACTTGCACCGTGATGGTTGCGTTACTGTGAACTATGACGACGGAGATCAAGAGCGCCTAAATCTTTCTGAGGAGAATTGGCACTTTGGGAGTACCACTATGTCTACCAATGCTTCACAGACTGTATCTAGTCAGTCAAATGTGCCATGTGTCGTTGACGAGGAGCCTAATGACCTGAAGCTCCTGAATGAGCACTTTGTAAACAAGAGCTTCATGAAGCATCAAGCTCAGGGGCTCGAGCAGTACACCCTCAACAAGTCGTACGACACCGAGGAGACTAGCTTTCTCAAAACTGTCAAAGTTGTTCCCTATTCTGGCGTGCGGAGCAATGCCAATATAGTGAACATCCATGTATTGTATAAGGTTAAAAAGAACGATGATGGCTCTCTAAAGCTTAAAGCTCGAATAGCACCCCATAGCAACGAAGATGACTTGAAAGACCATTTGACATCAGATTGTACCACGTGTCCACCGACTGGACTGAGGATTGTGGAATCAATAGCCTCATTGTTTGGGTGTAAATTGTTCAAGGCGGATGTTAAAACAGCTTTCCTTCAGACTGTAATTGCTGCTCGTGATATGTACGTCAAGTCTCCTCGTGAGAGCAAGATGCGATCGACGCATTTGTGGCTTTTGCTTACTGCTGCATATGGGCTTGTAAATGCGAATGCCAAATAGCAGATGAAGTCTGGCGAGTGCTTTCTAAGTCTTGGTTTGGTGCAGTGTCAGCAGATCCCGCAGCTCTTCTACAAGCATGCTGATGGAAATCTTGTACTTGTCGTTGCAAAGATTGTTGACAACATCTTGGCGGCTGGTGAAAATAACAATGCGAAGTCCTTTCTTGAGAATTTCAATAGGTCATTCAAGTTGGGTACTATATCGAGTGGTCCTGGTGCTCTAGGCTTCTTTGGTATCAATAATATTCAAGATGAAGACTTTACTATCCGCACTGATGCTGATGACAAGCTCAGTGCTCTGACTGAGCATTCCCTGACACGCCAACGCCGTAAGCTCCCCAACGAGCAATTGAACGAACTAGAAAGGTCCTTCTTCGCGTCTACGAACAGCTCTCTTGGCTGGATCGGTACTGCTGCTTCTCCCTTCTGTTCATTCTATGCGTCATATTTGCAACAGAATGCTCCCAGTACACGTGTATTTGACCTTGTGGAACAGCGCTACGTTGTACGCAAGCTGCAGAAGCTTGGGACTTCTATTGGCTATTCGCGCCCAACTGATAATAAGGAATATGAGCTGTCTCTGCTCACATTTGCAGATGCTTCTCGTTCCGATACATATGGGCAGCTTGGTGTCATTGCTGGACTATTGGTAGGTGATCTCGCTCATAACTCTATATTCCACTGTTAATCGTGGATTTCTCATAAGTCTAAGAGACCTGTCAAGTCGGTACCTGCTGCTGAAATTCTGGCCTCTTCTGAAGCTATTGATGAGGCTAAAGGAATTGCTCATGCTTTATCTGAGATTCTAATATTGAACATTAAGGTTCATCTTTGTGTTGACAGTAAGGATCTATTTACATCCTTACCAACACAACGTAACTCTATAGATAGGTCTATTAGAGATGATGTCGCAGGTATCAGGTATGAGTTTCAATCTGGAAATGTTGATCGTATCACCTGGATACCTGGCAAGATGAATCTAGCCGATGTGCTCACAAAGAAAGACTCGCCTTTGACGGAAGCTTTACATCTAACCCTCTTCACTGGAAGACTCAACATCTCCTTTGAAGATGTCGCCGAAACCAAGTCTACTCAGAAGTACCTTGGTTAGAAAAGAGAAGGAGTAGTGATAATATGACCTCCTGCATTTTTCATTGATTGTGTTTCTATATCCTTTTGAGTTCTGAGACGACCGTTCACCTGGATTAAGATTATTTTCTTTCTCTGCTGCACTTTGACGATTTCGTGTACAAGTTGGTGCATCTGTATTCATGTTTGCTTTACTCACTGTAGGCATTTTCCCTCTAGTACAAATATGAACTCTTTTTACTGTCTCTGTAAATTCGGAAGGCTGAGACTTGCCCGAGAGTGCTTTTGTCCTTTTGTCGCAGCTTCTTGAAGTACCGTAATACTCACTTTCTGTGTGATTGTTCAGACTATTGTTAGTCAGTCAGTGTCTTTTGCGATGGAGGGTTGGAGCAAAATCGACTGAATGGGAGCCTGTCGTCCGGGCGGCAAGATGAATTCCATTGAGGGGGGAACGCTTGGGTCTTTTACTCTTCGAAGGTATATCCGATCTATCCCATGGTTTTCCAGACAACCACAATCGACTCGAAAAGGGTATACCGACACCGTAATGGGGAAGGGACAACGCTCCCTAAAATGCAACCCTCAGGCCAGCCATCAAGCAGGCCGCATTGGATATGACGGCTGCTGAAGCGTGCCTTTGCATCAAAACCCAAGAAAATTTCCTTACATCTCCAGTGCCTTCACGGCCACGATCCTTTTCACGTGGCCGTGAGGGCACTGGAGTTTCCTGACTATGCCTTGTACGGTCTGTTATCATAACATCCTATAATCACTCCTTTCCTTCATTTTGGTATCCATTTTTTGCGAAGCTTCTTTGGCACGTGGAGACATGCTATACACCCAAAAACTCCCAGATGATCTATTCCCGGCCTTTTGCCAATTAAAACCTTATATGATGTCTTCCGATGTGCATAGGGGCACATTGTCACGGGAAATAAACGCACAGACATTCAAAGCGGCATCACACGGTAACGCAATTCATATTCCAAGAAAACGCAAATGAGCTTTGCACAGATTACAACACACTTGGAGACATGCCATACTCCCAAAAACTCCCAGATGGTCTATTCCGGCTTTTTGCCAATTAAAACCTTATATGATGTCTTCCGATGCGCATCGGAGCAAAAACAACGGTTGCAGATGTCTGCTGCATGGGCTAATACCTCTGCCAAAAATTCTATGGGCATTTTCCATGATAGATAATTGCTCTGGTGCTACCTATCAGCGTTGGATTTGTCCACTCTGCGATTCCATTTAACTCTAGAAAGTACAGGGGCGGTCGTGCATATCGATTCCATGTTCTTCGAGGTATCTCTCCAGTGCTTCATACTCACCATCTCCATCACAATAAATCTTCTTAATTGAGCAGTCGTGCTTAAGCTCAAACAATATGTAAAATCATTGAAACGCAGCTGCAACAACACTTTTCTTAGCGATTGGCACTACAAATACACATATCCAGGACACTCGTCAATGAAAGTGACGTAGTAGTTGGATCTTCCCAGTTATGTTATTGCAATATTTCTAGACATATCACTACGTCTTATACCCCCGACCTTTGCTGACCTGACATTTCTTGTGCAAAGTGATAGTTTTTGTTCCTTTACCTTACGACAAGCTTCAAATTGTTTACATATTTCACTAGAGACTTGTAGATCCAATCCAATGATTGCGCTTTTCCGCGCTAGGTCCTTGATTCCTCTCATGTGTGTATGACCAAGTCGCTCATAGCTTCGTTTTTCATAGTAGCAAAATGTGCAGTACTGTGCTGTGCTTTTGAAGAAGCCGGGCCATTTTCCCGTCGCATTCTACCATTCACTAAATATATCCCGTCTTTCAAGCGGCCTTGTAGTGACATAGTTACACCCTTCGTGACGATACAGTGATCATCAACGAACGTAACTTTGTGCCCAGCTCTGTACAGAGCCGAACTTGACAGTAAACAAACATGCAGTTGTGGAACAGATAGTACTTCATAAATAACACTATCTTGTATTCCCTCGATTTTATTTAGCTCAGCTTCTATGATAACATTTCCCATCCTTGTCGCTTCGACGGTAGATCCGTCCCAATTAAAATCTGTTTGGGGGCGTAGATCGACAGCTCTGATCATAAACTATTTCCTATTGACCATGTGATCATATGCACTGGAATCAAAAATTTGTACTACATCATCCGATTCTTGCTGGGCAGACATGATCATACTATTATAGTTAGTAGTACCACTTTGGCTGCTCGTATTTCTCCTCTGCAGAGAGGGCTTTTGAGAACAACAATTTCTGGTAACGTGGCCGATCTTCCCACATTTAAAGCACCTTCAATTGTCGCGGTTTCTCCGTTTCTCACCGCGCTGCGGAGCTAGTAGAGCCTTGGACGATCGACTGGTATTAAGCACGACTCCCTCCCTTCGGACTCTGTTCCAAGCGTTCTCATCATACTCTAGTAGTATTAAGCAGTTGATTTCTCTCATGATAGTTTCCTAACAACACTTGCAGCAATGCGATTCGGTGCTTCAACACAGATTCGCTTTTCAGTCCAAAAGATACAAGAAACATAGTTAATTGCATGTCTGAGTCCATTGGTCTGCCCATTGTAAAAAGGAGATTAAACGCTTCCTCAAAGCGAGAGATGTACTACTGCATATTTTGGCCGGCATTGGACTGCTTCATCAACTGAGACTGTAATTACACTTTTGCAGCCAAATTAGTGATTTCATACCGTAATTTGAGCTTCTATTACATTTGGTAGGGTTCTTTTTTGAATGAAAGGACTAGTTTCATGCGGCTTTCGCACAATATGGGCATGATAGTAGCACGTGCCTTAGCAACAGCTGTCTTTATCTGCTCTGATTTGTCCCGCTTACCACCCTGAAGGAAATCCTCCGACACAACCAATAACACTTCCTTCGCCTCTAGCACGGATTCCGTCTGTCCTTCCCAAAGATTGAAATCCCTACCGCCTTTGTCCTCAAACTTGTACCAACGTGTACTCGATTACATGAAGAACGGAAATGAATAAACAAAGAAGGAATACGGATCGGTGAACGATTGAGACAGTAGACATATAAAGGTATAAGATAAATGAAACGACAGAAATCAGTTGGTAGAGTTCATAGGCTCTAGGCCCTTAACCTTTTCGCGCAGGCTACGTTTGATATTTTTGCTCTTTTTTTCTTCATTTATCATCAAGACTAATTAACTAGCAGATTGATTGCGAGATAGTTCTACTTATTCTAAAATATGCCCACTTTTCCATACTTTCTACTCCATATTCAGTAGTCAGGAGGAACGTACTACGTAAAGATTAAAGCATATCACCAACTCAGGTAGTCAGCAAACTCAACTCTGTTAGTACACATGTGCCTCCTTATTATGGATTTATGCGCCCTCTAAATGGTTGATCACACTGCAATGTATATTCATCATATATCACCCATCACAGGCATACGTGTAAATTTTTAGTAGTCTAGTCCAAGAAAATGCATTACGAAAGATGACGCAATCTGTTTGTGCTTTCGCCCACCAACTGTAAGAATAGCACTATCCTAACATTTTCTTGCCGCATTGCTTCCTTCGCTGCTTCCCTTCGCGGTTCCTCTTCTCAACAGGAGCTACGCGACTTCATTACTAGTTTTTCGTTTAGTGTCCAAGTAATGCATGCGCGACAGGCACCACCTGTCGTTCGCATTCGAAGTTTATTCCTGCATACCCTCCGCAGGCTTCTCTGCAACATTGTAAATTGAAGATACGTGTCACTTCGCTAGCATTTTTGCTGTCAATAATTATCAGGAGAAGTTAGTATACCATTTCTTGATCCTGTATGAAGCACTTTTTTCGTAACAATAAGCGCTGAAGTAATTTCATGCTTAATGTCACATATCATCATATACGGAGCTCTAGCACGTGCACTAAAGTAGAAGTTGAACAGGAAACTCAAATATCTGGGGTTTTGCACCCAATAGCTCTTGAAACGAAAGTACTGCTTTTCAGATGTTGAGGTATCTCTTGGGTGCTCGGAGGTGTTCGTTTGACAATTATGTATCCCGTCTTATTGTAAATAAAAATAATATCTAAATAATAAATTGGAAGCAGACACTACAGGCAGCTTTTGTTGTTAAAGACTTAGTTTAGTGTCGGTGCAGTCGGCATTGTCAGTCAATGAACCGCATTCAACTAATCTTGTGTGTCAGGAACCTTGCAGCTGGACTCATCATGTGATGACAATATGCAATTTCCTTGAATACTCTATATCAATTCAGATCTCTACATTACGTTTGAAGCGTGGTAAACCTTCCGATACCCAAAAAATAGCAGATTTGAAGGTGAGATAGTTTACAGATTTTGAGATGTGCTTTGTGTATATTCTCTTTTGACTCAATTCGACGCTTTCTCAGTATACGGTGAATAAGCAGTAAATGAAATACGTTCTACGTACTTCTAGAAGTGCTTTTTATAAAGCAGCAAGAGTTTTAGTATCAGTTCACTCCTTTAGGACCCTTTGTACTCATTCTGCGATTCTACATGAATCATCGCCTCTTATAACGATCAAAAAAGGAAAAAAATTAATCGCCCTTCTTAGCTTTGTTTCTGACACGTCATAATTTGCTTTTTTCAAAGAAAAGAAACTTTAGATGGGTTTTTGTTTTCGAGAGATAGCATCGGCTACGATCCAGGGGAAATTGATCTCAAGGAACCAGGTTTTGGGCGGACAGAAAGGGTTTCTAGGAATGAAGGGGAGAAATCGGGGACCGGGGAGTTCTTATATGTATCCAAAAATGGCAAAGCGAGATAATAAGCAGAAAGTATGGCATCTGGACCGTTGATAACTTTTTAAAATATTTATAGAGATATAACGCTAATTTTACACATAAGCATATGATACCAATCATATTTATTGCAGTGCGCTTGAGTAAACCTAAATACTTATAACTTCTTTGTATAAACTCAGTAAGTATCACAATGCCAAGTTTAGTCAGGTCGAAATCCTTGAAATAAGCAATAATACGCCATAATCGTTAGAAAGCCCGCAAAATGACAAGTATGCCACAATGAGTTCTGTATTTCCTAGGTTTCTGGTAATTATTTCTATTCAAACCCTTAAAAGAATTAAATTTACCATCCTGAAGACATTTAGAAGCTAAAATCTCTTTTGCACATAGAAAATAACCGGAAAATTCGCAGCTCGTGCTCATTTTTTGTTCCAGTGGATCGGCAACAATTTTGATTGGCAAATTATTTGCGAAATCATTCTGGTAGCGGGTAATTGTTCTCGTAGTTTACAACTTGGAAAGCAGGGCAATTTTTTGAAGTGAGTTTTTTTTTCCTTAAGAACTAAGCAAAGTTAAATAAGCATAAACAACAGGAGGTCGGGAAGGCGTCCAATTCAGTTTAGGAGGCGGCCAGGGGAATTTACATCGGACACGCAGCATAAAGCGTTGACTTTCTTTTTGGGGTGCGTTTGAGTGAGGACTTCGTTATACATTCTATACGTCTCCTGTCAAACCAGAAAATCAAGATATTCTCTCTACGTGCAGAAATTATTTTTCATTTTGTTCCTTCTTCACTTTTTTTCTTTTTTCCGGTCATTTTTTCTTTTACGAGACGAAAGTTGACTTTTTTTATTCTCTCTTATTCATTTTTCTCTTAATAAGCGATAATCTTCTTTTGACATTAATTCCTTTATAATTCTCTATTTATGTGATATTCTTCACAGCGAAATATCTTTTCGTCTAATCAATACTTATACACGTGCTTTCCGTAATAAATCATCATTTTCAAGGCAATTTTCACTAACCATCACAACAAAACCGATTTTTCCTTCTTTCTCTATTTTGCATTCTTGACAATCTGGGCCTTTTGACTTCACTTAAATTGGTCTATTATTGCCAAACAGGTATGAAAGATACTTCAAAAACAAAAAATTTGAAAATTTGCCGCTCCTTCAGCAGCGGAAGTACACTTACAAAACCATTCTCGCCCCATTACCAACTTTCGTCATTCTCGCCCTATCACCGTCTCCCCTTTTTCACTTAGGCTTCAACCGACGTAAAGTACTACTGCCGCCGCTCGAATAGGCAGCGACTGACGGAGCTCCTTGCACTTCAGCTGGTAGAGGTCGAATCAAAGTAATTAGCGAAATAGAACCGTGAAAAGAAGTTTTAGGCAAGCGAGTGCTTCAACGGGTAGATTACTCCGGAACTCGTTGAAAAAATAGAAGAGGAGGAGTTCAGTGGATCCTAGTCCGTAAATTAAGTAGTAAAGTTACAGGGTTCCGGAAGTGAAGAAGAGTAGGGCGGAATAGGTGGCAAATGAGGGCGGAGAACGGATTATATTGACAAAATAGACGATACCATGGGTCCGATAGGGGGGAATTAGATTAGTTGGATTTCAAGCAGTTAATATTAAGAAAAAATGAGAATCTCAGGAATATTTGTGGGAAATACATGAGTATTTCTAGTGTTTTGAAGTTACTGTTCGACTCTTGTGTAGATGTTGAAGTTTTTGAGAGGTACATTTATTTAGTTTTTTTTTGAAGTACCATTTTTTATTTCGCTGTGCTCACATGAAGTTTGTTCTTCCTTTTCTGGTAGTTTTGGATGTTTTATCTCGCTTTTAGACAGAGAGAAAAGTAAATATGAGTTGAATAAATTGATTCCTCCATGGTACGGAAGGAAAGCTACTAGCCAACTTTGAACTACAACGCTTCAATCAGCTCTCTACCCTCCATGCGAGGTCGTAGCACCTACTCCAGATTTGGTTGCTGGAGCAATTATTCTTCCTTCGATATCACTGCTCGACATTTTCGGACAGCTTCTACTGCAGCACTTTAGTCCCTTGCAATAACTCTCATCCACGATAGTTGGTGGTATCTTTTCCAGCTGACGCCATTTTTACCCTTTCATACCCATTGTCTTTACTGTGAAGTAGCATACGACGCCGCTTTGCAGTACATATTCATCCGGGTGAAAACCCTCTAAAGTAGAGATGTATATTGGAGCAACGTTATCTCCGGCAGAACTCGAGATGAAGGAATCTCACCTTTTCAGTTTCAAGTTTATCTCTGCCTTGATGCCATCAGGTTTGAGTTTCGCACTTCATTTCAGAAAGACGCCAAGTGTTTTACAAAGGAAAGTCGAAGAAACTCATGGCGTCGGTATGCCCTATTGCATTTTTATCGAATTTGGTGCCGTGAAGCCATTGTAGTGGTTCAGCAACTGGATTTCGAGCTTCTTTTTCAATCGAGAGACATAAAAATAACCTAAACGTCGTGACAACATTATCTCGCTCCTGCGCAAGTATTGCAGAAAGAGAAGAATGTCATCGAGGCAGTAAGTGTTTCAGGACAGTTCCGTTTTATTCATACAATACAATACTGTAGACTGACTAGGAGAGTAATGCACATTGACTTTCGAAGATTCAGTAAATTATTCTCATAAAAAAATGCAACCCAGGATAATAATGCAACTCACAAGATTATTTGTTCTTTCGCTTTGTACTGTAATAATTATATGTTTACAAGCCCCCTCAGAACGACGATTCGTCTGTTTTGGTTGCGGTACTCAGCTTCTTCTGCTGTTTTTTGCATTTTGTCTGTTTCAATATTAGAAGATACAGAAACATCTTTTCAAAGTAAAATAAGTGTGTCGGTTGCAGGTTTTCTCTCTGCTGCTGCTACAAATATTGAACTCTGCTGCTGTTGCTACTTTTTCTTTAGTCTACTGCTGCATATTATGTTACTTTCTGCCCTGCAATTCATAAAGATTCTAACTTGACTCATTGCATATACTAACAAGTTTGATAACCTAATAGATATCCAGGTGCCTTAAGCGAATAATTCGGCTCAATTTGTCTCTCGTATCTGACTTTGTTAGTAGATCTGTTTTATTCCAGTTGGAAGGGAAGTGATGCAACTTGACCCTGGCGTCAAGAATAAGTTCCTTAACCTTATGTAACCTAAGGTCAATGTGCTTCTTCTTAGGCGTCATATGATCTACCATTGCCATTGAGATGGCCACTGTGCAGTGCGTTTTGAATACTGTTGAGCAGAAATGCTGTCCCTAAGAGCAAGTGATTTGGTGGCACATTTCCCAAAAAGAGGTTCTTTATCCAGAAAATCTCTTTTCCGCATGCTGCGAGTGCGACGTATTCAAATTCCCCAGACTTGTTCGCGATAACAGGCTGTAATTTCAGCTTCCAATATATTTGTGATTCGTTGGTGTCGACTATAAATCCGGTGATTGATAGCGTGATATTTACGCATCGCCCCAGTAGGCGTCAGCGTAAGCAACAATTGAGTCTGCTTTTATCCCGAATGCGCTACTAAAGTGCATTTCAGGGTGGCTAGTAACGTTAAGGTATCGAAAAAGTCTCTTCCCTATCTCCATGTGGCGTTTCGTCGGTAAATGTAATTGAAGAGCCAAGGAAGATACTGTCCATCCAATGAAGAATTTAAGCTAACCAAAGAATTTGATGTCAAAAATTGAGGACAAAAAGTCTCGTAAGTTCTGTTATAGAACTTTGGAATTCGTAGGAAAGGACATACAATCCACTACAACTGCTAGGGCCATGAATTCTGCATTCACACGTTAAAATTATATAAGGTTGTCATAGTCGGAGGTTTTAATCCCCAATTGATAAGTTTATTTTGGAGAAATGAACTGTAGATATGAACTGCCAGTTTCGCCCTATTGATGGATTTTTCTAATTTGTAAATGTGCCCGTGTCTAGCCACCTGACTGGAAGAATATGTAGGTCGTTCCATTTATATCGGTACATCAAGTGTTCTGTGTAGATACGCGTTGGAAATATCGCCTTCTTCCAGTATAGGTTTATTGGCAGCAGCTACAGAGAACAGGATACGAATAGTCTCATGGGATAAAAAGAGGGCATAAATTATTTCCGAGTGTAATTCGACATATGCTCGTTGGCGCTCCCCTCTTCGAGTACAGCTTGGCTTTGCTTTATACTGGTTCCATGTGAAGCCTAGAGGCATAGCCTTGAAAATTCATTTGATCTGCAATGGGACTACCTCAGTGTTCCGGGGTACATAGGTCCATGTTTTCCCTTAATTATTGCGTTGTACTCCTTTTCAATAGCCTCGGCCCATTGCGGAATATTACAATATTCTGCGAAGGATTGTGGTTCATGTACTGCATTTAGAATTTCATTTCCTTCAGGGTACGATATTTGTAGAGTATGTTAGTGCGCTCAGATTCCATGTAATCTCCGTTGGAGACCTCAGCCTCATGTCTTCTTGCAAGACAGTTGAGTAGGGAAGAAACTCCTGGGAGCCTTTCGCTCAAGATCGTAGTGAAATCGGCTCTCGTGATGAGTCTGATGGACTTGGACCCTGAGATGTACACCTTTTTCAGCGTGGTGTCTGATTTCATACCAACGAAGTGGCCTAATTCAGAATGAGGTCTCAGCTTTTTGCTTTGCTCCCAGTGGGAACAGTAAATGAACGAGACCCACGGTTGGCCAAATGTCAGTAGTGACGGAAAGTTTATCTCTTTGCTCGGATCTCAAAACTGGATAGTAATATGACCATTAAGCATTGTAGCCGGAATTCCGTTGCATAACCAGTTTGCATGTTTCAAGCTTCGCCTCATAAACTCTGGGGGAGATCTCTGCCATACAGTAAGATCGTAGCCCTTGTCCAATGCTTTTGAACGAGACTTTCAGCAGTTCCATTTTTCTCGGGTGCCCGTGGTGGTGAGGGCTTGTACTCAATCCCTGAAAAATTGAGGGAGGAAATCATTTCTTTGCTCATATGTTCGCCAGCTTGATCGAAGCGAATTCTCGATATTTTGTACCTTGCGGTCGAAAAGTGAGCTTCGGCCATTGATTTATGTTCGTGAACTATTACGTGGAGGTCGGATATGCTTCTGATAACTATTACTTCTGATTTCGCTTTGTAAGTTTGGAGAAATTGAGCAGCGTACTTGTTTCTTCTGAGAAAGCTGGCGAAAGGGGCTGACATATCCATATAGATATCGCTTAGTGGCTGCATTTTTCTACCTGCAGTTGGTTTTATTGGGGCTTTTCTCGCTTTTGCAGTGAGGAATGGGATGTAATCGATGCTGTAGAGCTGCGAACGACCGAAGGATGAAACATCGGATCTTTGGCGAGATAGCTTCATGCATCGGTCTTTCGCGATGTTTCCAGCCTTACGGTGCCATTTCGTGATCTCACTTTCAAATAGTTCATTTGTAGTACTGTAAAATTTCTTCTTATTGTTGCTCAACTCTAATGAGTGGAGTCCTTCAACGCACTTGATAATCCAGACGAAGTCTTTCCTGCCCAAGCAGCCATATTTAAAGATAAAGCATTCATTTCATTTGAACAGAGATTCTGAGAATATCACGTTGAAGTGTTTTGTTAGCAAGTTGACAGCTAAGATGTTCGACTCGAAGCCAGGTGCATGGTAGGCTTCGACATATGTTCCGCTATTCAATGGTAACAAAGCCAATCCCTTACCGAGTAGATTGAGGTTCCGGGTGCCTCCTGTACACTCTTTTTAGCAATTGGGTTATCGTACTTAAATCATGAGCGACTATGGAAGAAATGGTGTGTTGCACCAAAGTCCATGAATGCGTTCTCAGTTTTCTATTCTTCTAATTTAGCAACCTGACTTTGGAATTTGCGCTTTGCAATATTGCCTCGTAAACGAGGTTCTACGTCGAAGTTTGACTTTGGTTGGAACTGAGTCTAGTATCGGTGGCCCAAACCCCGATCAGTATTTTTGAGTGCTATGGAAGCGTTTGCTGCAGGAAATAGTGGAAAATTTGGTGATCTTCAATGGGCTTAGTTATGTTTTGAGTTCCTCGCGCGGTCAGCTTGAGGGTATTGGAACTGTCCTCTATGACTTCGCCGGAGTTTCCGAATGTGAACTTTTCGCTCATCTTCGAGGTATTTTCGACATATGTTTATGAACTTGTCAGGTGTTTCACAGCAGCAGCAATTTCCCAGAGGTCTAGTCTGCCCGAAAAAGCGTCCAACGCGACCTTTTCCACAAGAATACCCGGCTCTAGCGAATGAAAAACCTCTTGCGGGTCCTCTAACGTACCATAGAGTTTTGTAAAACATTTTGACTTGAATGTAGTCCTACCTTCTAGGAACGTTGTGTGCGTTGTTTGTGTTCAATCTTAAAGCGAGTTACGCTTGATACACGTTCACGGAATCCTCTAATTGTGCGTTAATTACCGTAAAAACCATGGCAAGGACTGCAAAAGACGAAAAAAAGACTTAATGAGCTTGAAATTCTTTTCACGCTCTGCACATTCTTCGTCATATGTTGCAGGTTCTCCACAGATATCATTGAACTGGGATCCTGTTTTTCTTCGAATAGCAGTGTGTCCAATCTGATTCGGACATTTTGGATTGTTTCCTCGTTAGAAGCTGTGGAGATGGGCTTCAGCTGATTCCAAAAATCCAAAGTGGTTTTTGAGTCATCATCTGTGCTAGTTCTGATTTGAGTCACGACAAAAGCACCTAAGCCCAGAGAGATGACACTTTTCGCCTTTTTCAGAGCGCTTTCTGCACTCACTTCTCGCTGCTTGACAGTTTGATGATGGTATTCCGAGCATTCTGATCATAGGTTGATCGTTTGCCCTCAGAATGGCTCTCATTTCCCTCGCTCACATGATATAGTCGCAATGTTTTTCTACAGGCTTGATTCGAAACAGGGCTCGGGAATATTTGGAGGGATCCATTACACCAATTCTTTTAAACGAAAACCGGAGCTGGCTTCTGTGCGTACGGCAGTTACTAGGTACGAGTAGTTGTTAGGCTTTCATGTCTGTGATTCTTTGGCTTAAGCACCTTATTGCTATACTTTTGCTTATCTTATATCCCCTTTCTTATTCTTATTCTTTTTCGTTTTTGTTGTAGGTGATCAGTTTTTTGTTTCTTTTTCTTCTTGTTCTGGTGTTGGTTCTTGTTCTGGTTCTTGTTCTTGTTCTTGTTCCTGTTCCTGTTCTTGTTCTTGTTGTGTTTAGTTTTGATATTTTCTTTTTAACTCTAACTAGGAGGTGTCGGAATTGAAGCCCGCAGTGAGACTCTCCGGGTGAGTCGCTTTTTCTTAAGTTGACTAATTCCTCCCTGCACGAACTCAGGTGAAGCGTATTCATCGATACTAATTTGAAGGATCGCTTAGAGTACAGACTCTTGTGGCTGCAATTCGAATCGCACCTGGTTAAACACTCCAGGTGCGATGCGAATTTCAGCCACCACTACCTATCTCCACGCAGAAAGGAGACTGGTGCAAATGATCTCTACGAGAGCTTCCCCCGAAAAATTACTAAGTCGAAGACTTATCCTTTTTAAAGTTGGTCTAGCCTCTAACGGGGAGTGTCTCAGTATTTCTAAGCTGATGTTCCGTACAACACCGTGTCAGATCGCCTTTTGGCTTTCCACCAGATCTTTCGATCGACACCGTTACCCGCTGAGCGAGCTCGACCGGGAGGGACAGCATGTGAACAAGGTCAAAAAACTTTTAAGTTGCCTTCGTTGCTTAGGACTGTTTTTAATCTGTCGACTTTGTTCCCTTTGCTCGACACTTCAGCCCTCGAGCAAACCCCACGAATAGTTTACGTACCCGATTGGCACTACTTTTTACATTCGTTCCGGACAGGGAAGTATAAAGTCCAGAAGACTCCTATTTAGCTGTAATAGAAAACGTGGTAGACTCTTGGGGGAGGTAAGTGAGAGGTGGTGGAAGGTGATGGTTTGTTGAGTGCTGTAGGACGGGGGAGGCTGATTCAGTGCGATGCACCCATGTAGAAGCTTTTAAAAAGGGTAAGTTATTATTGGCTCGAGTCCCACAGATGGGACTCGAGCGTCCTTTATATATTGCGTGGAACATAGGTAAATGCAACAGGATACTTTAGCCTCACTAGGAGATTAATGAATATTGACTGTCGATGATTCAGTACAGTATCCTTATAATTAAAATGCAACCCAGGATAGTAATGCAACTACGGAGAGGATTCGTTCTTTCGGTTTGTACTGTAATAATTATATTGCGACATATTCCAGTACCCTTTTTTGGATTTGGTTTGTAATTATCGTCTGCGACAAGGATTTGATGGAGCAGAAAGCACTCGAGGGGACAGTTGATTGCTAATCAGCCAGCTTACGTGCTACACTAAATGAGCCCAACCTGTGCTCCTGAGGGAAAGATCCCTTCATGGCGTACAAGAGAGGTACAAAGCACGACGGGTATCCAAATTTCCTTCGGAAGTAGCGTTATCTTTTGATCGAAGCTTTGTAGAAGGGTTGTCCACAGCCTGTTTGGCGCATAGCTGGGAGGAAGAAAGGCAGCGGCTGCAATGCCCTTTATAGATGTGAATCCTATTCTATGCGATGGTTATTCCGTCGTCAGCTTAACCGGGAGTGACAGTTCCCAGAACTTATCAGAGCCGAATAGTCCCCCGTCTGGTGTCCGCACTTAACTCTTCACCATCTCATCAATTTTCAAAGCGACCTCTGCTGTGCAGCGTGGTGTTATCATCCGTAACAAATAGCCGATCTTGCGCGGAAGATAAAACAGTTTGCTCATTGATTTCCATAATCAGTGGTTGCCTCAAGACAAATTAAAAGCTGGAAGGCAAGTCTTGAGCACACATTCCTGGCATACCGACAGAAAGGTAAGCTGTGGATTTAGGTTTGCGGGTAGAGGAGATTTAACTCTGCAAAGAATTAAAAAAATAATGGCGGGTTTACTGTCAGGGCCGGAGGACTGAGAACTGGGGTTTTTATTCTGGGAAGGTATAAGGAAAGAAGTAATCCATTCAGTATCTACTGGGGACTGCGCCCTGTCTAACTATTCTGCTAAGACTTAACCGGATGTACCTTTACATAAGGTATGAAGCGCCGTTAAAACCAGAACGTGACGCCATAATGTATACAAAGAGCAAAAGATCAGCAGTCTGCCTGCGTCATGTATACTGTTGAACGTTCGAACAGTTTCTAGCCATACCCGGGCACATGAACCCTCCACATCCCATGGCAAACGAGATTTCCAGCGCTATATGCAACTCACCAATCCTATGCGATGAGAAAAGGTTGGTGAGTTACTGCCGATTGGTACGACCCAAGTGATCTTTGGAGTAAAGAACGTGGAGTTGGTTTACAGCGACAGTAAAGTAGGTTAAATGCTCTGAGTGATTTAACGGGGTTTCTGAACACATGGACTAAACTCGCTTAAAAGGCTTGTGTAAGACAAGACACTAGGCATGCAGCGGCGAAAGTGACAGCTGGAAGGCATAACTTTGCGTGAAGATACATCTCACCCATCTACGGAGATCTATGGCTCAGAGACCCCGACTTCCACCACTCTGTGTTCATAACTTGTGTGAGATTAGTCCAAATAGCTCGTCCATCCGGTGCCTCAGTACGAATCATAAGCGCCTCCAACAACCTCAAGTTCTCATTTTCAACAGCTCTCAAAGCCTTCATCCTCTCTGGCCGATGTCCAGATATCAAGCCGCGATCCAAATTCAATGCCATCACTACAATCAGAACAGCATCCGCCACCATCCCGGTCGCATCTCGCAACCAGCTCTCAATTCTTCTTCGTTGATCATCACTAACCGGGATGTGCCACTTGGCCTCCGAATATGCCTCCAACTTCTCCACCTCTTCATTCACGATGCATCGCAACTGAAGTAAATCCAGCTCCTCGTCGTCCACCCCAGTCTTCATCACAGGTTCGTCCACAGCAATCCCCGTCCTCGGCTCCCAGGCATCCGATTCCGGCACTTCCTCCCCGGTAGCCAAACAAATTTCTCTCAAGCCCTCCAAGCTCTCCGCATCCTTCGCACCTACCAGCGCCTGCAACGGGAGATGGTGCAGCGACGCCTGACTCATCGGGTCAGGCACACGGCAAACAGGATTCTGCTGATCCAAATCACGACCGGTTTGAGCACGACACGGCTCTACAGGCACAACATCACGTACACAATCATAGCCCTTTCCGGCGGCCTTTGCGAGCTTATTTGCCATTTCTACGCGTTGGCGTAACTGGGTGACCACGGCCAAGTCTTCCGAGGAGGGGCGGAAAGCGGAGAGTACGGGAGGGGTGGTGTCGGGACCGAAAGAAATGCCGAAATGGCGGGCGGGGGAAGGGGCGGGAGTTAGGGTAAGTGGTATGGGCATTATGCGCCCGTCGGCGTCCGTGGTGAGGAGACGCGGATAACGGCGATGGTGCTTGGGACCGCTCGGAGTAGAGGGAACAGGGCGTTTCTTGAGTGGGCGGAATGGAGCGGGAGTTTCGAGGCAATCGGATTGTGGGAGCATGGTGTGGGTGTGGAAGTTCGGCGGTTGCGGAAGCGCTTGTTGGCGAGAAAAAGGGCCCGGGAGAGAAAGGGGTGTTTGCGGTTGACGGGAACTTTTTTAAGGTAGCGGTAAACTTTTTTAGACTTGGCTTTTGTGAAACGAAATAGACTGAAAGTGGAAAATCGCCTTTTGTATGTTTACGGCAGGCGTGAGAGTGAAAGTTATTCAGCGGCTCGATTTGGGATTAATATTTTTGAATTTTTCCTGTTTGTCCCAAAACCCTTCAGTGGTAAGTTTGAAATTGTGGGATCACTGTGGCGTTTAACCCTTCGAAAAGCGAGGCCAGTTGTTTCCTAAAAACTTTGGTAGTATCAGTACAGGCTTACAAACTTACGAACCAGCAAGAAGCCCTGGTGAAGATGCTGTACAGTAGTTAACCTTATTTTTTAGACGAGGGGGGGAAATTGGGGTGCTTTACTGATTAGGGATGCAGGACGGCCATTTTCCGAAGGCTAAGGAGGACAGGCCTTTGTGATGGAGAGTTTGGAAATGAGGCCGAGTCATGAGGTACTACCTCACAAGGCTGGTGTGAGGCCAGCCGTAAGGCATGCTGCGTTGGACGAAACCGTCGCCGCAGCCTGTCTTTGCATAAGGACAAATCGCACCCACCCGAAGGTCTCCATGGCTCGTACGGCGACGTGCATAGCCACGTCTGTGTGCACCGCGAATGCGTCTGGGTGCGACAAGTGACTTCTGAGTTTCGAAACTTATGAATTACCACTACTGGCACTGGTTAATATCGCCTAGGGGGGAAAAGGGGGGCTTTCTTTGTTGAGGTGTATGGATTGGCTGGAACCCGTTTGGAGTTGTGAATCTGAATGTCATATTAAGTACATGTAACACCTAGTTCATGGGCAAAAAAATGGGCAAGTGTTTACCGGGAGAGTTTAAGAGGAATAGTGACCGCGGGAGTCTTGGACATCTACGGAATAGTAGAGTTAATTTGTGCCTGGCGACTGAGAATATCACTGTTTCGTTACTTTTTTTTGTTTTCACCTACGCAGTAGATTGTGATATCCAATTGGTCAGAAAGGGGAAAGTGCTGATTGGTTCAATTTGAAAGATATTGCGGCTGATATCAGATGGGGAAATTTGTAGTGCTTTTACTGATTAGATATGTTGAATGGTTATTTCTCGAGACGCGGGGGGGGCAGCTCTATCTGTCGCAGGTTCTGGAAGGGAGACAGAGTCAGGTCTGCTAATCTCATGAGGGTGTTGTAAGACCGGCCGTATGCGATCACTTTGGTCAACAATGCTTTACATTGGTTTAACAGTGTGTAAATGGGGGGTTAATTTACTGTGGTAGATATGTGGGTTGGTATCCCGTAAATTTGTACCGGAGCGTAGATATCGTATCATTGTCAAACCAATTGCGAAACCGTACGATGCGTCGAAAGCTGTGGATGGCACTCCAATCTACCAGAAGGTGGAAGGGAGGTTTAATAGTTGACCATTCCGTATAATTTCGGCTGGCATGGCCCAGCCATGCCTTACGAGCGATGGGCCAGGCATTCAAAATTTTGTAATAGTGGTCATTCATTGCATGTTTCAAATCATGACCTTTTTCGTCTCGAAATGCCATTGGCTAGCATGGCATTAGCTGCATTACAGATGGTTGTCATGTCTCGAAGAATCGCAGGTCGCGTGGACATGTCCCCGTAATTTCTCTTTCCGTAAATAGGAAACGTGTTTACGCAGTCGATCTGCACCAGAGCCACGCTGCAGCAGCTGTCATGTCCAATCCGGCCTGCTTGATGGCTGGCCTGAAGGTAGCATTTTAGGGAGCGTAGTTCCTTCCCCATTACTGTGTCGGTATACCCTTTTTAAGTCGATTGTGGTTGTCTGGAAAACCATGGGATAGATCGGATATATCTTCCAAGAGGGGGTAAATTGGGTTAAATTGGGTTTACTTGAATGGGTTGGTATACTTAATTTTCCTGCTAAGAGCAATCGCTCACTAGGACTACTGTAAGTAAGGTAACCACTTACTGTACATACCCTCAGAACGGAGGCTCTCCAGAATACACTGTATACACAATTTGAAGTTGCGGCCTAAGTGTCGCTCAAAACTCCCTCCAACAAACAACTGGCGTTATTCTGGACGAGTCTCGCCGCGTGACGAGCGGACAATGTTCGCTGCGCATCAGCAATCGCAATGGCTGCCCGTGCGGCAATGCCAGTCGCAACCCGGTTGGCGAAGTCCCGAGCGGAAAGGTGCCACCCCCATTGGCAAGACCTATATTGCAAGTGCTTGAGCGTGTGTACCAACTAGAACGTAGCTGGTAGACCGGTTGACAAGCAGGCTGCGTTGGAGGTGACGATCAACGCCGCGTGTCGTTGGAGGAGAATTGTCCTCACCCTGGAGTATTGGTCCAGGGCTCGGTTGGCGACCGCTCGGGCTTCCTCCGTGATGTGGCGGAACGCTTCGGGATGCCACCCCCCGAGTGTGGAGATAGGAACGGACACGAGTCTGTTCCAAGTAAAACACCCAAACGTTCCCCAGAGCCACAATGAGCGGCGAGCACTCGACTTCGTCACTGACGATTCCCTGTTCGCCCATCTCCCATGGCCTTGCATGTCACCATTGCCAGTTCCCATTCTACCCATACCACTATTGACCGCGCCGAGAAGAAAGTAGCATACTATTCTGCGGCTTGCGACCAAGAAAGCTTAGAGCTCATCCCTCTCGCCATCGACATCTGTGGATAGATTGGAAATTCTGGTCTCAAGGCTCTCCAAAACCTCAGCAACTACATATATGGCTGAGAGGCGTGGGAAACACCGTCATTCTGAGTTTCATTCTGTTTGTACACGTGTCTCATCATTTGTGCTCCGATACACGACTATACAAATCATCGGAAAATACGTATCACTACCGACAGATCACAGTAATGCTGCCTACGGCTGGGCCAGATACTGTAGTCTCCGTCTCCACTTAACATTTTTGTATTATAAGGTCACGTTTCCCGCCCATAATGCCTAAAGCTACATTATCGGGGGTTCTCCAGTCTGAGCCAGTTGTATTGTACTGTGCAATACAGAGCTGTACGGCACTTCAACTGTACAACTGTGGAAATGGGGGTTTTGATGCAAAGGCACTCTGCAGCAGCCGTCATGTCCAATGCGGCCTGCTTGATGGCTGGCCTGAAGGTAGCATTTTAGGGATCGTAGTTCCTTCCCCATTACTGTGTCTGCATACCTGTTTGAGTCAATTATGGTTGTCGGGAAAACCATGGGATAGATCGGATATATCTTCCAAGAGTAAAACACGCAAACGTTCCCACTGTACAACTCGTAAAGATCTACCACCCACTTCACGCCTTGGCCCCTTCAACCCCATTGCTTTGGGGTATGCAAGATAGGATACCTCCTTCGTGTGGTGTCACCCTCTTGCACGGCGGAGGGCGCCGCTATGTTTGACGCCATGATAGAGCGATATCTCCGGACACTCGCCGGAGGAGTACTGGACTCGGATATATTCCGAGAACTCCAACTACCGGTGAAACCCCAGGATCCTAAGAAACCCACCCTCGGTTTAGGGTTCACATCGGCGAAAAGCATGGCGGGGGCCGCTTTCCTGGCCGCCAGCGCAGCTGCCAACAGGCTGGCCACCGGTATCTTGCCGGCACCCATCACCGATCTCACGACGTACAATGATGCCGTCTGCGCCCACCAAATATGGTCGACCCTCTGCCTGCCCTCACGACTCCTACCCTTTAGTGTATTTTGCTCAAGCAAAACACCTCCGCAAAAGACACTAAAAGAAGCAGTCCATGCGGCAGTTCAAGAAGAGATCCCTCCCGGCGACCAACGAAGGCAAGCTTTCCGGGCTTCTATGGACCTTCCCGGCGCAAAGGAATGTGTCTATTGTCCTCCGTGCCCCGGCCTCAAGACCAACATTGACGCCCGTGAGTTCTCAGTGTGGCTCCAGTACTACCTCCAGGTCCCGCTCTTCGCCCCAGACACGCCATGCCCATGCCCAAACTGCCCTGAGGTCCTCGACTGCCACGGGGATCACCTCATGCACTGCCTGCATGGTGGGCACCGCACCCGACGACACGACCGTCAACTCGTCCTCCTCGCCCAAGACCTGCAGAAGGCAGCCCGTCATCCGGCTATCGAGCGGCGACAGGGGCTTCATCGCACAAGGCCGGATATAGAGGCAATGGGTAGCAACGGAGGAACGGACCTTTTTGACGTCACGTTCGTCAATCCTCTTGCGCCCTCCAATAGGAGAGCGCGTACTTTCAACCCACTCACCTCCCTCAACGCAGCCATCTCCGCCAAACGTAGAAGGTATGAACCACTGCTCGCGACTGCTACTAGAGGGAGGCTTGTGCCTATCCCAATATCCACCCTCGGAGGCTGGCACCCAGACGCGTACGCGGTGCTAACCGATGTCGCGCGGAACGTGGCCGTTCGAGCGATAGAGACCTATGGGATGGTTAGAGCGGTGCTTACTCAAAGGCACGCTGCTGCCGCCGTCATGTCCAACGCGGCATGCCTGCTCGCCGGCATTGAGCCGGCGCTGTAAGCAAGGTCATTTACTGTAGTGTTACCCATCAGCGAGGACTTATCCCGCATAACGTACAGTATTAGCCTCGTGGGTATAACCGACCACATCTTCCATGCATTAAAATAACCCAAAAATTACCCCATTGTGCTTATAGTAACTGAAACTACACCGGTGTACATGGACTGTAATGCGGAACAGTACTGTACTGACAGTATTGACCTTCGAAAATTCCCCCAAATCCCTCGGTTCTCACCCCCTGCGGTACGATACGCCCACAGGGTCTTGAGGTTGCCCGATAGCTGCACTCCAGTCCGTTTTCTAACCTCTTATAGTGTAAGCTGACACCCACTCGCCTGAATGAATTTCTTGTGGAACATCAGGTCTCACTTCACGAGGTCCCGATTGATCCCAGTGGCACCATCCGCTAACGGAAGTGGTCAGACACGTCGCCGTGCGAACCATGGAGACCTTCGGGCGCGTGAGATCCGTCATTATGCGGCGACGGTTTCGCCCAACGTACCATGTCTTACGGATGGTCGTACACCAGCCTTGTGATATAGTACCGCCTGGCTCTGTCTCCCTTTCAGACCCTCCAATACGCAGATCTATCCCTTCCCCGTCTTGAGAAAGAGCCATTCTACATCTCTAATCAGTAAAGCATCAAAAATTTCTCCCCCGTTCTTTTGGAGCAGTTCGAAATGGGGGAAAATGGGGGGTTAAAGTAAATTTACTGTGGTAGATATGTGGGTTGGTTCCCAGTAAATTTGTACCAGAGCGTTGATACCGTATAATGGCCAAGCCAATTGTGAAACCGTACATTGCATCGAAAACCGTAGATGACATTCCAATCTACCAGAAGGTGGAAGGAAGGCCAGTTCGAAATGCAGTTCGGGGGTTTTGATGCAAAGGCACGCCGCAGCAGCCGTCATGTCCAATGCGGCCTGCTTGATGGCTGGTCTGAAGATAGCATTTTAGGGAGCGCAGTTCCTTCCCCATTACTGTGTCGGTGTACCCTTTTTGAGTCGATCATTGTTGCTTGGAAAACCGTGGGATAGATCGGATATATCTTCCAAGAGTAAGACACCCAACCCTTTTCCTCAAATGCAGGTTGAGAGGGGAAAGTTTTGGGGTGTTTTAATACCGTATTCGAGGCACTGGGTAAAAGGCGGTCTCGGAGAAGTTCAAAAGTTCAAATCATATTTGCCCAACGAGCTTACCGCCAAGCGCAGAAGGTATGAACCTTTGCTTGCAGCTTCTGCTAGAGGAAGGCCTGTGCCTAACCCCATATCCACCCTCGAAGGCTGTTATTCAAACGCATATGCCGTACTAACCGATGTCGCGCGGAATGTGGCCGTTCCAGCAATGGAGACTTATGGGAAGGTTCGAGCGGTGCTAACCCAAAGACAGGCTGCCGCGGCCAATATGTCTAGCGCGGCATACCTGCTCGCTGGCATTGAGCAGGCCCTTTAAAGAAATTTGTTTAACGTCCTTCGGTGACGACTTGTCCCGAGTTACGCACTTCCAGCGGCCCTCTCTAATTAAATTTAGATGCATTGGGAATCTCGCCTCTTCTTGAATACCCGCTACCCTCCTCTACCTTGCGCATAGACCTGTACATCCCCGGTGCTTACGGACTTGACCACCACGATATCTCTGTGGACGTCACCGTGGCACATCTTCACGCCAGACACGGGTCTCCCATGGGGCTCGTTGTGGAGGTGCTGTCGCTGCCCTTGCAGAACGTGCGAAAGACTCGCTTTATGGAGAGGTCTGTCGGAGCTATGATATCCTCCTCCCCGTCGGCAATGACGTGTACGTGGCTATAGGCAACGAAAGTTCACGGTCCTTCCGCCGTCCCGCCGCCTATGTCACCTTGTGTCGCAATACTTCCCCCACCAGGAGTTGCACGACTTTACTACGCGATTCGCTTTCTGCATGCAACGTATGCAAGTCCGCCAGGTTGTTACACGCAGTCTTTCTGAGTATATTTTTGCATTACTGTATAGCCACTTGTTGCGCCGATGAGTGCATTCTTAAGCATTATAGATTTCTTCCCTTAAATACATACGTACGCCAGCCCCATCGCCAAATAGTCCTCACTACAATTGGACAATGAAACAACCTGAGATTTTCTCCCATTAGTCCATTAATCTACCGTATCCTTCAAAATTTTCGATCTCCGTTGGGACAGCCCTCACGTAGTTATTCCGCTCTCAAGCTCCGTTTAGGTTACTGACCTGCTCAGACTGCCGAAGCATTAATATACCACCATGGTTAGATTATAAGCTTGTGGAACTTGAAGATTACACCAGCGTAGTTCCTTCCCATTACGGTGTCGGTATACCCTTTTTGAGTCGATTATGGTTGTCTGGAAAACCATGGGATAGATCGGATATACCTTCCAAGAGTAAAACACCCAAACGTTCCCTCTCAGATTACATCATGCAGCTTCAATAAACCCAATCATTGCTTCATGATTGCTTCGCACTTATCAAACTTGCAGTTAATGATCTCATATGGCCTTGACAGCTACACTGCATGTTTAGCCAACTTCTCCATTACAGTAAATGAACCCGCCCTTCCCCCCGTCAAAGATTTACCGCTACCGGAGCCAGTGCCAAATGGGGAAGGTTTACGTTATTCTATTCTTGGAAGATTTATTCGATTCCACCCCAAAGTACTCCAGTCAACGGCGGAGAATGATGGGTATTTTACTTCGTCGTCTGACATTTCTAGCGGGGGAATCTAAACTCCAGTCAACCACAATCGACTCGAAAGGGCATTTCGACTCGGTTATCGACGGGGAGCTACTATATCTTGAAGGCAACCATAATCCCACCCATCAAGCAGGCCTCATTGGACATGACTGCTGCCACAGCGTGCCATTGTATCAAACCCTCTAAGCCATACCCTCACGGGTACGTTCCTTCCACCGTCATGTAGCACTGCGCATGCGACCAAGTGCACACCTCCGAGGATAGAGGTTGGTGAAGGCCCGAGCGTACGTCTGGCGGATGTCGCTATATAATGAAATCATATATGTTTCGTATTTTGCGCCGCATTCAGAGAGGACATCGGTTGAGGTTCCTCACTCTCCTTTTGGGGAGAGCAATAGGGTTGACGAAGGAAGCATCAAAAAGTACATCCCGCTGCATCCCTTTGCTTTGATGTGTAGTTCAATTCAGTCGAGGGCATGTAGCGGCTCCACTATTGCGGAGGCTCAATACGTTGACATTCCTGAATGTGTCCAAGCCGTCACTTATACATGTAGATCGGATGTATCTTACAAGAGTAAAACATGCAAACCCTTCCCCCTCATAAAATATACCTTCTAGGTAGACTTGGAATCAAAGTCCGGAGAGGACATATCTGGGAGAACCAGCTCTTTATCTCATGGACTCAAAATGGGGTAGGGCGACACAAACACATCGATGTGCGCCAACACAATGTTGCCAATGAGTACAAGCTTGGAACTATTAACATTGATTACATTGCCACCGATAGGCAGCAAGCGGATTTGCCTACAAAACTCGGAACTGCTGATACAAGTGGTTGATTTGTTGACGCTTTATGTACGGCAAAAAGCTAGTGATCGGCGAGGAGGATTATTGCTTGAAATAATTGGGGTAGATCTTTACGAATTGCACAGTACTGTATGGCACATAAATGTGCGGAGGGTATTCATAAATTAACTACAAATGCAGGCGGCGGGTGGAAACCTGTCGCGCCTGCATCACTTGGAGACTAAACGCAAAACGGGTAACGGAATCGAGAAGCTCCTGTTGAGTGGAGGAACTGCAACAGGAATCAGCGGTGGAAGCAAGGTGGTAGAAGAAAACCTGACTGTCGCCGCCAAAGGCGCCATTGATATCAATCCCGACAGGGGAGAGGAGGACATAGTTTTGGTCGCAGTAAACGCCATAATGACGATGTTTGTCGCGCTCCGCAAGTGTCGCGGCAGCGCCTGCGGCAACCGTACTTGGCGAGATGTGGCGGCAAGCAGAGGGTGGGCAGCAGTAAAGTCGATGGTGATATCGGTACTCGGGGAAAGTTTTGGGTGTTTTTACTTTTGGAAGATATATTCGATCTATCTGTACTGCAAAGCCCATAGGCAGCGATAATGTAGATGTCCATTCGTACGGGGGGCACTCCGAATGCCCAGGCGAATTGGGAACCTGGTTGAGAAGCGGATGCTCGACGTGGGCGACGATCCCAACTTCCTTACAGAAGTGGGCGAGAACGTTGCTGAGGATGTGATGTCTACGAGTCATGCCGTCTTTGTATTTGCAGGTCACAGCGTGTTGGTCACTAGGATCTAAGACGGGTGCGACGTCGGTTGAGCGCCGGGAGCAGACCGCACACATGAAATAAGTACCAAAAATGCGTCTCATGCACTCTTCACCGTTGGGTTAAATCAGTACGTGATAGCCTCTGTGATACTTGTCAGGAATGCCACTCATACGAAATCTACTTTCGGGATACAGCACAGTAGCCGTTGGTTTGAAATGCGTTGTTTACATTTCGCCTTGAACTACACTAGAGGATAATTTGAATGTTTGTATCTCACATGACTGCTTGCATTTCGGTCGGGGACTCCGGGTTAGGTTTGGGTGTTTTCCTCTTGGAAGATATATCCGATCTGGGACTCTGGGTTGAAGTCGTGCAAATCTGCCAGTAGACCCAATCGACCGAGTCATTCTGTGGCGTTCAGGAGGGTACGCAGGTCTCTAACGCAGCGAAAGGAAAGATTCAGGTCTCTGGTCGTGACCTCAACCCAAAGTTCAGAACGGAGAGGAAAGAATGAAGTTTTTCTTGGAATTGAGCAATCTTAGCGGCGAGGTTGCCAAGACGTTTTTTTTCCATAGGACGCTGCCTTTACTTTTAGTTATCTACCCTAGAAGTCAAGGGCAGCCCGGTCCCAGCAGGCCAGCCGGATGCGTGCACCTCCAACACAGTGTTGCTCTGTGAGTGCCAAGTACCCATCCATATCAAAATAGTACATATAAACAACCAGAAGGAAAGTTCAGTCATCATGAGCATTACAACCGCTTCCCTTTATACGTCCTATGTATTGGGATTTCTACGCTTCGTGCGCAAGTTTATATCATACATCACGCCAGTCTGGCATCCCCTGCCGCTGCTGTTTAACGGATCAAACGCGGATGATTCCTAACCTCGCGTATATAGCTCTGTGTTACAGTGCCCCATGAGTTTCTGTTCAGGATGATCCTCCTGAACAAAATTTATTCAGAAAAGTACACGTTTCTCCCTAGGACTCCTCTTCTGAGCAGATGTTAGGTACTCGCGTAAAATGTCAAAGAGATCTTCAGAGACCTTCTGTAGAGGTTCCCAGGTTCTGTCAAACTTGTCAAAAAGTCCATCCTATTCAACCTGAACTTTCATCTGCCCACTTTTCTGCCGAATATCACACAGATCTTGTGCACACTGATACACAGTCTCAGTGTGTTCTGCATCTCCAAGCAGCTCGGGGGTCACCTCTGCTCCATCCATGTCTGCGCGGTAAGTTAGCGGTTGGCGCGTAAGGACGGTCTCGCGTTTTCTGTCAAACGGGTTCTCTTTCTCGAATACCGAGGACGATTGGACAGCGAGAACTCGGCGCTGACCAGTCCAACCGAACTTAAACTTCTTTCCTTTGTTTTAAACCATTCGCCCCAGCACGAAGTCTCCAATCTGGTAATTCACAGGCTGTATCTTAGTCTTTCTGTTGTGTGTCTCAACCTGTGGCTTCCCGGAGCGAGCTGGACGATCCTTGATTTGCTTGTGCGTATCTTCTAAGGTCGCTTTAGTCTCGCCAGTGTTTAGGACTTGGCGTAACCTGGTATCGTTTTCGGATTGAGCTTGTGATAGAGGCAAATCGTCGGGATAAAAGATAGTCAGAACCAACTACCCAAGAAGGAGGTGTTGCAAGCGACAAAAGTGCTACCGTGGTATAGTTGAACGAGCAAAAAGGGGTGTCTATGAAAGAAGGTTGAGACGGCTACAAGCAAGTATGAAAGTGGCAGAGTCTACCAATGATGCTCGGTGAGCAGCATAGGAAAACGTTTTCTTGGGTCTGAAGTTGACTCGCAACTTCCAACTACTCGGGACTTGGCTTGAAGTTGTCCGTCAACTTGCTTGACCTCCACAAGAGGAAGCAGGTAATCTAGCTTATATAGACTTTTCGGCTAACCCTAAAGTCCCAAAGGCACATATTAAGAACCATAAAATACACCAAATGAAATTGTGTGAACGAAAAAGACTAACAGTAGATACTATCAGGATAAATATCTAGATTCTTTCTTTAATATCTTAGGCCTCTATATCAAAGCCAAACAGTTCTCCCAAAATATCCATTCCACCCAGGCAATCCACATAAATATCCGCGAACGGCTTACAATTATCCATTGCCTCCTGCGAAATATCTAGATAACTGAGGACGCTCTCATACGGTTCCAGAGTCGAGACCACCTGGTCCATATTTTCTGGCTCCTTCCCCACTAATCCAGCACTTTCCATGTCTTCCTTTCCCTCATCCTCCTCATCCTACTCTTCACTTCTCTTCACTTCTCTCTTCATCTTCGTCAGAAGAGTCAGATATCACAATTATTCCCTCAATCTCCCCTTCATTCTCCATGGGAGCCCCCCCACCGTTATATAACAGTGGCTCCCACGGATCCACCCAGTCCCCCTCTTCTTCCTCTTCTTCCTCCTCTGCCTCTTCTGCCTGCTCGAAGCATTTACGGCGGATCCACTCCCGAACGCGTTCCCGGTCCAACCTTCTACAGTAATCATCGTAGTCAGTTGGACCATTTTCCATCAAGGCCAAAGCGTTGAGTGGACGACGGCCTCGGGATGACTTGGTGATGGTGAGGGAAGGGCGGAGGTTGGTCATGTTAAGGGCCAAAAGAAGTGGTGGGCTGATGGGGTAGTTGATGGTAGGGGATTGCCTCAACAACGTCGATTTCGAATTTTAAATACTGCGGCGTCTTCAAAAAGAAGACCTTGGACATGTACACTAACGGCACCTACTAATGACACAGGGTCTTAAAATAAAAAAATGAACCCATGATTTTGCGACACTCACCCAAATTAAAAATATCTTGCAAATTCAGAAACTGTAAAAGTATCTTCCAAATTCTGATACTGTATACAATTTTGGTGCTCTTCTAAATTTTTTTCGTGTGCAAATTTGCGCACATCAGCTTCTTCATACTTGCACAAAGGCATCGCTCGCATCAGCGGGTGGGTAGTAACATGTCCCGTAAACACTTCTTTCGGTGTACGGCAGACTCCTGACCGTTTGGAATCACGCAGCCCTAACCTCTTCATGCGCACATTGTTCAGTACGCTCTGGATACACTCTATCACTACAGGCCAGTCTCTCGGCGCAAACGTACACTCGCTACCCACAGCTCTTCTAGCTCGAAGTACACCGCGACAAACTCTCTCCACGATTCCGTTAGCCCACGGTCAGAAAGCGATGGTAAAGCGATGCTTGACACGCAGTCCCGCTGCAAGTTACTTGATAATTTCGTTCTTGAAGTGCAATCCCTGGTCGCTAACGAACCAATCAATTGTACCTAACGAACCAATCAATTGTACCAAACGAACCAATTTAATGTCACGAGGCGTACACATCTTCTTCAACGGTATCGAACACTGTAGGCGAGAGCAATACGTAAAAAGAACGATCATCTCGAGTAATAAGGACATAGAAATTTTCTCCTTCGCTCAGTCCCATGTAGAGGAAATCAAAATGCAGTAATTCGAATAATTTCTCCCATGCAATTCATGTGCCGATGGACGGGGGATAAGGTCCCAGTTCGAGTTATAATGCAGTGCAGGCAACCGTTGACTAGTTCCCGAGTGTCAAGCTCAATATTGCTACACAAAAATTTCTCCTTCAGAATTCTCAGTTTTACACCAATTCCTCTTTGACTCAACGTCCCGCAATGCGAAGTAACAAGAACATTCATCTTCAATTCCAATTCTTTCTACGGTATCCACATTCGGCTATCCTTCCCCCCAAAAAACGTTTCATGTTCAGGTTGAATTCGAAACCTGAACTTGGGATGCATCCTCCTGTGAATCTCGGATGACATCCAGGTTGGGACATCTAATCCGATCAGCAGACAGAATTACTTGTACAGACTTATCCAGCAAGCCGAAGATCGTTCGCATGGTTCGCTTCTCCTTCCGGCTTTTTGTTCCATCGAGTAGGAATATCTGAAAATACATTAGTCTCGCTTTCGAAGCGCTCAATCAAGTATACAAACTTTGAAATAAATAACGCCCAGCGCTGCAACTTGGATACGATTTGTCTTCCTAATGCAGGCCCGATTTCCAATGCAGCGAACAAAAATAATAGATTGCGGTGATCTGTGTGTATGTGTGCAGGGCTTGGTCCAATCAAGACGTAGTCCAATTTCTCAAACGTCTGTAAAATAAGGTATGCTTCCTTCCCGAACGTGCTTCATCCCAGTTATGCATCCTTGAATTCAGATCCAAAGGACGCTAGAGCCTCATGTCACTGTTCCTCGATCTGTAGCTCCAGCTCTTCAGGACGAACCTGAGTATCCACAGCGGACCAAAATCGATCTGAAGCGTCTGTATCAACACATATTTCCATCTTAGGACTCAGATAAGGCAGCTTCACTGAGTTACGCAGCGTGTCTTGTAAGTCACAGGAGACCTAAACATGGGTAGTACCTCAAGACAGTTTGCTTAACTCAATGTTCTTGATAGATCGCTTCGTGCAGTTTCGAGATTTCTTGTACACCTTCTAAGGGAATTAAGTGCGCGGACTGACACGCGCCGCGACGTTGAGGATAGAATGTCATTTTCAACGACAAAAACAGAACAACTCCGCCGTTTCAGCGGCCGTATTCGGCTCATACATTTGACGCAAGGCGTTGATACCCGTCGGATCAAAAGCTTATCCATCACCAGAGATAATTATTCTACATCACTTGATTCTTTTGGAGAAGAAAACTGACTTGACTGCAGACAGGTACAGTCGTTTCTCTTGGAAATTTTGGAAGTATCGCTCGAATTTGCGACGCAATTCAGCCGCCGTTTTGTCTTGTGTGTTGAAATCATCTAATTATGCCTTCATTTTGTTGCAAAACTCGCTAAAAAGTGGCCCAACGGAGCTCTGGCAGTAATCTGTAGCATTGGTGTGTCCTGGAAGGACACGTTTCGATGCTAACACGACCTTAGAGGTGACAACCCAACATGCTTCGCACGATTCTGGATGGATCTGAGTTTTACAATACGCAGATACGAAGTCCAAATACGCAGAGCATTGCCTTTCTATGAATTCATTCAACTCGGCTTCCAAGTTCGGCATCGGTCAGGACTCTTTCACGGTGATAGCATTGACTGGTCTGAAGTCAATAGCCACATTGAGCTTTGCTTTCGATCCTGGTTTTGGGATGACCAGTTGAACGGGTTGCCAGACAGCAGTAGGCATTACAAAAGCAAAGTCCATTTCCAGTAGCTTATCAGCATACCTATCCATAAACGCGCGTTGTTCAGGAGAGTAACTTCGCACCTTAACGCGGATTGGTTTGCGATCAGGTTCTAATCGCCCCTCATCGGCTCGACCTTGTCTAGTGTGTATCCGACCAAGCACTGTCCTCATATGAGGCACACTGTGTCCTAATATGAGGACAGTTTCCGAGACACTTTGCAATGGTAAATATTTTGGAAGTCCAAAATTTTTACTGCAAAAAAGATTTTTTTGTTTAGTTCCAGTACAGTAATTCTTACTGTACATGCACCCCCGTTTCTAAACCCCCACGATAATACGAACTATATTTCCTTCCAAAACGTAGTCGTTTTCACAACTTCTTGCGAAGAGCGGAAGCTGGTGAGGGAAAACTGCTCTAGCCTTCACGTAGTGTCTATTGGACCGTTGTCCTCATATGAGGACAACTTTAAGCCCTTTTTTTCAATACAATTCTTTTTTACCTCAGCGCATTTCTTGTCCCTCCGTATTAGTTCATGAGTGTATATGGCCGATCAAAACAAACTTTTCAAGATTATTGACCTCGGTTAAGACTAGGGCAATTTTCCCTCACCAGCTTCCGCTCTTCGCAAGAAGTTGTGAAAACGACTACGTTTTGGAAGGAAAAATAGTTCGTATTATCGTGGGGGGTTTAGAAACGAAGGTGCATGTACAGTAAGAGTTACTGTACTGGAACTGAACAAAAAAATCTTTTTTGCAGTAAAAATTTCGGACTTCCAAAATATTTACCATTGCAAAGTGTCTCGGAAACTGTCCTCATATGAGGACAAAGTGTGCCTCATATGAGGACAGAGCATGGTCGTATAGACACTAGGGCAACAATCTTGAAAAGCTTGTTTTGATCGGCCATCTAATGCGGAGGGACAAGAAATGCGCTGAGGTAGGAAAAAATTCGTATTCAAAAAAAATGGTAAAAGTTGTCCTCATATGAGGACAACGGTCCAATAGACACTAGTAGGTTTTTGCCCAGTCCTATTCTAAAATTGACTTGCACATGTCGAAAAAGTTGGAAAGTTTCGTACATCCTGGTTGGGAAATGCAGTTCTCCCGAGCTTGGGTTACTCGGTCCTTCAACGCACTGTCCGGGTCAGCGGGATCGTCCTCGCTGAGATATATATAGATCTCCGAATCGTCCAGGTCGTCATTGTTTTCCCCGTGGCTCTGAAAGGAGGTTCCGAAGGACACCTCTTGTGCTCGGAGTAGGCTCTGGTTCGTCCCGTTGCGGGCTTCCTTACCTTCATTGTCGTTAGCCATCACGTCAGGTATGTCAATCTCACCATTGAACCGTTCACTTTCTGCAGTAAGCAGGACACGGTTGTCGATTCAGAGTGCGCAAAATATATGTCTGATGAAAATTTCATGGTCAACGGGTTGATCGCTAATCATCCAATCGACGTGTCGCAAACATAGGGTTGTACTATGGCGATTGTGCAGTTTAACCGTAGAGGTCACTTGGCGGCTGCATGTCAAGGGCGTCGCGCTTTTGTCCACCATTCCCTACTCATGCAAACGTTTTAACTTGGCATGCTTGACACTTGATTCTCCTTCAGGAGGTGAGGTGGAAAAATGTTCGCATGAGAACCTCGATCATCGAAAAAGGGGGTTTGGCACGCCCGACAGTAAATATGGCTTAAATGAAAGATTCGTTTCTTTCCGTTTCCGGTTGTCCATCCTCTACTGTCAGCTTTTTGACCTCTCTATCATTCTCATTAAGTCTCCTGGCGGCACGGTAGCCTGCAAGTAGCTTCTTAGCATCTTCTTTATTAGTCATTTCGCATTACGAAATGTAATGATTTCCGTTACATTTCGGAATCGGGTAATCCTGACTCCTCCAATTCTTCGGTTGGTCGGCGGTGGCGTCAGCAGGACTTTCCTTGTTTTTCGACTTGTCTTGGCGGTCTGCTTCTACTTTTCTCTTAACAAATCTAGCACGATGACGTTCGTCTTTCCGGGAGGGACCTGAATCCCTCTCCATCGGAATTAGCTCTCCATCCGAGTCCGAATTATTTTCATCATAAGCGTTGGAATAATCAATCCTATCCACAATCTTGGTTTCGGCAGCTCCTCGTCTCATGAAATCCTGATAGTCTTCATTAAGATTGTCTTTGTTCAACCTGATACACAAATTGATACTCTTCCGAAGCTGCTGGTGCGATAAAAAATTAAGTCTGTGACCCGCCACCAGCTCAGGATGAGCTCCAATGAACTTCGAATAGCCCACACCCTCAATATTCTGACTGTACTGGTATCCCAGATTCCAAACATGTAGCTCCAAGCTCTTCAAAGTCTTGTCCATGTTTACATCCTGAATTCCAAACGGTTGCGGAGATCTTCTGCGCAGTTTACAGCCTCAGCCCAATATTGCTCGCGATTTTGAGCTTGAATGTTAAAAAAAGTTGACCTTGGCATTTCAGTAAATGTTCTATTCAAACGTTCAAAAGACCATTGGACTCTGGGAAACCCGGCGTTGTCAGAGCTTGGACGATCCATTACGATGCGAACCAGTTTCGGAGTTTTATACAGACATATTGACCGCCTTCATCTGATAGGATCCACTTAAACTTTCTTTTGTTAATCAAGACCAATTGCAAGAACCGCTTATTAAAAATGTTTTATAGTTTGAGGATCATTTCTTTTAAAGCTTCCGCCACTTGTTTCTTTCGACACATGAATCGAACGAGTGAATAGCCAGTATAGCCGTCAAACAGAGTGAAATCCTAGTGCTTTGCAGAGAAGGATAGAACCCACACAGGTCCTAACAAGTGCCAATGGGCTCGAGCAAGGGGGTATGGAACCTTATCTGGCAACGAAATATGCTTTCAAGGGTTTCGACGGCACTTGCCAAGGAGACAATGGCGACAAAGTTTGTTGCGTTAAGGTCTCCAGGTGCTGGAATGTATCCCCTTCCTGATAGGAATCGAGTTCTGAAAGGTACTTTCACTAATTTGATCTAGTCGTTTATGCCAAAGCTCACAGTCTTTCTTAATCTGAGTTACTGCAATAGCTGGAGCAGTGCCTATGAGGACCTTGAAATCTACCTCTTATTGTCTTTTTCTGATCTCAGCGACCATACGTTTGGTTTTATTGAATTGTTTGTCGCGAACGTAACAGAAGAAATCACCATAATTTGAATCTTCTAAGTATGCTGTAAACCATCTCTATCGAATGCATGAAACTTGTAAGAGATTATAGTGTATTTGTGGAACGTAGAGTACATCATGGAAAGTGATAGTCTTACATTCACATTTCATAACAGTATCAACGACTACTGTTACAATACCTTGCGTGTCCAACCATTGCTTATTTCCAGCCTGAACGCAATTATTATTTGCTATAAAAAAATAAAAGTTCTCCAAGTCTTTAGTCATATGCATTGTACATCTTGAGTTCATCATCGATCTAGGATACGGTAGAGACTGTTCATATCGGTGTAGCAAAGCAGACAGTGCTATCATATAACCTTCTTTTCGATGCTCAGAACCAGTTGAGTTCTCGGCTTTATCCACAACCTGTGATTTCGCGGACCAATTTTTCGGGTAGAGAAGTCCTTTTTATAGCAACTGCTCCTGGGTTCATTGAAACACCGATCCGCATGGTGCCATCTACGACCGCTATGAATACAGTCTTGTCGAGTCTTTCCGGCTTTGCAGTGATGATTTATTAATGCCTTTTCAGAAGCGCTGCGGTCCATTAGAGAGTTTGTATCAACACATTCTGCCCTTTCCTGGTCTTATTTCTTCCTAGTAGAGCGGATGACTTGGGCAGCGACCCCAAAGTGAGCCGTGAGACCGCGGAGAAGGGCTTGTTTCTTCTCAATACAAGATAACGTGAGACCGATTGACGCTAACCCGTTAAATAACTGATGAATGGGATTTAAGTACTGTATTATGGTCTTCGAATTTTTCATTGAGATATCCCTGAGGGCCGAGGTTTTTGCATCAATTAACGCTTCAGAAATTAAATATTATAAATTGCGAAGCTCGATCTAGACCAGCTTGGGATCGCACATTGGCAACACAGACGTCTTGCAAACAGTACCGATCGACATGAATAAATACTCCAGATCCATATCTTATATATATATATATAACCTTATATATATATATTTTAGAAATGAATAGCTTCGAAAATTGGATCATAAACAATTTTGATTACATAATTCTCACCACGCATTGGAAATTGCGTGACATAACTCAAAATTCCAATATGCATGTGACAGTTTCTATCATCTTTTCTACAATTTCCTGCATAAAGTGCGAAACTGATTTTCTGAATAATTGAAATTGTTTTATTGTTTTTTCACCATAATTTGCAGATGACTGATCTAGAAGGCGGAAAAGTCATATTAAATTTATTGGATACTTTCAGTGGGATACGAAGTGGGTCCTTCTCGATGATTAAAGTTGAAAGTTTTCTTAAAAGAGATTTAGAATCAAAATATGGCGGAATTAAGGCCAGAAACATCCAAAGCCAAAATATTAGTTCATACATAGTCAAATAATAAAATTGTCAATTCATAACTTATCTAACGCAGAAAGAACGGAGGGATTCAGAGAAGCAAAATATGATCTATTTTACATTTATTCCCAATAATTCATAAGAGTAACGCCTTTCAAATTGCATTCCACTCTTTAAATTTCAGATATCACTATAAAACCCCATCATTATTGAATTATTCGCTCTGCAACAGCTACTAGTTTTTGCTTACTCTTAAGAGGAACGGATATTAAGGCCAAAAAACGTTCAAAATCAGAACGAGAAAGTGAAGAGACGGTTTATAGTCTAAAGGCCAAATTTTCCTGAATGAAAGGAAATAATTACAGATAATTCAGTATCTGTTTACTCCTTGCATCGAGTAAAGTTTAGATAAACCTACGCGTTGTTTCGAAAAAAAGGGGTTCTTATAGAGATTTTGATTTTTGCATGGTTTTGAAACTGTAAGATTCTGATGGCCGCTCACTACCACTGTACTACTGTATAAATTTGGTGGAGTAGAAATAGTTGGTACAAATGAAGTAGGATAAAAGTTTTTCTTATTCGCTAATTTAATTGCATCACGAAATCAGACGGGAGTCAATTTTTTGCCGATGTAGAAAATATAGAAGTTTAAAATTTTAGCTTACATCATACGGTCCTTAGGAGATGATTTTCTGTTAGTAATCTCAGAGAAGAAAAATATATACTGGTAACATATTATGCATAAAAATATAGGTTTAAATGTTTTAAGTAAGAGAACAGAGCTTAGCTTTGGAAGATGTAGCATTTTGCAGGTGGGACGGCATTAATTTGACATCTGTGTGTCTTAAAACATTTGAAGTTAACTAAAGAAACAAAAACTACGACAATGGCTATAAATAGATCTGTAATGGACAGAGCGTTATCTGAAAGATATTTTACTGCAAAATAATCTCTTTTTTTTGCCAGTATGGTCGATCTTCACATTCTGAGCAGTAAAAAACTCATATTTGAAAATAAAATTTGAATTATTGTTCATTTGCAACGCACAGTTCAATGCCAGTAAAGTAGCAAGAATTAAGATAATGAAGGAAGTTTCTGCCCTAAACATTAAAAAAGAGGTATGTTCTTATATTTCAGAACGTTATTGATTAAAAAGGATAAATAATCGCCACAAATGCCCTAGAGAGGTTCTTTTATATTTTAAATAGAAAGTGGTGCAATGAAGAACATGTTTCACTCCTTCAAAATTAAGAATCAAAACCGAAGCTACTTTGATATGTGAGATATTTTTGAGCCAAAATACACATGAAGAGGAATAGTAGCTTGCGGTAAATTGAAAAGGCTACTGTCTTTTATAACTGTAATGTGCGATGATAGCTTAATATTCGCAATGAAAATGGAATCAATTTGTACCCTCACCGAAATCAATCGCTTTGCAAGGGCCTAGAATAAAAAAGACCTACAGCTACAAATTGTGTTCACACAAAAAACTTTCAAATGGATAGAAAGTACAGTCGCAGTCTAGAATTTATGCTGAAATATACGACTTGAGACTAAAAAAAATTGAATTTACTGTCTGTACTACAGCCCATTGCCAGAGCATTTAATTTAAACATGTATTGAGAGATGAATGCTTCATGGACTAAAAACATGACACCTATGAGATAATTATCGCTCTTTTGCGGTTAACATACGATATGTTCTATTTTCAAAAAGATACCATTGACGTGATGGACGTAATCCGTAAAAAAAATTACAAAAATGTTAAGTTTTAAAGGAAAAAAGCCTATTACGTTCAACTGTTAACTGCAGACTGCAGAGGAACAGGTAACTCTGACGATTTTGCTTCAAAGAACCGTTCCTCTGTATACAAGTAAGATGCGTTGTGTGTGTATAATTGGCACTACTATATGTCCAGAGGTCTGAGTACATGTATGTTTCTGCTCAATTTACTATGAAAACGTGAGTTGCAATAAAGCTGAACTGATGAAAATCAAAACGTATGTTCATCTTTTTTGACTGTATGTAGCTATACATTTGGATAAAAATTTGGGTCCCGTATTCATATTGCATTATAATCTGATAGTTGTTACTGCTAAATAGGCCACTAGAAAGAGCTCTATAATCTTAACGCAGAATATATTATTTTGCTCTTTGTAGAATTAAATTTAATGGTTTCTCGGAACAGATGGCATTAAGAGTCACAGAGACCAATATGATAGTAACAGTTTATTTAAAAGTAATCATATATCTTCCCAGAACAAAATGAAAGCGGGAAAAGTCGTTTTTATTCTTGAAAGAGAAGCATGGATAAGATTATATACCTGTTATTAGTCTTACTCACTTGCACTCTGCAATATGTTTTCTTACGAGTACACTCTTCCTGTACCAACTGCATGCAGAAACATATTTCTTTTACATATTAATGTAATCAAGCAGTAATAAATTTCTAAACTCAAGTATTTTATCTTTTTGGGAATATATGAGGTTCATTAATTAACTAAATGAAGTCATTGAAGTATTGTTGAAATTATTTAACATTATAATTTTATGTATGTTTTTTTTGTCAAAATAAAGCTGGAGAAACTCCACTAATGAACTGTATACGAGGCGTTATATATATATTTTTAATCATATCCGCTGATAATGAATTATTAATAGGCATATTTGTTCGTATTATTTCGTGCAAATTGTAGTTAGTACGCTCGATTCAGTACTTAAAAGAAATAATCTTGACATGGTTAATCAATAGCATATACTATGCATTAATATCAATGTTAGAGTATATAAGCACCTTTTTCTTCACTTACGCTTTTACATGGAGAAACTATTAGTTGAAGCTTTCAAAAAAGATTTTAAAAGTCCCCACAACTGAAATCTAAAAAAGCGAGCAAGAAAAACAAAAAATGGAAAACTGGTATTGAAAGAACAATAAAGGTCCATTTTCTGATTATTAGCGTCATAAATCTGATTACTACTGTTATGAAACAAATTCTTGTAGCAGTTTACCTTCTCGGAAGTAATTAAACTGAAACCAAAAAAGTAAATTGGAGAAAAATGAAAGTCATTGTCAGGAACCTATTGATAATTGTATAACTCTTTCGACATACGGGATTGCATCAGCTTTAAAGTATATTAGCGGTTACTCGGTACATTAACTACGAATGGATATTAGCGGAATAGACTTTCCCTTTTACTAGTGTCTATCCGACCAAGCGCTGTCCTCATATGAGGCCCACTTTGTCCTCATATGAGGACAAAAATAGGAAGTACTGTACTGTGGTAGTCAATTTTTTTTTGTCCAAATAAATATTAGTGAAAACGTTGCACTATAAGGAGAGACTTACAGTAGTGTTCGACTGACGGACGTACTGAAGATGCAATAGCTTCCAACTTTATATATTCCCAGTCAATTCCTCACATCCATCACTGGGATGGTGGCCTATGATGCCAATAGTTGATTGCTGATCCAGCGATCGTGAGTTCGATTCTCGCTGGGGTTCTGCAAGAAGTCCGAAAATTCCAACGGGAACTCGACTGGTTGTGAAAAATCTGCTGTCTCAGTGCGCCATTAGGCATCCACTTGAACATGAGACAGAATGCGGTGACATCTCATAAAGGAGTAATTGAGTACGCCATAGACAGCAGCTAACTTTGCAATTCAGATGACGCAAGTACAACTAGTAGGGAGCTATAGAAGTAGAACTCATGGATCATTTTTTCTTTTAAAACAAAAAGTCACACTATTTTACATCAACTTGGAATCTTAATTGAGATTCCTATGATGTTTCGCGCGCACGTGTTCCATGAAGCAACACCTTTTTGTGCTCGCGTGACAGATATAAAAATCACCAAACCCATTGTCACGGCAAGTAGAACAAAGAAATTTTGACTCACTGACCTTACAAACTCGACAGCGACCTTGGTAAGATGCGTTAGTATACTCACCGTTACTCAATTTTCTCTTCTTGTTAGTTGCAGCAAGATGAGCTCCAATCCCTGAAACAGGTTCCAACATATCACTGTCATCCTTATTTTGTAAGCAGTTAGATGCCCTACGTGATTTCGAATCAAATTTATTCTCAATAAGTTCTTCGGCAAGCATCTCATAAAACTTAGATTGTGATACACAGAGTCTTGGACCAAAAGAATGCTTGTATAATAAAAATGAATTAACAATTATGATCGATAAGAGAGAGGAATTGACCCTCAGCGACCAATCTTTGACTTCCAATTTCTTCTCAATTCCAAGAGTATCTTGCCTACATCTGTTGTGAAGATCGACTTGAGAACAGGTGTCGTAGTACCTCTCCACAACATCTGGAACTGAAATCTCGAATTCCACTTTCCTTTTCTCGCCATCGACAGTTCTCCATCTTTCCCTACAAAATGGAGTTTCCTGATTGGTTGTATGGCAACTGCTGACGAAATATCTTCGTTCTCTATCCATCCACAACACAGCTATTAAAGATTTATTGGTGTCAGGATTCTTCGAAACCATCGAGATATGATCTCCGCGCTCCGTGAGCCCCTGTGACGACAACTGTTGCATCGGAACTTCCTTAACCGCATTCTTAACCACACCAAAAAATCTCGTTCCATATATCATCAAGGCTTCCGCCGTTGACACCGATGCAAAAAATGAATCCCACATACAACACGACCCGTCTTCAGCCAAGGTTGAACAAGACGAAGTGTAAGGACGGTGGTGTGACAGAATTGCTCTGTGAAGTCACGCCGAAGGCCACCCGTTTTCCCCCTCACGAGCTCCAATCTCAAATTATTCCAGACTGGCCACATGCAGAAGCCTTCAATTTGCAGCCATTTTCGGGCTTTCTGTCATAGGCAACGTAAAATGTGGAAGTCCTTTTTTGATCCAATCTCCCCCGAGACCATACCGTCTGCTAATAATTTCATAGACGCAGATATGCGAAGGTGGCGTGACATATTGCCTGCGGTGGTCATTGATGGCCTTCAAAAATCCACTTACCAGAGACCATCTCGAGTCATCCAAGGGCCTTTCCTCCCGTTAAGAAGTGTGACTGAAGCAAATATTTGCCAGAATCAGCTCAAACCTTCTATGTGACATGATCTTTCCAAAACTTAGTGCTGGAATGTACTTCGAACCAGATTCACTGCAGAGATCGCCATGAAAATGAAAACCTTGTCATAAGTATGAGAATCCCAAAGAACTTCAAAATCTCTCCTGACGAGACGGGATGATTTCCAATGGCATTCAATGTATCATTTGTAAGGTCACGCATGACGGTTAGGTGATGGAGCGGAAACATGCTCGTAAAGCATTCAAATGGCGATAAATCTCGAGGAGCACAGCCATAGGCGAGAGTATTACCAGAGTAGCCAATTATTTTGCAGCTTTTATCTGATATATTTTCATCAATAGGTGTGAAAAACTCCTGATTGGTCCATGATGGTCCATGAGAAAAAACAGGTGCATCTGATTGATGCGCCGTGGAATCATCGGAATTCCCATCTGATACCGACGAAGACGGTTGAGGAGCGCCCCAACCTTCATGTGCCGCTTCGCTTGGCAATTGAGCGGTTCCTTCTTCCACTACGAAGTCTGTTGGAGGTAATCCCGCTTTGATGTTGACAATCCTCAACCTGAAAGTTTTGAGACGGTCACGAATCTTCCAGCTTGCCTCCAGTGACTTCCTCCTTCGACCGCTTACAATGTTGATGTGGACGGCAATAACGGTTCCAGCGATCAATTTCGTCTTCCAAGCTGACCCATAAAAGCACTTACATTCTGCAGCTGACGTAACAAAGGAAGCACGGCAGTGAATCGGATTTCCTGGAACGGTTCGTGGATCCATTTCTGTTAAAATTGAGGGGATAATCGATGGGTATCGCGTCAGGGAAAGTTGGTCCTGCGTTGAGCAGAGTGGTAATTCTCGAAAAGTTTGTTTTGATCCAGTATCTACATGTTTAATAGAGTACGTGGGAACTAAAAAATGGCGGTTAAAAATATTTTGTATTTTAAAATATAGTTGGTAAAAGTTGTCCTCATATGAGGACAATGGCCCAATAGACACTAGTGGACTTTAAATAAAAAATTGGTAGAAAAGGATTTTTTTCCATTTCTAGCTCCTGAGCCTCAATACAATCTATTGAACATAGAGGAACTGTAAGCACCTAAAATGGTAGGAAAAAAGTTTATTCGTTTATTGCGCCACAATATTTTCAAGAGTATGAAATCTTATTAATCTCTCAAAGTTTAATTAAATGCGAAATCAGGACAATTTTCGAATTGATTACCTTTAAAGCGTACTATAGGACCACTGTCTACCTTGAAACATGTAACTTTTCTTGTTATAAGCAAGGGAATACCGTGATATAAGTTCGGAAAGTTCTTTGAAGAGTTTTCAGCTTTCCGTATCATTTCTGAGGTCTCTTTTAAACGTTTATACAGAAATTGCATTTACGCTAATTGCTATTTTTTAAATATTATAATAGTCTCCGAAGATGATTAGATATTATAGAATATAAAAAAGGGCCTTTTGGCTTTATGCTTACATTAGGATAATTTTTAAGCCCTGGTGTGAAAAGAAGAAGAATGACGCTTTATTTTTTGAAGACAAGTCCGCACTACATAGGACCTCGGGTTCTGCTAGACGGACGAATCCGGGCAATGGCTGAACCAATTGCCCACTCAAGCGAGAAAGGGACCGGAAGAAAACTCCAGCTCATGAACTGATGATTCAGGAGGCTTGAAAACACTGTAAACACATAGGCTTGAAGATAGAGACGGCGACGACAACAACGAGAACTCCGGACGAGCGAGCTGGATGACAAGCCCACAAGTCTGTGAAGACCGCAACCCCTCACAGTCCGTCAAAATGACGGTGAGTTTGGTGTAAAACTGAAGCAAAAATTATTACATTCAAAACAGGAAACAGGGACGCCTCACAAATATTTAGTTTCTGAACCATAGTGGATCTAATATCTGGTTTTATTCGGATTGAAACCGCAGGTTGGAGGTTTTGAAATTGCTAGGTATTCCCGAAATGGTTTTTTTGTTGGATTTTGTGTTAATGACTACTAATAGCAGCTAATGTAGTCCTTACTGATTTATTAATTTCACCAGTCACTAGATGATCTGCAAAATGTTCACTATTCATCAATTAAGGCTTGATTGATGTTTTGTTGCAGCGTTTCCGTAGGTCGAGAATATATTTTATCTCTTGTGCGAAATCTCTGTTCCTCATTTCTTCTTCCTTACAGTTTTTTAACTCATCTTCTTCAAACTTGTTATCTTCATGCAGAAAATTTTCGGCTAATGTTTGTTGTTGGTCGGTTCCGACAATGATCTTGTTCGCGGAATAGCTGATTTCGTACTACTACTTTACCTCCTGCACTCTCCCTTTCTTTTCGAGTTATCAGCTTCTATTCCAATTTTGGTTCCCCTTTTCCCATCGTACTACATTTACACTATCACCATCCAGAAAATTGCAAGGGAAGAGCTTGAATTTAATGTCTAGACCGAGAATCATGTTATGGTTAATAATCATGTCTATCAATTAGTTGAAGGTTTACAAAATATTTTCTAAATCTTTGTCAAGGTGGTTTGCGACGAATAATAAGCGCTAATGTTCCATTTGAGTATCCTTTATAATTCGAGATTTACAGAATGTAAACTGATAACTCTTTTAGGATTTTTCTGTCTATTGAAGTGCCGAACACCATAAGGTGCAATACTGCTGATTTAAGCTCTCCTAAAATGATTAGCAACTCGCATTTTAAAAAAATCCGTTCCTTCTCCTTTCCTTGATGAGTTTTATCAGAAACAGTCCGTCTACTTTCCCGAAATATGGACAATAGCCATGTCAAAAACTCAACTATTTTTAACTGGTTGCACTTGCAGTGTTGCAATATGTATATTTTATCCTCAGACCAGATTTATTGGGCAAAACTATAGAATTACTAAATATATTTTCTCGGGTAAAATCCTCTCCAGTTAAAAATTTCAATAAAGCATCTAACTGTAGCCGCTATACAGGGAGACTCGATTATTTTATTTGAAAAAATTCCTGATAGCCTCAAATGTACTCTAACATTTCCAAAATTACTCATGCTCCGAATCATCTCCTCAAACAATAAAGAAAAAAACTTTCTATAAAGGGTAAATGAGATCAACAGATTGAGAACTCCTCTTATATCTGCGACATATGTAAGAGATTGAATAGATTTACGAATTAGAGTACTTACCTTAAATTTTTGAATATGTTCATTAAGTCGGAGAAAAATCAATTTCAACAACGAGAGAAAGCAGCTTCAGGTACTTCCAACCAGTGGAGGCAAAACAAGCTCGCAATCTATATATTTCATTTGTCATGCAAAAATATTTCGCTCAATAGATCTCTGTTTGGTCAAACCCAGTAAGTAGTATACTTAAAAACTCACTGCATTGCATATTTTTACTTTGAAACCTTACCCAATTAGCTATTGCTGATTTATTACTTGATAAAGATAAAACGACCTTAATTTCTATTCGAATATACTTATCAGGAATATTCTCTGGATTACTTCAATCATTGCTTCTCCTTTAAGGAGAACCTTTTTTAGGTAAAATAAATATTCCAAATATATTTCTACATATCTAAAGGTATTTCTATAAGCCTTTGGACGATTGAAGATGCACCAATGTTACGCTTTTATTTTTGGAAAAGAGATTTTCGCTTAAAAGAAATTTTAGACGGTTCTGAAGTCATCTGTTATAGCAATAAAGGACTTTATTTTCACACCGGCATATATGGCTTCTCTTTTCTTTTAAATTTTCGAGAATGTTTTCAAATTAAAGTTCGGTTGCACAAAGATGCTGCAAGCATGCATTTTGAGGTCTCCCTACGACAAACTACTATCAATACGATCAATTTATTAGTATGAACTAATTTGGAAACTACGCTAAGTTCCAGCTAAAAATGTTTTCAAGAGAGATGTGAAATATTCACATTTTTGATATTTTTTAAACAGTACAAATCTTTGACATATTAACGATAGTATCAATTTATTATTGTATGTATTAACATTACTAGTACGGGTATTTCAAAAAACAGAGATTGCAATGTCCCAACGTTTTACATCAAAGTCATGAGATTTTGAGAAAATATTTGAGTAGCAGTAATAATTCAAGGCTAAAAGCTCATTTCAGTTTTCATAAACTGATGTAAATGCTTACAAGTACTTTAGCTACAAGTACAGAGGACTCTTAAACTTTCCATTAGTCACAGCAAACCAACCCAATTCCCCCCTTTAGCTAATTAATAAATGATAAAATTGAATAGAAAAAAGAGAAGAAAACTTTGGGGACCATTCATCTTCCTAACTCTCCAAATTTCTCCAATTTTGAAAACATTTCTCCAATTTTGAAATATGGAGAGTAGAAAATAGTTCAAAAAGTATGTGTTTCAAATAAACCTTTTAGAATTTCTAGCCGCAAATTTTAATTTCCGGAATCTTAAAAAATGAATAGATATCCTTCGGGAATATTTATTGAAACTATACTACATTAACGTATACGACATTTAGAAAAGAGGATAATTCCGGTATTACAGGAAATACCAAATTTTTTATTTACAATACAACCGTGGGTAATAAAGGTACGCGGCTTGATATATTAAAATGTACAATTTCTAATTACGCACTACATACATAGAAGTACTAGGAGTCTGAATGTCTGATCCACACCAGGTGGGGAATTTTTGAAGCGAAGATTTTCCAGGAGAACAATCTATCTCGGATGACCAGCTACGGGAGTGGCAGAGTAAAGCAACTAGTAGAATGGACTAGTTCCTATTGGACAAGGTCAATGTGATCAATTGCTGGCATAAGTATTTGAATTTTTCTCAAAAAATAGTACTGCAGACTACTTTTACTCATCTCTGTGCATTAATTTGTCTTTTATCGCTTGATTCCAAGCTATTGGACCTTCTCCACTCCATTACCGCTGCAGAAACCTTCGACGCTCCGTAAAAGTCTTGCTACCAGGTGTTGTGCTAGATTGCTTTCCCAGATGCCAGGGACTCGGAGCACGGTGCTGAGCAGATTTGGAATAATCTACCGCAAAAAAATTGTTTGAAAGTCGTACCGCCACCCGCCGGTGGATCTATAGGCACAGCACAGCGCGCGGTCACAGTACTGATCCATAAGTGCCATGCATCACCCCTTTTGGCATTTGGAGCGTTAGAATACAGTAGTACCCTGCAAAAGAGCTGCGAAGAGGTCTTAAAACTGCGGTCCGAAACGTAGGTGCCCAGGACCAGAGCCGCTTGGCATGGAAGGTGTGGAACTGGATAAGTAATTCGGTCTGAAAATATGTAACTGTAGAATTTGATCACGAATTCAATTCCGTTCAGATTCTGTATGCATGATTGAATCACAATTCAGCTCAGAAATTTATGGGCGCCGTCTTTCAGTACATTGAATGCATTTGTAATAACATCGCCCAGATTAGTTGAGATGGTGGGCGGTGAAAAGAAAACAACAAGAAGTAAAATGGACCACACAATCAAATTGTTCATCCCGAACAATTATTTATCCTAGCTTGCAAGGGCTAGTCCGGAATTGCCGAAGACTGGAGACGCTGTAGCTATCCCGCTACAGCTCTAACTTGACGTGCGCTAGACCTCCGCAGTGCTTTTGGCGCATTCGGCTGAATCAGACATACGAACGTGACAAGAACCAGCACACCCGTGGCGTTCTACCCATCCAAGGGCCGCTCGCTTCCGCGAGTACTGCTTCCTGCTCAATACGATTGACCATTTTCGACAGTCATAACTGTCCACAGCTTCCATGTTGAGGGTCAGTATAACTACGCGAAATGGCTGGAAGTGACGATTGGGTAGAGTTTAAAACCCTAGGCGCCGCCGTGGCAGCACAATATGAAGAGGAAATAAGGGAAGCAAATGACCGTGCAAGATTGGAAGATTATGATGACGATTTTGTAGACCCAAAGCTACCGCTGCCGAATGCAACCGAAGATGAAATGAAAACATTCAAGAGGTACTCGAAGGAATATTCTGAAGAGGTACTTTATTGTTTGAAAGAAACAAGTGCTCGTAGTAGGGATCTTTGGATTTAGTGTACTTGCATTTTCAAGTTGATAACGATTCGAGCTGTGCATACGTCTCAACAGCTGAAACGAGTACTTTTTTTGGTCGACAATGGCGTTTTTGTGACATAAACACAAGGTCATCCCGATGGAAGGCACTACGAGACTGTCTTGAGGCGTCTGAATTCAAACCTAGTCCCGCAATTAACGCAAGTAATGGCAACCACAATGCCGATAGCAACAAAGATGAATCGCATGCAAATGATTTTCCCGACAACCACGGCAACGGGCAACCCGATCGCAGTAATAATTCCGCTACAGTTGACCAGTCAGGTACCGATACCAATAACCAAAGACCTAGTTTTCAGAGCGTAACACAATTGACTCAAGTTACAATCCTAGTCGAAGCCGTGGAATTGAATCCTTGAGGAGGGCTTCTGTAAGCCGCAAGAATTTTTCTGGAACATTCACAGAGGACCTTAAAGGAGCAATCGAAGATTACGAAACTCTTTGTGCGCTTTGCGAGCTGAATGGTGACGAAATAGCAAGGAGGTTTCCGTTGATTTTGAGTGGATCCGCATTCTCGCATTACACAAGAAAGGACTTAAAGCGCAAGATTGATTTTGAACAGCTGATTAACGAATTCAGAGCTTGGTACTCTAGCGAAGAACAGCGCTATCGACTATTGCAGTCATGGAAACATCCTTTCGTATCGAAGGCTTTTCAAAGTAGCCCGGAAAAGAAAGAGGTGGAGGTTTTCCACTATATCGCTAACGAGCTGACCAAAATACAACATCAGCTACATAGCGCATACCATGACACTAGGTTTTTGAGAGACTAACTGCTAGTTGCTGCGGATTTGCTCCACTTGCGGGTATCTTTGGTGGAGGAGACCCCAGCCACGCCCCAGGAGGTCATGCAACAGATCGCCACCCTGCTATCATCTGAACCCAATTCCGCTGGCGACCATTGCTTGGAGGAAAATCAAGTACACTACAGTTTGGGACAGAGATACGGAGGTTAATCTGGCAAGAATCTGCGACACACTGCTAGAAAGGGTGAGCACAAGTGAGTCATCCGTAACAAGCTGTTGTCACACAAAGGATGCTGGTACTGTGGCAAGAACCATCGAGCAAGAGATCATCACAGTACAGAAGAAATTATAAGCACCATTAACCGCATCAAGAAGGATGAACCATCTACACTGTTCACGTCTGATGACATCGAAGATTTGCGGTATGCTTACACTACCGTTCCAGGGAGAGATGATGAAGTGATTTTAGAGGATGGAGATGGGCAGCCTGAAATGACCTTCCCGAATGTTGAGGATAATATCAATCAAAACAATTATGTCTACCAAGCAAACTGCTCTTTCTCACACGGAAATACTTTGCCTCTGGATCTTCAGTCGGAAATCAACTCTATGCATGCAGCCCTCTCCGCTGATGAAACAACAAAGTTAAATGGAATTATATTTGACACTGCCGCGAATCGAAAGTCCGCTATTTGTATTGATCAGTACCGCGCTTATTGCCGCGAGTTCATGATGCCCATGAATATTGACAAAAGTGACGATCGCCACCTTAGAGGCATTGGCGGCATGGGACACTCTATAGGAAGCGCCATAATCCCAATTCCGTTCAAGGACCTCGGGATTGTTATCGACGTCAAATTCAGAGTCCTGCACGATAGATGCCCCACCTTACTCAGCAAGAAGGACATGAAAGACAATGGTCTTGACATAAGTGTCCAAAACGAAAATGTGCCATACAAGCATAAGATGATGCCACTGGTATTTGAGAACTACTTCCTAAAACACTGGTGGTCAAGGAACGACATGGAAATTGTTTTGTACACTGATTCTGAACTTAGGAAGCTACATCGTGTATTCGGCCACCCCTCGGTCATGGCGTTATACAACATACTGAAAAGAGCAATGTCAGAGAAATGCAGCCCGGCTTTGCGATGAACTTTAGAAGAAATCACGCGCAATTGCGATACATGCATTCGTATTTCTTCTAAACCACGAAGGTTAAACATATCCATTGGTACCGGGAATTTACGGTTCAATCTCATCCTAGCAGTTTACATCCTCCACATTGCTGGCAAGCCTACTTTCCATGCAGTTGATGAGGCAACTCACTACAACGCTGCTATTTTCATGAAGAAACAGACTGCCGAGGAGACCTGGAAGTGACTTTGGCGTTGCTGGTCACTTGTTTACTCGGGACCACCCGACTACTTACGCATCGGTCAAGGATCGATCCTGTTTGCAAAAACATTACAAGGCTCTGCAGATGTCGATGGCATACAGATTTTGAAGGCACCGATTGAGTCCCCCAATACGATGTCACATGTAGAACGCTACTATCACCCCCTTAGAGTGTCATTTGAGAAAAAAGGGTATTCGCTCCCAAATTTTGAGTCTAATAGTGACTTCTTGAAGCTTGCAGCTAATGCTGTCAATGATAAAGTAGGTTCCGAAGGACTCTGTCCTACTCTGCTGGTTTATGGTGCGTTCCCTCATCCATCACGCTGTACATCGGCAGAAAAGCAGATACAAAAAGCTACTGCTCTTGATGCTGCGACCAAGGCAGTCCAAAAGGAGCAAGCAAAGCGAAAACTGGCATTTTCAATGCGCCACCCAGGTGGCTCAAAGGCTAAAAAGGGAAGCTGAACTGAAATCGCTCCCGCGACTGGCGCCCCAGTTGTTGTGTGCAGGCAAGTTTCAAACAAATTGGAAAGAACTTTTCTTCTTGTTAACTTTGATGGAATCACAGTAGTTGTTCAATTACCCCATGGTCGACGCATATTTCGCCCTACAATGATCAAGAGCTCAGTGGGCCAAACTGCAAATGATAGCTGGAGCCATAAAATGGCCTCCAACTTAAATGAAGACTTGAAGCAGGAGAATAAGCCTGATAGCAATGATTACAGATCAAAGAACGATGAATCGAAGCATTCATGTAAATCGCCCTTGCTACAAGTGAGCAGTTACGTGTTGGAACAAGGTGACTCTGTGCTTTCCACTTGTTACGAAGATGAAAATTTTTTTGAGAGCAGAAAATTGGAACTTCAAGCACTTCTTGCCAAGGGTACTTTTAAGATTGTCAAACGATCAAAAGTTCCCGAGAACGAGCGAAATTTTGGATCCAGGTGGGTAGATATTCTAAAAAAAACCCGGATGGAACTATAGAGGAGTCTAGACTGGTTGTACAGACCTACCGCGACAAATGTGCAGCAAAAAGCATGAAGAAGTCACCAAAAATCAGTCTGATGGGTCAGAGAGTTGCAGTGGCAACTGCAGCTATGACAGTGGAGCACCAGTCATAAACAAGGGACATTTCGCAGGTTTATATACAGTATGAGTCCAAAATGGAAGGGTTAATGTAAATGGAAGCACCAAATGAAATGTTTTTGCCAAAAGGTCATGTCCTAATGGTACTGAAGCAGCTGCACGGTACTCTACAAAGCGATCTGCACTGGTTTCTCACATATTAAACTCACCACATCAAAACGCATGGAATGAAATCTGCAAAAGGTGACACATGTATCCTGTTATAGCGACAAAATAAAAAGCTCGAGGGCGTGACCAGCCTACAGGTTGGAAACTCTTTTGGTCATGGAAATTCTTTATTTCTTTATGATGAAGAGAAAAACTCCAGGCGATTCCAATCGAAGCTAGGGATCATCCTCAATCCTGGAGATTTCATTGACTTCATTGGCTGCAAGGTGTCTTTCAAACTGTCGAACGAGTACAATATCAGTCAAGAGCACAAAAATAGAAAGCTTGGAATTCCTAACACAGGTTAAGGGCTCTTCAGTACTCGTGCTATGATCCAATACATTGTCTCATGTACTAGACCTGACTTGTGCATTCAAACCCAACTTATTGCATCTGAAATGAAGAAATTAAGCAATGAGACTTATAACGAGATAAAAAGAATTGTCGCTTGGTGTAAAGAGACCGGAAAAATTGGGCTCAAATATGTCCCCTTGGATTAGAGAACATCCAGGATAGCTTTATTCACTGACGCAACTTTTGCAAATTGCGAGGGTTTAAAATCTCAACTGGGATTTGTGGTTGTCATTATAGATGGAAGTTGCGATGCTAATATTCTGCACTACCGAAGTTTTGCCTGTAAGAGAGTTACTCGATGCGTAATGGCGGCTGAGCTACACGCACTCATCTACGGATTTGACAATGCTTCTGCTGTCCGCGATATACTCAGAGAAGTATTGGTAACACAACTGGAAATTGATGCTTATGTTGATTCCAGAACTGTATTTTATATCGCCGCGAAACATGCGAACACACTCGAGAAGCGTCTGCAAATCGATGCCAACTCGATCAGAGAAAGCCACAAAATGGCGAACTGCGAAACCTCTCTTGGATTCCAGGCAGCCAAAGTATCGCCGATGGCCTAGCAAAAACATTGATTCAAAGGTCCCACCCGCTCTGGAAACTGATGCAGACAAACAAGTTGGAAGTCCGACCAGAAGTTGATCATGATTTGAATTCTCTTTCAGATTCTGTTTGCATAATTGGATAAAAAATCAGCTCAGAAATTTATGGGCGCCGTCGTACAGTACATTGAATGGAATTTGTAATAACATCGCCCATATTAGTTGAGATGGTGGGCGGTGAAAAGAAAACAACAAGAAGTAAAAAGGACCACACAATAAAATTGTTCATCACACACAATTATCAATCCTAGCTTGCAAGGGCATCACTGTAGGACACCGGGATCAAGATTAAAATATTTGGCCAATTTTCACACCACTTCCCCTTTGAAATTTATGAACCAAATTTATCCTGTTGACTGAGATGAATCCCGATATAAAATATTACTCATATCCATAGGTATACATCCATCAAATAAAAGGAGCTTGAGCATGTCAGATACAGGACTGTCCTTTTTTGTGAGCGGGTTGGATGGATTAATTGAACCAGGTATCCATAGCATTTTCTTGATTTTATTCGTTTCGAAATTATATCGAATTAACTGAACATCCGCTCTAAAAGATTTGTCTTTAGGCACACGACAAGTAGATAGAGAGCTGAATAGATCTTTTGGATCAACAGCAAAATGAAGAGGAATATTGATATTGAGGATTGTACTGTATGATGCTGCAATAAGTTTTCCTTCCTCGATAGCTTCACCAGTCATCAAACTGCATGATTTCTAACTCGATTGAAATTAAAGGATCCAGGAGTATGTACTATTGTATCAAGCTTATATACTTTTCCAAGATCTTGGATAAATTGATTCTTAGTTTTTTTGGTCCAGTAATAAGTATATCATCGACCAATTTAACGACAAGCAGAATTAATGATCCTTTTAAACTCATGAAAAATAATTGGGGTATATAAACGATTGATTTCAATCCGAGGTCAAAGAATGTATCATCCGAGTGTATTTGCCATTTTGCATTCGCGTTGACTAAACCATATGGAGGAGACATTAATTATCAATAGAAGGATCTTTCAGAGCATTTCCGAGGAGGTCTCACATAAACATCTCGTAATGCTGATCCAGATTGTAAAAATGCAGACTTCACATCAACCTTTGATAAATTCCATTTTAAAATTGTGGCAATTGATAAGAGAATTCTAATTGCCATCAAAGAACAAGATTTAGAATCAGTTCTCAAATTTTTTTCTCCTTGCCCTCATTTCCATTCAGGGCAATTCGAGCCTTGCAATAATATTTTACATCATCTAAATTTTTTATTTTGTATAAAACGTGACTGGATATTACATTCGAGTCGGGAGTAATTTTTGAAACATGAACTTTTGAACAGGTACTTAGAGAAGTATTATTTTTCCGTATTGCAGGCATTTCAAATAATATGAGATGGAAGTCCAGATGCTTGATGAAGAAAAAATTCTTCAGATTCAAACCTTTTATGATAAAAACTCAGATCTTTTTGTTCAGATGATTTCAATTCCGTTCCAGGTAACAACTAAATTTCATGCGCATCAATTCCACTATTTTCATCAACAGGATTATGAATTAAAATTTCAAATTCGAGAGATATAGAGCTTGAAGATACTGCACTGGGATGAGATAGTTTTTTTGTGACATCGCCAAATTTGCAGTAGTCAATTATGCTTGATAAATATTTTTTGCATTCATCTTCCCATATAAAAGTTCTTTGTAAGAATAGTTTTATATCATCATAATTTGAATGACCACATACATGTTTGTGAACCTTATTAATTATTTTCTTCTTTTCAGCCCAAGATATATATTTTCCGATATATTGATATTGTTGGAAAAATTGCTGATATAAATGCATTTTCAATAGGATCGAATGATTGTATAAATATATTTCCGGTTACATAACAATGATGACCATGATCCACCAATGATATAGAATCGATTGAATTATTTGCGGACTTGAACTCGATGCGGTTGTCCGTCATATGAATAATATTTGATTTTCTTTTGATATTTCTTCCAATAATTCATTCTCATGATCTACTGATTATTAGATGCCTTGTTTTAACCTTGTTTCCATTGTCTGAAATAGCTGATAAAATATTGAACCGATCATTTTTCTCTTTTTGCTTGAGTGGTCGCCATTTCCGTATTGCCAGAAGGGTGTGTCCTTGATACATTCAGAAAGTTCATCAAGAATTCCATTCCAATCTGGTAAAATAAATTTCGAAAATGCTCTTAATTCAACAATCCCCATTCCGCTATACGGTGCTCCATCATCAAGTAACGGACCTGAATATAACTTATTTGGCAGAGAATCAAGCACCGTTTTTACCATATGAAATGTTACAGAACCAGAATCATTTTTGTCTTTGATATTTTCTGCATTTCCCATTTTAGATGATGAACCTGCATGATAATTTTTACTAAACTTGCATTTATCTTTTTCATAGACCCAATGACCAATTGATCCACATCGGTCACAAGTTGATTTTGCCTTGAGGGCAGCAAAGTCTTCGGGAGATAATATTTGCTTATTATTTTTCTTGAAATTTTTCTTTTCTCCGTATGGAATATTTGATTGACTTGAAGAGATATATTTTTGAGAATTTATATATATTTGATTTGTATTTTTTGGTTTATCGCATGCACAAGTAATAGATGATATTTCTGAATATTTGATTAATTCTAGTATTTTCCTTTTTCCAAATCGGCTTCTTCATGCTTCGCAGAAGCAGCGCCCAAAATAGATACTTGCTGGTTTGAATCAATTTTGGAATTAGCCAGGAGTAAAAATGATACCAGTGCTTCAGGTAATTTCGAAGTACTAGTAGATGAATGAAATCGGGCAATTTGAGCATCAAACCGTGATTCAAAATTTTTGAAACACTCATTATCACCACGAGAAGTGTGCAATAGATCTAAGAATTTTTGAAATTTATCTGATATAGATTATAGAGGATCCACCTTATGAATAGCGTTAGCGTTCGATAATGCATCGTTTGCAGACTGAATTTCTGTGTCTGTAATTTTCTTACAAATATCAAGAGCTCTTCCAAATAATTGTGATTGTTGGAGAAGACCTTGTACAGCCTCAGGAACCTTACTAGAATTTGATGCTGGTAATAAATCATGGGCAGATTTCCATTTGTGAAAAGCACCAAAATATTTTTCTTGAGGTCCTTTACCATCTGTCCAAGAAGCCGTGCGAAGATCCCATGAAAATTTCGGCCTTGAAGGAATTTCGGGGTGATCTGGGGCCATAAATGTAAAATAATTGGGATAGGTAGATCCAAATAATAAATAGTTCCAACTTGAATAAATAAATAAATGCCACAATTGGACTTAGAATGAATAATGAATAGAAAAAAAAATTTAATGATAGGTAATCGAGGGGAATATTTCGATGGCCATAGGATATAAAAATATATCTAAAACCTAGACTACTTATACACTACACCAGGGTGAACCTTCTACAAAAATCAGGTGAGCCGGTCAATAATTTGGTAGACATAATTCAGGCTCAGCAAAATTATTGCAGTATTTTCCAGGTAAGCAACTATCCAGATAATATTTTATTGGTAGCATAAGTGCAATAATTATAGCCTGTATAATATAAGAACCCAACTGTAGGACATAAAAATTATCTCACACTGAATTCAGCATAAAATAGCGCCAGTGCATATAGATAATATTATTCCTTGATGATTCATAATAAATATAAATTGTGGGTCTCAATAAAAATATTGTTCCATAATTAGGCATAACTATAGGACACCGGGATAGAGATTAAAATATTTGGTCAATTTTCATAGATGCTGCGTAAGCTGTCTCAGTAAAGTACGAAGTTTCCAGGAGACCTAGACCGCCCATTGAGATGGGAAGAGAGGCCTGGAGCCAGGCCCGATCCAGGCATGGCAACTGCAGTTGGTGGAACGCTTCCCTCTGCTTCTGATCGGAGCTGTCGGCGAGTACCGCCGATTGAGTGGGGGGAAACGTTCGTAGCAAGTGCACGGCCTTGGAGGCGTTCGCACAGAAGCGGTGTAGGTGGAAAGCCAATGAAGCATCATTCAAATCTCGAAGGGATTGGAAGATACGGTCAACGGCGGTTTGGCGGCCTGCGAAAATTGGGAAAGAAAAGAGTCCTAGCCAATCGGAGATACCAGTGCGATGAAACTGGGGGTGTAGAAAAGGGACAAGGAAATGACAAAGGGGGGTAGGAAGGGGAGAAGCCGTAAAATTGGGTCTTGGTAGGGTTGAGCTGGAACCCGAGTGGACCTCCTTCAAGCTGGATGAAACGGATGACTGCGGCAGCTTGGGACCGAGGAAGGAAAATGTTACCGTCATCTTCGTACCAAGCATTCAGGGCAGGTGAGAACTTCTCCTGTAATGATAGCAAGAGAGGATGAAGAGCCAGGGCAGAGAGAAATGGACCTAGGGGATCCCCTTGCGGAGTGCCCTTTGAACCACGGACATAGTAGAGTTTGAAAGCCAGTAATGTAGGGACATTGTAATATTAATTAACCCCTGCATCGTACGGTTTCGCAATTGGCTTGACAATGATACGATATCTACGCTCCGGTACAAATTTACTGGATACCAACCCACATGTCTACCACAGTAAATTAACCCCCCATACAAAAAAAATTAACCCCCTCAGGGTATGCCGGGAGCTTCTCACATTAGGACTCTATTTCCTTAATAAGAGGTATTCTGGTCACCCTGTAGGATATTCCGGGCCACAACCGACCATGTCTTTCAAATATTAAATTTGACCGTTGCCACCCGCGCAATGGAACGGTTTTCGAAGGTTAGAGCCATTCTTTTACAGCGGCACTCTGCTTTGACAGTAACCTCCAATGCCGCTTGTTTGGTGGCTGGCCTCCCTTCCACCTTGTGGTAGATCGGAGTGCCATCCACAGCTTTCGACGCATCGTACGGTTTCGCAATTGGCTTGACAATGATACGATATCTACGCTTCGGTACAAATTTACTGGATACCAACCCACATATCTACCACAGTAAATTAACCCCCCATTTAAAAAAAATATTAAATCACCCCTCATTTGCCGCTTAATCGGGAAAATTGTGTTTACGATACCACTCTATTTACCCAGCCATTTAAGTAAACCTCATTTAATCCACTTACCTGACAATCAAGCCCCCCTTAACCCTACTTCCCTCTTTTCTTTAGACCAACACTATTTTTTCCCTAGTTTAACAATTAAAGACCCTAATTACCATCTTACTGTTTACGTGGCTTTTTCACCTTGCGTCTCATTGCTATGGATTTGTCTCAAATGGAAATGCAGAAGTGTTTATATTCATTGTCATCATTACTTTATCAGTCACCAATTTCGTTCCTTTTCCGCTCTCAGTGTAATTGTCCACCCGTTGACGTGGTTTCGTATATTCTGTTTCTGAAATTGTGTCTGAAATAAGGATTTTTGTGAATTTGTTTTCTAAGATTCCCCTGACGAGAAGACGTGAAACGGACGCCACCCTTTCGTGCGATAGATCCCTCTACCCATGGATTTTCGATGAGTCACTGATGTAATGGGCGTAGGTTGTAGTTTCCTCTGGGTTGTAGCCTTGGGGGGATCTGGAACTGTTTCCCCCGTCCGTAGCTGAAATTTTACACGTCATAAGTTTGTTTTTCCCTGTCAAGTCTTCATACAGTATGTATGATACAGGAGGAGATGATATTTACTCGCTACGTACTGCATCTACTAGAGGATGATAGTAAATGTTCAACAAATTGTTGAGAATAGTGGGTAGACTAGGTAGCTCCTTAGAATTACAACACAGTTTCGGAAGCTTTTAAGACTATTCAATTCAGTAGATTTGATACTGTGCGCTATAATAGACTAGATCACAGGGAGTTGCCAGGGCTAACCTTACTCGAGTGGTAAAATATATTTAAAAATATAAAGGTAAAACTCAAAGCTACCATATCAAGTAGATGGGCCAGAATCAGTTGACAATGCATGACAATGCAAGGCACTCACTGATTTGTGAGATGATGTGCTAGGGTTTGTCATTCATTTTGGGGCGTTTTTCCCCTATTACTGTGTCAGCACACCTTTTTGACTCGATTGTGATTGTCTAGAAAACTTTAGGATAGGTATCTTCCAACAGCAAAGACACCGAAAACTTTCTCCTGTTTGGGGTGTCGTCTACAGATAACCTAACGTGCACTAGGCAATAACCTTACCGGGCAGCATAATCCTCAACTATTATTACAATCTCGCCTGAGATTTATTTTGATCTCTCTTTTGAAGCATACACCGGGGGATAGCCGAACCCCACTTTTCAAAAATTAAAGAACCAAATCATTTCCCGATTGTGATTCCGTACCAACTTGCAGTCCGAATGAATAATGACCAAAGTCTGCAACAAACTGTACATCGTACTTACCGACAGCCTTGTCTTTGGGTGAGTCCAGGTAGTTATTAAGTACAATTACTGCTATTTAGTCGTTTCCGATTCTGCGAAGATCAGCCGTATTGATTCAAGCAACCGTCGGAGCACGAAAACCCAGCACAATCGCCATCAAACAAACGCCTTGGATATCGACAGAAGCCCATGATGAGAGTCCTCGCAATCTTAATTCTCAACCTCTTCCTTATCCCTCTGTGTTCTTCCCTTCGCGATACAGCCAGCGTCCGCTCCTCCATTCGCGGCACTGGCTGTCGTCCCAGTCCTGCCTTCTGCTGCCAATCTGACAGATCATGCCGTGTGACTTACTTCCTCCGTGCCCGTTGGTTCACCGAACTTGACATCAATCCCGACGAATCAAGTTGCACTCGTCTCTGCACCCGCCACACTGAAAAGTGTGAAAAAGCGTGCGAATGTGTTGCTACCTTCCGTGAGGCAAGGGCTGGTCCTACTTGCAAGTGTATGCGCGTGGATCGCAGCCTTGTTATTAGGGCTAGCTGTTCGAATGCGTGCAAGGAGGCGCAGGAGGTTTGTTTGAGAGGCTGTTTAAGTGGAAACAGCTGCCCGGCAAATGGAACAACTATCGTGAATTTCAGGCAGGGAATGGGTGGGATTTGTCGAAGGATTTGTCGTCCGGATTTCTGCCCTGTTGACGATTTGGTTACAGCTTCCTGAGGGGTTACGGCTAATTTGACAAGGTTAGTTGCTACAAATGCTTGGTAGAAATTTAGTGTTGAATTTGAGTGAGCATGCATGATGTGTCGTGTTTGGTTCGAGGTAGATATATCGCCTGATTCTAGGATGTTAAAGAAAATCTGGGGCGTCGATAAATAAATGCCGTAAATCCCTGAGAACTTGAATCATTCGGCAAATGAAGCAAATAATGGTACAGCACTCTACAATAGATCCCCCATGTTGGAATACTTGGTGACATTCAAAATCTATGCGGAAAAGACTTGCAAAATTTTGTCTTTGTTGTAGAAGAACATCCTTTATCGGGGCGACTATGGACCACTGCTATATTGGGAAAAGGAGTTCTTACAGGGACGGCGGGCGAAGTGAGAAGAAAGGACGACCAGGACGGAATTGGAGAGCATCCCGAGACCGCCTTGAGTATCAAGACCTAGGGGGTGGAAATTCGCTCGTATAGTAGTACAAAGGCCAGCGTAACGACGGGTCTTGGGATCCTTGATGCCGATCGTGGCCCCTAATGAATCATTGGTGGAGGCTGGTGAAACAATCCGTGATTAAGCGTGGGCAACTCTTGTGGTTTTAGGTGAAAAAGGGGGGGGGAGATTTGGTTGTTTCATCTTAGAATAGATAGAATCTATCATCCAAGAGTAAAAAGACCAAAACTTTCCCCCTTCGTGGAAGATATATTCGATCTATCCCAACGATTTCCAGAAAACCACAATTGACTCAAAAATGTGTGTTGACAAAGAACTAGGGGAGGAACTACGCTCCCTAGAAGGCCACCTTCAGGCCAGCCATCGAACAGGCCGCATTAGGCATTACGGCTGCTACGGCGTGCCTTTGCATCAAAATCCCCCGAACAGATAGCTGGAAAATGAGACCAGTTATAATCTCAAGGCTTAAGTACTGTAGTCAAATCCTAACAGCCAGTGCCCAGGCACAGATACAGAAGAGGGGGTAAGTGAGATAGGTCTGCTACGGGTGGTGCAAAGGTTGGGAGTCTTATGAAGTTACAGAAGGAAATGCCTGTATGTGACTGCGATACGATATCCTCCTCTCCCCGTCGGGATTGATATCTATGGCGCCTTGGGCGACGACGGTAAGGCTTTTTTCCGCCGCCTTGCTTCCTTCGCTGCTTCCCGTCGAGGTTCCTCCCCTCAACAGGAGCTCCGCGACTTCGTTACCCGTTTTGCATTTAGTCTCCAAATAATGCAGGCGCGACAAGTTTCTAACCGCCGCCCGCATCCGTAGTTAATTTATAAATACCCTCCGCACGCCTCTGTGCGACATTGTACGACAAATAAAGATCTACCACCATGTGACTGGGCGACCAGACTATTGACCCAAAGCTCACCATGGAACTTTCCAGAAAATCTAAGAAAAAATTGAAGCGGCTGTAGTGGCAAATAATATCAGCACGCACTGTCCACTACAGAGATCTGACCCCTCTGTCTCGTGAAATAGCCGTCCTGCGACTCTCAGCAGTAGCAAACGCCAAATGACCCCCCTGACAAACTACCCCACTGCATTGCACTGCAGATAAGGTACTTCAAAGACCCAGATCGTGGTGTTTCATGTGGGCATAGACTTCCCTGGTTATATCAAATAAAAGAATAAGAGAAACTCATTCATTAGAAATAAAATTCAAATACGGCCGTTTAAAATTGGTACGTGTCAAGAAAGGAACAGATGGCATTATCCTTCCGCACAGAAATTCTTTCTCCCAATGTTTGTCCCGACAATTCTTGCCCCTTTGACAAGATGAATTTCCTATTTCTTTACACTCTTTTCGTTTTCTCTTTTCTCTTTTTATGTGCAATAATGAAACGAAAGAGTAGTTGGGGCAAAGGAAGACAGTTAAAATAAACTCAAATGTTGACTTTGATCGATGTTGAAAAATATTTGATGGTTGTTAATGCCGCTACTCGGCATCTGCGACCTCTTACATAGTGGTTTGTACCCCTTAAATGGATGTAAAATCACACATATCAAAGAGACGCGTTACAGCAATGCAATATAAAAACTACACACAATAAAAAAATCTAAAAATCGTATTTGCCACGCTAAGTTCATTGCTGGCAAATGTCCAGAATGATCCAGGACCTTGTAGAACAATCCATAAACTATTTGATTGTTACGCTATTCCCACCTCCTCTCTATTGACGTCCTCGTCAATGATATTCGGGGAGTAGCGCATGTTCAAAATGTACTTGTGCCAAGCTTCTGTTACGGTTCCATCACGATCTACGAAATCTCTTGTCGGCTGCCACTCAGCTTCATGAGTTGGCGCCTCTTGCATCAAAGTGAGGAATTGCTCTCCTCTTCCTCTCTTCCTATGTTTCAATATACGGCCAACAACTTGTTCTTCTCCTTCAGGCATGGGGAGAGGATCGGGCCTCTCAGGCATGGGAAGGGCAATATCGGAAGGCTGGTCTTTGTATGGAGTTGTGTGGATACCATGAACGACAGGATGGATCTTGAGATGACTAGGTAGACTCAACCTCAAAGCGTTCTTTCCAATTAACGCCTTTACCATAAATGGCCCAAATCTTCTAGCCGTAAGTTTCTGCGTTGCCTGCGATCTTGAGTATAAATCCGTAAACAAAGACTTATTCAACCAAACTTGCGATCCAACTTGATAATTATGAGCTTGATATCGTTGAGAGGAGACTGCACTTTGTCTCGCTTTAGACACTCTGTACTAGATCTTTGCATCTTCCAAAGAGTTTTGCAGCCTTAACTTAAAATTTTCAGCGCTCGCAACTGGTATCTCTGCTTTTGAAATCATATCAAGAGGTGTCTTTGGATTATACCCTAAGTCCAATTCAAATGGCGACATCCCCAAGTCTTCAGTCACAGACGAGTTGTATGCAAACTCAGCAGCTGGTAACAAATCATCCCAATCATCCTGATGATACGAACAATACCATCGTAGGTAGTTCTCAACCATACGATTTATGATCTCAGACGCACCATCTGTCTTTGGATGGCGACTTGAAGACATCTTCAACTTAACTCCACATAGCTTCATAACATTTTCCCAGAACTTTGAAGTAAACTTAGGGTCTCTGTCGGAAACAATGTTGTCAGGTAAACCATGGAGTTTGAATATGTTACTAAAGAACGAAGTAGCAACGTCCACTGCTGTGTCATTCACATTGCACGGAATGAAATGAACTCTTCTTGTAAGGCGATCAACTCATGTCGTAACTGCATCTTTGCCACCCTTGGTCCTTGGAAGATGTACTATAAAGTCAGTAGCTAAAGATACCCATCTTCTTTCTGGCATCTGTAAAGATGTGGGAGCCGTCATTTTCTTCTGATTCGAATCCCTTGCTTGCTGACAACGAAGACATCCTTGAACATAGTTTCGAGCATCACGTGTCTTATGCCTCCAATGATAGTTCGAAAGCCTTGATAAAGTCCTCCCAAAAGCAAAATGTCCACTTATCTTCGAATCATGTGCTAACTGCAGTACATCTGAAACACTCTTCCTCGGAACACATAGTTTCTTACTATACATAAGTCGTGTTCCCTCTCTCTTAAACATATGAATTATCTTTTCAAGCTGCATTTTCTTAATTTCATCAGAAGGCCAGTTTCCATCTAAGGCTCTAACAATAGGTCCAAAGAACTGATCATCATCATAACTACTAAGGATATCATCAAGATTAATAGATAGCACTTCCACATCATTAAATGAAGGGTTATCCATATTCTTAGAGTTGATCACATGAGGAGCTCTCGACAAAGTATTACCAAGTACATGAATCTTTCCTTGCTTCAAGATAATTGGAAATATTCCAAAGTTACCAAGCGTTTCGATGTACCTTGCCTCTTTCCGACTCAACTTAGGCTTAGTGCATAAATGCTTGAGGGCCTGATTGTCAGTACTGATCTCAAATGATGAACCTTCCAAATGAAATCTGAACCTTTGAAGAAAAGATATCAAACTGAGAAGCTCCCTATCATTTGCGGTAATAATCTCTTTCAGTGGGGGACAACGTTTTGGATTAGGAATGCAATTACACGATCCTTTCCGTTTCCATCTAGTTGTGTTAAAGTACCTCCAACCGCAAATTGTGAGGCATCTACGTGTCCTCTGAAACTCTTGTTCCAATCTGGGGCAACAAGAATAGAAGCTCGGGTGATGGCTTCTTTCAGCTATTGGAATGCAACATCACACTTGCCATTCCATTTACCAACACCAATATCTTTCTTCGTCAGATCTGTCAAAGGAGCCGAAATTTCCGAGAACTTTGGAATAAACCTGCGAAAGAATTGAAGTAAGACAATAAAACTTCTTATCTCAGTCACTGTTTTAGGCTTCGGCCATGTCTTCAAAACCTCAACTTTCTCTGGGTTAACACGAAGACCATCTTTTCCGACTATGACGCCCAAGAACGCAATCTCTGTCTTCAGAAAGTCACATTTCTTTGGAGAAACATAAAGCTCATGTTCTTGGAGGCGACTTAGCACTATATAAAGGTGCTTGAGATGGCTTTCTTCATCCTTGCTGAATATCAGAAGATCATCAATATACACGACCATGAATACATCAATGCAATCGTAGAAGATACGGTTCATTAGCAACTGAAAAGTAGCAGGATCATTGCATAAACCTATCTTCATTACAAAATATTCAAACTGTCCGTACTTCATATTGAATGCGGTCTTTTCAACATCCTCTGGCTTCACCCGTGTTTGGTGGAAACCAGTTTTCAAGTCCAACTTTGAGAAGACTCTTGCATCGCCTAGCCTATCAAACATCTCATCTGATCTAGGCAAGGGAGCATTGTTCCTTTTCGTGATTTGATTAAGTGCTCTATAATCGACCACTTCTCTCAAATTGTCTTTCTCTTGGACGAAAAATAACGGTGATCGATACGGTGATTTACTTGACCTGATTTTCTTCTTTCTCAACAAGTCTTCAACATATTCCTTCGCAGCTTTCAACTCTGCGGGGGATAGCTGAAACAACGGACGATGAGGTGGTTTTGAACCTTTCTCAACCTCAATCTTATGATCCGCACTTATCTTTGGTGGTAGTCCAGCAGGTAGTTCCCCTTTGAAGACATCCTTAAATCGAAACAGCAGCTTTTCCAATTTGGCATTCTTTTGGCCTTTGATTGCAGAAGGCTTAGTCAACTTCAACTCATTCAAATCAACAAGTTGATACACATTGAAATCTCTCCAATGATTCTTTCTTCTAATGATGTTCCGGAATTTATTAACTCCAATGCTTGTGAATCTAACTTGTTCCCTCAAATTATCTTCAGTAATTGGAATCCGGTGTTTGCCAACCTTAACAATCCGTTCTTGATAATCGATATCAGGATTGTTGGTAACATGCCATGGCATTCCAAGAAGCACATCATATCTACAATTCGCAACAACCCAATTGGATGTATACAGATGGGAACCAATCTTCAATGTTGCTTCTAGGATGACTTCAGACGCTGTTTCCTTTGACTTCTTATACTCGAATGATTGACAGTGACATTGACATTCTTAAATCGAAACCTTTCTCTGTTCCGAGCTGCGAAATCCCTTGATACTACGTTTGTATTACAACCGTCGTCCTTGAGGACGGACACTTTCACGTCTTTCTGTGTACCATCAAGTACAATTAACTTCTCCAATGGAATATCTTCCTCACTGATCTGGTTGTTGTCTTCAAGACAATTAACGATAGTATTGGACTCCAAACTAGTCTTCGGGACTCTCAACGCATGACTAACTTGACTTTTCTCAACTACAGAGGTATCACCAGTGCAAATCTCTTCTTTCAACACTGAACTCTGGATACTTCGTCTTAGTTGCCTAACCTCTGGAACAAGACATTCAAAGTCACTCATACTCGGCCCAACCGGAGCGTTATTTCCTTTCGGCGGACCTCTTAGTTTTCCGAGTCATTGTCAATAACTTGAGCATTATTCGATGCAATCTTTTTCTCACGGTCATTATGCTTCCATGGCCTGCAACCTACTTTGTGACATACAAAGCAGCGGTTCTCTTTGTACAAACTTTCTATCTCTGGATCAAATGGACGATTACTGTTTCGAATTTGACCACGGTTGTACCTCTTCTTCACGTTACCGATCTCCATTGGTACGGGAGCCTGGTTTGGAACATAACTCGACTGTTCACCAAACCTTGAGAACATCCCAGATCCACGTAAAGCACTGTCAACATTCAGAGCTATTCGGGCAGCTTCATAGACGTTCGCAACATTGCTTTTGAGGACTTCTAGCCTAACCTGTGTCTTAAGTACAGAGACAAACTTATCTAGCATTTCATCCATTGAGATACCAGGGATGCTCAGAGCCACATTTCTAAACTCTGATAGATAAGCGGCAACAGAGTACTTCTGATGCAATGCCCTTAGATTATCTCTTGCACGTCAAACACTGTCGGCGGGTATAAACTCAGCTCGTACCAAATTCTTAAACTCGTCAAAAGAATCTGGAACTGCATTGGAGGCAACTTTCATGAACCACCAACTTGCAGCTGTGCCCGTAAGCAAGGTTGTAGCGTACATAATCCTAGATCCATCGTTCAGTGCAAGATCCGTATTTTGCATATGAACAAGCGTGAGATACTGTTCGAGCTGATACAACCATGTTTCAACGACGAGCCGATCTCTAGTGACCTTGAACTGCTCTGGCTTATTCGGCTTTAACAACGACATCTTGAACAACCTTTTTTTTTCTCTTGACTTCTTCTCTCTTGACTTATTATCCACTCAATACTTGTAGGGAGCCGTCCCACGGCGACGGGTCCTCTTCCCGCAAGAGAGTGATAAAGTACTCTTCGTAACCCACACTCGAGAGCTACGGTGATCTAGATCCGTTCGGGATATCCCCACCAGTCTTTTGATAAAGACCCTTCGGTGTCCTTACCCTATAAGAAAAGATCTCGACCCGACCAAAAGGTACTTCTCAATCACAGAACCTAAGTTCTTTCCACACTACTCGATGAGGATGCTCCTACCTGATCAAACCTAAATCGCGTTACTCGAACCCTTGTCCCAGTCGGTCGACCTAGCTAACAGCCAATAGCCGAGAGGATTATTTGAGAATACGTAGGCGACTCGGCGCAGAACAAACACAATCAAGGGGAAGATATTGAAGATACCTTCCAGCCTATCTACTTCTCTTTGCAGAACTAGACTACTAGCATTCACCTGGCACTCCAGCCCACAGGTGATGCTTACCAACGACTGGCACTCCAGCCCACAGTCGTGGTATAAACCGACTCCCTTCGGCCAACTAGGCGATGCTACCAGTGAAACGAGAGAGTAGTTGGGGCAAAGGAAGACAGTTAAAATAAACTCAAATGTTGACTTTGATCGATGTTGGAAAAAATGTTTGATGGTTGTTAATGCCGCTACTCGGCATCTGCGACCTCTTACATAGTGGTTTGTACCCCCTTAAATGGATGTAAAATCACACATATCAAAGAGACGCGTTACAGCAATGCAATATAAAAACTACACACAATAAAAATTCTAAAAATCGTATTTGCCACGCTAAGTTCATTGCTGGCAAATGTCCAGAATGATCCAGGACCTTGTAGAACAATCCATAAACTATTTGATTGTTACAAAAAATCTTCATATGCAACAGTCATTTTTTTCACCTTTTCGGATAATCGGTTTCCTTCAATCTTAAACATACATGTAATTCTTAAAAACCAAGAGGTATACATGTAATTTTCGCTATACATTGTCCTTAAAAGGCAATTTTCACTAATTCCTACTTCAAGACCAAATTTGGCCTCATTTTTGATTCAACAGGCCTGCCAGTCTGAGCCTTTTGAGGCTATTTAAACCTGTTGCGTGTGGCCTAAGATTTATCCACGGCCCCCTTGCGCGAAAATCTCGACAACCGTAATCCCTTTGGCAACCAACATGTCCGGACTACCGCCTCTCGCCCAATTTCCAAATCCAGCCATCCTTTTCCCATCAGCGTCTCCCTTCTACTCCCTTAGGGCCCAACTGCCGTGGAGTAATTCTGCCGAAAAACAAGGAAGTGCCTGATTGAGCTTTTAGTCTGTCATCTGGTAGAGATCGATGCACAGTACGGGTCGCGGGGACTCAGAATATGAGGATTGTAAAGCACAGGAGTGCTTAAAGAAGTTTGTGGCCCCGGAACTGGTCTACGTAATATAAGAAGAGGAGGCAGAGGGTGAGCCAAGGGAGGAGGAAGAAGAGGCTGAGGGCTCTGAGGATGAAAAGTGGGATTTATATCCGTTATATGGAAAGGAAAGTAGTGGATTGGATGGATCAGGTGCTCCTGGCTATGGACCGGGTTGGAGGGGCTTCATATGAGTTGGATTTGTTGCAAGCAGGAGTAGGAAATAGTAGGACATTCACAGGTATCTGTGAGTATTACATGGGTACTTATGATGTCTTGAGAGAATTGCTAGATTCTGATCTATAGGACGAAGAGTGTCAGGAATATAAAATTTAAAGTCTCTCAAGTATCTATTTTCAAAATTGCTGGGTTTGCACAAATTTTTTCTTGCGATTTCTGGCGCTGTTAGTATTTATCGCAATTTTTAGTTTTGTAAAGACATCTACGTAACGTAAAGAAATTGATTTCTTCAGGAGAGAGAAAATATGTTGAAAGTCAGCCTAGACACACAAAATTTTCGATCAGCTCCAAAACCTCTCAGATAGGTGGTACTTTCTGTCCATTTCGTGTTAGATACTAGAGCAATAACTATTGTTTCACTGTCTTTCTTCGTCTTTGTCCGTTAACTTCTACAGTAGCACTTATGCACCTGCAAAAAATCTCATCTCCAGTAGTTGGTGGTTCTTTTTTACGGTTTGATTCCATTTTCATCCTGACAGGATATACGCAATATTCTGTGAATAGATAGTAAGATGAATTAGAAAAAACATGCGAGAGCTGAAAAAATCTGGTTTGTCGTTCATAATAGATTACCTTCTTCTAATTAAAACATACCTCCAATGATCTAGGTGGCACTACGCGCTGAACTCAGCTCTATCGACAGCGTTGTGTCTACAGAACAATTTTCCTCATATCAGGACAATTTCGAGGGGCATTGTTTTTCGGTAAAATATTCCTTTTCTGTTTTTTGCCTGCCTTTAGTTTCAAAAATTGCTTATTTCGACCAGAACAAATATTTCGGCAATTATTGCTTCATTTAGGGTGCTAAATACTTTATTATAACCGATGAATTTTAAATTTTGCGTCAACTTTCCATGTTTTATCGTTAATGCGAATGGTTTCTATGTAATAGTGTAGCAATGGAACCACTGAGCACCTCACTTCTGTATTATTATGTTTTGGAGTAAATTTTAGTTAATATTTACAGGCTCTCAACCACTGTTTTTACTAACTGTGTACTTTTCTATGAATAGAAGGTTTTCCTTATATTATGAAAAAGAGTAACCCATTTGAGTACAGTACTATCGCGAAAGGACACTGCGTGTTTCGGTCGTCTGGTCACAGGATGAGAAACGCAGTCTAAGGAATGCTGGGGAAAAAGATGAGAAGCATGATAAAATAAAGACGAGCTATGAGTTTTGAGCGAAATGCATCACAATTTCACGACTTCATTGTATACGAAGTGCGCATCGAATGAGAACTTTAGGAATTTTGGGTCACACTTTGTTGCTCAGGATTCTAAGTGCAGCTTTAATTAAAGAAATCAGAAACTACTTGAAGAATGACCGTATTTTTAATGCTATCTAATTTGGCTGTCTACAATGGTAAAAGATATAAATGCTAGCTATTGCTTCAAATATAATCTTAATGGATGCTTTCGAAAAGATAGATTGGTGTCTAGTAACAGTTTCGTATGTGAAAGCTTCTTTTCTCTGAAATCAATGAAGCCGTATTGGGGCGAACACGTCTCCATGTATCAACCATAGCTAAAAAAAATTTTAGAATAGAAAAACTAAGAAGAAATTAATGTAAATAGGAAGAAAAAACTGACGTCTCTATAGGAGACCACGTATAAATGCAAAAATTGTTACATTTACTCAATATATTGTCATTAATGTTCTAGATCCGAAGCTGAGAGAAATTTATAACTTAGGATACGGTCTAGAGACAGTATTTCCATCGATTACAAAAATATTTCTAAACTGAGAAAAGCGTGAAATTTAACATAGTAAAATTGTTTGACAAATTGTTAGTCCAGATAATCTTGGATGAAAAGACCATTTGGCCCCTTCGAGATAATGTAGTTCCGCGAACCGGAATGGCTTAGCGTGTGTTAATGTTTTACAGGCATTACTGCTGAACTGGAATGAAAACCTACAAAAATTACTTAAAGAGCTTCTGTCTCGGTCATTTCAGCATTATAGGAACTGAGAGAACTCCAATCAGTCGGAATATTTTTAAGATTCATTCTACTCAGTGCTAATAGATGTAATGAAAATCATTTTAATACACTTTATATCATTTTCGAAGGCTCTTCTCAGTAAAATGTAGGTATAAATGTAGTACATTTGTGTCACATAGAAAGAATATTTGTTAAAAGGCTTTTCTTTATGAGTAAGCTAAATAAATAAATTTGATTAACGAAGGTCTACACTTTCATACCCCTTACGGATATTTCGTACTTGATTCGCTAATTGCTCGCAAAGAGGAATGAAAACTAAGTTTTCGGAGCAAGTTTGCTCAAAAAGTGGGCCCCAGAAAATCGGTTGCCTTGATCGGAGAAAAAAGGTAGTCGTTTTAAGGTTCATAAATATGATCACGTAAATTAGTATAAACCCAAATTCAGTAAAAAGTCTCAAATGGAACAACTTGTGGGGTGCCAAAGTGCAGAAATAACTGACCCTTATCTTCGATGATCTCCCCAAATTTACAGGGCCAACATAGCCGAATTGTAATGATGAAGTTCTTCGTAGTTTCGTGAGCAGTCATTTTAATACTGCAATATGTGTTGATCATATCTACTTTTACAGAAACCGTATTTTTCATTTGATTTATTAAACTTCGAGTCATTCTCTTGGGGCCTAGTTGAGGCCTTATTGATGTGGATATCGATACATACTTTTAGTCTCACTGGATAAATCCCTTTTGGATACCAGGAACAATTGTAGTAAATAGTAGCTTCAACAACTCCGACTTAAGCAATTTAAATGAGCAAAATGGAAACAAACTCCTGTTTAATACCACTTCAAAGGCAAAAAAGAACTTGGTATACTTTAAATGTATGAAATCCGGGCCAAATACCCCATTTTGAAGGCATAAATTCAATGTGAGTATGCTCGGGATGGAAGATTATTTGTATGATGAGCAAAAAGAACTTATAACGCAATAGAGATATGTGATCAGAAAATTAATTAGCCAAAGGCACATCAAGAATAGTTAAATAAGTAACTGTTCTAATAAACGTACTGAAAGAAGTTTTTTGAATCATATGGAAAAACTATTGCTGGTTTAAATTGAACAGACTTTTATGCTTTAAGTCTAACTCGAAGGAAATAGTTTCTAATAGTTAAAGAGTGCATAAGAATACGATAGTTGGTACTTGATTTCGTACGTTTGCCTCTTTCAAGAATACTTCTGAGTAATTGTATTAGTGATGCTGCGGCGCCCATTTAGTGTGTAAGACTACGAAGACACCTCGTTTACATGTAATTCATTTTATCACTTTTGAAAAGTTTCCGACTGTTAAATGCCCAAAAATTTTGTAACACGATCTACACACCACTAGGAATTTGAATGAACAGTTTGGTATTGATTTTTAGAAATGGCGCTCAATTTAAAAGTAGTTTTATATCAAGAGGAAATTACAGGAACGGGGATGGAAATAAGAGGAAATTACAGGAAAGGGGGAAATTAGATGCAAAATATGTGATGTTTTCCTGCAAAAAGAGCTCATAGACAGCCAATTTCCAGCAGAGAAATGAAACTAAAACGTAGCGTCCTTATAGGAGGGTCGAATTTCTTTACCGTAAAACTTTCTTGCTGGTGATATCCGAGAAATAATAGATAGCGATTTAAATAGTACCAATGAACCACTAGAAGAGTTAGGTAGGGAACGAGAACCCACTGGGGCTGCTATTGATGACAGCCAGTGGATCATACATATAAATGAAGACTACAGTCCTAACAATGAAAAAGGAAAAGCTAACCCCTCTGACTTCTGTCGGCGATGATAATAGCTTTCATAGACCATTACTGCGTCACCATACTTTTTCAAGTCTATTTTGAATGCTTAAAAAGTTTAGGGTAGATCTAATATATATTGTAAGAATAAAAACTCCTAAAAGTGTTACTTAATGACCATTAGATAGTACCTACTATCTGGAAACTGTCGCTCAATTTTTAAAGCTGATAATGAGTGAAGCAGTCACTTGGTAATTGCGCCAAGGTGCTGGACTAGGTTTTGATGCAATAGTAAAAGTGTGCAATTGGAAAGTGCTGTAGGCCTACACGTATGTAAAAGTGATAACAGTTTAATTCAACATTTGGTCCATTGTCAACTGCTTTTTTGAATAAAATTTCTCTTCCCGAATGCGTCGTTGTAGAGTGCACAGTCTAGTGTGGAGCGAGCTGGACGGTAGTTCATGACTGAGACCGTATTGCTTCAAAAAGGAGATTGCACGGAGCATTTCTGCTCGCTGTAGCGCTTGATAATCTTCATCTTCTTCATCTTCTCTGAGTTCTTTGCCGTTGTTGCCAATTATTCCATAAAATAACACGTCATCGGTCACAAATTGTGTATGATCGTTCTCTCCCAGCATGATGAGCATACTAATGCACATTTGAGCGTTGGTATTAATGAGTCCACCGATAGCAGACAAAACAGGCTTTTCATCACCATGCGTAAGACTGACTTCCGCGAGGTGACCATCTGATTCTAATATTGCGTGTTGACCACAATTGTCGATCAGCTTCTCGTCCGTACCATTCCAGATTCTTTTCATCACGAGCATCGTCGGCAAAATATCTACTTCGTAGATGGCCTTCAAATTTTGACCAACGGACGCTCCAGTTGGAAAGCACGATGCCGAAGAAGTGCTGGAAGGTATAGTAGACATTTTACAGCAAAATGTGACAAATGAGGTACGTTTGGGTAACTACTATGGGTACTGGGGGCTGCAGTTGTCAATTAACAATATAAACTCCCGATCCGACTCCCTCGTAATCCGAAGTTCACGTCCACTGTTTTTCTTGAAAACACGTGGACGTGCCTTTTTTCTGATGAAAATCAGTCCGACATCCTCTAAAAACATCTGGATGAGAGCAGAACAAGACGATTATTCTCTCCAAGACATTCAGGTAGATTTATAAAATCACTGGTATCTACTCCCCCATATCTTGATATAGAATAATGATATATTATTTTCACCTAAATTGAACCTGGTTCCATAAATCTCCCGCTTCGGAATGAGGAAATAATTATTAATAATAGAGTTTGATCTTCTTTAGGAAAAAATGGTCCTTTCAACGTACAGAAACATAAGAATACGTTAATGTGTAAGTTTATGATGAAGTTCTGCTCGGATTAGTCCTTCTTGAAAGATCAAATCTATCCCGGAGTTCTTTCTTCTCCCGACTAAATCCTTCTGTAACTATGAACCAATGTATTTTGTGATTGCACGTATTTCACGGTGAGCAAAAACTGTTCAGGTCTAAGATGATAAGGATCAAGACAATGTGCGTGGATTTAACTTTTCGATCCCTCCTCTGAGGTTGAGCAGAGAATGCAATGTCGGTGTTTCTACTCCTTGATAGAGAAAGGGTTGGAGAACATTGTTTGGAATTTAGGCCACCTAACAGCTTTTTAAATGGCTTCAACATAAACGGCAAGGACTTTGGAGCCGACCGGGATGATTTGAGCTTGCTGATTCGGACTTTTGTTTCTTTTCTTTGACACTGCTTGGTGTGATCTCCAATATTTTGTGCATATAACGCGACCTTCTTGTTTGCTTCATCGATATTATTTTTTTCCAACCTTCTAGAGTTCTTGCAGCATTTACGTACCTGCGCTCGAATGGTGAGCAAAAATTTGCACAGTTTCTTAAGCGAAACACATGCAGTATATTTACTATATCATTTTACATATTGAAGTTTTTTCTTTCAATATTTTTCACTGCCTCTTGCTCAATTGTTCCCATCATTCTTTAATATTTCCCGTTGGATATAAAGCATGGGCGAAAAACGTTTTCAGCTAAATATCTTCTTCTCTTAAACAGTCTAGAAAAGTGGTTATAAACAAACAGTAATAATTACCCAAGTTGATTCTTTTCTGGATATATAATGGCTCAATTATTTATTTTTTACACGAAGACAAGGACAAAATCCTCAGAAGCCTCTTCAGTTGTGATCGCTGTTGGCTATATAGTAAGATTCTCAACTTCTATGAGAAGAAATTTAAATCTAGAGGATGTTTCTCTGTATGGCCATACAAAGTTGGTTGAAAAAGTTTCAATAAGGCCTGAAATCCAGAAACATACTGTATCTCTGTACTTTTGGATTGTAATGCATTTGTGTCAGTTATCACATTATTTGACGGACTTGTACACATGTTTTTGCATTTTTGACCACCAACATCTGTCCGTAATGAATTTTTTTTGTTTTCCCGAGAATATAATTACCTAGCTTACTATTAATTGTCATCAAGATGTTAATTATTCCTTGTAATAGAGATACTACTCTAGTACTGCCTTTACTGAGTCGGAAAAGCTTCCCTTCACTCAGAGCAAACGTGTTCTGATTCTTCGAAATGATACACTGCTAAAGTTCGAGTCATTTAAGCAGCCTTTGATGTAAAATTTTCTTCTGTAATTATGTACCTTAACTCCTTAGTGATCAGCAGTTAGAGAGAAATTTTCGAGATGTTAAGTTTGAACAAGAAACTTTTTCAATGCAAAAAATAATCTCATTGCTTCCTTTTTCAAAGACATATATTTATTCTCTGCATCACTAAGAGTGAGACTCCGAAATGTTTCAACCTTTTTAAAAAAAAATATTACCAAATATCGATCAGATGCATCCGTTACTAATTCAGATGGCTTTTCTGAATACAAGCACATGAGTACTGAAGGGCTCCTATTTTTGACAGTTCGTTGAGTGGGATTTTTATTTCCTTTTTCTAGAAAAATTTCTGATTTTCGAAGTTTCTGCGTGAGGTGGAGCTGCACTCATGGAAAAATCTCTGACAAAACTTTGTTGATACCATGCTCGACAAAATTACGCTCTGAATTTCGGTTTTAAGTGATTATTTGTGCCAGATCGATTTTCCTAGTATCTTTCTAGACGCTTTTGAGTCACCCTCACTCTACGAGGTGGCCGAGTATTTTTATAGAGTCCTACGCAAGGAAGCCTTTGCTCAGTTTGATTTTCACCTTTTCCCTGATATTGTCCCTACTATTGTCTTCAAAGCGGAATGTGTTCGTCCAAAGTATTTTTTGAGAAAGATACCAATCAATAATTTTCACTCTCGCAAGTGGAAGTCCCCTGATCTCATAATGAGCGTATTTGAACGATATGTCTCCGAGTTCCTGCCAAACTCCACAATAGTATACTTCGGGTCGTTAAAGGCATGAGGGCATTTTATTAGGATGAATTCTGAAAGCCGCCCATCCTCCTTTACTGCCTTTCGCAGTATTTCGTACTTGGAATTGGGATTGAACGCAACCTTCTTGTAAAGATCGCACACGTAAAGCAATGAGTTCAGCAAGTCACTGAAGGTGAGGCGGGCCATCTTGGCGGTGCAGATCATTTCATCTAATTTAACTTCCCTAGCGTATGCTTTCTCAATCTAATCACATGCCTCGCCGAAATTGCGCCCATTTCTATTGAGGCACCACCGATCAATGAAATTTGAATTATATTCGTTCAAAACATCACTAAAAAGATAAGCAAGTGACTCTCGGCCTTCTCTTCATTGTTGTTTTTCCTGATTAAAACATTAACACATCTTTAAAGAAACTTTGCAAGGTTTACAATTTTGCTTTCTGTGAACAATACACGAGCAACATTAAGATCCATAGCTGGACAATAATTTTAAGAAATCAAGTTGAAACTGAGCATTAAAAATTCAGGACTAGAATTTGGACATCTTTTAGAGACTTTGCATACTGCACGTCTCTGCGAAACGACCTCACAACGTTTAAGTATATGCTACATGTTAGGCGTGTAGGTTTCAATAATCTCTTCTATAGATGGTAGAGATTAATTCCAAGAATCGGGGTCTTTTATGCGCAGTTGAGCATCTAGCAGTACAAGTCATGTCATATTTGGTATAAAATTTGTCATGGTGTGTTTTTTCAAATACAGAAAAGATCCCCCAAAAATATTCTATTGCTCTCCATGCAACTGTCCCTGCAATTTCCGAGAATAAAAAAACTCTTACCTAAAAATTTTTCTAATTTCTCATCCCTCTTAGCCATCACAGAAATCAAGCATCAAATTGCATCCTTTTTATACCTCAAAGTTATTTTGCTTAAAAATTGCCAAGGAAGTGAACAGCGAAGTGAGAACATTGTCAATGGTAAAAGTTGAGAAACTTCGTTTAGGACGAGGTATTGTTGGTATCTCAAGCATTGTATTGCTTTTCTCACATTCATGAATGTGACCTCGCTAGCGAAAAACTCCTCCTACAGTTTCGGAATGAATGAAATTACGTTGACGTCATCAACCCTAGAATGGACAAGGTGAAAATTGATTTTATACATATGCGTTATGATTACGTTCTTACATCGTCACCTAAATTGAGTCTTGTTTCGATTATTCTGTTTACCCGTCACGTCTAATGTCGCAATCAAGCAAACAAGCCCTTCTGGCGCACCTACGAGAACATTGTTGAGGTTTTTATGATGCTGGACTAAATCTGAACGGAATTACTGATGATGCAGGGTGCGCATCAAGGAAATTTAGCATATTCTAATTCGGAAACCTTGTGTTTTTAGTCTATACGAACGTAATTGTACTTAGGCTGGGCAGTAGGCCAGAACTCTATCGATCGGGGCAAAGAAAAGTCGAGTAAAACCCAGCATCTTCATCGTATCTTTTCTGACAAGTTATGGGCCCAGCTATTATTTAGCTCCGCCATCCATCATCCAACCGCTGATTCAATAATATATATTGCCCGAACAGTCCCGTGAAACATGTGGGACCAAGACAAGCTCCGCATCCAACCTCTTGATGACAAGGCCACTTACGGTTTGTGGAAAATTCTGGTTATAGCCGCATGTTCCGCGAAGTATTTATCTGATTTATTCACTGAAGAAACAGCTAAGGAAACCTCTATGCATAAGGCCAAGTTCATTGAAGTCCAGCGTCAGGCTAGCAACATTATTGTGCTAGCCCTCAGTGGCTAAGCTCTGCGTGTCATCCGAATGGCTATCGCAAATCCCAAGGAGATGTTGGAAAAGCTCGATGCCCGTTATCGGCCAACCTCAATGGTGCCGAAGATTACGAAGATCTCCGAGTTAGTATCCGTTCGGTACATGAAAAAGAAGGTACATATTGCCAAACACATCGATGAGATGGCTGGCATCGTCGAGGAGCTCGGCAACAAGAATTGCAACCTCGACGACAACGTCACCATCCGGATACTCGCCGCATGCATCGAATTTCTCCAACTTGCCCCCTTCACGGCAGCAATCAATACGCTAGCCGGGAATTACATCAAGAGGGTAACCCTAACCAGCGGGCTTATTGAAGACTGGAAAGCGCTAAAGACCGATACGGAAATCACTCAAGTAATGGTGGAAAAAGTTAAATGCACTTGTTGCAACCGTACGGGACACAAGCGTGCGGATTGCTGGATCAATCCGCAAAACCCCAATAACCGACTCGGAAGCCTAAAATTCGGCGAGAAAGGGAACAAAGAAGACGAGAATAATGCCTCGGACAGTAAATCTGCCCAGATTGAATACCCGAAACGGAGGAAAGGGGGAAGAAAAAAGTAGCGTGCCACTATGGCTAAGAAGACAATGAAAGGTGACCTTATGCTACTAGACTCGGGTACAACACTACACGTGACGACGTACAGGGATCTTGTTTACCATTGACAGGCATGCGAGTACTCGATAGCATTGTCCGATGACTTTACTGGGGTGGGCAAGGAGAAAGGAACCCGATTGGTAAATTGGTATAGTGATGGAGGACCAGTGAAGGTCTCACCGTCAAACGCGCTCGTGATTCCGAACACAGCAGTGAGTGTATAATTCGTTCTGGATCTGTTAAAGATGGGAGCCAGGGTCCTCTTTATGACTGGAAACGCTCTACTGATTGATACGGAGGACAACCACTCTGTGCACGGGTATGCCGAACAAGGCAGTTATGGCTTGTACTGTACTTCAGCCAAGCAAGAAACCGTTCCGATTAGTAATTCAGAACATGAAGAAAAATCCTTGCGGGCAATGATGGCACTTGCTGCAAAGAACCAAGCAACACAAGAAACCGTTAAGAATACTGATAATGATTCTAACGAAAAATTTGAGGCAAACTACTTTGCCGACTCCATGCCGAACAATAGTAATGGAGACACTGATTCGGAACAAGAAGCAGTCGGGCTCGAAAGCTCTGAAAATTACCAACGGGAAAGTAAGGTCAAACTCGAGCATAAAGATTTGACAAAGAGGAGTCCAAGGAAGACACTCAGCCAGATGAAAAAGGCACACCCTCTGATATGACAACAGAAGGGCACCTCCGCTAGGGCCGTACCCCCACCTTACCACAAACCAAGAAACACATACGAAACGAAATTTTACCGAAATTGAAGTCTGCTCCAACGGGAAATACACTGTGCACCAAGTTGAAAAGCCAAAAACTGTATCAGAGTAGCCTAAATAATGAAAAATCAATTGGAAACCTCCATGTATATGTCAAGGGTAAAATCCGAACGATTTCAAAAGCAAGGCTCAAGTATTTCGTCACTATCGTGGACGAATACTGTAGATTTGTGTACACTGCTCCAATGCGGGAAAAGGGTGAAGCTTCAGACGAAGTACTGTCTTTCATCAAGAAGTTCGAGAACAGATCCGGAACGTTTGTTAGATCTCTTTATAGCGATGGCTGAGAAGAGTTCAAAAAGGAACAAAGAGTGTTACGCGCTGACGGGGTTGAAATTACCGAGAAAACAACGTACCAACCGGCCTCAAATGGACTGTCCGAACAGAATCATGGAATAGTACTCTCATTATCACGTGCCGCATTGTTGCAGGCGAATATAACGGTCAGATATTGGGATTATACCTTGGCGCATGTTCTCAAATCCAAGAGTATGGTTGTACATTCATCAACTAGAAAATTGCCTTTCGACACCAACTACGAGCACCAGTCCTCCTATTTGGAATATATCAGGCCCTTCAGATGTCGTATGTTGTCCCGATTGGTGATGGAAAAACTTCCTACTTTTAGCAAAAGGATAGAAGAAGTCCTATGCTTAAGTCATTGCGGTTGAGTAATTTATTCAACCCTCACCGATACCGGAATTGTAAAGACGAAGCACGTCCGTGCCGACGAGGATGATCTCCAGGACTCAGTTAGTTCCGATGCAGAAGTGGAGAAGTGGAACCTGAAACAACAGAAGAAGGGTATGTAATTGTACTGCTATCCAATAAGGAAAATTTATCCACAGAAGAATCCGACTCGGAAGCAGAAAAAACGCGGGATCCCGAACATGGAGACGATGATGATAAAGATGAAGACCATGTTAACGGAAATACCGAAAAAGTAGACCTTAAGACTTATATTCAGCCCCCTGTTGATACTAAAGATGCGGATAAACAGCATGAAGGAGGAGATACACAACCGTAAATAACCATATCGAAACGTTCAGACGTCCAGTCTGATCGGGCAATTTTAACCATAGAGCTACACCAAGAGCGATTTAAATCCGTTCGGGATTGATTTCAAGCATTACCAAGAAATATGTCTCAATCCATGACGACCCGAAGGTATCTAAGGGACTCAAGTCGACCAAACGCAAATTTTAGCTCCCAGCTATTGACGAAGAATTTGAAACCCTCCATGAAGCCGGTACCTGGGATAAGAATTCAGTTCTGCTACCAGGTACCAAGTTTTTACCGTACGGGACAGCTCTCAAGCTAAAGCAAGATAAGAAAAGGTTCCTGAAACGGTTCAAGGCAAGGCTGATAGCAAAGGGAAATTTACAAACGGAGAGCGAGTTGGGTTACGACCTGTTTGCCCCTTTCGCTTGTATGGGGTACATTTTCATACTATTGGCAATAGTCCTAGCTATTGGTTTGAAGGTGCACCACTTAGACATATAGGGGCGTTCGTTTACGCGCCACTCTCCGAATCGGAAGATATTTGGATAAGACTACCAGTCATTCTCGGGTCATCCGTTTCATTGAGAAAAAGTGGTATGACTCCTGAAGTCCCTTGACGGACTGAAGCAGGCCCCTAAAATTAGGCACCGATGCTTATCGGAGGCATTAAGGAAGTTTGGACTCAAGAAATCAAGGTCCAATTACTGCCTATTCGTTGGAAAGTTGGGTCCCGATTCGGTTTACTTGCTGTTTTATGTGAATATTGTCCTAATAATCAGTCCAGAATCTGCTTTGCAAGGAGTCAAGAAGAAGTTCTCGCAGCAGTTTACAATGTCTTACTTCGTAATCTGGACCCACTATTTGGATGTCCCATCTATTATTTCCTGAACTGTGCATTTCTTTCGAAGAGGCCTTATATCGAGAAGATCATCGAAGCAAGCGGAATGACTGACGAAAAGTCAAAGTCAAGTCAACTGCCACTCTCCCATCCTCTTTATGAAGAGAAGAAGAAACGCACCGATACGGAAAGGGATAACGTGGAAAGGGCCCCTCATAGAAGTTTTTTTCCGGCTGTCGCTATATGTTGCAACAAGAAACCGAATGATATAGCCACAGCAGTTTCTATGCTCGGAAAGTTTCAATCAGACTCATTGATGAAACATTGGAAAACTCTCAAGCATGTGGTACGCTATCTAATTGGTACCCTTGACTATGAGATCTTTCGACCGATCGGAACTGGAATGAAGTTGAAGGCTTTTATTGACGCTGATTAGGCAAAAGAGCACCCAAATCGACGCTCCTATTCATGTTATTTGGTTACTCTCAACGGAGGACATGTTGTATGGAGCTCAAAATTGCAAATAGCTACTATGTTGTCCACGTCCAAAGCGGATTTTTACGCACTATAGCACCATGTTCGTGAGGTGGCGTGTAGGAATGATTGACATTACATTGACGTCATCAACCAGAGAATAGACAACGTCAAAAATGATTTTATGCATATGCGTTATGATTACGTTATTACATCGTCACCAAAATTGAGTCTCGTTTCGATTATGCTGTTTACCCGTCACGTATACTGTCGCAATCAAGCAAACAAGCCCTTCTGGAGCACCTACGAGAACATTATTGAGGCTTTTATGATGCTGGACTAAACCCGGACGGAATTACTTATGATGCAGGGTGCGCATCACGGAAGTTTTGCATAGTCTAATTAAAGAACTTTCTGTTTTTAGTCTACCCAACTGGAATGGTATTTAATCTAGGGCAGTAAGCCGAGACTCTAAGGATCAAGGCAACGAGGGACCGAGTAAAACCTAACATATTCATCATATCTTTTCTGACATACAGAGTATTAGAGTCGCTCTTCTGTTATATGGAACCAGAGGGCTCAAAAGGGTGAGTTCAATGGCGTCCTATATTCCATTGAGACCTTGGGCTTAGATATAAGGATCTTTTTCTGAGGTAGTTCAAATAGACGTGTTGTGTAAACTGAAAAGATTAGTTTTTACCTGTTCTCCAAATCGAAAAATATCGTACTGGAGGAACACTGTAATAACTCTCGAATTTCTTGCACAAAAAAGAGATAATTGGCCGCTACGACTACCAAGTGACAATTCTCACGTCTGACTTAGCAAAGGACGCTCTGCTTACAGTCATTGAGCCCCGCCGCAACGGCCAACATCCCACGGAGCCGAATATCAGATTGGGAGGAATGGGCTTCTTTGAAGTCACATCCAGGAACCCTACTGCTCCCTAAAACACACGGTTCTGGTGCTTCAACCCCTCCAAATCTTTGAAAACCGCGAAAGCGTCCAAGTTCATATGTTATCAATAGTTCATCAACGCAAATGCTAGGTCCAAACTCATCCCAGTGCCGATATGTATCTTGGAGGGTGGTACTCCGTCGTATTTGAGATTCTTACACATGTGGGCAGAGATGTGCTTGCTGTGAGAGCTTCGGAGATCTTCGGGCGGGTACATTCGGTCCTCATGGAAAGGAGGAAAAAAAGGAAAGGGTTGCGTGGTTCACTCTTGGAAGATATATCTGAAACGGGAGGTTGAGGGGAAGTTTATTTCTTCTTCTGACAGGTCTAGTAGAGACGTGCAGAAAGATTCGGGAGATTGGATGCAAAGGCACGCTGCAGCAGCCGTTATATCCAATACGGCCTGCTTGATGGCTGGCCTGAGAGTAGCTTTGTAGGGCGCGTAGTTCCTTTCCCCTTAATGTGTTGATATACACTGTTTGAGTGGATTGTGGTTGTCTGGAAATCTATGTGATAGATAGTATGTATTTTAAAAGAGTAAAACCCCCAAAACTTTTCCCTTACTAGCGGGACAACCAGAGACATGCTGCGGTGACTTTTTTATCCAAAGCAGCATGCAATACGGCTGACATCACTCCAGTTCTGTATTGGCATTCTTCTCCTTTCGTATTTTATGCTTGGACACGCCCACAACTGCCCGGGAAAGTAGCCAAATCTCAAATCAGTAAAATACCTACACTCTACCTCTTGTAATACCTACGTTTTAGTAGCTGGTCCTTGGTATCCCCACTCCTCGATTAACAGTGGATATCTCGACATCGCTTTACCACATATCCTCTGATATAGATAAATTGTCCGAAAAAGAGATATTCGAAACCAATTATCCCAATGAGGAGGTGTTTCAAGCAACAATAGTGCTACCGTAGTATAGTTGAACGAACAAAAAGGATTATACAAGGAAAAGAGTTAAGAGGGCTACAAGAAAGTATAAAAGGGGCAGGGTTTAACATTGATGCTCTGTGACCAGCGTAGTATAAACTTTCTTAGGTCTGAAGTTGACTCTCAATTTTCTACTACTCCAGTCTTGGCTTGAAGCTGTTTGCCAAATTGCTTGACCTCTCCAAGAGGGAGCAATTTACTTATCGCATATAGACTTTTTGTGTTAATCCTAAAGTCTCAATGAAACATACTAGGAAACATAAAATACATTCAAAAGAATCGTTTGAAACAGGGAGACTGTTAGAAGATATTTCTTCGGGGTGAATATCTAGGTGCCCTACCCCTGCCCGCCAACCACCGGCCATGGGTGGGAATTTGGCCATTATATAGGCCTCTCAGAGTCACTCTTAGTTCTACCTAGAACCTGGAACTATACAGATATCTATTATGACAGCGTGTCCTAAAATAAAAAATCAACCCATGAATTTGCCACACGCATCCAAATTAAAATATCTTCCAAATTCAGATACTGCAAAAATATCTTGCAAATTTAACGCACATCAGCTTCCTTGGGCTGTATACTGCTTTGCCATAGCAGTAAACCAATCCAAAAACCCAAAGGTTTCATTGAATGTTTGTGTAAATGGGGTGGCGCCGTATACTTCATTTTTCCTGATTAAGGCAATAGAGGCCTAATTTGGCTAGCCACTGACATACCCCAAGAACGGAGATTCTCTGGAATATAATACTTTCAAGTTGTGCCTTTAAAAGTCGTTCAAATGCCCTTCCATCAAAAACTGGCGTCATTCTGAAAGAGTGTCGCGGCGTGACGAGCGAACAATGTTCGCTGCGCATCAGCAAGGCACCCTACCGCGCGGGACTTTGCCAACCGGGTTGCGACTGGCATTGCCGCACGGGCAGCCATTCCGATTGCTGATGCACAGCGAATTACAGAAGTGAGATACTGTAGGCTAGGTTCTCATTTACAGTACATTTCAGTACAAGGAGCGTTGGCAAATTTGCCCAAGGTGATGGGACAGGCCAAAACGAGCGATATACAGTTCATCTGTAGCCATGGGACACTTTGTACAGTTTGTTTCAAGGTCGTTGGCTGGCTGTTGCGACAGTAGAACAATTGAAGGGATCACGATTTTCTCTCTAAATATACAGATACTTTATGCTGTACTGTACAGTACTCCTGTGTACTCTACGGTACTGTATTCGTAGTCTCGCAGCAATTTCAAGCTGTATGATCCAGGACTGGTTATTCTCTCGAATTCAGATGTAGCAGTGTGCAAGTCTACGCTACCATTATCTCATGTAAAATACGCTCAGCCCAGGCCATTGGGCACACCTGAATCTATGGATGAACCTACGAATGTACGTCTACGTTTTCCTGTAGATCTAGCGTTGTCACTGAGCTCGAACGTTCTTGTTAGGACATTACAGTCCACTGGTACTTCATAAACAATAAAATAACTTTCTTTCACTGGGGATCCCTGAAGGTGCAGAATGTGTCCATCTGAATTCCACCGTTAACGTTTATCTTTCATCCATATAGTCTACGTTAGATGAATTAAGCATTGAATCCTTCCAGCGTGCCATAGCTCTTATTCAATTCGGAGCATTACGTCAAAAGAGAGACTGCAAGGCTTGTCAGTTCCCACGTCACGCCTAACTACGTCGTTACGATGAAAATTGTTGCGACTATCTATTTGAATAGCAATAGTAATAGTAAGCCAACGTTGCCTTACCTATTCAAGAAATATTTCACTACTTAAAAACCCCTAGGGCCCCTACAGAATTATTTTCTTCTCGGGTCTTTGAATTCACTCAATGCTATTTCAATTGGTTTTTCCTTCAAGCAGAGATTGGGTCAAGCCCCTCAAAGAAACGTCTGAAATTCAATACCTCTAGAAGATAAAACTACTCATGGAACTGTAAACTGCCACCCGTTTTATGGTCCAACTGTTCAAGTCTGACTACATATTACACACAAATGGCCTGCGTTACATTAAGTTTTCAAGGGCCTTCATTCAAGCAAAGAACGAAAATGTTAGAAGATTGTAACAGAAGTTGCCTATCAGTCTGGAACAAGCCAGAGCGTTCAAGAAGCGATGGTATAAATTAGAACAAAGACATTGGGAGCCCTCAACTTAGTTCTCACTCAACATATCGCCAACAGCATCCTGCACTATTACTCAATCTCATTCATTTCCAAACACAATGATTGCCAAGATCGCCACCGTCCTCGCCCTTGTCGGTGCAGCCGTCGCTGCTCCGGTCTCTCGCGCCTCTATCCAAGGTATCCTTAACTCCGGTGCCGGTTTCCAAAGTGATGGTACCACCACTGCCGGTGCCTCTGCTGACTCCGAGTCTGGGATCGCTGCCGGTTCCCTTGAGGGCATTGGCTCTGTTCTTGGTCTTGCCGGTCCAGGTCTTGCCTCCGCTGCCGCTATCGCCTCTCCGTCTCTCTAAAGGAGTTAAGCTGTTAGGAGAGTACCTGTCTCTTGATGTATTGTAGTCAGAATTCCTGATACAAATTAGAATCAAGATAAAATGCCATGAGACTTCTGCACAACTGTGGAGCAGTAACAGTGTTGTGACTGCTCTCTCTCTACTTAATTTTTTGACCGTTACTTATGCATTGCAGTGTGTGCATTCCTGCCTAAGATACAACTGATACATATTTCGTAAAAGACCAACCCTAATTGTCCTTTTATCTCTTCTGTCTATGCAATTATCTGTGCCTGGTAAGTTGACATCTTTAAAATGTGGGAGTTAAGCGTTCGATGCGTGGAAATGTTGACATAAGATTAACTAAAGAGCTGAAAAGAGGCTTTGTTTGAAAGAGAGATGCCACTGTAATGAAATGAGTGAGTCGCGCAGATTCAACCTTGACATTTGTTCATTATATATTCCGAGAGCAAAGCACTCCAACTTTATCTCTCTACGCTACTGACAGACCCGAGACTTCACGAGTCCTTTTAAGAAATACAGATCAGGGTAAGACACTGCAACGGGGAAATTCATTCCTCCTCGCTTCTTACTACAAAAGTTTAAGTATATCCACAGAGCCATACAAGTTGACTAGGAATTAGTCAGCACATCCGTTACAGTGGACGAACCGCCCGTGTTTCTATTTCAGCTCACCCTTTCCTTCCAAGACGTTTTCAATCTTTTCCAATCCCCATTCCTTATTATATCTACATTTGCTCAAATGAAAGTGATACGGCTCATAAGTATTAAAAATATCACAACCTGCAGCCTAAAGACTCTACTCGGTTGATTTTGGCTTCCCCACTCTGACCCTAGTTGATCAAAGTTAGGGAGGCCGAGAAGACATGAGCACAGTCGCCTCAGCAGGTATCTCGTGCAACTAGGCTATTAGTTGCACGAGCACCTTCTGGTAGATTGGAGTGCCATCCACAGCTTTCGACGCATCGAACGGTTTCGCAATTGGCTTGACAATTATACGATATCTACGCCCCGGTACAAATTTACGAGATACCAACCCACATATCTACCACAGTAAATTAACCCCCCATTTACACTAGGCCACTAGTATTGCAATTGCAACGACTAATTCATGCGTTCAAGGTAGCATTCAAGCGAGAAACCGGGGACATTGTCCGTAAAGGTTGAAATTCTTTCTCTCTCTGTTTCTCTGCGCACTTCGCTTTTCCCATATGCGACAGCATTTACGTTTCTCGATACAGTTTTCTTTTTCTCTCTAATGCCAAATTATCTCCTTCTTTACCACTAATTAGTCAGCCTCCTCAACTCATTTGATATTCTTGGATCCTACATAACTTTATTCATAGTTAAGATTCCAACTGGTGATTTTTGTCAGATGATATCCCTTTTAAACACTGCTCTACCGTATTACAATGTTGCGGTGAAGGCCCATAAAACGTGGAAGAGCCAAGTACCCGAGGAGTGCGTAATCCCGCCGACTGCATTTGACTCGCCTCGTGCGTTCCGCCAGGAGCAACTTGTCAATCCAGCGGAGGTCGCGGCGTTTGAAAGCTTGAACAAGGTCAACGACAGAACAAAAGGATTTTGAGCCTATTCGGGGGTTGTTGGCTCGAAAGAGTGGCTGTACTGTCAGCCCGCCCTAGGACTTGGGAGTTTTATCGTTGACAGCAATTATAAGGCTTGGTTCCAATACTATTGCCGGGTACCGCTCCTGGCAGCAGATTCTCCCTGGCCTAAGAAGGGATGGAAGATCTGCATGGACGTGTACGGGGATCACGCCTTGGTCTGCAACTTTGGTTCGACTTGGGGAAGGCGGAATAACTCGCAGGTGTGGTTGTTTGCCAGCGATTTGCCCAAGGCCGCCCGTCGTCTGATTCTGGTACCGCTGGGCCACAAGGATCGGCCGAACATCAATGCATTGGGTGCTCAATGGGCAGCGGACTTCTCCGACCTCACGGTCATCCACCCCGAAACGCCTGCCCGCGTTCCGACCCTGTCTCAGTACACAGATAAGCCGCTTAAGCAAGCCAAAATCGCAAAGGAGGCCCGGTTTTAGGGATTTATTTGTGACCGAAGCCCAGAGAACCGTTTCGTTGCCCTCCAGATCTCGATATTTGGCTGATGGCATCCGAATGCTCGCAATTTTGCAAGTCTGTTGGTCTCTTTGATTGCATCGCGAGCTGGGGTGCCCGACGAAGAGGCAAAGAGGGCAATCTTCCATAGGTATGCGGCACGATTGGTGAAGAACAATACTAGTTGCCTTCTTGAGGGCACTAGCGTTTAGATGTAAGCACACCAAGAGTGCGGTGAATAGTTTGGGAATGATGGTGAGGATGGACCCTGGTATTTGTTAACATATGGTTTTGTAATTGATTGAAGAGATGATTTGAGTAATTTCGCATTGAATGCGTTGTACCGTCTTGAATAAGTTTGATAGTTCTTGCAGTTGCGGTTACTTGGAGTACCATGAAGAAGCATTCGGAAAAAACCTACAAAATAAGGGAACGCGCGATTCCTATGCCTTTAAATACGGTTTCTATTAGTATCCACCTCAAAACAAATATATGTATATATATTCGCGTCCCTCAGACCAAAAATGCAAAATCTTGCATCTCACTTAGAAACCACATGCATTATCGTCGGCCTTCCTGCCTTAATTCCGAATTCTGCCATTCTCGTCTTGTCATATTGTTTGTACGGAATGGTCGCCTGCTTTTTCGATCATGACTGCCTACAGCCGTTCAATGATTTGTGATTTTTGATATATGAAAGTTTATTTACCCTGCCTGAATTAAGTGCGACATTTTCTCTGGCAGACCGCATCTTTTAATGATGTATTTTGTTCTGCGCTTATGATTGCTATATTGTTTTCTTGTAAAAACTACAAAGCGAGAAAGACTTCTCAAACTGATTGTGTACCACGTTGTAAAGTCTAAAATTGCAAAAAAACACCTCTTTGACACTTTTGACATCGCACAGTAGGGTCGCCCTGATCATTCTTAATTTCCCCGTCTTTCTCATCGGGCACAAACGGCGTCAATCAAGAAAAAATGGAATAATATTTTCCCAGCACTTGGTGCAGATTGAAGCAAAGTGGGCGGAAGAATGGAACTTAGACAAAGAGAATAGGGAATCTGGAGAATGGTAGGAGAAGTAAATATCCAAGGAAATTGTCTATGAAATGAATGAAGGTGCAAAGGGCATCGAGAAAAGCTGGTATGAATAAGAAGAAGTTAATTTGAGTGAGAGTAATGAGAAAGAGGTCTAATTGGCTCGCACCGGAAGGGATGAAACGAAATTGGTGGATCACTTGGTCCCATCCATGAATCTGGTTGGAAGAAGATTTCTTGAGATATATTTTTTGCTGGAAAGGGTACAAAATCATGAGCGACTCTCGATAGTTTGTAGTAACTACATATACGATTGTCATGTCTTGAAGAAAGCTCTACGTTTTGAGAAGTTTTAGGAGTTGCATTATTTTATTTTCTTCTGAGAAGCTTCGGTTGAATTCTATGTGTACACATGAGGCCACCTTCTACGTTTCTGATGCATATGGTGCTGTTTTCAAATTTGTTGAAAGTGAAGTTCATGAAAGACCAGTAAAATGCTTCGGTTCTAGAAATTAAAGCAGGTTAGGAGTCAAGATCGGAGCAAACTCTTCAACTGACTCTCTAAACTCAATACTAAGTGGAAGAATCTGCTCCACTGGAATTTGTTGCTAGATCATAAGTTCCTCTTTCATTCCTATTCCCTTCCTTTTCAGGCAATAATAATAAAGAACTATATTCGCTTGCAGTAATTCTCATCCTGTGCAGTATGTGGTTCCTATTCTCGTGTAAACCAGTTTTAAAATACCAATTCCCAACCAAAATATGTCTTTCAGTTTGATTTCGCTCCATTCTCGCAGAGGAAGTCAGAGATATGTTGCAATATATGGCTGCGACCTCAACTACCTGGCCCTGCTCAAGTGTAAATCGTTTCCCCTGTTTCATGGTTTCCCTGCTCTTTTGGTAGTTATTCAGTATTTTTTCGTGCTGTTTCCATTTATGGATGATTTTGGCGAAACTTGCATGTCATGTCAGCTGCCCTATAAGAGATTCCTTATGGATCAATTCAGATGAACCTTTTCTGAGTCGATTGCGGTTGTCTGGAAAACCATGGGATAGGTCGAGTATATATTCCAAGAGTAGAACACCCAAACCTTTCCCCCGATGAATCAGGTGGTCAGGTTCTGTACTAAAGTGGATGAAAGCACAAAAAAGTAAATAGATCTTAGATATTTCGTGTGACACTGTGTGCACTTTCAATAGGATCATCCTGATACAAGTGGCTTTCTTTTAATTCTGATATATTTTCGTCATGAGGTCTGTGTAATTGATTTTGTGCCCCTTGATTTCTTCTTCTGTAAGATTTCATCCTTCGTCCGTCTGGGTTTGACTCGGGAGGATGAAGTCCTCGGTGGTACCACTGAACACCTCACATAGATTGTACGCCTGAATTCATGGGTAGTAGCAATGAGAAGATGAAACGGATTTCAGGTCCGGAGTACGATGATGGAGAAAGGTTCTATACATGAACCATAATTTTCTACTTAAGTGCGATCTGAAACACCGTTAAAATTTTGAAACGGGCAGAACACAGTAAAAAGGGAAATAGGCATCAATAATCTTGAACAGCAACATCCCGGGGGAGCATCAACAATTTCTAGGCCAGCCATTCATCGCATAGGCCTCGATCTCACGATTGTATCACGACATAATGCAACTGGGCTCTTGTATTTTTCCTACTCGAAGTGCCGAAGTTTTCCGTACAACTACATTCGAGTCAAAGAAATGTGCCGTCACAGTTGTGGGGGAGTAACTATGCCCATAAAAGGCCGCTATCACGCCAGCCCATCAAGCAGGACCTATCGGACATGACGGCCGCTGCAGTGTACCGTTCCATCAAAGCCCCTGAACATCAAAGCCCCTGAACATTTCTGCACGGCTTCATTGCCCTCATGGTCACTTTCCTTTCCAATTCATTCAATAATGCATACATATCCGGGTTTCAACCTCGAAGAGAGAAGATTGGCACAAGATTGAGCTTAAATCTCGTGTAGTTCGCGATCAAAGATAGATATCTTCTCTTCTTTTCATTTCGTACCACATTCAGAGAGGACCTCGAGCTGAAGGCCCTCACTCTCTTGTTGGATCGAGCAAGGAGATTCACGAAGGTAAAACCAGAAAATGTGGTCTCTCCGCTGCTTCCCATTTCTCATTTTTCCGATCTCTTGTGGTGGAGACCGTGACGTGTCTCTACGACAAGATGACGAGCAGCTCTTGCGAGGTCTTCTGCTATTAAGGTGACTTGTAAATCATGTCAGTTGATCCTGTGGCTTCAAGCAATCAGTTCATGAGATAATAGCCATGAACTTTGAGGGCCTTTCAGTAATTCCTTCTCAGGTATGTCGTTCCAGAGTGAAAATGTGGCACTAGATAGTAGTATTGAAGCCACACCGAGAATTGTCGAGGTTAATTGCTTTTCTGGGTTCCGGGGCATAACAGACAATACACCCATTTCTTAGCTCCGGAAAGGGCCATAGTTGCTCGAAACTACTGCCTCCTGAAATCCTCCACAGGAATTAGATCTTGAATTGCCTCATAGACTCAGTCCCTCAAAATACTTTGCGATGAGGAAAGTTTCGGGTGATTTACTCCTGGAAGATATATCTGATCTATCCAATTGTTTTCCAGACAACCACAATCGACTCAAAAAAAATTCCGACACAATAATGGTATTTTTGGTGGGAAGAATTACACTGAATCGGATAAACTAGGCGGCAGACAATAGGTCTACCTCCTCAAATGAGCGGCTGCAGCAGCTTCATATGTTCCCAGCTCCTTAGTAGGAGCTAGGAGCAAGGCCTTTTAAAGATTGTTAGATGATAAGCTAGAAGCCAGATATGCCGCAGCTGTGATGTTGTTCTCAAATATAGGCCCGATCCCAATTGATGATTTTCGTGTTCTTGAGGTTGATTGGTTGCTGAAGTTCTCGGACTATTTCCGAGTCCAGCACTCCCCTACCAATTTTTGAACACAGTCCTCCATAATCCGGTCGAACTCATTCACGCCTTCTCCAGTACAATATAGAGGTATTACGCGCCGCAAATAGCCTAATTTGCAGAAGTCAAAACAGATACAGAGTAGCTAGAACCCCAGTTGCCCATTGCTAGCGTCAGAAGTGTATTCGAGGAGCTTTCTGAGATATAAGACATGTTACAGTCTATTAATCCGAAGTAAGCAAAGCTCAGTACTAGCAATGTCATTTGTCAGTTTTGCCCGTCATTTAATGATTTCACAGCACAGGTACATCTCTTGGTTATTACTTACTCAGGGACAATACTGTTTGCGAGAGTCTCGAGCTGATAATCAGAAGTATATCAGTGATATATTGCATGATTCGTAAGGACTATATCTGTGCGCTACATCAAACAAATAAACATATATATGTCTGACTATCCTCTACCTTGTTCATCTTCATAATCAGCTGCGTAACAGGACACGGTTTATAAAGGATCTTTTGTCGATCCGTAGGTCACAACAGGGAATTTACCGCTTGCTAGGCAAAATTTGCGGTGGCATCAAAAGTGGAAATAATGAGGATTTTGATAGGTATAAATCGGCAATGGTGAGACTATCAGAACCAATTATCTTCGAACGGAGACTTTTCCAGCGTAAAAATGCTACTGGTTCATATTTTTTTCGAAACGGAGGTGTTGATGAAGACTTAAGTCAATGTGCTTCAAGTTAGCATAGAATGGTCAGACTCTACCAAATATTTTCAAGAAAAAAGCGAAAGAAATTATGCTTTAGTCAAATGTTGACTTCAATTTCTCAGCCATTTGTGTCCACTTGAAGTTTTGCCCCATATTGCTTTCCTTCTCTCAGGGGAAACAAGTAACTTGGCTCATACAGACTTGAAGACTAACCTCAAAAGCTCAAGAAAACATACTTCATACTATGCAATAGATGCAATGGAATCGTAATGTTTAGAGTGACTATAAGGAAGGTATTCTTCCCAACTAAATATCTAGGTGTCATACTCAAATATACTCAAATATAAATACGTAGATTTTTCGGTTGAAGCGTTTATAACCTGAAAGTTTTATCTTTAATCTCCAAAGGGGCTGTGCAGATATTTGAAAGGCATTATATTTTTTGTTGTCATTTCGAGAATTTGACGGGTCTCTTTATCGACTGAAATCAAACTATCACGTCGTAATTAACTGAGAAACTGATCAAAGCTATGATTTACGAATTGTTTATGTAACTTTATCAACCAAATATTGTTGAACATGTAGCAGACCATTGTGACCCCAAGCAATACGACGTGTCCGAAATTCCTAGTGGTTCTGACCCCCCATCCAGAGAAAGGGTGAGTTAGCACGACATATAGGTTTCTATATTATAAAACAAAACGATTCATATCCAATAAGCCCACCAATGAGAGTATTCAACTATCAACAACCTGAGTACTGTATTATAGTCTCGTAAAACTCACAACAGAGGTGTAAATTTCAAAAGCAATGCTTCCCCGTGATATCAATATAAGTGTTCTCTTCCAGTTTCAATCAGGATAAAGCGAATTTGAGTCTCAACCGGGTAAGATATTAGGATGCTCGACGATCCTCAAGAAAGTTTTTTTGACAGGAAGAAAATGAAGAACGGAGGATATTTTTGCGAAAAAGATGGTAGTAGAGACATTACGTCCACCCTGGACACGGCAGAAAATATGAAACTGCAATGGCAGAGGTAGAAAGTATGTGTGAGGACATTTGACAGAACTCTATTCGCTAGTTTCTCAGCTTAATATTCCCAGATCAGTTACCCTGCCTTCGTCTGGAAGTTGGGAGTTTTAATGACTCAAAATATATATGTTTATAGCTTTCCTGTAGGAATATGTAAAACTAGCAATGGGTGAGGTAGAGACACCTTACACATTTTCAGCGTCATCAATGTGAGTCTTTTTTGTAAGCCTAAATAATTCTGTTAATTAATAATCTAAACAAAATAGTGAAATATCGATTCAAAGTTTGAATTAAATACGAGTGGAGATCGAGGCATGGGGCACGACAGGATTTCCTTTTTTCCATAACAGCAAAACAGCGCGAAATGTGAAGAGGAAGTTTCAGACAAGATAGGATACGATATATAAATATATATATTCTGATAGGGTAAAATGGAACCAATGGAAATTGCAAACCCCAACTACCCGAGATGAGAGTCTTTTCGAGGAAATATATTGCTACAGTAGACGTTAACAGACGATGACGAGGAGTGGAAGTAGAATCTGATTGCTTGTTCTGGCAACCAACTCTGAAGAAGCAGGCTCTTAAACTTCGCTTAGAGGTTAGGGACCTTTGTGAAGGTCCCTAACCGAAGTAAAGTCCCAATCTTCTTTTTGTCTCATGGAAAAGCATTTAAATCATCTAAAAAATACATTTTCATAAACTAAAATCTCAGTAAGTTGACTAGAAGCCCCAGAAAACGCAAGAAAATACTTCATGTGGACGCAATGAGTTTGTCAAAATATACTTGAAACAAAAAGAAATAAATATACTTTTCGAAATCTTTATCCCCTAGATCAGAACCTAGCACTTCTTATAAGACATCATAAGTACCTATGTAGTTCCCAAACATACCCATGAATTGTACACAATTGCTTATGCCTTCCCGAAACGAGTACAGCTCTCCAGAGTCCCCTCCAACCGGGTCCATGACTGGGACCACCTGGTCCAACAAGTTCATTGCTTTTTCTTTCATATGACCCGGCTAGACATCCACCTCTCCATCCACGGACTCTTCATTTTCCTCTCCTTTCTCACCCTACTCCTAAATGGACGCGCTCTTCTTCTTGATATTCTCCCGGACTCTCTTTCGGCCTCCTTTTCCTTCATTTCATAGACAACCTGTAGGTCAATCTACTCCTCGAAGCGCCCCCTTGCCTTACCAACCTCCTCCTCCGATTCCCTTGACACTAATTTCTGTGCTCCAATCTCCATTAGTTAAACATCAACAAGCCCTGGCAGAAAATTCTTGGTTTGACGACGTAGATAGTTCTCTACTTCGGCTGAGCCTGGAAGGAATAAAGGGAAAACAGTGGTGACGCGAGGATGGTGAGTTTTGGAGTTGAGGCGAGAAGGAAGTAGTCCGTGTATAAATGCTGCCAAGGGGAATGTGTGAATTGTAAAGTTTTTTATTGCCAGAAAATAGGAAAACTTCGGTTGGCGCCCAACGGGTTTAAATAGTGCCAAAGGGTTCAGATTAGAAGGCCCGCTGAATCAAAAAAAGTAAGCGGAAATTGTTATTGTAGTGGCAATAAGTGAAAGCTTCTTTTAAATGGTAATTTACGACCAAAAGTGTAGAAATAATGAATTATAGTAAAAGTGTAGTAAGGTACGAGGAAGTTCAAGCAAACGCAGAAAAATATAATAAATGCTGCCAATTGAGAAGGCAATCGCACCTAAACGGAAAAACAAGAAAAAAGGAGTACTAAAAATGTAACTTTCGTTGCGTGAAGGAAAAAGGAAGTGGAGGGAGACACAAAAGAAAAATAAATGAAGAGAAAAACGTAGCCGTAGGTAGTTTATGGGCATAAAGGGAAAAGATTCAGTTTTTTGCTTAAAATATTGTAAGGGTAAAGCATTCAAACCGTTTCATGATTCCAAAATTAGGTTCTAAAAGGATGCAGTCAATGAACATATGGTAACTATATCTCACTCATATCAATGTAGTGGTTCCGCGGGTTTTAAATTTTATAGTGTGACTGAAGTTAGCTTTGAATGAATTCCCGACCAGTTTGCTGTATGGTTTATTTTGTTCTATTCTCCTTTTTGTTCCCTTCGGACAAACCTGCATCAATCATACGACCAAAGATTTTTTCCTCTCCATATGACTTTATATGATTACTTTATGCTGTTATAATGTGAATAACTGTCGATTCTCTGACATTAAAATTAAATTCACATCGAAAACTAGATGTGTCATATTGTAATATTAACTAATGAGCGAGAGTGTTACCAATTGTCCTTATAACTTAGCTCTGTAGCTTTAAAATCAATGATATTGCAGAAGATGGAGTACAGTGTCAGTAATCCCGAGGAGTCTTTACCGCTTTCGAGTTCTGCGTTATAATTTGTTATTGATTGTAAGTGTTTCAAATTCTCTGCTGCATGTAATTAATTGCAATAGCTCTTTCCGACAATATTTATTAAACAAAAATCCTTCCTTTTCACAAAATTAGTGTGAATTTGGTTGATTTGTTTCCCGCTTTTGATTTTTTGTTACCTATATCATGCTTATCAACATAATAATGTTACATGCTGCTTTCGAGAAAGTTCGTTAATTCTCCCGCTTTTGTTACGATTAGTTCTAAGCAGCCGATGATACTATGCAGTGTCTATGCTGGTCGAAAGTAGGAACTAGTGCATTGTTCGGTATATTTCACTGCATTGAGGAGCTTATTCCTTGACACGGTTTAATTCTTTTGTTTAATTTGTAAAATAACTTTTATGTCATCTAATCGAGCATTGGGCTATTAGAAACAAAATTATATCAACTAAAAGACATGGCTGCTCTCATTGAAAATTTTACTACTTACTTAAAAGTTTTGGAATCCTCAGGTGTTTGAAAGCAGCCTGACGCAGGAAGCGGAATTTCAACCCAATCTTAATTTTTCCCTTAAGTTTAACAAGGACATTTTCACGGTCTTGGTCATATAGAATTGTATATAAATATCTATGCCTTTCTTTCATCGACAGATCTTTGTAATCACAGTTTTCTACTAATAAAGAATACTTCGAAAATTTCTGACATTAATTGAACGTATTTTTTGACCACATGCGTAGGTTCGAAAAGGATTAGAGTAGATGCTGTTTTTTATTGTTCTGGTTGTTTTAGCAGCGTCCCCCGCAGCACAAAATTTCACTTTTTACTAGATTTTAGAGCTTTTTCTCCATTCTCAAAATAAGTTGATTTGTTATCTGACCTCAAAATTTCCTTTGATCCAAGTTATATATTATTTTACCAGTTTTTATGAGGCATTTTAATTAAAAATGAACTTGATTTTGGTACAAAAGCCCTATTGGATCGCAAAATATCGTAGTTTTCGAATAGGTACCTGCCCTAGGTTATTAAAATATTGTATTTTGTAAGAATGTAATTCCTTAACAAAATACTTTAACTTTACTACTTCTCTCCATTTATTCTTTTCATGGATATTCCTTAGGATGGGTAAAGTAAAACTTCCGAGGGAAAATACTCAAACATTTACCCTCAAGTTTCAATGAATATCTGGATTTTTCATTCCAGACACCATTATATGCACCATTGCGAGTAAAATTCTGAGTTTGTGGTGTTTTGAAGCTGTGAGAATTAGCCATCCTCGTGGTTGCGCGTAGCTATCATATGGGCCTTTCGACTTCGATTGTCAGAGTGACTCAAGAATTTCATAGATAAAAATGGGGCTATGCCTTCGACTTCGGCAGCTTTCCTTCGGATTCTGAAGATCCAGAACAAGTGTTCAATCGATGAACATCGTTCATTTTTTAATGTTTCAACGCTGATTTATTTTATGTATGATGCAATATGGTATCGGTTTGACAAATATTATCTTTCGTCGTAAAAATGCAGCGCCAATATCCTATCCTGTTGTATTTCAATTTTCAATTGATAAAGCAGACGCGCTAAGTTCCTTCCACTTCGGGCGCACTGAGAGTAAAAGGTACAGTGACCATCTTTTTAAGTGCTACAAGGACTAGTAATGTAGCCAGTACAAATTAACGCGTGCCCTATGCCTGTACGAGTTGAATTATAATTCAATAAACGTATCTCTCTCTGCTTCTTTCTATTATTTTCTGAGGCTTACTTTCCTTTATGTACATTGCAGATCCGAAAGGAGTAGCGAGGTGTTTTTCCCCCATATTTCTTCCTTTGTCGCTCTTTTACGATTTAAATTTGTACTATAGCGCCCTATGCATACTTTTTTCACCACTATAACTCTTTAGAGATGAGAATGCTTCATCTCATATCTCTTTGAAGTTGAGTATTTTCAATAATTTGGTGGTTCATTTTCATCCTAAGTTCCTCACTAGCTTTCGCAGGTTCCCGGGCTTCCATCCTGAAAAGACAAGGAATGTAAGTGTTTATTTTACATTCTAAGGTATTAAGGGCTATCAAAATCTATCTTCTGCCAGAAAATCAAAAAAACTAAACAAATGAGTTATTTAAAGACATAATATGCCCGCTTTTACACCAGTAAGCCTCAATTAAACTGGGCGCACCAAGCAATTAGGGGTGAAATTTAGTTTGATGAACCAAATAACGGTGAAAGAATATTAAATAAAGAGACTGAAAAATGAAATTTATTGGGCAGTTAAACCACTTGTGCGAGTACACAGTATGGAGATAAAGGCCAAAAAATGACTTAATAGCAAGTCACATGTGTGTGAAGTAGTTGGTACACGAGAATGATAGGAGAAATACTCTCTTAGTATTATTACTGTCAATATATAGATTTTCTCCCCATTCAAAATAAACTTATGGTGAATAAGATAGAAATATTCCGCATTCTATCGACCTTCTTAGGGACTGTGGTGTAGTAGGATTTACGACTGCCCGAATACTAAGAATGTAGTTGGAACCTGAAGATATTTTATCTCGAACTATAGTGGTTTCGTGTAGGATTTAGATGTAGAATATTAAGTAAGTGAGAACATCTCTAACACGGGGGGTTTGTTTTATCATTGTAATTCTTCTTTTGTTTGAATTCGCGATTTCATTAGGCTAATCAAACATTTACAGAAACTTTTTGTAGATTGAAAACGAACTATTGCCATGTGTACCGTAGTAAAAAAAATTAAAATCGTCTGAAAAATACTCCAAGACCGCTCAACCATTGGACATTACAATTTCCCTTTAACTTTCTCGAATACTCTGTCGTACCATATGCACGCTTTGAATAATACAAGCTGAATAAAATAAAGCCACAAATCCTAATACTGCTTGGAAAATCAACATATGAGTAGATTTAGGATGATGATTGAGAACGTTTGCCTTGCATATGTTTCAGAATATTCAATATACGCCAATCATAACTTCCGATAAATCTCTTTAAGATACAATAAAGGTATTTTGGGGAGAATTGTTGTAGATTCTATCAAAACAATTCGTTATAAATTGTCAAAAGCCATAAAATATCTATTAAACCCTCGGGCTACAGTGCTTGGTTCAATTTAACCATCTTGGACAAGAATTTCAACCTAAGTCTGGTCTATTGCGCCAAGAATCGTTAAAAGCGCCTCAATATACAGAACTTTTCGCAATTCCAAACCACTTACTCTGTTGTTGTGTGTCATGTCCTTTACTTGTATCTTATCTTTCTCCCTCAAACGCTCTACGAAGACACCCGACTACTAGCTACTTATAATATTCCCCTTGTATATATTTATGAAACTTTTTAGTGTTCGATTTTTCTATCGGTTTACTAAATTATGGTCCTGGTGAAACTTTATCATCCTAACTTAGTCAGCGCTATATTCATATTAAAAATATGCTATTTAAGTTCATTTTTTACGAAAAAGAGAAAAATAGAAATCTTTCCTTGTCAGGACAAAAGGTATCAGCATCAACATCTCTTCAAATCTATAAAGCAGTAGTACCAAAAAAGTCATCCCCTCATTCCATTACTAAAAATTTCAATCAAGCGCTGTGGTTACGCCCAGGAGTCTACTCAAATATAAGATTCAACTCGTACCGACTGTAGTAAGGAGTCATTTTACAGTATGCAATCAAGCATTACTAAATTAAGAACGAATGTATTTGACATAAAACAATAGGGTGTTAAAAAAATCGACAATTAGATATAGAAGATACGTGAAACTGCATGAATCCGATTAATGATAGTGGTATAAAACTTGAAAACTACAAATATATCCTATCGACTTAAATTGGACTCTAGAAAGAAAAGAAATTAGATTAATTTGGGGTCTATAAAAAAGGTTTCCCTGACATTTTGATGTTTCCTTGGGACTATTTTGCTTATAACACGGCTCTGGAAATCAAATAAGCGGCCTATCTCATTCTATTTCAAAAATGTTTTTTTGTTGAAAGAAATTGATAAAACATAGGATTACCTTGAAGGCAAACTTCTGCTATATCTCATACGGCTACGGAGAAAAACTAATGTAAAGACCACTTCGGGATTATTCATGGAATTTCAATCGTGTCGGAAATTATCACTGATCATGAGCAAATTTTGGGACCTTCAGCTCTCCATCTCATGACTTTGTAACCGAAGACCTGGATTTTGTACTCAAATAGAGCGTTCATGATGATAATACAATAGACTACCATCGTAACCTACTTAAAAAACATCTACCATTTCAGAATGTTAGGACTGGAGTATACATTGCTTTTGAGATATAGGAATTTTCCCTTTAAAAAAAGACTAAAAATGCCAAAGTATGTATAGAAAAATGAGAAAATGAATATAAATGAAGATAAAAAAGAATACAGATAAATAATAAATTGGAAAAATAGGAAATGTAGGTCCAAAAAATAACCGGAAAGTGCATATTCCGGAATGATTCAGCAATTATAGAGCTAGATTTGGAAGCAAAAGCTAACAACAAAGGAGAAAATACCCGAAAAGGGAAAATTGTAGAGAGTGATGTCAGACAAAAACGCTAGAAATTTGAGAAAATCGTACAAATTAAGCTCAAGATTAGGAACAAAATAAGCAGAAAAGAAGGAGATAGGATTTTTCTTGCGGCAGCTAAGTATAAATGCTAGTTTTTGTTTTCATAAAACACTTACATTTTTATGCATCCACCATTTGCTGTATGTTGCTTTTTATTTAGCACTTAACAACGGGAAACAAATCACAGACAGATACCTATTTTTCTTTTCAGAGCTTTTCCGTAATTTTACCGTATTTTCAGCCTTCTATGCCATAATTAGTTGTTTTTTCATACATATTTCCACAGATATTCTTCAAGAATCTTAAAAAATATCATGCTTCGATTATTTAACGCTCTTAGCACTGAATATTGATATTTGCTTGCATATGAAACAATCGAAATGGCGTAGTAATACGATTTTTCAAAATGAAAGGTAATAGCATAAAATTCCCCTGCTCCCACAAACGAACTATGGAAAATTTGCTAAAATGGACTCTCTTGATGGCCCTGGCTTGAATATCTTCCATCGCGGTTTAGGTTAATATTTTTCCGGCAAAGGGGCGAGATTTTTTTATAATTGAGAATCAGTTGAAATTCATTTTCACACACTGAAAATGACCAAAAATAATTTAATGAGCGTCGTAGATTAAAGCACATTTGTATAAAAGTGTTTCGGGATTAAATATATATCAAGAAGTCTCCAAAATATCGGGAGGAGTTCTCAGTACAATGAACCCTACGAAAAATATTAGAATTCTTCCTATGTCTATCGCTGCTCGTTAAATGGCGGATAGGATGATAATGAAAGAGTCTTTCCAAGTTTCGGTCAACTATTTGAAGGATAAGCTACGAAATTTGACCTAAAAATATGCAAGTAGATGAAAGGACTAGTGATATACAGAGACATCCTTTAATAAGCATTGAAATAACACAACTTTAGGCTCCAGTACAAGGCTCCAGTCCATAATACGTTCCCTTCTCCATACAATGGACGCATTTTTCCGACCTCCATTACTCAAGCCCCCAATTATGAGCTAGGAGTTTATGCTTGCCTACTCCATAGATGGTCCGGTCCCATCAGTAAGGACTAGAATGGAAGGAGTGAAGTTATTCCAAAAACAACTTGAATATCATGAAATATAAAGGCAGAGAAATGCAGCCTATTAATTTCTTGAACACATAATCCCCCCCTAAAGTTATTATTTACCCTTACGGAGTACTTCTAAATCAATAAATCATATCTGACATTCATACTTTATACTTTATTCGATCTAAGTATGTTTAATCTGTAGCACGAAAAGAACTGGACGCCACAGATCTTTGTGGTTCCTACATACCAGTTTCATGGATCTGCTATAAAGTAATAATTCAGTAGATTTTGCTCGAGAAGACATTTTTATTTCAATTCTACAGATAATAAACGTTTAATTAGATCTATAACACCATTAAACCCCAAAAAAGTCGTAAAACATTACAAACCCTATCTTCTGCAAAAATAGTCTACTCCGAGATGCTTCCACTTAATATTACAGCTGCCTTGCAAATTCATATTAAAAAATGGCTTGGAAACTTTCGGGAAAAAGTTTATGGAAAACCAGACAAAATTTGCAAGTATATATATATTACTATTTTCTCAGCAAACGTAATCTAAACAATTGTTTATTAGATTTGTTACCTAAAATTTTGCAATAATTTTGCACTGTTATTTTAGAATTTATATTCAATCAGAAAGGTGAATTTGTTGATATTCTACAATTCCTGGGGCCTAAGTGTATATTATCATTTTTTCTCCCATTATGAAAGCTACAAAAGTATGAATTCTAGTAAAAACCGTTTCTCAGTTACTCGGTGAACATTACTCACTGAAAATTAAGCCCAAAAATAAGATATAAAGAGTGGTCTCAATAGGACAGTTGAGAGTTGTCTATGATTTTTTCGTCACTCATTATAGTATTTTAGCACGTACCAGTTTTTTTTGTAATTCTAGACCTGAATTTTAAAGTAAAAATTTAGTGTCTAATCTCTCGAAATACAATCGACTGGATGGATAAAGTTTCTCATTTTTTCCTGAAAAGTATTATTAGAAGTAATGAGGTTTAAGCAACCCCTGAGGCTATATGCAAAGACAAAAGTGGAAGTATTTGGGTGTATCACATAAGAATTTGTTACTATATTTTTTTTGTCTTCTTTAAAAAAATTGAAAACATGTACGATCATCCCAAGGTAAAGTTTCTGAGGATGAAAATTTGTTCGAATTTCCTGAATTCGTCGGTACTGGATTATTCGAAAATATTCTCACTTTCTTTCAATTAATATTGCCAGAAAACCATGTTCCTTTCCCAGAAAAAACATCAAAATATTGTAATATCATATTCTCAACTTATTGAGTAAACCAAATTTATGGTAGTGTTTTGAACAGTACACTGCATATCTTAGCTTCCCATTATCATTTTAAAGAAATAAAATGTCTCCATCTTTAAAGTTCTCAACAGTTAAGAACATAAAATATCGGACTGTTGTGCTCCGAGCTGACTCGCCAGCCTACGAAATATTTGAAAATTTACATATTCTCTAAATCTTGTATGGCAGTAATTATTGCGGTAAGTTTTCAGGAAATAAACTGAGTCACGAAAAATTTCTTTTTTCTGGGATCCGAACTGTATATCTTTCCAGAACTATTGCAGAAAGCGTCACAGATTCAACCACTGAAACTTTTTCGTAAGAAAAGTCTTCGCCTACTCAGGAAAGGATCAGATTATTGTTAAGAACCACAAAGAAAAAGAATTTGTGACGGGATTAATAGTACATTGGGTATATTGTTAGTCTATTTCAAGGGCTCTGTGAGAATATAGGTATTGGTTTTACAACCTTTTCTTCTTTAAATAATTATTATCAAGAACTGTCTGCGGTAAAAAGAGTTCCACCTTATTTCGTTCTTATTAAGAATACAATACCCATTCTCCGTCATTAGTGTACTTTATATTAGTTTGCAATAGATTTATTGGAACTTTTTGGTCAGAATAGTCCTAGTAGAGCAAATTTCTTAAAGTAGCTACAGAATCTTACCACTGTTTAGTGAGTTTACCAGTATTCATAAATCTCTTGGAAAGCTAAGCTCCCAAACAAAGAAATATTTATTTAGCCACAAAGAAAATATATGACACCACGGGTAAGGGTTCTATGTATATATATATCGCTCCTAAATAGCTAAATAAATTTAAATTAAAAAAGGTAATACTATAACAAAAAATGTCTACTAAGATCTACGAGATATATTTGCCTCTGAAAACTTAATTATGATATCATTATGAACTAATTCATTTTTAACAACAAAGTATGATTTAGGAACTCGCATGAGTGGCTTGAGATAATTAAAAATTCAACTATTTTCGTAGCTATCTATTCCATATGCGCGATTCCCCTGAAATCAATGAATCCACGCATTACAGCGATGAAATATTTCATATAAAATTCAACAAGTTAATTTTATTTGAAACAATAGTATGGAACCTTTTTAAAATCTGTTAAAATCATAAACTTGAATTTTCCCGATAAATCATTCAATGTATGCCAAATACATGCAAGGGCTGATTCTGTGTGAGATTTCTCCACCATACGTTTAGTACTGATTTGAGTATATAAATAACTATGTTAACAAAGTTCTGATTCCTTCACATGTTTCGTAGGCGCTTTACGTTTTCTAATTGAACTGCAGTTCATTGAAATTGAAAAAACAAAAAAATACTATTTTATATCGATTTCCTCTTTTCTGTTGAATTAGAGTTAAATTTTAGAAAGCTATTTTCGGTGAAGTTAAAAAAGGAAATAATAGCACTTAAAACTTATAAAATGATATACTGATATTGAATAACAAATTTGCTGCACTATAGAAAATTCCTGACGTTCCTGGCCTCAAATTAATTGGAGCTGTAGTTGATAGAGTCACTGATGTAACTAGATTTAAATCATACCCAATGACCTCTAAAAATTCACAATTTAACAACTTAATAGCGGACTGCGAGCTAGTTTTTTTGCCACCAATACGTAAATATGAAATATACACCTGATATTAGGCTTTCGGAAACCTAAACCTTTCTTTTTAGCAACTTTCAATGATTGAATTGGTGCAATTACTGCAGTTTCTTATAACATATGTTATATCACCTTATGCTATAACCAAGGGAAGGAAAACATTCGTTCAGACAAAAATATGCCGGAAATGATGTTTTTGGATTTCAAATATATATATTCATCATTCACACCTTCCTCATATTTTACAGACAAATAGGTCAATATAAAAAGCACTAAAAGAACTTGAGAGGAAGCTTTCATTTTACTTGATATATTCTTAGAATAATGTTCACATAAAACTATGTGCCAGAGCTTGTACTTTTATAGAAAAATTTAAAACATAGTCATAGAAAACAGTTTGTTACGACTTTTTGAAATATCATATGTCCTTAATTACTAAATCAAACTAAAGATAATTAATGCGACGAACCATAAAGTAAATAAGATGGTATTCCTTTTAAGAAGAGACTAGTAACTCGAAATGCAGCTTTGAAAGGATAGATCATGCTTTCAATAAATGCTTACTGGTTCCATCCATAATAAAATTATCCGGCATTTTGTACCGGAAATTCATCCAGGTTCTTTCCCCCGGAACTATGTATTAGATTGTGGATGAGCATATTCCTGTGGGGTGAAGCAGAAATAAACCTCTACTGCGATTTGTTCCCTTCTCGAAAGGAGGCGAAAATTCTATGATGAACACATGAATTATTTTGCCGTTTTCAATCAAACCGCTAACAGTAGCATCATTCATTTTTAAAGGTAGGAAAATAGATGATCTATTTCCTTATAAAAAGATTAGATATATTTTTTCTACCCAAGTTGTGGTCGATAATAATACTGTAGTTCATTTCTATAGATCTCTTAGAAACGGTTCTCAGCCCCAAACCTTCAATAAAGAAAAAATTATTTTGTTCAAATAGTGGTTCGCAGACGAAAAGAGACAAGTGGGGAGCTTAGATGCACTCTCCAATGCTCTATCCGTCTTCTCTTCACTGACAGTATGTTCGTTGACTTCTATGTAAATACCGTGGAAACTAGAATATTCTGATCAAATGCAATTCCTTCAGACCCAGCCATTATCCTAATTGTAAGTTTTTCTCTCCTAGAGAATAGAAGAAGATTTTAATTGCTTGGTGCTCTCACTGACAGAACACAGATCAAAAAAACATTTCTAAGGACCAAGGTGAAGGGTTTTCCCCGCTCTATGGCTCTCCTCCACAACAACCGCGACCCAGTTCTTTGCTTTCATATGCATATTTGTTTTCTACCGGGGAATGACTTAAAACACTCCTATTCTTTCGATGCTTTATGTAATTATTCGTACCTGGAAAAGCGTGGATGGCTCTCAGCCTCCTCTATTCAGGCATAAGTTTTTTCAACCTGGTCAGCCACCGATTCTGATACGATGTTTCGTAATTATATGACACCGCAACTGCATGTGCTATTGGCGTTTTGTAAAACTTAAGTGACATGCGTAGATCCAAAATAGATAATTCCAAACAAATAAATAATAAATTACCTGAATAGAACTGATAAACATAATAAAAGAAAACAAATATTTGTTGATCGACGGGGATAGTTCGATACCCCGAGGCTTGCTAAACTTTTCTAACGGCTTAAGATTATTTATACCGCAGATCAAAATAGAAAGCTACAAAGATGATTCCAGCAGTGTAATAGCTATTGTAGACCAAATTCATGCGCAATGATAATTATAGAATAAATATCCAGTTTAGTATTAATCCAACTAGAAATTTCCTGGCAATACAATTCCAGTAATTAAAACTGCAGAATATAAAAACCAACTGAAAGACATAAGAATTGCTTCACGTGTAATAAAGTGTACAAATGGGCCAGTGGAAATAGATAAAATTATTTTCGGTGATTCAGAATAAAAAAATATTTGTAGACCTCTGCTAAAATATTGTTCCACAATGAGTAAAGATTTTCTGTATTCGTTATGGAAAATCAATTAAATAGTTTTCCAATACTTGTAAAATTATTTTGCCAATTTTCACACGATTCCCCTGACCGCCAGTGGTCAGCGTCGTATATAGTCTTCCGCTGCTTCAGAATACTCCATGTTCGCTTCTGCGAGGACTGGTTGTCCAGGTCTGAAAGAACCGGCCAATAATTGTAACAGTTCCTTACAAATGAACCAGTCTACTCTCTAAAGCTCGAATTCGGCCTCGTTGATTTTGAACGTTTTACTGCTGACCGCATGAAGCGAAAGTTAAGGGCTAATATGGAGTTGAAAGAAAATACTTAGGCGGCAGACCCCAAGCCGACTCATTATGTTGCCCCCGGCATCTGGCGTCTCGTATATCTTCTTGTTTTCCGGTATACTTAGGCAAGCCCCATCCTCTCTGCCCACCAGTTAACTTAAATCTTAGTTTGTAACGACCACTAAGCCGTGAGGCTCAGTCCAAACTTGGAACTATCAGTTTTGTACAACTCGTTACCGCCCAAGCGCGATTATTTTACCCATTAGATACACAAATTCTGCGACAAAGCTGCAGATCCCTGTCCATCTGTCTTCGGTCGCAACTTTCCGGCATTCCACGTCATCCGCGCTATATGTGGTAGTAGAATGTCAGCTCGAGATCCCACTCCTCTTCTCTAGTACGGATCTTAGGTCTGTGGACATATTGTAATACCCTCTAATTCTCCGCATTGCTGCCCTGTCTTGCCCTGCAGCCTTGCACATTGCGGTAAAGAGATTTTCCCCGGGTAAGAACAAAACGTTTCTCATATGAGGATAATGCTAAGGCGGATAGACACTAGAGATTAACAACAGTCTGTAGATCTACTGTATGCAACCGTTATTCCAAACTAATACTGAAGTGCTGTATTGTAAGACCCTACGCACACCATGGACAATTTTTTCTATCCTTTCGGTGTAGCAATGTCCACTTGCGGCCCTATTGATGGCATTTAGGAAGCCTTTTAGAGTTCGTATTTCCTCCCCGACTACTTTGCCTGAATACATTTTTTTAGTCGAATGTGACTGTCTGAAAAACGTTGGTAGAGAACGAATATATCCTCCAAGAGTAAAACACTCAAGCCTTTCCACTTGCAGGGGTTTGAACTATTGAGCGGCCTTTTCTTAAGATCTCTCCATGAGTCAAGATCCAAGAAGAAGGCGTAGAGTCTAACCTACGGCTATCGGCCTTGGGGGAATTTTTGGGTTATTTTAATGCATGGGAGATGTAGTCGGTTATATCCTCACGGCTAATGCATTATGCGGGATAAGTAGTCGCTGATGGGTAACAATGGTGGTAGATCTTTATTTGTCATACAATGTCGCACAGAGGCGTGCGGAGGGTATTTATAAATTAACTACGGATGCGGGCGGCGGGTAGAAACTTGTCGCGCCTGCATTATTTGGAGACTAAATGCAAAACGGGTAACGAAGTCGCGGAGCTCCTGTTGAGGGGAGGAACCGCGACGGGAAGCAGCGAAGGAAGCAAGGCGGCGGAAAAAAGCCTTACCGTCGTCGCCCAAGGCGCCATAGATATCAATCCCGACGGGGGAGAGGAGGATATCGTTTCGGTTGCAGTAAGTGCCTTACCGCCGGGCAACAATACAGTAAATAACCTTGCTTCCATGGCCGATCTTGGCGTAAGGTACTTTATTGTAAAATAATTGGGAGAGGTAGATCCAAAAAGTAATAGTTCCAACTTGATTAAATAAATAGATGCTACAATTGGACTTAATGAATAATGAACAGAGAACCAAATTTAATGATAGCTGATCGAGGGGAATATTTCGATGGCCCGAGGATATGAAAAAGTATTTCTAACAGCCCAGGACTACTTTTACTTTACACCAAGGTGAACCTGCTACACAAATCAGCCAAACCATACAATAATTTTGGTAGACATGATTCAAGCTCAGCAATAACTATTGCAGTATTTACCAGGTAAGCACTCGTCCAGATAATAGTTTGTTGGCAGCATAAATGCAATACTTATAGCCTTTATACTATAAAAACCCAACTGTAGGAAATAAAAAACATTTCACACTGAATTCAGACTGAATTCAGCATAAAATAGGGCCAGTGTAAAATAGATAAAATTATTCCTTGATGATTCACAATAAAAAATATTGCTCCACAATTCAGCATCACTGTAAGACACCGGGATAGAGATTAAAATATTTGGTCAATTTTCACATTTATTGGCAGCGGTTACGGTGGAGTCCCGGCAACCCAAAGTGGGTGTAGGGCCATCCCGGAAGTCAGAATGATGACCAGACTCGTGAGAGCTTCAAGGAATCCCGAATGGACTAAAGCCGAAGGTGGGCAATGTGGGGTGCTTAAATGTATGAAAGATAGGGTCGGTTTTTGTGGCACGGAATATCATAGAGGATGACCAGTAGTACCTCTTGTTTTTCCCTAAATCCGAGTCAAGACCTGCCAGCAGGCATGTTGCGTTGGAGACTACGGCCGCGGCACCGTGCCTTTGGGAAAGCACCTCTCAGAACTTGCTATCTGCCTCCATCGCGCGAACGGCCACGTCCTCCGCATCATCGGTTAGCACCCTGTAGGCGACTGGGTAGAAATCGCCGAGAGTGGATATAGGCATGGGTACGAGGCTAGCGCTCACGGAGTTTGCAATAAAAGATTCATATCTTGTATGCTTTGCGGGAACGGAACGGCCGCATGAAGGGAGGTGAGCGGATGAAAAGTGTGCACCCTCCTGCGGGAGAGCGGCAGAGGGTCGCCGAATATGACGTCAAAGGAGTGTGTACCGCCATTGCCTCCCATCACGCGGATGTCTGGCCTCTTGGGTTGTACTCTGTGCCATGGTTTAACGAGGTGGCGGGCCGCTCTCTGCAGGTCTTGCGCGCCGGAGGACGACTTGACGGTGGTGTCGTCGGGTTCCGTGCCAACGATGGGTACAGTGCAGGAGATGGTGGGCGAAAGAGTATCGGGCACGGCACATGGGAGGGGAACGGCGGAACTTGGACCAAGTATTGAAAGGCGAATGGCATGCGTCGAGGCTAAAAGCCTCGTGCAGGTGACCCTAGTTTAAAATGCTTCTTGTCGATTGCTGTCAGTATGGGGGTGATGGGGCCGTCGAGGTGGAGACCGGCAACGGGGATGCGGTGTGGGGGATGGTTGTCTGGTAGTGCGTGCACAATGTCGTTTATTGGTTACGAGTAGTATGCCCCTGGATGGCAAGGGGTGTGGTGCTGGAACAAATTTGTGAGAGTGAAGGTTGGGAACAAGAGGTTGCCTTTGACGGTACGTAACGGTGGTTGCAGCGGATGTGCGAGATAGCGGTTGAGGCGACCATGGTGATGGCTGTTTTGGCTGCGGCGCATTGGCCAGGAGGTGAGCGACTGCCTTGAGGTTTAGTGTTTGTTGTGGGGAGAGTGGGCTATGTCGCGGGCCGGGGTAGCGGCATGTTTGCATGTTTGCAGAGGGCCCGAGTCATCTGTTATTGTTGCAAAGGGGGGATCTGATTGCAGATGTACAGTATTGTAGGACGGCTATGTTACAAGACTAGGCAAAAAAATGGTACCAAGTTATTTACCAAAAATTTCAATGCGCTCCGCGAAAGTCCCATTTCACTGGTACATGTCTGCGTCCTATGGGATTCGAACCCATGCTCACAACTGTGAAGCAGAATGCTACGATCTAGTGCCCTTGAGTCTGCCGCCTTAACCGCTCGGCCAAAGACGCGGATCCTTGCACACCTCCCTTGGTATCCCCTGCGATTTGCCAAGATACTTATACAAAATGAATAATTTTTGTTCACGTTACGAGTCCACAGTAGATACTGAACGCATTAAACTTCCTTCCTTATAGTTAGGACGTGCGCAGTCCACAGTAGATACTGAACGCATTAAACTTCCTCCACTTATAGTCAGTCCTGCAGTGTACACGATAGATACTCAATGAAGTAAAGTTTCTCGAGTGGCATACGTGGCAAGACGGATATGAAAAAGGAGGATGACCGTGCGCAGTCGAGAGCAGATAAAAAGCATTAAACTTGTTCTTCTGTGAGGCATTGATGGCATGGATTTGACATTGCCATGAATACCCTTGGAATGAGGTAATGGACCATCTCTGAATAAAAGTAGAAAACGTCCGCTCTAAACAAACAACTACCCGACAGGTATAAAACAGACGCCCGCTGACCCCCAGCAACTCCAACCGTTCACCTCCACCATGCTTCTCCTTGCGTTCACCGCTCCCTTGCCGCCCGCTAAACTCCCAAATACCCCAAAGCAATCCCCCCTCCCCTCCCCGCAACCCCGCCCTCCTCCCCTACAAAACAACCCCTGCCTCGCCCACCGTGAATCCTCCCACCGCTACCGCACACAAAAATCACACCATGAACTCGCCCCAAAATCCGTCCCATCCCCGTCCTCCGCCTTCCCAAACTCTCCACCGGTCCTGGACCCCGTCTCTCACATCTTCTCCCCGACACAGTTTTTTAACCTCACCCCGCAGCACACTCCCCCAACCGGAACAAACCCCGTCCTCCTCCTCCCTCAACTCTGTCGACATCCAGCCCTTTCTCCTTCCCCCTTCCGCCGTCACCCCATCCTCTGCCCCTGCACCAGCCCCTGCCCCACCCATCCTCTTCTCTCCCACCAACAACCCCTCTTCCCCTATGCACTCATCTTCCACCACCGCCCATCCAACAGCCCCAAACCCTCTCAAAACAACCTCCTCCCCATCCCAACCACTCCCATCCTCGGAACAAACCCCGCAGACCCTTTGCCACCCCCCCTCCAACCCAACACTCCTCAACCCCCCCAACGCTCCCCAATTATCCACTTGTCTCCCACCGCAATCTGACCCCGCTGATCCCTTCCTGCAATTCCTTTCACACCAACAACTACCCCCTCCACAATCCCCATCCCCACCCATCCTCTCCTCTCCCATCAACAACCCCTCCTCTCCCATGCACTCATCATCCACCAGCTCCCCATCCAACAGCCCCAAACCCTCTCAAAACAACCTCCTCCCCAGCCCAACCGCTCCCATCCTCGAAACAAACCCCGCAGACCCCTTTGCCACTCCCCTTCCAACCAACACTCCTCAACACCCCCTAACGCTCCCAAATATCCACTTGTCTCCCACCGCAATCCCACCCCGCTGATCTCTTCCTGCAATTCCTTTCACACCAACAACTATCCCCTCCACAATCCCCACAACCACCCATCCTGTCCCATCCCCTCCACCCCTCCCTCCCTACCACCCTACCACACCTCAACATCCAACAGCAAAACATCTTTCAAACAGACCCTGCCACCCTCCCACACACCACCGAACTTCCACCTCATGCACAGCCGTTCTTCTCATCACCACTTCACTCCCACCCCGTCCCCGAACCCGGCCCCCACCAACCCACTCAAAATCCACCCCCTCACCAACACATCAACCCCACCTTTGGCGTTCCATCTACCATTCCCGATCCCTCCTTTTACAAGACTGAAATCCAGCAACTACTCCAAACCCCACACCACCCCTTTCCACTCCTCCACCAAAACCAAAATCTATACGACTCTGTCCAACCACCCGCCTCTGACCCTGTCCTACCCCCTCCCATCCCGCACAACCCACTCCCCGTCCCCAATCCCGACTCAATCCTAGTCCTCGACAGTCTCAACGACCCCATGCCCCAACTACTCCTCCCCAACGCAATCAACCCTACCGACATTCCCGACACCCTCATGTCCCCAGTCTACCACCAATCACACCCCGACCCCGACCAACACCTCAACAATCCCACACCCAATCCCACCCCCTCCTCCAACCACTCCACCCCCGTCCATCCTGCAAACACCACTCACTCAAGCCCCACAACCCCAGCAAGAAAAACAAAAACCTCGTCTGCACCACTTGCTCCCGCTCCTTTGCAAACAAGACAAACCTCGTGCGACACAACGCAGCGTCCACGGCCCAACCGCCACCTTGAAATGCCTCGAATGCAACGCCCCGTTCACCTCGAAGAAAAGCCTCGCCACCCACCGCCACGAAGCCCACGGCATCGTCCCAATCACACACATCATTCGCGGTCTTCGCGAAAATGCAAACCACGCAGACGAAACACACGACCTGACCAGTCTGCACCCTGTATCGTCGTCTGACCGCATGGAGGAGAGCCATTCAGTCCAGTCGAATCTCGTCGCTGTTTCGCGTGAAACGCGGACTCGTGCCCGCGAGTCGCGTGCAAGTAGACGGAGGCGCACTTTTCGTGACACGGAAAGTGACGATTGCATCGACGATTCGGCTGTATCGGAGCCTTCGCAGCAGTCCCAGAATATCCCGACTTTGAGGAGGTCCAGGAGACTCGCGGGGGAAACCCCGACCAGTGGCCGCGTTGATAAGCGCAGGGCAAATCTATATCATTGTCACTTTTGTCCAAAGACTTCCCCGTATCTTGCGAATATAAATAGACATATGGATATTGTTCACAGGAAGATCAAGCCCTTTGTGTGTGAAAAGTGTGGCCGCTCGTTTGGTACTAACCATAATCTTATCTTGCACAAGTGCTCTGCGACAGAAAACTAGTCCAAACCGGCCTTTGCAAATCAAACATGCACACGGATGCGAATTTTTGGCTCAACGCTTTCTCTGCAAGCAGCTGTCTAACAATTTACTTTTTGTTTATCTTGTTTTATATTTTTCTCTGAATGTGAAAAAGCTACTGCATTTGCGCCCATGTCAACAGAAATAAATGCACTGTACTATTGTTGATGTGGACTTTCATTCTTTGCAAAGTCAATAGACCCATTGGGTTGCTTTCCTACCGTCTACTCTATTGTATATTCTAATGTCTTGTAAACAAAGAATTTCCTCATATTTTGCATTGCCATCTGTACTCTAATCCCTCCAAAACTCCCTCGGTTCAAAGCCCTCTCAAGTCTCGCAGAACATACACCCACATTCAGCATATTTATTCTAAACTTTAATCTTATTCTAACCACTTGCTAGATAAATATGGTAAAAATCTCAATATTTCTTCCAAACATTCCCTCCGCTCTTACTAACCAATGACTCCGCAGAAAATCCATGCGAAAATTGCTCAGTGGCTCTGTAGAAACGAACTCTGGTTCTGTAGTAGATCGAGGCGAAATGATATTGGATCACCGGTCAGATATCCTCTCCCAAAGGATAAATCCATCTTCGCAGAAAGAGCACTAGCAATGTTCTGAGAGCTGGCGTTGAAATCGGCCTCGATGCAGCCATAGAGCACCACTACCGGAGATTAAAACCAATATTACAATGAATGAGTGAATGAAACTTTGAACAAAAACAGATATTCATTTGATATCTACCACTACATATTACATCTTCATACACTACATATTGTATCTTCATATGCCTTTTTGGGTAGAAAGAGCTGCACTGCTGTCGCTACTTCCCGAGATTGGAAATGGCAGGTCTGCGTATTGGAGACAGAGACAGACAGACAACCTCACAAGACTGGGTTAAGGCCAGCCGCAAGAGGCGTGGGACGAATCCGTCGCTACGATATATCTTTGCATGTGGACGTACCCCGCCCTCGCGACGGTCGCCATAGCTCTCGTAGCGTCGGACCACATCCGTCAGTAACGAAATGCGGCGGAGTGTTACTCTCTTAGAGTGGATATTGGGAGTAGAAGAGTTTCGCCTGGTATTCGTGGTGGTACACTTTTGAAGCCTGTTGAACTCGGTATTTTTCGCGGCGTTGAAAGATGCGGTAAGGTTCGGGGGGTTTTGATGCAAAGGCACGCCACAGCAGGCGTCATGTCCAATGCGGCCTGCTTGATGGCTGACCTGAAAGTATCATTTTAGGGAGCGTAGTTCCTTCCCCATTACTGTGTCGATATACCCTTTTAGAGTCGACTGTGGTTGTCTGGAAAACCATGGGATAGATCGGATATATTTTCCAAGAGTAATGATGTGCGCATATTCGCACACGAAAAAAATCTAGATGAGGACCATAATTGTATACAGTATCGGAATTGAGAAGATATTTTTACAGTTTTTGAATTTGCAAGATATTTTTAATTTGGGTGAGTGTGGCAAATTCATCGGTTGATTTTTTTCATTTTAGGACACGCTGTCATAGTAGATGTCAGTACAGTTCCAGGTTGTGGGTGATACTACAAGTAGCTCTGAAAGGTCTATATAATGGCCACATCAATTCCCACCCCTGGCCGATAGGTGGCTGGCATGAGTATGGCACCTAGATATTTACGTTGAGGAAATATCTTCTAATAGTCTCTCTGGTTCACACGATTACTGTAAATACATTTTATGGTTATTAGTATGCTTGTTTGAGACTTTTTGGGGTAGCCAAAAGTCTATAAAAGCCGAGTAAACTGCTTCCTTTAGTGGAAGTGAAGCAAGTTGGCAGACAACTTCAAGCCAAGTCCCGAGTAGTGGGAAGTTGAGAGTCAACTTCAGACCCAAGAAACTTTTTCTTACGCTAATCGCAGAGCGTCGGTGGTAGACCCTGCCCTTTTATACTTGCTTGTAGCTTCCTCAACTCTTTTCTATATACACTCCCTTTTGTTCGTTCAACAATACCACGGTAGCACTTTTGTCGCTCGCAACACCTCCTTCTCAGAGTAATTGGTTCTGAGGATCTCTTCCCCCGCTTATTTACCCCTATCAAGTAAAACACCCAAACATTTTTCCCTGAAAGATGCCAAAAGGTTGAAGTAGCGATTGAAAATGGTTCAAGAAAAGAAGCTAGATATGAACCGGCTGGTACGAAATTCTTTTGCATGCTTCATCTGAAAATACCTCGGTCCTTGTGTATAGGTCTTGATAACCCTTCAAATTTCAGAAAAATAAGCGTTGGGCCCTATCCTATGCTAAACGTGGGATTCAATAAATAGAAAAATAGGGATTTCAGTATTAAGATGTATGGAATGACTGGAACCCGTCTGGAGTTGTAAATCTGAATTTCATATTAAATACATGTACTGATGGTCGAAGCAATGTACAACATCGAGCCAGCCATTTAGGCACATGACTCACATTAACAATTATCTTGAACATGTCTAGCATACACCGGGGGAAAGCCGAACCGCACTTTCACAAATTAAAGAACCAAATCAATTCTCATGTACAAATCATTGCTTTCAAATGCTAACACAAGCAACAGTCTACCAGAAAGTCGGTGGGATGCCAGGCAGCAGACAAGCAGCGTTAGAAGTTACTGCCAATGCCGAGTGGTGTCGCCAAAGAAAAATGCCTCGAACCTTCGAAACCCGTTCCATTGCGCGGCTGAAGACGGTTCTTGCAAGGTCCATGACGACTGAAAACGCCGCTGGATGCCATCCGCGAAGAGTAGAGATTGGAGCAGTAACCAGCCTGCTTCTCGCCAGTAATTCCACAAGAAAGTATTGGTACTTCTGCCGCTTTTCCGCGCTCGCTACATTGAGACACTTGTCATCGGGTTGAAAGTCCAGACTCTGGAATGGGAGGGAGCGAGAGGACTGACGAATGTTATGTCGAAATAGTCAGTTCCGCCGGCGGCACCTATGGCGCTGATGTCCGGTCTTGTCCGTTATTCAGTATTTTAGGCTGATCTAATTTTTCTGAATTTCTTTCTTTTGAATTTAGTATTGAGTGTGGATGAATCTAAAACTGCTGATCATATGTCGTCAACAACTGTCATTTCTTCAGAAGCCCTTATTGATAACAATTTTCTCATACCGAAAATCACAATCTGTTGAGGGGGAACCCGAGGGTGTCTCTGCTAGAAGGATTCAGAGGACTGTGAACCAGTTCAAACGTCTTGAAAAGTTATGTTTAGGGGAAATTTAAGTATTTTAATATTTGGAGAGTAACGCCTTTTCCTAAAGTGAGGACTCATATTCCATTAGGGATGGAAGAGAGTGGGTGTGAGCCTACAAAGCACGAGGATAGCAGAACATATTCAATTGGGCACTGAGATGAGTGGGTGTGAGCTTACAAAGTACGAGGTTAGCAACAGTATGCTGATTGATTATCAAAAATCTCTATTTATTCTTTTATTTTTTATTTGATGTGCACTAAGGATGTGCCTGCAGAAAATATCAACGAAGAGACTCAATGTGAATACTTTGAAAACAGTAACATAATTAAAATATGTTACCGTTGCAAATTCATGGCACAATTTTTTGTCAGAAGCGGGAATAATTAAAGGCAGTAGATGTTATGGTGTCCGAAGATACTAAGATCAGTTTTTTGATACTATTTTAGTAACAATTCCGTTCAGGTGGGTTGGAGCTCCAAAAGAACACCTAGATATTTAACTTGATATTATCTTCCCTCCAGTCAATGTCGTCCACACTTCACAGTACGTCTGTTTGAGACTTTAAAGTATGGCAAAAAGCTCATGTAGGCTGACTGAATAGCTTCGTGTAGGAGAGGTTAAGCAATTTGGGAAACAACTTCAAATATGGGCCCAAGTAGTCCGCTAATTGAAATTCAATATCTATCCTAGTCCTTACGCATCACTGGCGTAGCAATTTTTTCGCTTGCAAAACCTAGGTTTGGGATAATTGATTTTGACAATATCATACTTTGGAAATTAATCCCTATTATTTCTGTCAAATTATATCTAATATGACTGATATAGTCTAATGTAATGACATGAGATTTATTTCAGGTCATAAGAAAGTCAGTGATGAAATTGACGTTCTATCCATGCATTGTGAGGTGCTGCTTACATTCGCAAATATTGGCTTGTTCATAGAAGATTGTCGCTTCAGCGTATTGGATACGTTCAAGTCTCTCTGCTAATTTTAGCTGTAAGGACACATTCAGCCATGAATCTCAGTTCCCCGGTAACATATTGGATAGAAACTATGTTCTTAAATTTCTTACTGAGAGAGCACACTATTATTTGCTGTAATCCTGTAGTCGGTCATGTTCAAGTAAAGAGGAACTTTCACATGAATGAGAAAGCAAGTAATAAAAATATGAAAAGTGAATTTTCCAATGAGATAAAGTTCTTTTGAAGAAAATCACTTGCGGTGGGTCCACAACTTTTAGCATTACATTGTGTTTTACTTTTAGTCGAGGCATTTAAGTACTCTACTATACTTCGTTTAGATTCATTTTAAGCTCTTAAATCAGATTAAACCCCTTCTCCCAAACCTGTTACCGTTTCTAGTACAAAATCCCAAATGCATACTTTTCATAAATAAACCATTTCTGGTGAATGCAGTTTGCTGACTTTCGAAAAAAGTGCTACCTTCGGACATATTACTCTATTAATTCCCACTATAAACCGCTTTAATGCCCATGCTAATCTGAAAATAGTTGGCGAACTATGCTTAGTACTTATGAAAGCTTGCATAGAAAAGAGAAAAGGTAGAGAAATATTTCTTCGGGTGCTAAATTCTAAACCGTATGTCTTCAACATCAGAAAAAACTCTATTAGCCAAATTTCTTCACATTAGCCTTTATATTACCACCTTTACATTGGAATCTTTAAAAAGCCTACGATTCGTAATCTCTAATGGCGCCTAGGGTAACCTGAGAATTTCAGCTCGGAACACGTACCAAAAATCAAGACCTAACCGCAGAAGCAGTTCTGACAAAACTGGCCGAAAAGTTGCGATTGCAAAGGGACTCACAATTATTAAGAAATTTCTTAAAGTCGTAGTCAACGGAAAAAAGTGCTGTTACAAAATATTTCTTGTTTGACTGTACTAGCTGAATATTTTCCATTCTTTTTTCCAAAAATATCATGCTTCAATATGTATAGCTCTTCGACCCTTTATTTTTCAAACAAATAATTTTAGATGCTTAAATTTTGTCTTTTGGACAAGGCGGGTTGCGGTAGTTGGTCCAGGTCTCATTTATTATAATATATAAAACGTTAAGAGCTGAAGCACGTTTAATATTGGTTTTAACATTGATACTTCGAGGAGGAAGCGAAGGAAAAAAGAGAAAGAAAGAAATGTGAAAATTAATCAGTGGACAATTGAAGCCATTGAATTGCAATTATATCCAAAAAGATGATAAAATTTTCGCAAAATATAGATTCTTATCTACAGTCTAATCTGTAGTGCAATCCGCTCCCGTGGAGTGGTGTAGCGCGTGGTGTTAGACCCATGGAATTACGTGTAATCTGGTGCAGAATACCACGACCTCGATAAAGGTGAAGTAAAACCCAAATTGGTGTGAGGGTTACACAATCACATGTGTAGATATGATGATACTAATTGTGTTTGAGCACAATTAACAGATTAATTATGTCATTTTAATGAGTTTTAGAGTACTAACATTTTACAGTTTAGCTTTACAATGGTTTCCCAATGGGGTCCTGTATATTAGGGCTGACACCAGGGATCTTATTACAGGACCGAGCCGGACCTCGGAACTTACCAATCTAGTTAGACCTCCGCATTATTTGGTTGCAATTCACTTGTCTTCTGTTGTTAGATTTTGGATTGGTTCTCTATCCCTTCATTCCGGTTTTCTACCATTTTTACACCAAAAAATTAGGTGTTGTTTTATTTTTCTGCTGTTATGGTCGATCCTGTAGTCTATGACGGGGATGGAGATCAATAAAATTGGTGCGGAACACAGGGACCCGGTATATCATGGAGCAAGACATCAAACACAAAAATGGGAAGGAATCATGCAAGAAAACTTCCGAGGCTGCAGGCCCGAAACTGTTGTGGTGGGAAAATCACGTGCTGTTTACAGCTTTCTTCTTAGAGTTTACACGCATCCAGACTCTTAACGAGGGATATCGACCACCTTGGTCTGACTTACAACCTGGCGTCGTGTTTTTCCACTGGCGCAACCGGACCGAGACCCGTCAAGACCCTAACAATTCGCAGTTTATCGGCTCTGAGCCACCCACTCCGCAAGTCTAAGAAACGCGGAAAAGGCGAACCCGGACGCCCCGTTGAATTCTTCCCTTGGTTAATGTTGTTGCTTTTTTCTTTCTTTCTGGAGGTTAAGCGAGACCCTCCAGACAATATGAAGTCGTAGCTGCACCAAATAACCAAAGTCTAGGGTGAATGTGATTTGGTCCTTTTTCTGAAAAATTAGTTTTCAATAGGAGAACTTGGATCTTTTTGAGGAAAAATCAAAGATTTTGAGCCATTTATGGAAATATGTTGGAAAATATATGAATGAAATGAATTTTTGGAAAGGATGTACTAGATTCTGATCACTTAGATGGAAACTTCGTAGAGTAGAATCAGATATATATACTTAAATAGGTCGTAGTGATCATTTGTTTCAAAAATAATTTACTCTAATGCGCGCATCAGTTTCACCTACAATTCATCAATAATATCGGGCTGTCGGAGAGACTTATTAAACTTAAGGAAAATTTAGCGAAAAAGGTTCAAGTGAGTTGACTGAGACCTTGAAGTGGAGTACAGAGTAGTAAAACTTTCGTTAGTCCACATTATACTCGATTGAAATGATTCAACATTTCATATTAGAAGAGCCTTTTCCATTTACATTTAGGAGTAGACTTCAATTTTTCTTTCCTTAAAAATTATATACTTGTGTTCCTAATTTATCTATGGAACTGTTTCTTCAGTTTGCATTAAATTGAGTTCGGAACACTTGACACTTACTGTTTCTGTGTCGCCCTTTTGTTCATTCAAATGGCATAAATTGTGATAGCTGCAAACTTGGTTTCCTAACCGTATTAGATTTGCAACTACTATAACAAAGTCAAAATATGCTCAATCGCATTCAGTTTATATTTTTCAACCGAGATTTAACATAAAAGATGATCTAAAAATGACTTCCAAATGTTTATAAAAAATAAATAAATATTACTCGAAACGGAAACTAATTTTAAATGCGCATGAGATATTGTAAAGCAGAAAAGAAATGCTTAGAATTGATCTAACCACTTTCTTTTACATGTAGCATTAAAAATTGCTTTTAATTCAACAAGAGAACTACCGATTTGGCGGATGAACCTGCGAAAGATCTAGAAGAATTTTTTTGCTTGTATACAGAAGCTAGTCGCAGTAAAATTACGCTCTTAAATATTCCTTACAATAGAGAATATGTGGTTATAAAATATAAACCTTCTGCTCTATGCAAATAAATGTAACATATAGCCAACAAATTGAAGCGAAAAATTCTATTCAAAAGCTTGATCTTTTACACTTTACTACCTCGATATGAATACAAAACAATTCTTTAGTAGATTTTTGTAGTTTTAAGATTTTATTGTCACTACCATCGAACGTCGAGAGACAGATTTATTTCAGACAAGCCCATAAATTCAATTCATTTTTTATGTAACCCATTTCAAAGTAGCATTAGAATCATTCAGAAACCATGAAAAACTGAAGTATTTTACAGTAATTTTATAAAGGAAGTCGATCATGTGATATATATTTTCGGCAAAAATAGTTGACCGGAAAAGGGAAAGAAATTTAGATTTCATTTTAATTGATTTCTAGATAATGCGAGCAATGAGAAAATTTCATGAATTTATATTCAAAATAGACGTAACATTTTTTTAAATGTATTATTGTAGGTTTTTCTGTTTCTCTCTCTACGTGCAGGATGCTTCAGCGAAAAATAAGTTTTTGATTTATTTATTTTATTTTTTTTTGTAAAAAACTGCTTCTGTAGTAAATTTTTGAGCAATGACTGAGTTTTAATACATTATGGCACCTCTGTTCCTCTAATAAGGACAAAATGTAATTTAGAACGATATTTGTGTATACGTTTATGCCAATAGTTTCCGATTTTATCTTTTTGGTTTATTTTTAAATGAACAGAACTTCGAACAAGGACAGAAACTATTTAAAATAGTTCTATATTTTGAGTTGTATTCAGATAGTGCTAATCAAATATTTTAAAGTATTCAGGCACTTTCCTTCAAATTTTCATGACTTTGAACTTTTTTATTCCAAATGCTCGGTTAATGTACAATTAATAATTTAAAAGTTGTAATATTTACTGTAAATACTAATACACTTCGACAATGACGAAAATTGTGGTTATGTGTTAAAAAATATACAAAAGAGTCCAAGAGAATCTTTACGTTCTCTGTTGAGATCTACATTAATAAAAAGATGAGTATAATATAGTTACATAATTTTATCTGTTTTAATTTTTCATTGCAGGACCACGAACTTTGAAAATAATGTGTGTAAAAGCATTGTACGATTGTTTCATAGATTCTGTGACATATTTTTGACAAATCTTTAATATGTCTATTTTTTCTCCAGACAAATTTTCATTCTAGAACAACTGGGAATGAAATTATTCGGAATGAAAACATCACTTCTTGTTAATTTAGGAACTACCAGTTTCAGAATAGTGCTGTCTTTTGTTAGAAGCATTAGAAAAATCTCAAATTCATATTGATATTTATTATTTTAATAATCTAATACAGTAATAATATGTACTGAAGACGTCCAGAAGCGATGTAATCAGATGCAGTGAACCAAATAGCAATTAACATCCAGAAAATGAGGGAAAAGACAGTACAAAATTCTAGATGGATGGAACCAACTGAAAGCTCTGAGCACCTATCAAAAAAACTAATCTATAGAGCACTATGATCTTCTGTAAAACACACTCCTGCATTTTCAGTAGAACTAGAAGGAAAACCGGTATATTCAGAAAATAGAGTTTTACTAATGCAGTCAATTTGTGAAATAAGAAATGCTTTCAAATGTTCTAATAACTAAAACTGAGTATCAAATTATCACATGCGAGGCTTAAAATGGCTTTATCATTTCAAATTTCGGAATATTACTTCTTTGCTTGTACTTGCCTATTTAATTTTTTTTGGATAGGTGCAGTCCTCAGTACGAAATAATGGACAATGTTTGAGCAACTTGCTAGAATCATCGCAATTTATGATATATCTTTCCAAAAATATTTTACTCGGAGGAATTACGTTCTAATTGTGAATTTTCCTATAAATTACTTCGTATCTAGACGACATAAGGAAGGTATACTAACTCTTCCTGATTCAAAATTAAAGTTTCAATTATAAATGTCGTAAAGCCCAAGTTATCTTTCATTCCAGACGTCGATCTTAAAAGAAGTTCTCCGTCAAAGATATTCTAATGAAATACTTTAATTTGTTTTAAAACTTTCAATCGACCTCAGTTTTCAAAAAACTGGAACATTAATATATACAATTTTCCATGGAACACTTCTTATTTTGCCTAAATATATTCCCCGTCCATACTTTGTTCATTGTTGGCACTAATTGAGATCTTCAATATTTAATTTTTCACTGTAGGGTTTCCTAGTTTTGTTTAGAATAGAAATATTGGGGACATTTTCTGTTAGCAAGGAAGCACATAGTTCTAGTCATTTATGTTACTTGAATTGATTTATGATTTTCTTTATCGAAACCTCCAGATATACATTTCAAAATTCCATGCTTTAATGTGAGACTTTACTCAAATATAAGTCGATTCAGAAATATTTATTTTAACTAAATTAGTCGAAAGTGAAGCCTAAATTGAGCTAGTAATGATAATAACTATCCTTTTTTGTTATTCTTGATAGATTTAATCGTAACGTAGTAAGAATGCTCAAAAGAATAACCTAAAATATTTATGATTGTCGAATAAGTGCAGGTGTAAATTTAATGTCTCCTGAACTCTTCTCGTACAAATAAGTTGCAATAAGTTTGCTCATCTAAATTAATAAATAATCTTCGATTTAACATCAAAAACATTTAAATATTTCTGCAAAAAGTTTTAAAAGGATTATTTACTCAACTATTTGACTGGAGGTCTAAGATTCCTTTGATCTAATGTATACAATACCATTATTTATGTTCCCAATCTGATGAATTACAATATCTAAGATGAATATCAAATACTTTTTCGTAATAGGAAATAGAATTGAAACTAGATTTTACCAATACTACTTAATTTTTCTGATATTTTCGTTAGAAAAAGCACAAGGTGTTGGAGCGTTTTTTTAATGATTTCGTATAAAATATGTACCTTTAGACGAACTTTTAATGAATAGAAAACATCTCTAAAACTTAACCCATAAGACTTTACCTGGAAAAAGTACTGCAACAAATTTGTCATATTGTGGATTATTTGAAATATTTCGAGCCTTATTGTTGCTTTCAAATCTCAAAGGGTAAATAATAGTAGTGAATTGCGTAACTATCTAAATACTGACCAGTATCACAGATTTCCTATTAAAATGCCATGAACAATGATATGCTTTCTATTTTCGCGTGTGCTTGAATTTTTTATACTGAAATTCTGAATATCATTAACGTTTGAGGGTCATTATCTACTTCAGAACCCTGACGGAATAATGAACAATCCATCTTTCACATTTTAATACCGTTTCTTCAGAAAAACGTTTCACCTGAAGATCTGATAAGAGTACAACCATGTATCGAGACAGCGAAGGAGTAAAACAAATGTTTGTTTCACGATTAAAAGTTTCTTTGATTTTATAATTACTTACATGTGAACAGACAATGCGATGCGATATTTACTCATAAAGCATGAATCCCAGTATGGAACAGATTTATGAAATAAAACACGAAGTAAAAGCTATGTAATAATCATTAGAGAGGTATGTATGAGATATATGACAACGAAGATTAGTTTTCTGAACGAGTCCCTGACAAATGTTTTAAAAAAATGAATATAGACCTAAAAGTTTTTTTCCCCATAAATTCTAAATAATAATTTCCCCAATTGTTGGAAAACATTATTGAATTCAAGTTCATTGGGGATTAGAATCATCAAGTAGGTGAGAGGTATATTTTATAGGAATTGAATTGAAAAAATGGAACGGAAGTGAAGTTCCGATGTAGAAGACTTCCTCATTACGTTGTTCATAATCTGTGTTTACTTTGAAAACAATTATTTTTGAATCGGAAAGGGCCACAATTTAAATGCATTCATTTCATAGCAAATAAATTGGTAAGTTATAAAGCGAAGTAGTTTTTAGAGAATCAGGAATAATGGAAATTTGGAAAAAGTACCGTAAAAATGTGACGTCCCTGTGAGTAAGTTGGTGCTCTGTAGACCATGAATGGAGCGAGTTCTGATAAAAATTTGAAGTCATAAAGACAATTGTCATTATGATATTAAGTTATAGTAACTGCTGTATTTTAAATGAAACACTGCCTTTTTGCAAAGTACATCCTCCACTACAGATCACATTTATTTACACTCTTAGTTCTGTCTTTTCATTAGCTTATTTACAATCTTATTTCTGTCTTTTCATTAGCTTATTATGGTTATGTTTTACTCTTTTATTCTTGAAAATTTAAACTTCAAGTTGATAAATCTGCAATTTCCCGGGTTGTATACTATTTTCTTCTCCGGAAGGGTTTTTGGAAACTGTTCTTTCTTGAAGTTTTCGTTCACATTTGTATTACTAAAATGAAAAGACATTTTAAAAATCATTACGGTAATTTCCACTTTCTAGTGAATTCTAAAGCAAAAAAAGCATCTCAACTTGGACATTTCCAGGTGGATAAAAATGTACTCATGTACTGTACTTTCAGAATAATCTCAAATTAATTTGATATGGGCATTTTGGGCATGTTTACATCAATAAGAGAAATATTATTTTGGAAATGAAACCTCCTTATTAGGAACTTTGTGTTTATGAAAACAACTTTTTAGACCAGGTCTGAATATGGGTGTTTGAGATAGTACTTAAATCGTACGAAGGATTGCGTGTGGGTGTTTTCAGTGTTAGAACTTTGTTGATCAAGTAAATGTAAAACATAATTACATCAGAGAATGAAATAACTGACCGCAGTATGTTATTGTATGAAAGCCTTGGGGGAAAATTGGAGGACAGATCCTGCCTTTACGCACCTAACCAACACCTTCGAAAGTCTGCATTGTGTAAACAATTTAAACACATATTGCGTGGTATTTTGAAAGTTTTCTGCTAAACAGTTTCGGTAGCCCGACGTACATGTGAGCTGAGTGAGCTACTTCCCGTGAAATACAGGCTATATGAAAACTTCGTCAGAGTCCTGAAGGAGGAAGACGTGAAGTTCAATTACTGTATCAGATACACCAAGTCAACTTGTATAGTATTGTCAAATAGAATAGCAGCAGAATGTACTTGAAAGTTCCGAGTCGCGTCATGTACATGAGATATTGTTGAATTTTCTTTACTGTTTCAAATACCTGCACTCAATCTCCATCCATACATAGCTGTTGTAATGATTCTGGTAACGTGAGTACTTCCAACTATCACGATTTTTTTCAATTGGGGACCGCAAACACCTTTCAGTACTCCTCGCGGGTTTATTCTGGCTCTTGTACCTATTTTAAGTCCCTTTCCATGGTGGTGTTTTCCTTAATACGGCAACGCTTATGAACAGGTTTCCTACTGAATGTTTTTCATTAAAAGGGCCATGATCATGTAGTTTGCCTTTCTTTAAACTCATGAAAAATTTTCAACAGGATTTCGAAATCCACTTCTCCGAGCCGGCAAAATGAAATGAGTAAGCATACGGTTAGTTAAGCATACGGTTAGTTTCTGCCCACCGCTTCACTTCAAAGACCTGAGAAACCTTTGCCTTCTGTCAGTGGGACTATTACCTCCTTATTTGTAAATTTTGCACTTTCTCCCTTAAACATTTGATCGAACGAGGGTTTAACCCCATCATTCACTCCATCCGCAGCAGTTCAACCGCATTTTAGCCCTCTATTCCCTTCTTACTAGCTAGAGAATATCCTCTTGTGTCCCCTATCAATTTTCTTTTACGATTCAAGCACAAAGCGATTTTATCAATTGCTTTCTACTCTAGAAGAGCAAACGTATTACTACGACAATATTTTGCAGCAGCAGCGGTGATGTCCAATACATCATGCCTGCAGACAGGCTTCGAGCCAGCAATTTAGGCACATGACTCACCTTACCCATTATCCGTGTAAATGGGGGGTTAATTTACTGTGGTAGATATGTGGGTTGGTATCCAGTAAATTTGTACCGGAGCGTAGATATCGTATCATTGTCAAGCCAATTGCGAAACCGTACGATGCGTCGAAAGCTGTGGATGGCACTCCAATCTACCAGAAGGTGGAAGGGAGGCCAGCCAGCAAACAAGCGGCATTGGAGGTTACTGTCAAAGCGGAGTGCCGCTGTAAAAGAATGGCTCTAACCTTCGAAAACCGTTCCATTGCGCGGGTGGCAACGGTTCTCGCGAGTTCCTTGACGACGGAGAACGCCAAAGGATGCCAACCTCCAAGCGTTGAGATGGGGACAAGAACCAGCCTGTTTCTCCCAGGCAGCTCAGCAAGGAACCCTTGGTATTTCCGCTGCTTCTCTGCGTGAGCTGCGTTGAGGCTAGTGAGTGGGTTGAAAGCCCTGGCTCTTGCGTGGGAGGGAGCGAGCGGGTTGACAAAGGTTATGTCGAAGTAGTCCGTGCCATCGGCGGCTCCCATCGCCCTGATATCCGGCCTCGTCCTGTTATGGTAGTGTAGACGAGGTTCGATGAATCGACGTCGGGCGGCTCTTTCAAGGTCGTTCCCCAGTAAAGTCACCTGGTTGTTATGGCGAGTATTCCGCTCGCAGCCAAAGCGACAATGTAGCAAGTGGTCCCCGTAGATATCCAGCATTTCATGGCATCCTGCTTTGGGGCAAGGGGTATGATGTGCGCAAATTTGCACACGAAAAAAAATCTAGATGAGGACCATGATTGTATACAGTATCGGAATTGGGAAGATATTTTTACAGTTTTTGAATTTGCAAGATATTTTTAATTTGGGTGAGTGTGGCAAATTCATCGGTTGATTTTTTTCATTTTAGGACACGCTGTCATAGTAGATGTCAGTACAGTTCCAGGTTGTGGGTGATACTACAAGTAGCTCTGAAAGGTCTATATAATGGCCACATCAATTCCCACCCCTGGCCGATGGGTGACTGGCATGGGTATGGCACCTAGATATTTACCTTGAAGAAATATCTTCTAATAGTCTCTCTGGTTCACACGATTACCGTAAATACATTTTATGGTTATTAGTATGCTTGTTTGAGACTTTTGGGGTAGCCAAAAGTCTATAAAAGCCGAATAAACTGCTTCCTTTAGTGGAGGTGAAGCAAGTTGGCAGACAACTTCAAGCCAAGTCCCGAGTAGTAGGAAGTTGAGAGTCAATTTCAGACCCAAGAAAACTTTTTCTTACGCTAATCGCAGAGCGTCGGTGGTAGACCCTGCCCCTTTTATACTTGCTTGTAGCTTCCTCAACTCTCTTCTATATACACTCCCTTTTGTTCGTTCAACAATACCACGGCAGCACTTTTGTCGCTCGCAACACCTCCTTCTCAGGGTAATTGGTTCTGAGGATCTCCTCCCCCGCCGATTTACCCCTATCAGGGTACCTGGGGCGAATAAGGGGGTTTGGCAAAAGCACTGGAACCACACGGAAAAGTCTTTGCTCTTGATGTGCGTCCTCAATCCAGGGCAAGGTGCACAGTAGACCCAGCCTTTGGCACCGGGGGGGACATGCTAGCGCGGAAGGCGCGGGTGCGGATGTTTCCGAGCGGCAAGGCCTCTTGCACAGCCATATGAATTGCATTTGTTAGCTTCTTCTCGATGGTCGGTTGGATGAGCAGAAATTGCTAAACGGAATTCGTTCTGAGGGTCGACAAGAGGCGCTCCATGCGGTAAAGGCGGCTGTAGCATCCTCGTACTGCGTCAGGTCTTGAACACAGGACGGCAGAGACTTCTCGCATAACTGCTGCGTCGCGGCGCTGGACGCAAGAAACGAAGCGGCGGCGACATCTCGCGCGGAGGAGAGGCCGATTCCCAAGGTCGGCTTCTTCTCCTGTAGTGCCTTAATGGGAAGTTGCAGCTCCTTGAATATGCAGTTGTCTAGCATTCCACCGGCTAAAGTGCGGCAGCACCTCTCGATTAAGCTGTCGAAGTATTCGGCCCCTTTCCGCGTACAGGAGGGCGGCACAACTCGCAAGAGGTATCCCACTTTGCAAACCCCAAAGCAGTTGCGCAGTAGTTGGAATGAAGCGTGCGCGTCCTCGATTTCCATGACAGCGTTAAGTAAAGGCTCAAGGGAGTATACATGGTCCAGGAAGTATTGTTCCATGAACGTTTGGGGCCGATTGGCGCGTTCAAAACCGAAGTACCAGCACTGTATTGCTGCCGCATATCACAGGGGTATGCGGACTGAACCGACGCGGAGGGGGCGGTGGGCCACCATACTTTGCATTTCGAGACTGCCAGATGGAGACCACGACGTTTGGCCTCGGGAGAAGACAGAACCTCGATTACCTTGAGTATATCCTCGTGTTTGGCTACAATGTAGCCATTGTCGTGATACCAAAGCTCCAAAAGCAGTGTGTCTAACCCTGTGTCCTCGTCGGGGGATCCCGACAATAGCTCTTTGATCTTTAGGGCGATGGGGTGGAGTACGAGAGCGAAAAGCAATCCGCTGAGCGGGTCTCCTTGCTGAGTACCCACAACACTCCGTATAGTCTCGAATCCCGTCCAGAGGAACGCTGGGTCGTTGTTGTAGCAATACAGTACCCAAGGGAGCAACTGGGGAAAAGGTTCCGGACTGCGTTAAAAAAGGAAGCACGGCTGCACAGGTTGAACGCATTCTTCAGGTCGACCGACAAGAGCGCATATTCAGAGCGTGTACCGAACTTGTTCACGATGCGTCGAACACCGTGAACTATTGCATCTGTTCCTGACTTTGTAGCGATACCAACCTGAAGAGGCTGGAAGTAGGTGGAGGCCTTTTCATTGACCCGAGTAGCAAGGCAGCTACTAAATAACCGTCGCAAAGTCTCTCCCACTGCAATGGGGCGCGGAGTCATGTCTTTCTTCGCAAGTGTTGTGAGTGGGGCTCCAGCAATCCACGGGGCGAGGGCAGTAGGAGCTTTTCCGGAAGCCAGGACGTTCAGAAGTTCTGTTAATGAATCCAAGAATTTCCCCTGCGAGGAAGATGTGGGTGTCCGTAGAAGCTCTTCGACGTGAGAGGGGCGAAGTCCGGATCCCCCCGGGGCTGAACCGGGTTTGAAAGAGCGAACTGCCCGCAAAACCTCATCCTTTGTGCTCATCCTCCCGGGAAGATTGAGGATGTTTAGCTCGGAGGGCGTCAGACACCGATTTAGTGGCCGGTAACACCCCTAGAGATCCTAATGCCTGTGCAGCTTTCCCATATGCTCCTTCGCGGGCGAGTCTCATGGCACGACGGATGTTGGCCTGTTTCTGTTCCTGGGGCGTTAAAGTTCGTTTTGTTCGGGAGGTCGCTTGTTGAAGTGCGTTCTGCCATAAGGTTTGGAACTGTCCTGCATTCCACAATTCGAGCCGTTCTCTGATTAAGTCACTGGTTGATTGGACTTGCGTTTCGACGTTCGAAACGGTAGTACCTGAGGAAGGTGAAGTATTGGAAAGCATCACTGAAGGGAAAAGAAAAACTTTAGAGAGCTTCTCTTCCGCATCATTATGTCCGTGTGCACAAGTCCACGCTGCGTCATGCATGGCGACAGACAGGGAGTCACTCAGTGCTGATCGGAATCGTGTAGGGATATGAGACAACACAGGAATGTGGGTCGTAAAGATGTCCTCATGGCAGGGCAGGGGTTGTGCGTGGAGCGGAGCATGCCCTGGTGAAGGTTGCTGATCTGAAGCGTTTCCAGTCGTGTGTGCGGGTCGCGGCGGTTGATCGTCGGCGATCGGGCGTGGGACCGGGACCGAAGACTGGCGGGGTTCATCCGCCTGCAACTGCGACTTGTGCAACGGAGCGTACTGCCTTGGCCTTGTGTCTACGGTACACTGAGGGCAGCGGACGAACGAGAAGGAGTACAGTCCTTGCGGATCCGGACCGTGTACTTTTCCTGAGCAAGTCTAGCATACACCGGGGGATAGCCGAACCACACTTTTCAAAAATTAAAGAACCAAATCATTTCGTCGTCGATATTTTGCCTCAAGTTGATGGATGAGATATGTCCACTCTATGTGGTTGTGTGGACAAGTTTAGGATAGATCGAGTACATCTTCGAAGAAAAAAATACTCAAACCTTTTTCCCTCTTTTTTTTCTTTTTTTTTACATGGGTAAATGGGGGATTAATTTACTGTGGTAGATATGGGGCTTGGTATCCAGGAAATTCCCCTCTACTAGCACGTAGAAGAAAGGCCGGCGAGCAAATAAATCACATTGGAAGTTGCTGCCAGTGCGAAGTGTCGTTATAAAAGTAAATATATTCTTTATTTGAGTCAACTGCGCATAATCAACCATTATATATTTCCAAGTGAGTACGTATAAGTTAATCATATTTACATCTGATTTTTGGTTGAAGGCTTTCTTGAGCACATAAGGAGAAGTGTAAATGTTTAAGAACCTCCTTATTTGTGAAAGAGTATTCTTTTCCTTACCAGGGGATTATTTTGATTAGCCATTGCTTCCTTTATAAAAAATTCGTGATTCTGTGAGTTTAAGGAAAAACTTTCGTTGCAATTCTAACGATATGAGTTCTATCATGGACAGCCATCACAACCAATGTGGTGTGCTTCATATCTGGCTATTTTGGAGTCTTTTGATGATGAAGAAGGAGAACCGGCGACGTGCTAGTCTTTACGGCTACTATGGCTTGTAGCTACAATAATCTGTATAGTAGATCAGCCGGGTGTTCCATAGGTACTTGAATTCACCTAAACTTTTTCCCATTTCCACAATCAACCTTGAAACTTATAATGTCGCCAAACGGTTCCAAGTTTCACTTCGCATTCTATGCTGATCTATCGGCCTACTGTAAGGACGCACTCCATATCGCCAACTACAACAGCAACACTTGCACCTATGTTGAAATTCTCCCTCTCAGAAGAATTTCGACTTTGATCGGACTGTTCTAAAATTCTAAGTGCTCGAAGGACCATTTCCCGAGCTGTCTCCTCAATTCTGTGCTTTGAGGATAGATTGCATGGGAACTCCAGATCTTTCATAGTCTTACAAATCGCCACTGCCTTTCGGCACGCATCCTTATACATTCTCTCGCTCCAAGCAAGTTCATGCAGCTTGTCCAAAGTTCTGCGCTTATTTAAGTCACTAAAAAGTTTCAGCGCTTTGTCTCTCCGGTAATGCGCAGTTTGTGTCTCAATTGTTCTTGATTTCCAAAAGGTCTTGTCACTAGTAGCGCTTTTAGAGACATTTTTGTTACGCTTATCAAGTACCATGTAAAATTCATGACCGTCAACTGAAAAGCTCCATTTCTTTGATGAATCGGGATTGCACTGGATGTCTATTTTCGCTTTTTGTCACCTTTGTTATGCTTCCTTGCACCGCTACTCTCACTTTTCTGTGAGGACCTGGATAGAAATTCAATAGATATATCAGGTGAGCTTGTTCTCTTCGACATGAGGCTTTTAGTGTCTTTTCTGAGGTCAAGGTAGCCACTCGGCACCCGAAGGGTTCCAGTTATCGACGATTTGTGCTCTTCAGATGGAGTGCCAGACTTTTTTACGCGATGCATTTTCTCGTCTTTTGGCACAACATTTTGCGAGCCAATGCTAGAGACGCCAGATGACCGTGGCATGATACCTTCATCGAATCCACTAGAGAGATCGGATGAGAACGGAGTCCCGCTGCTGTATAGAAGAGTACTATCTTTATCAGTGCAAACTGAGTATGCCATCTCAGTATGGTCATTGCACTTCCGCTTAGTGTCGTGCTTGGAATGGAAGGGCTTTCCAGAAACTTCCTCCAGATCACCGCGAGTGATTTGCATTCCATTGGTGGAGGTGGAGCCAAGGATATTACTAAAAGCAGAAACCAGCCGCGAGTAGCGTTGCGAATGGTTCCGCCTTACCTTCTGCGAAGGTGAAGAATCCATTATTTTACCGGTCAGGTTATAATCTTTGGCTCGTTTTTCATCACAAGCACAAGTTGCAACAGGAATATTGCGAACCTTAGGACATCCATGCCGTGTAAAGATTTGAACTGCGAAAAACCTTTTCCCGTCACCGAATATTGCAACAATGGAACATTTCCAATGATGATCCACTTCTCTCATCATTCTTCGTTGTTCATTTAGATCAATGAACTTTTTCGTGAAATCTGAGATAAGTTCAGCTAGTTGACACGATCCCTTTTTCTCTGCGTAATTGGCAATGTACGAAACCGATAGGTAGTTAGGAAACTTAAAGATTCGACCCTCATGGAACATGTCCCTGGCATGAGCGTACCCAATCCGATACAGCTTTTCGTCCCAGAGAAGATTCGATAATCCTGTCCTCCTTCGATGGTCGTTGTAGTTGGAAAAGCATTTCTTCGAAGCTTGGGAGAGCTCCGTTTCTAAGAATTCTGGCGTTGGTTGAGTCATTTCTGGGAGACTTGATAGTTTGTGGCGATTTTCTGTTTACGAGTTTGTTAACACAAAAGAATGAAAGAGCTGAGGAGTCCTTATATTAAAGTGTTCGTCGGGAGAATGGCGTTCTTCCCAGGGTATGAAGAGTCGAGAATATGTGTGATGGTAACTGATAAATTGAAGCTGGATACGTATGATTTGATTTACAAGAATGCGATTTATTTTTGAGAGCATTACAGTAAAGCATTTTTCTTCCACAACCTAATACCGTAGAGCTCGGGACTTAATCGACACCCGTTTTCAGACATGAAAGCCGCCTGATTTTTCTCCGCTTTTCCTTACAGCGGCTGTTGAATGTTCGGTGACAGGTACTGAAAAAAGTCGCACACCTCGCTTGGGCAGGGGGAGTAAGATAGGTTTTTATTGTGTAGGATCATTGGTACTGTAGATGGAAGTTGAGTGAGATGGAAACGTGGTTGGTTTGCTGCGAGACACGTCAAGGTGGGGAGTCCCACGAACTTTGGTTCAAACCATGTTTCAGGATATGCAGTGTGGATAACGGTCCATTTCTTACCAACTACTTGGAGCCAAGAGTCGCAACGGGATTTCTTCTCGGGAAGGGCTGATACAGGAAACTGGGTGACTAATTAAAAACTAAAAGGTATATGCTTAGGCAGTAAAAATAAGTGTGCCGTACTACACAGATCGGACACATCTTCCAACAGTAAAACACCCAAAACTTTCCGGTACTACATAATTTTTCGCCTCAATCCAGAATCGAACATTTCGCCTCTTTTCAGGAAATTCATCAGTGGAACTGCCCAGGTCCGCAATTTCGTTGTTGACATCCCGGCATGCAACGTTGTCCTCCGCCCAGACAGTTACCGTCCTTTTCCAGCAATGCTATCCCCAAGGCCCCTGGCGAGCGCCTTCAATCCGCAATCACCTTCGAACTCCTGGCCACGAAATTTGAGCGCCGTTTCCAGTCTTCTCTCCGTCTGCCACCCGACTTGCTGTTCCGTGTTCTCCACCCTCTCTCACCTCAACCGTGGCATGCGCCTTTCTTCCTCGTTTTGTGCTGTAACTCCCGCTTCATATGGGGCAATACCTCGAAATGTTTTAAAGTCACCCTTGCATATGATAACAAAGATAACGTGTGTGAAATCTTTACGAGTAGGAAACAAAGCACTCAGACGTGCAGAAGTCATTGAAGAAATACTACTCAAGCAGACGACGGGTGCTCACCTGGCGGGCTTGCATCCCTTGAAGACAGAATGAGGAACGAGGAACTAGATCCCGCAACTTAAGCGTGGCGGAGGAATCGCGGCGGCTGGCAGCGAATGATGCAAGGAGGCGGAAAATTTTAGAACCACTTTCCCCTAACGCCGCATAAATATCGATGCGGACGGGCACCAGTAAGATATCGTTGGAGTCACAGTAGGTGCCGTAGCGCAAGACCTTAGCGTGCTCTGGGAGAGACGCAGCGGCCTCGGGAGAGGAGGCGCTGTGCGAAAGGCGCTGTTGGACGACAGGGTGGGCCACAGTAACATCCAATGCAATATCCTTGGCGGCTAGACCGTAGGCGGCAGGTATGTAGAGGTCCACGCGGAAGGAAGGCATGGGGTGCGAGGGGTGGACGGGAGCAAGTGTTAAACGAACGCAGTGATGCCGAGTTCTTTGCAGTAGCGATGGAGGCCATTGCGAAGCACATTGTGACGCCGGGTTTCCCCGTCATCGTACTTGCTGGTCAGGGCATGTTTGGCCGTCGGGTCCAGAACTGGAGCAACATCGGCGGAACGGCGAGCGCAGACTAGGCACCGCGATTGTCCCGCGAAAAGTGGTATACCAAGACGAAGGGCGACAGCAATTTTTCAAGCATGGGATGCCAAGTAAATGCCCCGGTGCCGGTGGGGAAGTGCAGTGAAGAGAGAGCAGGAGGATTTGGTACGCACCGAGAGGAGACGAGCCCGCTCCACGGCGTCGGCGTGGAGAAACATGTGATCGAAGGAGGAAGCGGAAGTTCGGAACAAAGATAACAAAGATGACAAAAAGAAGGGAATGATGAGGTAGTTTACTTCGTCGTCTGACACTTCTAGCCAAGGGGAATCTATACGGGGTTTGGAGAGAAAGAAAGGAGAAAACAGTAACGGGTCTGCCCCTCCGTGACCCTCTGACTACATCGACCGGTCAAGGCAGGCGAGGAGGTATGCCGCATTAGACAGTACAGCTTATGCTCCGTGACTATGCATGAGAACCATTTTGGTTCTCGAGAAGCTCTCCATTACCCTCGTGGCCATATTTGGTGCCAAGTCCGCAACGAACGCATATGCCTCCGGGTGCCACTCTCCCAGATCAGATATCGGGATTGGCACTAGCCTCTTCCTTCTCTCAGCAGAAAGTAGCCCTTCGTACCTTGTACGCTTTGCACATCGGACCGTGTTCAGGGAAGTTTGGGGGTTGAAGTTCCTGATTCGGGAATACGAACGGGCAAGGCGGTTAACGAAGGAGTTGATTTGGTTCTTTAATGTTTGAAAAGTGCGGTTCGGCTATCCTCCGGTGTATGCTAGACATGTTCAGGATAATGGGTAATGTGTCTCATGTGCCTAAATGGCTGGCTCGAAGCCTATCAGAAGGCATGATGCATTGGATATCAGTGCTGCTGCCGCATGCCTCTGGGTTAAAACCGCTCGAATCGTCCCGGATGTCTCCATTGCCCTAACAGCCACGTTCCGCTCCACGTCGGTTAGCACTGCGTAGGCGTCTGGTTGCCAGCCCCGAGGGTGGATATAGGGATGGGCATGAGTCTGCTCCGTGCGGAGTTCGCGATAAAAGATTCATATCTTCTATGCTTTGCAGCCTTTGCCGCGTTGAGGGATGTGAGCGGGTTAAAGGTGCGCACTCTCCTGTTGGATGGCGCGGGTGGGTTGACAAAAGTTAACGAAGGTAACATGACAAAAACAGTTTTGGTCGACATCTTGAAGCAATCCACATACTTAAGAAACAACGCACTGTTCACATGCGAACATACAGTACTGAGGGTAGGTTGACAGCTAAACTAAACTGATACGTTGCGGGCAAGGACCTGACGAATTTGCATGCCTTTCAAGCAGACACCGAAACGGGTGATAAAAGTCGCGGAATTCATGTTGTGGGGAGAAACCTCGGAGAACGGCAGCGAAAGTAGCGAGGCAATGAGAGAACTCTGTACCTTCGAGTCCTAAAGCTCCATAGACATCAATACCAACGGGAATAAAAAGGAGGTTCAGCGCTTGACAGGCATCACCGTATGTAAATGTTTGGATAGTTCGGCGAGATTCGCAGCTGCTCCGACAGATGCAGTGCACTGGGAGAGACGTGTCTGTGCATGAGGATGTGCGACAGTGACGGACAGAGCGACAACGCTGGAACGTATGCAGTAGGAGCCAGGGATGAACAGGTCGATGCGGGTGGAGGATGGAACCGCAGAAGTAGGAATAGGACGAAGAGTGAATAAGGTCGCGGCAGAAATTCCGAGTTTTTTGCAGTACTGGTGAATGGAATTACAGAGGACATTATGACGACGCCTCCGGCCATCTCCGTACTTGCAAGGGATAGATTGTTTCCCGGCCGAATCTAGTGAAGGGGCAACCGCCACGGAACGACGGGAACAGATTTACTTTTACTGTCGTCGCTGTTGACCGTACATCTAAAATATTACAGCACTCCGAGCTCCACCCCTCCTAATTGCAGGCAAGCGAGAGGGGAAGGTTTGGGTGTTTTACTATTGGAAGTTAAATCCTATCCGTCCTAAAGTTTTCTAGAAAATCCAATCGTCTCAAAAAGGAATGCCGACACAGTACTGGGAGCAACAGTAATTAAATACGAGAGTGCGGGTTAATAAAGCCTTTTACCGTGCAGTGACGGATGAACCAAGCTACATGTATGTTTTCGGAGAATTGAAAATTCTTTTGCCACCACAGCTCTACCCTCGGAGATTGGCACCCGGATTCCCACGTGCTGCTACGCAAGGTCGCACAAAATATGGCACTTAGGACAATGGAGACATATGGAAAGATTAACGAAGTCCTCTCTCAAAGGCACGCCACAGCAGCATCGATGTTCAGTGCTGCCTGCTTGATAGCTGACTCCATCCTGTATTCCGTGGTGACGGGGTCGAACTGGTAGCCTCCTATTGTGTAAGCTTACACTAACTTGCCGTAGTTTCTAATGTAGCATCTGGCTTCACTTCAAGAAATGATACTTCTTTCAAGGTACTAAACTACCCAAACTTCTCCTCTGAGTTGCAGATAAGTATCCTGACAGAAGAAACCAACTGTTCTTTACCAAGAATAAATATTTGCCTCGTGCTAAGAAGGAGAAAGTGTGAAAATGCTCTTCTAAATAGCCTCGAAACAAGGAATTAAATATCGGGAAAATGTGGGGAGCTCATTTACTACTCGGAGTTATAAACAATCAATTCTGACTGGACCATGTACGGACCAGCACTGCCTGATAATGGCATCTGATAGGATGAAGGTAACGCAAGCGGAAAAGCGAACCACCGACTACCCGAGACGAGAGTCGTTCCGAGCGACTAAAGTGCTACAGTAGAAGTTACCTGGCGATGAAGAGGAGTGAGAGTGAAATCTGAGTGACTGCTCTAGTAGCCAACTCAAAATTAGCAGGCTCTACGGCCTCTGCTCTCTGACTGGCGTAAGAAAAAATGTTCCTAGGGCAGAAGTTGACTCTCAACTTCCAAACTATTTTGAACTTGACTTGAGGTTGTTTGCCAACTTGCTTTTCGTCTTGTTGAGGAAGAAATTTGATCAGATTATGTAGACTTTTTTCCTAAACTATATTCTCTGTAAAGCTACTAGAGGCACCAGGAAAAGTATAAAAATACTTCATGTGGACGCAAAAAGTTTGAAAAAAGATACTTGAAAGAAACTAAACGAATCTACATCTCCCATTCTCATTCTATAGATCAGAACCTAGCACCTTCCTTTAAACATCATAAGTGCCCATCTCCTCCACACATTTACCTGTGCCCGTCACACAACTCTCTATCCCTTCCTACAAAGAATAAATCTCACCTGAATCCTCTACAACAGAGTCCATGGCCGGAACCACCTGGTCCAACCAATTCATTACTTCCCTACCCATATGAACCGGTTTGAGAACCCCTTTTTCATCTGCAGACTCCTCATCTTCCCCTCCTTCCTCCCCGGCTTCCTCATCTTCTCCACGCTCTCCAGGTCCGTCCCCGGTCTCCCCTCCGTCCATCCCGTAGACTAGTTAGGGGGCCACTCACTCCTCGAAGCACTCCCCGGAATTACCATCCCCATCTCTCAAGCCCCCTTACCGATTTCTTTGCTTCTATTTCTACCAGGTAAAGAGAAAAGAGAGACATCAAGTGTTTCCTGGTATGGCGACGAAGTTATTCCTCAACGTGGGTTGAGCCAGAAGGAAAAAAAGGAGAGACGGTGCTGGGGCGATGGTGACGGGTTTGGGCAATGGGGAGAGAAGGGGGTAGTCGCTTCATGATGGCTGTCCAGGGGAGAGCTTGAATTGTCGAGTCATTGTTGTTGTAGGGACGAAGAAAAATTTTAGGTAACTCCTGACGTGTTGAAATATGGGCAAACGGTATATATTGACAGGCCCGCTCACTTAAAAAAGTAAGCGAAAATTGGTCCTGTAACGTGATTTAGTAAAAACCGCTTTCAAAGGGGGAAAATGTAGGGTGATTTAATATTTGAAAATATGGTCGGTTGTGGCCCTAAATATCTTACAAGGTGCCCAGTATTACCTCTAAAATTACCCTAGAAAGCCGGCCCAAGACCCCCCAGCAGACAGGCTGCGTTGGACATTACGGGCGCGGCAGCGTGCCTCTGAGTAAGTACCGTACGGACCTTACCATATGTCTCCATCGCTCTAACGGCTACGTTTCGCGCGACGTGGCTTTCGAAGGTGATTTATGGCGAAAATGATGTACAGAAATATTGATTAAGGAAAAAGGTATTCAGGGGCGAAGAAATCGAGTGCACAGGGAATACTTAAAGAATCATCATGTAAAGAGAGGTTAATTGCTCATGAAAAGGGAAAAGAGAAAAAGAACAGAGGATAAAGAATTGTAAAATTCGTGGCGCCAAAGAAAAAGAAAGTAGGTGGAGAAAAAAAGAAAGGGGGTGGTGGGGAAACTAAAAAGGAGGTAATTTCTGCACATAAAGATAATAATTCCAGTTTCTCACTTAACTGAAATCATGCTGTTCCTGATAGTGATATCAACAGTATATCGTGGGAATGATGGGTAGTTTACTTTGGCGTTTTAAACTTCTAGCTGGGAAACTCTCAATGGAACGCGAAGAGATGCAATGGAGAAAGCAGAACTAGGTCAGCGCATCCGTTTGCTGGAGGTCCTAAATAGCAGAAACAGTAAGGCGGAAATATCTCACAAGGATAGTGCAAGGCCAGCCATATGTTACGCCGTGTTCGAAGAGATCGTCTTCGAAACGTTTCTTTGCATGCGCACGGATCTCTGTCTTAGGTCTGGATCAACTAATACAGTACTTTGTCCCTAGAAATCGTCAATCGATTTTGAGCAACAGGTAATTTTCTAAGGAGAGCGAGATGAATGGTATTGAGATGAAGGAAAGATAAAACGTATCGAGATCTTGGGTGATGCCATTTTAAGGATGAAAGATATGATTCTTTCTATCAGAGTATTTAATTTACCATGGGGCCTTAACGCTTTGCCATCCATTTTAGCTGCGATATCGCTCCGTTGGACTAAGTTATTAGGGAATAATATATTATCATTAAAATCCTGCGGTAGTCTGATGTTTTTGTAAAATCTACTCGCTTTATCAGGTGGAACAGCTCGCTCCTTGATGATTACAGATGTAGCAACATTAGCGGCTTATTCAAGTGGTCACTGGCACTGAGGTAAATGTCGCAACCGCAAAAAGGAGATCAGTGCCTATCTATATTTCACGTAGAAATTATTTATTTGGGGTAATATCAGAAATTTGTGGTTTTGCTCCTCAATGGCGAATAATTAGTAAATCAGCTGTATGAATGAAAAATTAATGGGTAATGAAGCGGAGGAGGTTTTACAACAGATATGGAGCTATTGCTGAGAATTACTAAGTCTTTTCTAAGATATGTTTCAAGATTTTGTACGAACACTCAAGTCAACTTGTCGATTTAGACCTGACGGGCCCTCATTCAAACTCACGGGGACTATCACTACGTGAATACTTCCTAATCTCTTAATGTCAGAGTTTTGGAGTGGAAGATCGTTTAGAATGTCTTTATCATGGTTTGACCTTGCTCTGCAAACAGCGAATTCCTACTAGCAAGAGACGTGACTCAAATCACTAATATGTGTTGAACAACAGGGAACCTATGCCCAAGTACAATATTTTTTCTGAGTTTTTTTTCGCGCTCGTAATTTCAAAAAAAGTTTCCCCCAATTTGAAAGCTCTCAGCTCTTCATACAACAGCTTGCCAATGTAATTTTTATGCCCTAGCTCCGAGTCATCGGAGTCAGTTTTCCCAGTTCGTCGTTTTTTACTTTTCTTCGCTTCTTTTTCCCGCCTTTCTTCCCTCGAACTTGTCCCTTTGTAAACACGTCTTTATTGTTTCTATAAGTCCCGCACTAATTCCGACTGTAAGCACCAATGGCTTGAACACAAGCTATCGGACATTAACCCTTAACGGGACAGCATTACACATCATCACATTATCAAGTACACTAGTTCAGGTCAGCAAAGAATATATTTCCCCTTATTGCGACCATGGTCAGGGCCGGCTCGTATCTTTTACTATTTCTGCCCTTAGAGGCTGGCACAGGATGTTTATTCAGTATGAACTGACAACGCGCGAAGTGTGACTCTGAGGGCGATAGAACCTATGAAAATGTCCGGGCAAAGCTCTCTCAAAGATACACCGCATCTGCCGTAATGTTCAGTGCAGCATGCCTGATGACTTATCATTAGCCAGCATCGCACAGGAGGTTACGGAGTAGATATCACTACTAACATCTGCGACCTGATTCAATAACCTGGAACACAGCCACTCGCATCTTTCAAATAATAAAGAACACAACCTTCCCCCTCGCGTAGTTCTCCATGCAATAGATCCTAGCCTAGGACTTCGAGTAATGATCAATCGAGCAAAATTTGAGTTTCTAAATTTAACCCCATGGATACAGCATAAATAGCCATCAGAACAAACTTTGTATTTTTTCAAATTATAGATAAATAATAAGTAAATATCAATGGTAATTCTCGATTTGAATTTATTGTCATCAATTAAAAGGAATAAATCTAGAAATATGAGCAACAGACCTGGACTAAAAGTTCTTAATGAATCGCTATTTCTAAAACAGTGTAAAATTGATCCAAGAAACTTTCTGATATATCCAATATTGTTGATTGACGAATCGCCTTAGCAATCGCGTGATCAATCGCTATTGCATCTTTTTGAGGTTGACTTTCGGCTTTTGAAAGTTTTTTTGGAAATACATGGAGTTTATCCAAAAAAAAATTGGGATTGTGGGATATGGTCTTGCATTGGCTTTGGAACCGTTTTGTAATTAGCTGCTGGTAGTAAATCATGGACGGATTTATATTGTCGCATCAAAATATTTTTTCAAGGTACGTTTCCGTCTTCGCAGGGACGCAAGCGAAATTGCAATGAGAAATCCAGTCTTGAGGGAATTTAGAGGCCAAGTGGGCCCATAAATGAGAAAATATTATGATGGGAAGGCTTACATAAAATTAATGATTCCTAATTAATAAATAAGAAATTGATTGTGATAGGACTTCAAAAAATAATTAATAGAGAAGCAGTTTTAATGTTAAAGCATCGAAAGGAACAGTTTAGTGGCTCGATACTGTAACAAATATTTTCAATAACCTAGGAAAATGTACGCACTAAAAAGAGTAAACCTGCTATCAAAACTCAGATAGACATTACAATGATATTTGTAGAGTCAATTCAGGGTCAGACAGGTTGGGAAATTTGGAATAGTCTAAATCCATGAAAAATAAGTTTAGCTATTCCTTGAGAGATGTCATGATATGGGTAAAAGCTTAAAATGTAAGGGATTAGCACAGGTATATTTATTGAATATTTTCCTGGTAGCCATTCATCCGGCTAATAATTTGGTACCAACGTCAATCCAATAGGTATAGCCTGCGGAGTACAAAAACCTTCGAGCTTTGTGGAACTATTTCAACTTGAATGCAGTACAAATAAGACCAACAAGAAAAAAGTGTTCTTCGATGATTTACAATAATTATAAATTATGGACTTCAAGTAAGAATACTACTTCAAGATTTAGCATCAGTGTAGGAAAGTCAGATTTAGATAAAAGCATCCCTTCAATTTTCATAATGGCCTTCCGTTCAATGGCATTACTCTCTTCCACAGAATCCAGTAAGCTATCTGAGCCTATACCAATAACGATTAGATTGTTTTTGATCGGAATATCAGTTAGTACAAAGGAAGACAGGTAAAATATACTCAGGTCTTTGACTTTGATTCATGAATAATTGTTGGTTGGGTCTTGGTGCCGCTACTCGGCAATAACCATCCCTTATATAGTGCTTTTCACCCCCTTAAATGGGCGTGAAATCACATATATCAAATATGTTGACTACATAGTTCCAAAGTGCTCTAAACTACTGTAGAACACTATCTAGAAACATCCAGATGCGATAAGCAATGCATCTGGAAAAATCTATACGCAAAATAAAACTAAAAATAATATTGCCACGCTAAATATACCTTACTGGCAAGCGTGCAGAGTCCTTCAGAACCACCTAGAACCAACCAGGTTGAACTGGATCGTTACAGTTTTCTTTGAAAAAATCATTGCAAAAGGTATTCAAACAGTCAGTATAGTTCAGTTTATCATTGGGGTGGCACCCGGATGCATGTTCAGTGCTAAATAACGTGGCAAGGAACGTGACCGTGAGGGCATTGGAGACGTACGGAAAGGTTCGGGGGGTTTTGATGCGAAGGCACACCGCAGCAGTCGTCATGTCCATTGCGGCTTGCTTGATGGCTGGCCTGAAAGTAGCTTTGTAGGGAGCGTAGTTCCTTCGACATTACTGTGTCGATATACTCTTTCTGAGTCGATTTTGGTTTTCTAGAATACCATGGGATAGATCGGATGTATCTTCCTAGAGTAAAACACCCAAACATTTCCCTTGTTTACTATTCACAACTAGAACGTGGTCAACCCAAAAATCCCGCTAATTTGTATAATTAGCTACAATACCACAAAGTATTCCCAGATGTACTGAAGCAACTGCTCTTAAATATGTCGATCAGCAGTGAGGATATTTCTAAAATTTTAACTAACCCCCGCTGTTCTCCTTCAATGTCATTTTCTTTCATCAGTTTCCAGGTAAAAGGGGATGCAAGGCCTTCTTTATCGGTTTCTGGTACTCTTGTGTGTATAAAATTAATAGGCCTCCAATCGAAAGTTTAGAGTCAGTACCAGAGTCGGTACCAGTCAATCAACACAACATTTAAACCCGTTGATCTGACCGGGAAATTTGGACAAACCCTTACTCACCTCAGTTGAAATCTGATCATTGCTACGAACAGAAAAGGATTACTGGCTTCCGAATAAATACTGCCCTATTCGGAACACCAGTAGGAGGGATTCTCTCGTTATTGGCGAATCTGGTATTGTCCTGACTGTTTCCTGCCTTACGTTTCGTACGATTTCTAAAACATTCTTGATAGAATGTAAAGACATAGAGCAACATAAGCCGCGATAGATCTACAAGAACACGTTGAGGGGATTAATAGTGCCCGTTTACTTCGAATGATGCGATGGTTATGAGCCCTATGGAACTAAACACGTTGAGTGAGTGGTGAAATATATATATGCCATTCCGCTCACTTATCTAATTATTATGTTGTTTTCGGGCTGAAAATATTAAATTCTTAGCCATTCCCACGCCTAACAAATGCCTTTCGGCAGGATAAGACTGACCGGGTTGAGAAGAAGGGGCCTTCTTTCGGGACTTCAGAACCTAGTTTGCTCTTCAAGTCTTCAATAGCATTCCGTCCGATTATCGGTGTCTTACGTGACCAATGAATTGCAAGCACGTACTTTTGTAATACCCTGGCCCTTCAATCAAAGCAGATTGCTATCATTACCGTGACAGCCACTCTGCGGATTTTATCTAACATCTCGACTACAGTAAAATAAACCTCTCTCTCCTGCTATCAGTACCTGCTTCGTCACACAGTATTTAGTTCGGCCCTTGGCTGAAATTGTTATTAGGGCCACCTCTACAGCATCGCAGAACTGAGTCGGGATTTACAATCAAAAATAGGATCTTTCGACCAGTTCCTCCCTGCTCTGTTCCAGGTCTGAGAACCAAAAACTCACCATCCCTAGCTTTCAGCCTGGTGAAGTTACAAATTAAAATTCAGTATTTATGTTCACCCAAGCAACGACTTTTGTTATTAACCAGCTTATCCAGAGCTCGACTCTGGCATCTGAGGCCACACTCTTCTGTATCTTGTCCATAGTCCCATCTTGTTTGGAGGATATCAGAAATGAATTATTCGGATCTCACTCTTCCCTTGTTGCATGGGGATCTCAAAGGAAAGGTACTGGCAAAAGAGGTAGAGAATTCGTCCAACTATCTAAGAGGACGGAAAGGCTTTTTCTGTGGCATTCTGATCCTGGTTTCAGTTTTCACTCTCTTCGGTCTTCATGACAACCAACGTACCACTTCTTTGAAGCAAGACGTCGTTGGGAGAACTACCTGGGCTAAATCTTTCCGCGAGAAAACTCTTCGAGGATTTGAAAATGTCAAGGGCTTCTTTGTGCATGTCCTACCTGAGCATTTAGGATTGGTTCGATTTTCAAGGGATCATGATAAGAGTTATGGAGATTCATATCACTCCATGATTGTCGATGGAATGGGGCAGAAACATACAATTTCGCATCAATATTCGTCCTTTGCGTCAAGAAACGGTATACCAACTACGGGCATCCCCCGGTATCCTCCGTACAGGAAAACAGTGAATCATGACTTCCACATGGTTGCCGGAGTACATCATCACCCAATTTCTGATAGAGAAGGACATATTATGGCGACTGAAAGGCACACAGACCTTCCACTCGGTGAATCGCATAGATCTACCAGTCAACTCGCTCCCCCTCCGTTTGATATGCCCGTGGAGGATGGTAATTATCGGTATCCTCCATTTGGGGGAGGTCAAGGTGATGACGAGCAAAAGGGATTGACGGCCCCGGACAGGCATAACTCTGGTCCACTTTATGACGACTCAGTTGGCCTCGAAGATCATCATCCTAATCCTCCTTTTGATATGCCATGAGTGACGGAATTCCTAACCATCCACCTTTCGATGACTTTCCGAACGGTGGTGCACACGGGGAATCAACGGCTCCGATTGGACACCCCATCCTCCAGTTTATGGCGACCCTTTGGGCTCCGGGGAGCATCCTCCCTTCCCTCCGTACGGTATGCCCATGACTGATGGAGTTCCTCCACAGCCCCGCCCTCAATATTATCCGGGTAGAGGAGGGAATGGAGAATACACTTCTCCATTTGGGCACCCTCATGGTCCTATGTATGGCGATTCAGAAGGCACTCTGGGTCACCCACCCTATCCTCCTCTGGGCAATCCTTTGGGCTATGGACTTCCTGAACATCGTCCGTTCGAGGGTTATCCGGGCAATGGTGAAGAAGGGCAATCAACGTATTCGTGGGGATCCTACTCGGGTCCTCCATATGGCTACTGATCTGGAGACAACGCGCCCCCTTCACAACCTCCGCTTGATACCTTTTACGTTAATGGAAATCCTAAGCCTCCCTTCTTCGAGGACTACCCCACTAATGGGTTTCAAGGATAACCTGCCCCTGTCCCAAATTGGAGAAAAGCTGCTTAGTGTCTAATACATGCTTGTGAAGCCCTTGTCAACGTCCTCAGACCGTGGCAGCTCTTCATTTTTGGTGCCGGGTGGTTCCAATTTCTGCAGTCGCAGAAGACTTTGCGTTGTCTGGACTAGCTTCCATATTGAGCACAGTAGAAAAATATAAGGTATTTATCCCATACAGACAGCGGGGGATCAGTGGTTGTCCTTTGTAGCCCAATAATTCGCAAAGTTGTTAAGAACTCGGGGTAAACTTTATAAATCACGATTCTTTGCAATTAATCGTAAATACATTCGTCTTGACAACAAAGTTATTGTGGTCATAAACGGGTAAGTCTGGTAAGGGGGAAATGTGTGGTTGTTTTACTCATGGAAGATATATCCGATCTGGTCAGTTGTTTGTTTATTGCGAAGGATGAATAGTACATGGTGTTGAACTAGAAATAATGGAGATGAGGCCTAATTTGCGGAGCGACTGATAAAGTACACCAGGTAGATGTAAATGGCAAATGGGGTTGGTTTCCTTCAAGTAGTGCGAAGACTGAGATTCCTACGAACTTGCATTCAAACCATAGTTCAAGATCCACAATACTAATGAAGAAATGGAAAATGTTTACCAGTTCTAAGACACGAAAGCGAGCGGAGAGTGTTCAGAGAGCAACTACGCAGGCAGGCGGTGGGTTGCAAACTGTCTCGCATTTATCACGAAAAACGAAGCATTCAAATCAGGGAGCGTAGTTCCTTCCCCATTACGGTGTCGGTATACTCTTTTTGAGTCGATTGTGGTTGTCTGGAAAACCATGGGATAGATCGGATATACCTTCCAAGAGTAAAACACCCAAACGTTCCCCCTTTCCAATCAACCCAATAGTAGGTGATAACAATGTGTAGTAAATTGGGAGTATTATGGCAATTACGGACCTGAGTTTTTTAAGATTAAATCACTAATACTTTAGTGTGAGGGTCATTCTTCAACGTTACGCCTCGTTGATGGTCGCTTCCAACGCGGCTTGTTGATGGGACCATTAGCCACTATTCAGTGGGTAGAAAAGAGGAAAGGTTTTGTGCTTTAAAGTGTAAAGAATTGGCTCACGTGCTATGTTATCTGTCCGGTACTGTAGATCCTTAATCATGGTTTGAATGCAAATTCATAGGACTTCCAAGCTTTTCACCGCCGTACTGAAATTGGGATCGTCCCACTCGTCGAGCATCCGCCCCTCTACCAGGTCCCCAATTCGTCTGAGCATTTGGAGTCCCCCGTGTTTCAAATAGACATCTACATTCCCGCGGCCTACGGGATTCACAGCACCAATATCGCCGTCGACGGTACTGTTGCCCACCCCTCCACTCGCCGCCACATCTCCTCAAGTACGGTTACCGCAGGCGCTGCCGTGACATTCGCAGAGCGCGAGAAACCTCGTCATTACGGCACTTACTGCGACCAAAACGATATCATCCTCTACACTGTCGGGATGGATATCTATAGCGCCATGGGCGACGACGGCCAGGGTTTTTCCGCCGCCTTGCTTCCTTCGCTGCTTCCCTTCGCGGTGTCAGAAGTGCGTGTCAGCCGAAGTGCGTGTCAGACGTGCGATTCGAATTAGATATGCGTAGACCAAAATTACTCGCATAGCATTACTCTAATTCACTCATCACTCTTTAGTGCTTGCATACTCTGTACTTTCACAATGACAGAATAACCGACAGTGCTCGCATAGCATTACTCTAATTCATTCATCTCTTTTGATTAAAAAAGGAGCGTGGAACTGGTAATGTCCAGGCCCCACCTCCCCAAGGAAGTTCATGTTCACATTCCTTCGAGAGTTCCTCCCATCAACAGTAGCTCCGCTACTTCGTTACCCATTCTAAGTGTTGCAATTAATTTCTGAGTACCCTCCGAACGCTTCTGTGCAATACAATACTGCGGCCGCTGCCACGTCCAACGCGGCCTGCCTGCTGGCTGGTCTCGCGGCGGCCTTCTAGCGACTTTGACCCGGATTAACTCCGTTTCTTGGTTCCCCATACCGACCACTTGTACCAATTATTTGATGCGTTTTGGAACATAGGCTAACTTATTTTTCAATCATTAAAACACCCCAATTTCCCCCATACAGTACTGTGCAACTCGTAAAGATTTACCATCACTGTACTTGCAAAAAGCCAACCCAATATTGTACATTTTCTCCCCACTCCCCCCTTTCATCCCTCAACCCACCCACTATAGAGCTTCGTCCACATTTCGCCGCTTTCGGCGCCCGCCCCATTCGACAGGTCGTCGGGTGTGGGCGCGCCCACTTCCTCCCGTCTAGTCTGTTTCCCCTGCAGATGGACATGCCGCGACTGCTGCATATTCCCTGCACCGATCTCGTCGATATCCTTGTCGACAGTACCGCCACCTCTCGCCCCCGGAGCACGTTGGACGAACCGGGAATGATACGAAAAGATGGCGTTGCTTTTCGAACGGCGCTGTAAAGCGGCTCTGCATCGTTTTTGTCAAGGTCGCCCGTCCACAGTACGGCTTGTCCCTGTCGCATCCTTCTGCATTGTTCTTAATGGGAGGCGAAGGAACTTGTTTTTCAAGCCATGGGTGCCCTGTTCCGCGGGGTATTTTCGGTGGAATTATTCTGCCTCTTCTCCCCTTTAATTTACTTGTCTTCCCCACTCCTTCCAGTACCCAAGACTAACAAGTCTGCGGTGAACCCTCCGTAAACCCTCTCACATGTCACCAATCGGTGACATGTAGCCCCTATCTTGTAGGGAGGGAAGAGGTTTGGAAGGTTTACTCTTGGAAGATATTCTATTACGGAAGCCGCCCCTATTATATTCAACCCCGAGGGCGTCTATGGGCAGGCGTCAAATGGGCGCGCCGGTGAGGTTACTAAGAGCACGGGGTTAGCCATGGATGTGTCTGTACAGGGCCTATATTTCACCTTGCTTGTGATATAGTGGTGGTAGATGAGTTCTTTTGCCATAGACCAGCCCATACCAACCCAATCGAGTAAACCACCACCCTGTTTAACCCAATATTACGTCCCATCTACGCAAACATTTAAGTATACCACCCTATTTAACCCGATTTTCGCCAAATCACCACAGGCCTCCCCCGATGTATTATATTCTCCAATAGTAAAACATCCAAACCTTCCCCACAGGCCTCCCCTGTAAGCCTTAACAGGGTGATAGGGGTAAGTCGGCGGGGGGAAGGGATCCTCAGAACCGATTACCTGAGAATGAGGTGTTGCGAGCGACAAAAGTGCTACCGTGGTATTGTTGAACGAACAAAAGGGAGTGTATATAGAAGAGAGTTGAGAAAGCTACAAGCAAGTATAAAAGGGGCAGGGTCTACCACTGACGCTCTGCGACCAGCGTAAGAAAAAGTTTTCTTGGGTCTGAAGTTGACTCTCAACTTCCTACTACTCGGGACTTGGCTTGAAGTTGTCTGCCAACTTGCTTCACCTCCCCATGAGGAAGCAGTTTACTCAGCTTATATAGACTTTTGGCTGCCCCTAAAGTCCGAACAAAACTACAGAAGATACCAAGAAATGCATAAAAATACTTTGTGTGGACAATATACTCTAAGCAAAAGATACTTAAGAAACTAACAATTAATTTGGTCCTCTTATTTCCCATTCTCTAAATCAGATCCAAACAACTCCTCTAAAATATCCATGCTGTCCAAGCAGTCCCACAAATATCTGCGAATGGCTCACAGCTCTCTATTTTCGCCTGGGAGATATCTAGACTACTAAAGATATCTCCATCCGGTTCCATCGTGGGCACAACTTGATCCATACTCTCTATTCCAGGCCCCACCAGTCCAACACTTTCCATGCCCCCTGTTCCCTCATCCTCCTCCTCCTCCTCCTCCTCTTCCTCCTCCCCATCCTCCTCCTCCTCTTCCTCCCCTTCCTCCTTCTCATCCTCTTCCTCCTCCTCCTCCTCTTCCTCCTCCCCATCCTCCTCCTCATCCTCTTCCTCCTCTTCCTTCTCCTCATCCTCTTCCTCCTGAGCCTCGTACACTAGCTCAGGGGCTAACCATTCCTCGAAGGACTCCCCACTCTCCTTTTCGACCTTCTCAGCCTCTCCTGGACTTAGCTCCCTCGCTTCTTCTTCTATGAAGAGGCGGCGAACGAACTCGATGATTTGCTTCTTTGTTTGCCGCCGGATGTAGTCGTCGGCATCGGTTGGCCCGTAGGCGGCGAGACGAAGGCCATTGATGGGACGGGAAGGGCGGTTCTTGGAAATAGGGACAGAGGGGCGAAGGTTGTTCATTGTGATAGACGTTGGGGAACGGGAGGCAATGTAGGGTGTTTTGGGTGTGTGGGGGGAGAGGGGTGATGAGTAAAATGATCGGAGGCATTTGGAACTTAGAATAAAGGGGTTCAAATAGGCTCCCGGGGCAGGTTCTATAGATTAGGAATAGGTAAAATAAATCTGCAAGGGATTTTGCAGTAGTGAATTTGCGCCCTTCTTCTCAAAAAAAGGCGAATTTGGAGGAGGAGGTAAGCTAAAAGGGAAAAGGGACTTGATTCGGGGTCGATTCAGAGGGTTAAATACAGTATAAAAATATCTAGATAAAATGGAAGTAAGTTTGGAAATGACGGTGGGAGAAGTTAGGGGCGGGATCGTTGTAGGTTGCTGGATTACACGAGGAGAGGACCATTTCCTGTATTACGTGAAGGGAGGACCATTTCCTGTATTAAATGAGGGGAGGACCATTTTTTGTATTACACAGGGCTCGAAAATATTCCTAGACCATCAAAGATAGGAATTAATTTCAGAGGCGAATAATGCGAACTTCATAGAGAAACGGGGGAAAGGCTTTGGTATTTATAAATTTAGAGTTAGTTACGATTATCAACCGAGAGGGGCATACCTAAGCATGAAGAGCGGACACTGGAGGAACCTTGTTTCAGGACTGATGTAAAGATGAAATCGATGCAAGTATGACAACAAGTACGACAACCGAGCTGGTCTGGTTCTTTATACCCGAACCCAACCTTGTCTTTTTGTACATTTCAGATCAGCAAACCTACCAAAGCCTCACCTGGACAACTCTGCAATGACAACCGCGAAAGGGTACGAGATCGTTCTCCAGACACAAGCAAAAGGAACAAACTGACTAATTTGTGCTGTACATGCAAAATAATTGGGATAGGTAGATGCAAAAAATAATTAGTTCCAACTTCAATAAATAAATGAATACTGCAATTAGACTTAGAATGAATAGTGAAAAGAAAACAAAATTTAATGATAGCTGATCGATGGGAATATTTTGATGGCCCAAGGATATAAAAATTATTTCTAACAGCCTAGGACTGCCTATAATCTACACCAGGGTGAACCTGCTACAAAAATCAGGTAATCCATGCAATAGTTTTGGTAGATATGATTCAGGTTCAATCAGCAATAATTATTGCAGTATTTCCAGGTAACCACTCATCCAGATAATAATTTGCTGGCAGCATAAATGCAATACTTATAGCCTGTCTAATATATAAAGACCCAACTGCAAGACATAAAACTATTTCACACTGGATTCACCGTAAAATAGTGTCAGTCTAAAATAGATAATATTATTCCTTGATGATTCTCAATAATATAAATTGTGGGCCTCAATAATATAATATTGCTCCACAACTCAGCATCACTGTATGACACCGAGATAGAGATTAAATTATTAGGTCAATTTTCACATCACTTCCCCTTTGAAATATTAAGCTAAATTTATCCTGTTGACTGAGATGAATCCCAAGATTAAATATTACTCATATCCATAGGTATAGGTCCATCAAATAAGAGTAGCTTGAGCATGTCAGATACAGGACTGTCAAGTTTTGTGAGCGGGTCGGAGGGATTAATTGAAACAGGTATCCATAGCATTTTCTTGATTTTTCTCGTTTCGAAATTATATCGAATTAATTGAACATCCGCTCTAATAGATTTGTCTTCAGGCACAAAAGAAATAGATAGAAAGATGAATAGATCTTTTGAATCAATAGCAACATAAAGAGGAATATTGATATTGAGAATTGTACTGTATGCTACTGCAATAATGTTTCCTTCCTCGATAGCTTCACCAGCAGCCAATATTTCACCAGATGCAGTAGATTTAAAAGGACGCCGAGATAGATGTGAATGCCAATAAATTGTATGAAATATTGAATTACAATTTAAGGAGTCAATTAGCAATCCACCAATACATCCAAGTTGCGCATTTGTCGTACCGGCTGGTTTTCCTGCATCAAGAAAAAAAACAACTGATAAGTTAATATTCCCAGAAACGCCCGGGCGCCGATAAGAGTTCGAAGAACCAAAAGATCTTAAATTCCAAAGCATAGAGGATTGAATAGATAAATCACGAACCAATGGATTTGACCATTTCTGTTGTGAATACAAATTTGAGAAACACACAAACACTTTATCAAAGCAAATATCTAACAGCAACAGGGATAACTAAATAAGTACGCATTACAGCAATCAGGGATAACTTATGCAGCTGACTTGCTCCAGTAGTTGGGACTTCCACCGGTTGCTGAATTTGCGTGACACATGAATCATCAAATATTCAAAACAATCATAACATAAAATCAAGAACAACAGACGGCTTGTGATTGGGCCATGAAGGATAAATGGAGGGCGGGAGGCGGGAGAACAAGCGACGACTTGAGGAGCAGAGACAGCAGCGATGGCGACCAAAGTCGAAGGTTATATAGCCCTGTTCAACGGGTTGCCTTCGCACTTGCGCAAGTACTTGAACACGAGAACCTTACCAGACAGACACGTTGGCTCAGCGTTGGTGTACTTTATGACAGACTGCTTAGAGTAGGGAGCAGCCTGTCACGCGTGACTTGTGGAGTGGTGGAAGGCAAGCACGTTGAAGCCTCTCGATACATTCACCCATAATTTTCCAATCATAACACCGAATACAAATTTGAGAATACCAAAAGAACGAAGTGATGATACGAGGGTGAGGTCACAACAAATGACCGAAGAAAAAGAGAGAATCATCACACTGCATCACACGGCCATCCAGATACGATTCGCGGAAAGTGCGAGCTGCGGACCAATCGCCCCAAATCAAGATACGATATTCTTGTACTCCAATTGCAGCACATTCGGATGCTGCACCCATTCTCAGCGAATGTGAGGACCATGACACTTGAGCGGGAGGAGAAACTTTGACGTGAGAGAGAAATTCCGTAACCACACAGTGATTGTGCGAGCGCTGGTGGAAAGTCGAGCGCCAGGAAGAGCCCAGTAGTACCTGCTTTGGGATCGATTACTGCGGCGAATTGAGTCATAACGAAGAACCAAGTCCACCAGACTTTGTGGAAAGCGCGGGTCTCGACGGTAGGACAGCATGTGAGCAACTCTCTCTGATTCTTGCGGAGTGCGATGGCGATGTTGATTGAATCCGGGCTGACAGAAATTTGGCGAGCAAAAGGGAAACACCAGCTTCTCCCCTTTAAAAAACACGTAATTGACCAATACAGCTGTGGCATCTCGAAGAAATTCGATCTCGGTAGAAGGCGAAGCGAGTGCGGCGTCGAAAATCTTGCGTGCGACGGAGCTTGGCAAAGCACGGCGTTCTTTGACGGATTCGGGATCAGCGAGTAATTTCTTTCGCGATCGCTTTGTTGGAATGCGAAAACTGCCAACTGGACCAAAGGGGATAACGTGAGAGATTTGCCAATACGGAATGTGCCGTGGTGACGGCGGATAGGTAGTTCCGGACTGATACCCCGCCCACCTTGTTTTCTGTAAACAGCCAGCGAGATAGCGGAGAAGAGATGCTTCTGAACCTTCAAACGGATCAATTTTGTCCTGTACACAGAAATGTAACCATTTCTTCCACAATATTTCGTTCGAGCGCCAAGTGTTCGGCGCCCGAGCTTTTGGCATCAGTTGAGCAATGGTTACTCCTCCACCAGAGTTTCCGATTCCTGCGGTTGACAGTACGGACTGCTGGAGAGTTACAGCGAGCGGAAGTGACGATGCTTCTTTCTCGAGATTTCCAAACGGCGAGTTTCCACGGCGGAGCGGGCATTGTCTTGGGTGCCCAGACTGGTGGAAGATAAAGATTTTCGGCGTCGAAAAGATGCGGGCTTGTCAAATGCAGCAAGCGAGTGAACCACTGCTGCGCGGGCCAATATGGCGTGACCAATATTCCGGTGGCTTTTTCCTGAAGATCTTGGTAACGACGAGAGGGATCAATTTGAGCGGCGATTCCAGAAGTTGATTTCCTGACTCCAATCTTGCGTGAGAGCGTCTATGGCAAGGGATCCGGGACACGCATGCTCGCTGTTGAAGCGCGGGCAAACCTTGTTCAAACTGTCTGCGAAGCGGTCCATTGTGGGGGATACCTTGCGCAAGAGCGGTCTCAGCGGTTCCAGATTGATTCTCCAATCGTCCATTGTATGCAGGCGAGATAGCCTGTCGGCGAATCGGTTCACAGCGGACGGGAGGTAATGAGATTCGATGGATATCCCGAGACGAGTAAGCAATCGGTGTAACACTCGGAGCTCTCTCATGAGTGGTTTGGACTTCGTTGTCATAGCGTTCAAAATTGATACGACCGCTTGATTGTCCTCCCAGATCTTGAGGTGGGTTCCAGAGCGTAACATCCTTGCAAACGATCTGATGTTGTCCGTGACTGCGCGTAATTCCAGGAATGTGATTGGCTTCACGCGAAGTACTGGGTTCCAAAGTCCTCGAGCTTCCACGTACCTTGTGCTCCCGGCCGAAGATCCGATCCTAAAGTCCCTCCCTGACCGATGGAGGTCGATGCGTCTGAGTGCATCGCCAGAGTAGGGGATGGGGCTGATATTGGCCGTTCTGGCGGGCTTACAGGAAGGTCCCGCCAAAACAGGAGGTCCCGAATAGCTGCGTGTAGTAGCCGAACTCTTTTCCCTGACTTGGTCTTGCGTTTCAGGGAGTCGTACATCGAGCGGGTGTAAAATCGAGCGAGAGGCATTGCGAGAGAACAAGACACTGCTACTCCTGTGAAGTGGCGTAACAGCTGGACGTCTACCAGGCGGCAGTTCCGGCGACATTGGCGTAACAATTGCTGGGCAATTCCACGAAGTTTTTCCATTCGACGAGCCGAAATACCAAAAACCATACGCGAAGTGTCCAAGATGAAACCAAATGCTCTATACGGCGAGTACCAGTCCAGTTTCCTTTGTCCTCCTTGCGTTGCAGCCCGCAAGAGGCTAACAGATGATCGATTTGTTGACGAGCCTTTCGTAGGCGAGAGCGGCTTCTTACAGCGATTAGGAAGTCGTCCATGTAAGGGTGAATTCGCAGACGGTAGTGCTGGCGAATGTATCGGACGAACGGGCGCATAAACTTGACGAAATATGCGGGGGAAAGTTTCCAGCCGAACGGTAGGGCAATACATCGAAAATACCGGTTGTCCACCTTGAACAGGAACCAGTTCCGGATATCGGGGTGTAGCCGGAAGTGGTGGTACCCCTTCGCGATGTCGAAGGAAAACATGAAATCTGCTTGTTTGAGTTCCAGAGCGAATCCTTCTAACGTTTCCATCTTGACCGGCACGTCTCTGAATAACGTCGATTGACGAGAGAGGTTGACAACCAATCGTTGTTTGCCTCCAGATACTGCTACGAAAGCATTGGATATTGGGTATCCTTGGCGGTGTAACTTGAGAGCCGTGGCGGGTGAGATTTCCTCGTAGGTCTTCCGATGTAAGGCGTCCGCGATAGCCGAGTCGAAGAACTCCCTGTCTTGTGGGTCGACGGGGATTTGAGGGAGTTTGAATTGAGTAAGGGAAAGGGAAGTCTGTATGGGTGCTTCGTATACTCCGAACCGAATTGCACGTACGAGGAATTTCGAGGCGTGGAGGTGTTCGGACCAATACGAAGCGGCTTTCTGAGTGTTGCGCCATAGAACGTGCGACATTCCAGAAAGAAAAGGTCGCAGCTGCGACGGGTTTACTTGCGAGCAGGCTTAGGGTCTTGGGAGTTACCCCTTCCTTGAGGCCGGTTTTGACGACGGTTACTAGAGGAGGCCTGTTGCTTATTGAACTCTTTAGCGTAGGCTTGGGAACGGAGCTCGGCGAACTTGTGCTTGGTGGAGCGGTAGAGTTCGGAGGAGTAACTGAAATCGTCTTCGCGGAGGTACTTCTGTAAGAGAATGGCCTCGGACTTGCCAGATTCCAAAGCGTCGGTGAAGAAGTCGACGCGTTCCAAAACGCGAGAATAGGATGCTTGAAGAAAGTGATGAAGAACGGCAAATGCCTCGGTAGCGGCTGCGATGTCCTTAGCCACGAGGGCTTCGGTGACCTTGTGGGCTGTGGCAAGAGCGTTCTCGCAGTTTTCCCCAATGTTCCACAGGACTTCTGCTTCCCAACCGTCACGTTGATCAGCTGACTTGATGCGACCGAATAATCCTTCCGGTTCCGGGATGAACCGATCTGCGGGGAAGGGGGCAACGGTAGACGGTTTCTTGAACTTGTTGAGCTTTCCGGTAGCGCGTAGGCTCGACGGGTACCAAAAGTTTCGGCCACGGCTTCTGCAGAGGGCGGAGGCAAAGAGAACTGCAGGTTACAAACCTGGAACGCCTCGGTAGCGGGACGAACGACTTCGGTATCCGGTGTAGGGTTGACGGCGGCGGGGTCCGTAAGATTCTCTGCGGCACTTGCTTGGGCCACCGCGGGAGCTGCGGGGTTAGCAGATCCGGACTTCGGCTGGAGAAGATTGATGATCTCGGAGAGTTGGCCTTCGATGCCAACAACTTGTTCTCAAGGGTGTCAAGACGAGAGTTGGCGGATGGTGCAGAAGAGGATGAGGACTCATTAGACATGGTTGATGTGTGAAGTGTGAATGTCGACCTAGACGGTTGATTCGTATGGAGCTGGTTCGAAGGATGAGAACAAGCGACGACTTGAGGAGCAGAGACAGCAGCGATGGCGACCAAAGTCGAAGGTTATATAGCCCTGTTCAACGGGTTGCCTTCGCACTTGCGCAAGTACTTGAACACGAGAACCTTACCAGACAGACACGTTGGCTCAGCGTTGGTGTACTTTATGACAGACTGCTTAGAGTAGGGAGCAGCCTGTCACGCGTGACTTGTGGAGTGGTGGAAGGCAAGCACGTTGAAGCCTCTCGATACATTCACCCATAATTTTCCAATCGTAACACCAAAAAACTTGCTGCAAGAAGCAGACACTGGAGATGCAGCCGTACCAAAATAGAAAATTGAACCATTTAACGAATTTAAAGCGAAGTTCTCAAAAGAGTTCATTTCTTCATCAGGTTATTTTCGACGATTTATTGATATTGGCTGAGGTTCCACTCCATTAAGATTTTCATCAGCTGAGACATTAATTTTTTATTCATCAAGCTGGATAATTTTAACTACCTTTAGATTAAAAAATCCAGGACTATGTACGATTCCACCAAACTTATAGAATTTTCCAAGATCTTGGAAAAATTGCTTCTTAATTTTTTCCTGGTCCAGTAATAAGTATATCATCGACTAATTTAACGAGAACCAGAATTAATGATCCTTTTGAACTCATGAGAAATAATTGGGATATATAAACGACTGATTTCAATCCGAGATCAAAGAATGTATTATCCGAGTGTATTTGCCATTTTGCATTCGCGTTGACTAAACCATATGAAGCAGACAACAATAACCAATAAAAAGATTGTCCGAGCATTCTAGAGGAAGTCTCACATAAACATCTCATAATGCTGATCCAGATTGTAAAAATGCAGACTTGACCTCAACCTTTGATAAATTCTATTTAAAAATTGTTGCAATTGATAAGAGAATTCTAATTGCCATCGGAGACCAAGATTTCGAATCAGTTCTCAAATTATTTTTCTCCTTGTCCTAATTTCTACGCGGAGCAATTCGAGCCTTGCAATAATATTTTCCATCATCCAAAATTTTTATTTTGTATAAAATGTGACTGGATATTACATTAGAGTCGGGAGGAATTTTTGAAACATGAATTCTTGAACAGGTACTGAGAAAATTATTTTCTTTGGTATTGTAGGCATTTGATAAAATATGAGATGGAAGTCCAGATGCTTGATGAAGTAAAAATTCTTTAAATCCAAACATTTTATGATAAAAACTCAGATCTTTTTGTTCAGATGATTTCAGTTATGTTCCAGGTAACAACTCAATTTCATGCGCATCAATTCCACCATTTTAATCAACATGGATATGAGTTAAATTTTCAGGGTGTAGGGAATTAAGTTCGGGTTCAATCGGAACAGGTTCGAGAGATAGTATGCTGATTCTGATAAATTTACATCGCTTTCTGATTAATTATATTTTTCGACTTCAGCATTCATATTTTGGTTAAAACTACCATCATCAGAATGATCATCAAAATTGTTTTCACACACGTTCTTCTCATCGCTTATATTCGTTTCATCAGAAATATCTTTCACAGAGTATTTAATAGATTGATTAAATAGATCGTTTACCTTTTGAATTTGGTAAGCTAGTTCATTATATGAAACGGAATGCCTGACATCTTCAATTGCCGCGGGTATAAATTTTCCATTGGATCCAGGTACTGTGACGATAAGATATTTTTTTGTCGAATTTCGATACTGGTTTAGGCGATGACCAAGATCCTCTTTTCTGATTTGGTAGATAAATAAAACTTTCCACAATATCGCCAACCTTAATTGGAATATCGGTCACAGACTTTGATTTTAGAATAAGATTTAATTTACTCTTGGCTGTTAGCTCATTATGCGCTTCTCTTAAATCATTTGGTAGACTTCGAGGACCGAAATAATCGATGGGACTAGTGGGACCAGTGGCAAGCTCGTAGGAAGAAAGAACATCATTTCCATATAAATCATTCGATATTTGAAATATTCGAGCAATAAGAACCGTATTAATTGCAAAAGAATTGGATATTTTAAAACGGATATAAATGTCTCTCAATATTTTAAGTTTCGATTCAATGGAATTTTTGTTGTGGCGGCGGGAACCAATAGAGCAAAGTGAAATTCCCCTTTCCTCAAGAAAGCTTTTGGAATTATCATTGTCAAACGCCTGATCTCCCATTAAATTGTTAGGGTCCCAAACTGGTGTTAACCAAATAGTTCCAATACAATTAATGCAATTTTCCATCCTTAAAGAGGACACTATTGAACCAGTTGAATACCTGGTAACCGAGTATATAATGTGAAAATATCCAAATTTTCGACAAAAAAGTTATCCACACACACGAATTCATTAAATTCGCGAGATATAGAGCTTAAAGATACTGCACGAGGATGAGATGGTTTTCTTGTGACATCGCAAAATTTGCAGGAGTCAATTATGCTTGATAAATATTTTTTGCATTCATCGTCCCACATAAAATTTCTTTGTAACAATAGTTTTATATCATCATAATTTGAGTGACCACATACATGTATGTGAACCTTATTACTTATTTTCTTCTTTTTAGCCCAAGATATATTTTTTGATGTATTGGTATTGTTGGAACAAATTGCTGATAGAAATGAGTTTTCAATAGATTCGGATGATTGTATAAATATATTTCCGGGTACATAACAATGATGACCATGATCCACCAATGTTATAGAATCGGTTAAATTATTTGCGGACTTGAACTCGATGCGGTTGTCCGTCATATGAACAATATTTGATTTTCTTGTGATATTTCTTCCAATATCCCATTGAGATGATCCACTGATTATTAAATGCCTTATTTTAACCTGATTTCCATTGTCTGAAATAGCTGATAAAAATATTGAACCGATCATTTTTCTTTTTTTGATTGAGTGGGCGCCATTTCCGTATTGCCAGAAGGGCGTATCCTTGATACATTCAGGAAGGTCATCTAGAATTCCATTCCATTCCGGTAAAATAAATTTCGAAATGCTCGTAATTCAACAATCCCCATTCCGCAATACGGTGCTCCATCATCAAGTAACGGACCTGCGTAAAACCCATCTGACGGAGAATCAAGCACCTTTTTTACCATTTGAAATGTTACAGAACCAGAATCATTTTTGTCTTTGATATTTTCTACATTTCCTATTTAAGATGATGAACCTTTATGATAATTTTTACCACCCTTGCGTTTATCTTTTTCATAGGCCTTGTGGCAAATTTCTCCACATCGGTCACAAGTTGATTTTGCCTTGGGGCAGCAAAGTCTTCAGGAGGTAATCTTTGCTTATTATTTTTCTTGAAATTTTTCTTTTTTCCGTATGAAATATTTGCTTGACTTGAAGAGGTGCATTTTTGAGATTTTCCATATGTTGATTTATATTTTTTGATTTACCGCATGCACGAATAATAGATGACATTTCTGAACCTGAATATTTGATTAATTCTAGGATTTTTCGTTTTTTTAAATCCGCTTCTTCTTCATGCTTCGGAGAAGCAGATGCCAAAATAGATACTCGATGGTTTGAATCAATCAATTTTGGAATTAACCAGGAGTAAAAACGATACTAGTGGTTCAGATAATTTGAAAGTACCAGTAGATGAATTAAATCGGGCAATTGATCATCAAACCGTGATTCAAAACTTTTGAAGGTCTCATTGTCACCACGAGTAGTGTGCAATAGATCTAAGAATTTTTGAAATTTATCTGACAAAAATGATAGAGGATCCACCTTATGAATAGCGCTAGCAACCGCTAATGCACAATTTCAGACTGCATTTCTGTGTCTGTAATTTCTTACAAATATCAAGAGCTAGTCAATATAATTGTGATTGTAAGGCAAGACCTTGTACTCCCTTAGGAACCTTATTACAATTTGATGCTGGTAATAAATCATAGATAGGTTTAAATTTGTGAACAGCATCAAAATATTTTTCTTGGGGTCCTTTACCATCCGTCCAAGGAGCCGTGCGGAGATCTTATGAAAATTTCGGCCTTGAAGGAATTTCGGGGCGATCTGAGCCAATAACTGCAAAATAGTTGGGATAGGTAGATCCAAAAAATACATAGTTCCAACTTCAATAAATAAATAAGTACTGCAATTGGACTTAGAATGAATAGTAAAAAGAAAACAAAATTTAATGATAGCTGATCGATGGGAATATTTTGATGGCCCAAGGATATAAAAATTATTTCTAACAACCTAGGACTATCTATTCTCTACACCAGGGTGAACCTGCTACAAAATCAGGTAAGCAGTAAATTAATTTGGAAGGCGAGATTCAGGCTCAATCAGCAATAATTATTGCATTTTTTTTCAGGTAAGCCCTCATCCAGATAATAATGTTTTGGTAGCATAAATGCAATAATTATAGCCTGTCTAATATTAAAACCCAACTGTAAGACATAAAACTATTTCAAACTGGATTCAGCATAAAATAGTGTCAGTCTAAAATAGATAAAATTATTCCTTGATGATTCACAATAATATAAATTGTGGGCCTCAATAAAAATATTGCTCTACAATTCAGCATCACTGTAGGACGCCTGGATAGAGATTAAAATTTTTGGTCAATTTTCACAGATCATGCCACATCCTCGATCGTAGAAAACGAATCGTGGCGCCACCCTCCGAGCGAGGATATAGGAACTGGGAAGTCCCTTTCCATACAATTTGACCAGGCCTAGCTAGCATACCTGTTACGTAAAACGAACCCTTCGTGCTCCGAAATTGGAACCGTAAAAGATAATCGCTTTTAAAATTACTCTTTGTTGGATTCGGAGGCCCATTGCGGAAGGCAATAAGGAAGACAGCCAGCTAGCTGTCCGATTAAGCATTGTCATTCGCAGTCGGATTGAGGGGAAAACTTGAAACTATCCGTAATCAGAGAGCTTCATTGTAAGTTCATAGGACTACCTGCGTTTTTATTACTCGCATTGAAGCTGTCCCATTTTCTCATTTTGTTTTATGGTGATCGAGAAAGTTGTATTTTATCAACACTGAGGATGGCCTTTTCAAATTGCATTAATTTTACATTAATACATCTTCCAGGAATAAACATCCGAACCTTCCCCCCTTTCCACTTTCGAGTAGCCCTTGCTCAAGGATGTCTGAGCTTGACGATTACGACGATGTTGGACATTAAGAGTGGCAAGGTGATATCAATTGCTACAACGACTGGAACGATGACCCCTCGTGCTCTTCATTCAGCATGCAGCTTTTCCCAATAGCGTTCTAGCTCTGATCTTAAATGTCACAGAACCTCAAGCCACCTGGAAACTGGTTCATCTACGTGAAATTGGTAAATTTCGCGCTAGAAAGTGGGGAACGTTTGCGTTGATTTACTGCGAGTGGAAAATAGGGTAAAATTCCCGTTAAACTGTGCAGCTAGGAAGGGAGGTATAAAAATAGCTCTTTTCCCGCAGACTTAGCTTCTTAAATATGCTTTCACCCTCATATTCATCACGATGTATCAGAAATGCAGAGGCTTGCTCACATGGAATAGGTCGCAGTGGGGTGGATATACGGGGTTGGGCACATCTTGCCATCAGATCTATCTCTATCCCTACCATATGTCCAATCATCGAAACCCACAGCCTAATAATTGAATCGGTCCCGTCGCGACATCTTGTTCTTCATCATGGCGGCTTGCGTTCGATTCCAGAGCTTCCCCCGTCAGTCCTTGAATCTGAAATGCCATCGTTCAAGATTCTATCCCTACCGGAACCGTCACGCCCGTCACAAATAAGTAAAGAGAAGCCCACCTATATCTGAGGACACCTATCCTATCACCTTCAATCACGAAGCTGGCTATGGTCCGGAGTAAACTAGGCGCGCGGTTTAGACAAATACGAGTTCAGAAACGGTGAACAGTCTAGTACTTTCCGAATTGAACCATGTTGAACCATGTTCCACCTGTTTCTATGTCAAACAAGCCAGCAGTCAGCATTACAGGTCTTCCGAACATCCGACACCAATCATCTCTCGACAGCGCGAAACCCTTACCCTTTTCGGAAGCCGAAAGTTTTACCCTTTTCGGAAGCCGCCCTTTCTAGAATCAACTACGGGCCCTCTCATTGTCTGGCGTACGCCGGGCGCAAATGAGGCTAATTGGAGCTTGGAGACGATCTTCGTTTTGCCTACACAGGTTCTGTATGGAATTAAACGGCTGTGGGTAATGATTAGCCTGATAGACTAGCCTCAACTTCATTCTGTGGAGGTGGACGATTTTGATAGCGATGTTGCTTCGCCAGGAGAGCCAGAATCCGTTGAGAAAGAGGATCAGAACGTGTTGGACTTATGCACAGGTTGCGTCATCTTAGTTACACAACGGCCACCCCTAAAACTCGTGAAGCTCCCAACACTCCGAAATCTCTCAGTACACAAGCTCTCTATTTTCCTTTTCATACTTTGATTTCCAGCGACATTACTGGGGAACTCCAATTCTTTACGTGTGTGAAAATTCTGGGTAGAAGTCGAGATGGGCAATTTGTACGCCAACCCGCTCGAAACGCGGTCTTTCTGGAGAGTAGAGCAACACCAGAAAGGCTTTCATAATTTAGGCAAAGGTTACGGTAAATTGGTCCAAAACATTATATTTGTGAGAATCAATTTGCACACAGCACCTCGTCAGAAATTAGAAATGTTTGCATCTTTCCATTCGTTTTCAAGAATAGTACTCTCTCAATATGTCAACACGCGAGAACCGTTGCCACCCGCGCAATGGAACGGTTTTCGAAGGTTAGAGCCATTCTTTTACAGCGGCACTCCGCTTTGACAGTAACCTCCAATGCCGCTTGTTTGCTGGCTGGCCTCCCTTCCACCTTCTGGTAGATTGGAGTGCCATCCACAGCTTTCGACGCATCGTACGGTTTCGCAATTGGCTTGACAATGATACGATATCTACGCTTTGGTACAAATTTACTGGATACCAACCCACATATCCACCACAGTAAATTAACCCCCATTTACACACGGTTTGAATTTGATGACTGAATTCTGCTAGTATGTGGGCACGAAAAAAAAAATATGTCAACAAACTGGCAGGTTCCCCGGCAGCATCAGTGTGCAAATACATTAACTTAAATTAATAATTATGGCAGCGTCAGTGTCGAAGTGCATTACATAAATTAATTATTATGTCACAGGGAACATTATTCTTGTATCATTGCTGCAGGGGATCTACTCTCGTGTCCAACAATGCACTCTTGGTTTATCTTGCACAACGCACAAGCGGCGTTGATAAAACAGACCACATCTTCCATACATTTAAATAACCCAAAAAGTTCCCCCTCCTGGTTTTACATTGTAGGTCACGAGAATATTTTTTAGAAGAGCATATCATTTTTTCGTGGATCTATTCAGTAGGAAATAAAAGGGATCATTTCTGGCGGTTTACTTATTGTGGAAGGTAGTGAAAAATCAAGTACGGCCCCACTCTTGTTGAAATCTAGTCCACAACACCTAATGGGGCCTAGTTGTTTTTATTTTCAGTTTTCGAAACGTAACTATATCCAATCAATTGTAATAAGCGCATTGGCAATTCGCATGTGCAGAACCTGATATCGATATTTGATTCGCTGGCCACAATGAGTTCTGTATCAATGACAGTAGATGTAATACAAAATTTACTTACATCAAGGCATTTCCAAGTTGTTCATTGCTGGATCCGACTAATGCAGCTCAAAACTAACCAGATGTTCCACGGTGCAGATATGATTTGCATGATAGTACTGTATATCATTTTTTTAATAGAGGCCACAGAACAACGCCGAAAGCAGAAAGGCGATCTGTACTGTAGGTGGCAGCATAACGCTTCATAGAAACCCCCAAAAAGTAACTGGACTGCAAGTGATCTACAAACTCCCATCTGTATTTATCAGCGCATTAGTTGCACACTGTGGTCTTCTATTGCAATGGCGATTCTATCGCGAGCCCCACTGCACGTGCCTAACGTGGAACATCCGGTTAGTTCTTAGCCGTATAGTCAGTCCTGCAGTGTACACGATAGATACTCAATGAAGTAAAGTTTCTTCTACAGTACATAGCTCACCTGCAAAACTCTGCCAGCTCACAGCCCACCAAAGTCTCATGGTAAATACATGCCCTATTTCACCCATCGAACACATCGAACACATCTGTTAGAAACAATACAGCCAAGCTTTAAGCAAGTAAGCAGGGTTCCTTTTAGAGAGGAGGGTATAGTTTGGGTAGTTCATTAGTAGGATAGTAGGGTAGTTTAGAAATGTTTTCATGTCCGTAACATTTTTGCTACCACCTAGCACCACTCCACTTGTAGTACACGTGTAGTTGCATTTCATGCGCTTTGGAACATCCCAATTTCCCCCTTGCACAGTAGTGCACTAACGTACAGTGGTGGTAGATCTTTATTTGTCATACAATGTCGCACAGAGGCGTGCGGAGGGTATTTATAAATTAACTACGGATGCGGGCGGCGGGTAGAAACTTGTCGCGCCTGCATTATTTGGAGACTAAATGCAAAACGGGTAACGAAGTCGCGGAGCTCCTGTTGAGGGGAGGAACCGCGACGGGAAGCAGCGAAGGAAGCAAGGCGGCGGAAAAAAGCCTTACCGTCGTCGCCCAAGGCGCCATAGATATCAATCCCGACGGGGGAGAGGAGGATATCGTTTCGGTTGCAGTAAGTGCCGTAATGACGATGTTTCTCGCGCTCTGCGAGTGTCGCGGCGGCGCCGGCAGTAACCGTACTTGGCGAAATGTGGCGGCGTGCGGAGGGGTGGGCAACAGTAACGTCGACGGCTATATCGGTACTGTGAAGCCCGTATGCAGCGGGTATGTAAATATCCATTCGTAGCACGGGGGACTCCGAATGCCCAGATGAGTCGGGAACCTGGTGGAGGAGCGGATGTTCGACGAGGGCGACGATCCCAACTTCCTTGCAGTAGCGGGCAAGAACGTTGCGGAGGATGTGGTGACGACGAGTCATTCCGTCTTCGTATTTGCAGGTCAACGCGTGTTGACCACTTGGATCTAAGACGGGTGCGATGTCGGCCGAGCGGCGGGAGCAGACCGGACAGCGAGTAGATCCAGGGAATAGCGCGATGCCGAGACGTAGAGCCAGAGCGACTTTCCAGGCGGAAGAGGACATGTACGTACCGCGGTGGGGGTGAGGAAGCGAAGAGAAAACAGTCGATGCGGAGGATGTGCGCACGGAGAGGAGCCGTGCTCGGTCGTGGGCTGCCGCGGACGAGAACAAGCTATCGGACTTCGATAGCATGAGTTCAGTTGTGATCGCAGACTGGAGCCTTTCGCCGGGGACCGGCGATGAACAACGCTCGAAAAGAGCCGTAGCTGTAAGCGACGAAGACAGCTGCGGGTGGCGGGAGGATAAGAGCGAGATGGCAGACCGAGGGATCTCTTCCAAGTGGCGGTCCTGGGAAAGGGTAAGCAGGTCGGAGATAAGTCGAAAAGAATCAATTACAGATGCTGCGTATGCAGCCTCGGTAATGTCTGAAGTTTGCAGGAGACCTAGACCGCCCATTGAGAAGGGGAGAGAGGCTTGGAGCCAGGCTCGCTCTGGACAGGGCAGCTGCAATTGGTGGAACGCTTCCCTCTGCTTCTGATCGAAGCTAGCGGCGAGAACCGCAGATTGAGTGGAGGGAAGCGTACGCAGCAAGTGCATGACCTTGGAGGCGTTCGCGCAGAAGCGGTGTAAGTGGAAAGCCAATTGAGCATCATCCAAGTCTCGAAGGGATTGGAAGATGCGGTCAACTTCGTTTTGGCGGCCTGCGAAAAATTGGGAAACAAAAGCGTCCGAGCCAATCGGGGATCCCAGCACGATAAAACCAGGGGGGTTGAAAAGGGGCAAGGAAGTGCCAAAGGGGAGTGGGAAGGGGAGAAGCCGTAAACTTGGGTCTTGGCAAGGTTGAGCTGGAACCCTAGTGACCTCCTTCAAGCTGGATGAAACGGATGGCAGCAGCGGCTTGGGATCGAGGAAGAACAATGTTACCGTCATCTGCGTACCAAGCGTTCAGGGCAGGTGAGAACTTCTCCTGTAACGATAGCAAGAGCGGATGGAGAGCCAGGGCAAAGAGCAAGGGACCGAGGGGATCACCTTGCTGAGTGCCCTCTGAACTACGGACATAGTAGGGTCCGAAAGCAAGCTCTGTAGGAGCATCGTAACAAGAGTGTACCCACCGTGCGAGGCCTGGGGCATGTGTCTGTACGGCTTCCAGAATGCGCTGGCGGGAGATGCAATTGAAAGCGTTGCGAGCATCTATCTGGACCAAGACGTGATCGTGGAACTCGGGTCTCTGGGAAAGACGACGCACAGAATGAATTATTGCATCGATGCCGTTCTTGACGCCTACCCCGACCTGATGGGGCAGAAGGTAAGAGCGGATGGCGGGGGCGGCTTTGTGTGCCGCGAGCCTAGAAATTAGGCGCCGGTAGAGAAGCCCAACCGCAATCGGACGGATTCCCCGTTTGGCTTCGGCAGCGCAATAAGACGGCCTCCGCAGAAATACGGGCGGCACGCGGCCGGCAGATCGCTGTTCAAACAGAGGTTGAGGAACTTTGTCAGGGCATGTAGGCAATCCCTCGCGGGCGTGACCCCACCTGCCGGGCGAAGCAGCATTCGCAGGAACACTGGGGATAGACCATCGGCCCCAGGAGCGGTTGAAGGATCCAGGCTGTGAATGGCACGGCGGACATCCGAGACCGAGAACTTTAGCGCCGGAGGCAAACCGTGAGGGGGCATGGGAGTGATTGGGATGGGGGGCGGGGGATGAAGTGAAGCCAAGGATTGAAAGGTAGCTTCGCTGGGGGAGAGTGGGGGATCGACTTGGAGAAGGGCTGCTGTGGCCCGGGAAGGGCTACCCCGGGAGAGGAAGCGACGGCATCTGCGAAGGGCCGTGTCAGGGCGGGCGAGGGTGGGAGGGGATGGAATCGGAGAGGGGGTGGCGGAGATGAACAACGAGGAGGCCTCATCGAAGAGGTCATCATAGAGGCGGCTAGAGGCCATGCGGATGCGGTCGACAAGGCTGGAGCAATTTTCCCTGCGGCGGCGGCCAAGAGCGCGGGGGCGGTTGTGTCGGAAAACCAACTTCGGGATGGCAAGAAGTTCCAGAAGGGCTCGAGTCCTGTGCTCTGGCGATGGAGCAGATATAACGCGGTACAAGGCAGCAAAGTATAAGTCGTAAGCCGCGGCTTGGACCGGGCGAGGAATGAAGGTGAGAACAGGGAAGGGGGCGGAGAGGAGGGAGCGGAAGGTGAGGGGTGACTGGGATGGTCCTGAAACTAGATTCACAGCTGGGAGATTCATGCGTTAGGATCCATGTCGGCATCGGGGGCAGGAATGTGTTCGAGGAGACCATAGGGGTTGGTGTCTGCTGGTGTAGTAGGGAGCGGAGGGATGGGCGATTGGGCATTCGGGGCGCCGACTGTAATCCAGCCATCCGTTTGAGGCGGAACAGGGGCAGTCTGGGTACGGCGGCGTTTGAATCCACCTGCCGCTGCTGGTGGGGGAGGCAGAGGGACTGCTCCAGGGAAACCAGGGAGGTCCGAAAGTTTGGCAAGTATTTTCGTATCGATATCCCGGAGAGCGGTGGCGAAGGATCGAGCCGGAGACCATTTGCAATTGTCGTCTTCCAAGCGAGAGATTTCGGAACGCAGACCTTGCCATACTGCAACAAGGTCATCAGCCGAGAGATCATTCTCTAGATCCATTATGCCGGAGAAGGTAAGCTTTGGTGCGTCGAAGTTGTCAGAATGCTGCGCTAGGGTGCGGTAAGAGTCGTATGCAGCGTTGACCGTAGATAAGTCGCGCTCCGCCGCACAGATATGTACAGTACAGTATAATAATGTTTTACTGCATTAGTATCGTGGAATCTTTCTACAGCTCTCTTTTGGAGGCCCCTAGACTTCTCATTGCATTTTCTGTCAAGGCCAATAATGCCTTTGAACCTATCACTGTGAATAAGAGAGAAGCTGGGACCTTTACTTTAAGATTTAAGTGGGCCTGCTAAACAAGACACAATCCGACAGGGGCTACCTGATGCTGACTCCAGCAAAGAGGACTGAAAAAATAACCTATGAATAAGTCAGAATCTTCTTATTGAAGATGGCGGCGGGTACGACGTTGTTTGCTCCACTTGAAACAATCTCTGTAGACCTGCTGTATTTTGAATGGTATTTGCTCACGCGTCTGGTCGTTCGGCACATGTCGTTGCACACTACTAGGAAAGGGAAAAAAGAAAAATGATCGTTGGTTTAGTGTGAGTATTGCAAAGTATCAGGCGTGCTGTACAGACTTACCATTGTGACAACGTCGTAGATTATGAAGGACTATACCGTTGCAGTTTACAGTAATGCAAATCACATGGAGCTAGGAGGTGTGTACACTACCAGACTTCGGAGGACTACAAACCGAGGGAGTTTAAAGGTTGTAGTGAATAGCAACCATCCACAAAGGGAACCACCTCAGTGTAGGAGACATACTTACTCGCTTTTAGTTTTGCCTCTATGGGACTCAGGACCGCCAGATCAATACCCACCACGTGCCTGAGTAGTTATTATTGGTCTTCCCCTAACCCTGTGTAAATGCGGGGTTAATTTACTGTGGTAGATATGTGGGTTGGTATCCAGTAAATTTGTACCGGAGCGTAGATATCGTATCATTGTCCAGCCAATTGCGAAACCGTACGATGCGTCGAAAGCTGTGGATGGCACGAACCCTTGCTTTAGAGGCTTCCAATTCTTGCAAGAGATTTTCACACACACACAAGCGTTTGCTTATACATTTTAAATTGTTAGTTTGAAAACATATGACTGGGGACACCGAGTAAGAGTTTCCTCCCTGTTATGCAACACCGCGCATCTGCAATAGCTGCAATACCTCGAATAAGTCGACGTTTAGCTACGACTTTTTCTGTTCATTCATATTTATCGGCTAGGGGCCCTATGGTAATTCAACGCCCCGAACCCAGTTCTCCCGGGATGCCAAATTCCCTTCGTGGACTAATGGTATATGTGACCGGGAAGAGCATCGTTAAGCTCTAAAGTTCTGGCAGACATTACATAGTGCACTGCCTGACTCCAGTAGAAACAAGATATATGCTTCACTTCAAGCCGTCTGTCTTATGTCTCAGTATTACGGACGTTCCAAAGACCTCTGCTCCGTAATTAAGGACAGTGAGCTTCTGTCAGGAGGAGCGGCTGACCTCATCGTTGGAAAAATCTACCAGAGGGGTGCACTCTCAGTATTGAGTGAAGCTAATTGTGTTTTCAATCAAGTGTGGAATCTAAGATGCGGCAAAAAAGAGGCGATGAAAATTTTAAATCATGCTTTGCAGATCAAATTGCTAAGTTTAACTCAACCTCGAGCACTATTAAGCTGCCTGAATGTATCACTGCGCTTGTACTACTTGCAAACTCGTATGATGACTCTCGAGTCATCATAAGCCGAGTTCAACGCGTGTCAGTTCTAACTGCCGCCTCTTCATAACTGATACCTCTCCATAGGATGCAAACTTGAACCCCAATTCATCCAATGATGAATTTCTAAGCTCGATCACTTACCAATCAGTGGCATCCGTAATCAAACAATGCTACAAGTCTCTGCAGGCTAAAGCTGACAACATAACTTTTATTGACAGCTCGCCTAGCACAAGTTATTTCAAAGGAAGGTACAGGGACAGGGTTCGTTGCTCCGGTCAGTCTAAATACATGAAGTTCCTATGTGTGCTTTGTGGTAAATACGGATACTAGAGGTGAAACCATAATCTATACGGGTCCCTGTCGCCTCATGCCAAGTCCTTTAATTCTGTTATTTAAAAAGTGATTCTGGAGAACCTCATTGCCGTTTCAGTTCCCAAGATTCTTTATCACAAAGAAGGAGCAAAAACGACAAGCGGAAAACCGGGTCATTTTATATGGCTATACTGACCAGATTTTCATCTCACACAGGGAGTTCAATTGTTGAACTTGTTCCGCTACTAGACGATGGGCCCTCTTATTCTGCCCTTGAATCAGTTGAACCTGATATATTGTCAGATCACATAGGGATCTCCTCAAATCCCCCGCTTGATGCTATCCGTCAATCACTCAAAAGACGTGTGCATATGCAATACAGCCCAGGTAAACATGCAAGTTCTTGGCGTGGTATCTGATAGGGGTAAATCGGCGGGGGAGGAGATCCTCAGAACCAATTACCCTGAGAAGGAGGTGTTGCGAGCGACAAAAGTGCTGCCGTGGTATTGTTGAACGAACAAAAGGGAGTGTATATAGAAGAGAGTTGAGAAAGCTACAAGCAAGTATAAAAGGGGCAGGGTCTACCACTGACGCTCTGCGACCAGCGTAAGAAAACGTTTTCTTGGGTCTGAAGTTGACTCTCAACTTCCTACTACTCGGGACTTGGCTTGAAGTTGTCTGCCAACTTGCTTGACCTCTCCATGAGGAAGCAGTTTACTCAGCTTATATAGACTTTTGGCTACCCCTAAAGTCCGAACAAAACTACAGAAGATACTAAGAAATGCATAAAAATACTTTGTGTGGACAATATACTCTAAGCAAAAGATACTTAAGAAACTAACAATTAATTTGGTCCTCTTATTTCCCATTCTCTAAATCAGATCCAAACAACTCCTCTAAAATATCCATGCTGTCCAAGCAGTCCCCACAAATATCTGCGAATGGCTCACAACTCTCTATTTCCCCCTGGGAGATATCTAGACTACTAAAGATATCTCCATCCGGTTCCATCGTGGGCACAACTTGATCCATACTCTCTATTCCAGGCCCCACCGGTCCAACACTTTCCATGCCCCCTGTTACCTCATCTTCCTCATCCTCCTCCTCCTCCTCCTCCTCCTCATCCTCTTCTTCCTGATCCTCGTACACTAGCTCAGGGGCTAACCATTCCTCGAAGGACTCCCCGCTCTCCTCCTCGACCTTCTCAGCCTCTCCCGGACTTACCTCCCTCGCTTCTTCTTCTATGAAGAGGCGGCGCACGAACTCGATGATTTGCTTCTTTGTTTGCCGCCGGATGTAGTCGTCGGCATCGGTTGGCCCGTAGGCGGCGAGACGAAGGCCATTGATGGAACGGGAAGGGCGGTTTTTGGAAATAGGGACAGAGGGGCGAAGGTTGCTCATTGTGATAGAAGTTGGGGAACAGGAGGCAATGTGGGGTGCTTTGGGTGTGTGGGGGGAGAGGGGTGATGAGTAAAATGATCGGGGGCATTTGGAACTTAGAATAAAGGGGTTTAAATAGGCTCCCGGGGCAGGTTCTATAGATTAGGAATAGGTAAAATAAATCTGCAAGGGATTTTGCAATAGTGCATTTGCGCCCTTCTTCTCAAAAAAGGCGAATTTGGAGGAGGAGGTAAGCTAAAAGGGAAAAGGGACTTGATTCGGGGTCGATTCAGAGGGTTAAATACAGTATAAAAATATCTAGATAAAATGGAAGTAAATTTGGAAATGACGGTTGGAGAAGTTAGGGGCGGGATCGTTGTAGGTTGCTGGATTACACGAGGGGAGGACCATTTCCTGTCTTACGTGAAGGGAGGACCATTTCCTGTATTACGTGAAGGGAGGACCATTTCCTGTATTAAATGAGGGGAGGACCATTTTTTGTATTACACGCCCCCTTTCTCAAGGCGAACGTCCCGGGTCGTCACTGCTCTTCTTCTGCTTCCGTTAGTGTTCGCTGTCTTATTGATAAGATGTATGGTCTCTCAAACGGGTACGGATGCAACTGATTACCAATATGATGCTCTAAAAAGTATGTTCGCATTACTGGTACCTCACTTTGTAGCATAGCCTCATATATTGGTTTGATCACATCGAGGTGGGGTTGAATACATTCTTCTTCCGTGACTCTTCCGAATCTTCCAAGAGTGAAAAAATATATGTGATATGCAAACTCTTCTGGAAGATGCCGGAGGAATGGATGTCGATAAGAAAAGAAGACGCGCATCATCAAGAACGAATCTTCGTAAGATAAGTGCGGTCCATGTAGCGCCCTAAAACATAAACAGATGCTTATCATGAAATAAGAAATGACCTGCGCATCGTTCGCATCCTCGGAGATATTGCGCAGCCAAAAAGATAATCTTCTTCTTCCGACTGTATGCTGTGCATGGTTGTGAAGCAAAGCTAGAGATGAAGTTGTGGTGGACGGTCCCGATGAATGGCCGCGACCAGCTCCTGACGTACTGGGACCTGCACGAGGTCCACTCGGGGGACGACCGGAACCTCTTCTGGGCGGGTTGTTGTCTCCTGAAGGTCCTCCTCTGGTCATCATCACTGCTTCAGGAGGATCCTCGCCGCCTCCAACGTTCCCAATTTGTGGCGGAGAAACGTAAGGTTCCCATAGAGGATACGGGACCAGCCTGTATTCCATATCCGGGGGTAAGGCGTAACCTCTCAGTCGCACGTCTTGGTTGTTCTTGAGAAATACGTAAATTGGACGGATAATATTCAGATACGTTTGCGACAAGTCTCCAGCAGCTACCATTCCATATCTTCCTATAGAGTAATGATATATTACCTCCACAAACTCTGGACCTGCTTCCGTGAACCTTCCGTTTTGGAATGAAAATAGAACTCTTATTAATAGTCGGAAATCTTCTTGAGGTAGCAATGGTCCGTTCAACGTACGAAAACATAGGCATATATTAATGTAGAAATGGATGATTACGTGGAGTTCGTAGTAGTCCCGCGTAACCGAGATGATCCATTCCCAGGCCCTTTTTCCTCCCATAGGAATCATTCTATAGTTAAAGATGAGTATGCCCCGTGGTTGCGCATAGTCCTGTGTGAGAAGGAATTCTTCAGGCCTCTGATGGTAAGGGACCAGACGACGTGCATGGATGGCCCTCCTTGATCTCTTCCCTGAGCTTGAACAGAGCTGATAGTGCGGGTGTCTTTCCTCCGTGACGATGCAAGGGTTCGAGTACTTGGTTTGGAAGGCCGGCCACTTCACAGCCTGCTGCATTGCTTTTCCATGTACTACAAGTACTTTAGAGCCAACTGAAAAGGTTCTGACTGCAGGTTCTGCATCCTTATTTCTTGTCTGTGTTAGCGCGCGGTGTGATCTCCAGCCTTCGGTGGCCAGTAGTTCAACTTCCCTACTCTCTTCATCGATAATATTTGTTTCCATGTCTCTCTGTAACATTCTAGGAGCCCTTCCGTACATTAGCTCGAATGGTGAGCGTCCATTTCTTCCTCTTCTTCGACGGTAGCCGTATAACACTTTTGGTAAGGCATCTTCCCACTGGATTTCATTCTCCAACATAGTTTTCGATATTGCTCGTTTGATGGTTCCAACCATCCTCTCCGCTTTCCCGTTGGACATAGGAGCGTATGCGAGAACGGTCTTCAGCTGAATCCTTTCTCTTCCAAAAAACGAAGCAGTGAAGTTGCAGTAAAACAAAGGGCGTTATCCGAGATGATCCTTTTTGGAAGACCAAACGGTTCAATTATTTCTTTTTCGATGAATCTCAGTACCACCTCAGCATTTGCCTCCTCGACTGCAACTGCTATTGGCCATCCAGTAAGATGTTCCACCCCTATAAGGAGATATTTGTTTCCGGAAGAAGTTTCCTTGAACGGGCCCGCGAAGTCAATTGAGAAGGTTTCAAAGAGACCGGAAACTGGAAAACTTAGAGTTGTCTTATACTTCCGTATTGGAGTGAATTTTTGGCAGTTGTCGCAGCTTTTCACGAAGTTATAGACGTCCTTATGGATACCGGGCCACCAGAATCTCTCAGTTACGAATTTTTTGGTTGTTTCGAGATCCCAATGCCCTAGCTCATCATGGAAAGTCCTCAAGATCTTCATTCTTTCTTTCAAAGGGGCCACTAGTCGGGGACCGGCTTTAGTGTGCCGGAAAAGTTTCCCATTCCACAATGTAAAAGCCTTTTGATTCCTGCGTACCCAATTTCGGTGTTCAAGATCAACCTTTCTCATTTCTAGTCCATCGAGGAATTTGATCAGTCCGTGAATATTAGCTTCGTACTCGTTATCGTTCGCAACTGCAACTCGGCGACTCCGACGATGTCCTCCGAAGCTTTTTCATTTGGAATCAGTGCGTCCCTCAAGCGGGATAGGTAATCGGCAGGCTGATTATTGCGTCCGGGTCTATACACAATTTCAAACCGATATTCTGCGAAAATGTCGAGCCATCGGGCCAAGCGGTGATGTACATCCTTCTTTTGGAATGCTGTTTTAAGTGCCTGGTGATCAGTTATCAAGACAAATTTCTCGAGTGATAAAAGGTATACGCGAAACTTTTTCAGCGCGAAGACGACAGCTAGCGCTTCTTTCTCGCAGACTGAGTATCTCTTTTCCGCGTCATTCAGAGTTCGGCTTGCGAATTGAACAGGGTGTAGTCTTCCGTTTTCATCTTTTTGGGACAAAACGGCACCCAAAGACCGTTCTGAGGCATCTGTCTCCACAACGAATGGTCTCTTGAAATCTGGGTACATGAGAACTGGGGGGACACATAGCTTATCTTTAAGCTCCTGAAATGCAGTTTCCATTTCCTTGTTCCAGTAAAATTTTCCGTTCTTCGTAGTGCTGGCATGTAACGGTGCTGCAGTCTTGGCGAAATCTTTGATAAATCTTCTGTAATATGAGGCCAGTCCTAAGAAGCTTCGGACCTCCGTCTTTGAAGCGGGCCTTGGTGCCAACTTTATTTTTTTCGTTTTCTCTGGATCCACTCTAATTCCCTCTTGGTCGACGATATGACCGAGTAATTGGATAGAAGTTTTCGCAAAGAAGCATTTGCTCAACTTAATTTTCAAGCTATACTCCGATATCCTCTCCACAACTGTCTTGACGTGCGAGATGTGCTGATCCAATGTTTCTGAGAATATGACGACATCATCGATATAGACTCTTGCGAATGGAAGTCCTTTCAAAACCTCGTTCATCATTCTTTGGAATGTAGCTGGTGCATTCATGAGACCAAAAGGCATCACTTCGAACCTGAACGTACCGGCTTTGCTGGTAAAGGTTGTTTTTTCCTTACATTTTTCATCCAATGGAATCTGCCAATAGCCAGTGTAAAGGTCAATTGAGGTGAAATATCTCCCGTCCTTCAGGTCCTCGAGGATCTCCTCCATGTTCGGAATCGGAAATCGATCGGGTATCATTCTCTGGTTCAGTTGTCGGTAATCGACGCAAAAACGCAGCTTTCCATCCTTCTTTGGTGCGACCACAACTGGAAACGACCATGGGGATGAAACTGGTCGAATAATATCATTTTTCAGCATACTTGTAACATTTTCTGAGATAAATTGGTCATATTTTGGCGGTTGACGTCTAGGCTTGTGGTAAATCGGTTGAGTGTCGGTAAGTTCGAACGAGTGAGTAACCGGTACACTTGCTTGTCTCAAATCTGAAACGCTCCATGCAATTACTTCGGAAGATGTTAACATGTCGGATATTTTCAGTGAGGCGGGGGCGGGAAGGTGCTGCACTTTTCCTTGGATTTCTGCCATTTGGCGCCCTTTTTCTTCTTGATCCTCAACCTCAATATTTTGAAGGACCTCTTCCGTCGTGCTCACATCTTCATATATGGAATTCGCCGTATTCTTATTTTCTTTGCAAAGGTAATCTTCTTTCATGCTCCGAATTCTGTCCTTTGATTCGATATCATCGCAAAAAGAAACACATTCGGGTTTCAAACTTATCCTAGAATCCCAGTCGTCATCTGTTTCAAACCCGGAATCATAATCGTCCCATGCCATGTTCATTAACCCCCGAGGGTACCCTTTTCCACTTCCGAAAGTGTTAGTTGGTTCCGAATCTTCGCTGTCATAGCTAGAAGTGAAATCTTCACTGTCCGTTTCTTTTAAATCTTCAGGATGCGTGCTTTTGTCGAAATCCAGGGGCATCTTCACGGTTCTGCCGTCAATATTAACTGAAACCATTTGGTTGCCCAAGTCAATGCATGTTCCTAGTCTTTCCATTGTGGGGCAGCCAATGATTGCATCGAAAGGGAGATCCGGCATGACAAGAAAGTCTACATCAACTTTAGAGTCCCCAAAGAACACGGAAACCTTGTCAACAGTGCCCATGCATTTTGAGACGGTTCCATCCGCTACAGTTATTTTTCGAGTCGTTGGAGTAATTTCGAGACCTAGATCTGTCACCAAAGTTTCTGAAATGAGGTTTGGAACAGCACCCGAATCGAAGAGAGCTTGGGTTTTCATACCCAATACTTTGACTGGTACCAGCTTAAGACGTCTTGGTGCTGTCGAGGCCGATTGAAGAAACAGTTTCTTACCCTTAGCGGACTTATTAGACCTGATAATTTTTTTGAGTTCTTTTCTCGCATCCTCTGCGTCGCCCCTCAAAAGTTGACCAAACGTTATCCCAGTTGGGGCCGATGCAAGCTCAGCCACCAAATTGTACCTCTTCACATACTCTAGTACGTCCTTAGAGATACTCTTAACTTTCTTACTCTTTTTCGTCTTCTTGGCCGGAGTGACTCCCACTCCTGGAACAACTTGATCAGACCTCTTGGTTCGAGGAGGTACAGGTGCTGGGATATGCTCCAGCATTCCATACTCTAGCCTAGGTTTCTTCGATAAAATGTTCCCTTCCCCATCCCTTTTTGTCACATTGACTTGACTAATCTCTTCAGCGATGGATACGTTACCGGCATCCGTCAACCTTTGATCCCTTCTATTTTGTAAGATTTTCACCTCTGGTCCTGACTCACTCCTTGCTTCCGATAAATTTGCTCTTCTGTTGTCTTTAGACCAGCAGTTACTTTCATGATGCCCATATCGACCGCACTTTGCACAACGAGTGTTTCTATGTGGATTATCAGGACACCTGTTTGCAAAGTGTCCAGGCTTGTGACAGTAAGAACAGACTTCTGCGGCCTTAGGGGCCCCAGACTGGTTCTTCTTAATGGTAAGAGTAAGGCTTTCCAACTGCGAGGTTATCATGTCAAGTCGATTATCGAATCGGGTTTCCAACCTTTCTTCCAAGTTTTTGACATCGCTCCTGACAGATTCTAATGCCGCTGCACTAGTAGCCGGCCTTTGATAATTCTTTTCAGGATGTACGATAGACATCGATGTGCGGGTTTCCCTCGGTACCTCACTCAGTGACTGAAACGTCTCCGAATTTTTGACAAATTCTACTATGGTACCCTTCAGTTCATCAAAAGTGTGAGGGCCCTTGATGAGGAGGAAATCGGAGAGCCGCTTATCCCCCATAGCCGCCTTACGCAGCATTCCGTACTTGGCTTGGGCGTTGAACCCAGCCTTTTCATAAAGATCACACAAGTACACCAATGAGCTTAACAAATCGTCGAAGTTGAGCCGGGCCTCTATGGCGTACGAATCATCTCATCTGGTTCTACCTCCTTAGCATACTCTTTCACAAGCCACTCACATACCTCACCGAAGTTACGCCCATTCCCGTTAAGAGACCACCCGTCGATAAACTTGGACTTATATTTGTGCTTTGCGTCACCATGAAGATAGGCGAAGATACTTGCGGCCTTCTCTTCATCGCCCTTCTCTCGCATCACAACGTTGACATATGTGTAAAGAAACTCCTCAACGTCTTCAGTCTTGCCCCTGTGAACGTTATACGAGCAGCGTTGAGATCCATGATTACAGAAAAGAAATCCCCCGAAGTGTTCCTTACTACTGCTCAACTCGAATACCTCGGGTGCAACCCCCTCCACAAGAGTACCAAATGATAGGGTAAATCGGCGGGGAAGAGATCCTCAGAACCAATTACCCTGAGAAGGAGGTGTTGCGAGCGACAAAAGTGCTGCCGTGGTATTGTTGAACGAACAAAAGGGAGTGTATATAGAAGAGAGTTGAGGAAGCTACAAGCAAGTATAAAAGGGGCAGGGTCTACCACTGACGCTCTGCGACCAGCGTAAGAAAAAGTTTCTTGGGTCTGAAGTTGACTCTCAACTTCCTACTACTCGGGACTTGGCTTGAAGTTGTCTGCCAACTTGCTTCACCTCCACTAAAGGAAGCAGTTTACTCGGCTTATATAGACTTTTGGCTACCCAAAAGTCTCAACAAACATACTAATAACCATAAAATGTATTCACGGTAATCGTGTGAACCAGAGAGACTATTAGAAGATATTTCCTCAAGGTAAATATCTAGGTGCCATACCCATGCCAGCCACCATCGGCCAGGGGTGGGAATTGATGTGGCCATTATATAGACCTTTCAGAGCTACTTGTCGTATCACCCACAACCTGGAACTGTACTGACATCTACTATGACAGCGTGTCCTAAAATGAAAAAAATCAGCCGACGAATTTGCCACACTCACCCAAATTAAAAATATCTTGCAAATTCAAAAACTGTAAAAATATCTTCCCAATTCCGATACTGTATACAATCATGGTCCTCATCTAGATTTTTTCGTGCGCGAATTTGCGCACATCAGTATATCCGATCTATCCCATGGTTTTCCAGACAACCATAATCGACTCAAAAAGGGTATACGGAAACCGTAATGGGGAAGAAAATACGCTCCCTAAAATGCTACCTTCAGGCCAGCCACCAAGCAGGCCGCATTGAACATGACGGCTGCTGCAGCGTGCCTTTCGCATCAAAACCCCCCGAACTTTCCGTACTTCTCCAGCGCCCTCACAGCCACGTTCCTTGCCACGTCATTTAACACTGCACATGCATCCGGGTGCCAACCTCCAAGAGTGGAGATTGGCACAGGCACGAGCCTACCTCTGGTGGAGGTCGCGATAAAGGATTGATATCTTCTCTGCTTTGCATTTCGCGCCGCATTCAGAGAGGACATCGGGTTGAAGGCCCTCACTCTCTGTTGGAGGGAGCGAGGGGATTCACGAAGGTAACATCAAAAAAGTCGGTCCCTCCGCTGCTTCCCATTGCCTGGATGTCTGGTCTCGTGGGTGGAGACCATGGCGTGGCTCTACAACAGGATGACGAGCAGCTCTTGCCAGGTCTTTCGCGAGAAGGGTTACTTGGCGATCGTGTCGGTTGATCCGTTGGGCTCCATGCAAGCAGTGCATCAGATGATCGCCATGTACATCGAGTGTGTCCGGGCAATTCCTTCTCGGGTATGGCGTGCCAGGGTGAAAAAGTGGGACTTGACAGTAGTATTGAAGCCACACCGAGAATTCTCGAGGGTCAATGCTTGTCTGTAGTCCGGGGCATGGGGGACAATACACCCATTCCTTGGCTCCCGGGAGGGCCATAGACGCGCGAAACGCCTGCCTCCTCGAATCCCCAAGAGGAATTCGTTCTTGCACTGCTTCATGGATTGCGTCCGTCAGCGTCTTTTGCGATGGTGTTTTTTGCGAGCAAATTACACTGAACGGGATAATCCTAGACGGCAGGCAAGAGGTCGACCACCTCCGATGGGCATCTGCAGCTGCTTCGTATGTTCCTAGCTCCTTAATAGGCGTTGGGAGCAAGGTCTTGCAAAGCTTGCTAGATGATGAGCTAGAAGCCAAGAACGCCGCAGCCGCGATGTTCTTCGCGGAGGTGAGTCCGATCCCAAGAGATGGTTTTTTCTTGTCCTTTGGTGTGACCGGCAGCTGGAGTTCTCGGAATACTTCCGAATCCAGTACTCCCCTGCCAATTTTCGAACACAGTCCTCCATCATCCTGTCGAACTCTTCCGCTCCTTCTCCAGTGCAAGACGGGGGCACTACCCGCAACAAATAGCCTACTTTGCAAACGCCAAAACAGTTACGCTAGCTGGAATGCCACTTGCCTATTCTCAAGGTCAGCAATGGTCTCGAGGAATGGTCTGAGGGATGAGACATGGTTCGAAAGGACCGTGTGGTATATTCCTTAGTACCAACGGGGGCGTTCAGGACGGAAGTACCCTCGCTGTACTCTTGCTTAATCCCGTCTGGGTAGAGACTCTGTGCTGACCCTGGAGGGGCTGTAGGCCACCAGACGGTGCACTTCGGCAGCGACAAGTGCAGTCCTCGGCTTTCAGCATCCACGGAGCGAAGTACTTCGATGGCTTTGACGAGTTGGTCGTGGCGCCCGATAATGTACCCGTCATCGTGGTACCACAGTTGAAGTAACAACTTTGCCAAGTCTCTGTTCTCCCCTTCTTCTGACTGAGAGTTCTTGTATTTTGAGGATAATAGGGTGCAGCACCAGGTCGAAGAGGAGGCCTCCAAGATTGTCTCCCTGTTGGGTCCCGCAGACGCTTCTTATTGTGTGACTACCTATCCACAGGAATGCGGGCTCGTTTGCATAGCAATATGAGACCCAAGGCTGTAACTCTGGGAATAGCTGTCTCACCGCGGTCAGAAAAGCGGGTCTGCTGCACATATTAAAAGCGTTCTTGAGATCGACAGTCAATAACCCATATGCTGGGTTACTGCCGTACTCCTGAACGACTCGTCGGATTCCGTGCACGACTGTGTCGGTACCCGACTTTGTGGCGATACCCACTTGGAGAGGTTGGAGGTAGTCTGCCGCCTTCTCGGACACTCGCTTCATTAAGCAACTACCGACTAACCTGCGCAGCGTCTCCCCAACGGCGATTGGCCTGGGCGACATGTCCTTTTCGCCAACGGGGTAAGTGGAGCACCGGCGATCCAAGGAGCGAGAACGGCTGGTGCTTTTCCAGTTGCTAGAACATTAACAAGTCTCGTAAGAGCTGCCAAAAAGCCTGAATTCCCCGATGAGGATGGACATCTTAGCAATTCTTACCAGGTGGCAAGGCTTTAGACCTGAGCCTCCGGGAGAGGATCCTGGTTTAAAAGCCCTGATAGCGCCAAGGACTTCGTCTTCAGTGATCGGTCGAAACTGTAGTTGGTAGAAGATGTTCCCCTGACTGGAGTTGTTTCATCGGGGCCTGCTGGGGATGTTTATCGATAAGGGCATCGATTACATCACTGGTAGCTGGTAGAACGCCTAGCGAGCGCAAAGCTTGTGCAGCCTTTCCGTACGCACCTTCTTTGGCCAGTTTTGTCGCCCGTTTTACATTGACCTGTTGCTGGTCCGAAGTGGACCGAGCTCGTGCGGTGCGGTGTTTGGGCTGGTCGAGTGCTTGCGCCCATAGTGTTCTGAAGTGCCCCGCGTTCCATAAATCTATTCTTTCCCTCATTTTGTCCGTAATAGAGTGCCACCGGTATTCACTGGAGCAGGAATCTGACGAGTGAATGTTCGTGAGCATTACTGCTGGGAACAGAAATATTTTTGTGAGCGCCTGAGTTGCTCGTGAATTATCAGCAAGACAAGCGTTCACTGCATCGTCCATCGACTTTGCATACGTCTCTGCTAGACAACCACGGAACTTGGTCGGTATACGACATGACTGGGGTGTGAGTTGTGAAGATCTCCTTTAGAGATGGCAGAGACTGTTCAGAAAGATCGGGGGTTTGAGACGCGATGTTGGGCCTCTGGTTTGGAAGGTGCGGGAGCTGGGTCATCTGAAACCGGTACCGGTGTAATGAGTCGACCTCCTCCAAAGGTATGTGCTCCAGGACAACCTGATCCATGCAGCGATTAAAAACTGTTCCTCCGCCAACTTTCCGCGATTAATTACTGCTTTTCCTCTCTGATCGGGCTGCGAATGACTATACCTCCTAACCAGACAGCCAGCCGACCGTCTTCGTTATTATAGTCCGCAATGACCCTCCAGTGCCAACAAACAGCCTCTGAACCGCGGGTTCGTTAAACGAGTATTCTTATAATGGGGAAGCAGCCTCAATCGACGATTTGGTGCCAGCAATGTTACGGCGTGCATACTTGATTTTCCAACGGTTATCTTAGCCAAAAATTTCGAATTTTTAATGATCTCCTGGGAGATCACGCCGGACGAATCGATCTCGATTGAGGTGGAGGTAGGGCAGCGTGGCCAAGGTGTGGGAACGGGGCGATCCGGGTAAGAAATCCCTCGAGAGCTGTGGCAAAGCTCCGACGGGGCGTGGATAGACAGAGTGGTAGAGAATTTCAGTACCTCTGGTGGAGATAAGGGTAATGAGCGTGATGCGTGCCCAAAGGAATCGTTAGGAAGTATTGGCAGTAAGAAACGGCGGAGACCCCAAGGCGGGCCGCGCGCACACGGTCCGCGCCGCGAGCTGTGCGTGCGCGCTGAGGCAGCTCAGGTGGGGAGAGGGAGGAAAGGACCGAGCAAGATGCTCAAGCGAGCGTGGCGCAGCGAAGCGAGCACCAGATTCGCGAGAGATGGATGGATGGAAGATGGATGAGTGAACTCCCTCTGAATAATGCCGTGGCCTCCTATCTGAAATACCTGGTCTATAGTTGCTCGACATGTCGTTCTACTATGGCACGGCCAACCAAGATGAAAAGTTTCAATGGGTTCTCTCTTGAAAATATTTCATGAAATCGCGTGTGCAGATCATTTTAACCTCGATAAAAATTTCCTCATGCATTCATGTACATAGTTTCTCGATACTTGGCTGTACTAGATGTCAATTGAACTTCTCTATAAGAATCTGGGGTCTCATTTGAACCCTGTCGGATATCTCAGTTTTAGTACCCCGATGACATCCACGGGGATAATGCTTTCCAAAAGACTGAATTACTCGCCTACTTTAAGAGATTTGGAATAGACACTCAGGCCGTACCGCACTGGAAAATACTCAAAGAACGCCATTTAATGTAGCCCACAGCGTTATAAGAAACATATTTATCCCTTCGAAAGGAGATGAAAACATTGATTTTAATCTAAAACTTGCAACATACAAAGCTGTGTCTATCTCTAGTTATTTGTGTGGTAATTATGCCATGTGTGCTTTTGAGCTGGATAAAGGATTCTCTAATCCTCTTGTTGGAAAGCCTATTGATACAACTGTGCCGCTGATGTACTAGATTCCCGAAACAAATTCATGCTCGCGAAATCTAGCGCTCATCCTGAATTATAAGCCTGCAAAAGAAGTGCTACTCTCCATTAGTGACCCTGTTAAGATGTAACAGAAGAAGGTTCATCAGGAAAGGCAAATGGTTCTGAACTTTAAACCAATAATATCTTTGAACAAGACAGCACGTCCATTTACTGCTCCAACAAGAACGGTCGATCTCTTACAGTAGCTTGTAGTACATCAGGTCACTTTTATAGCCCAAAAGGCTTTGCCTAATTGGTTGCAGATGGGATCAACTCTCTGTCAGAGTAGTTGTCGAGAACCTCGAGAACGCCTCAGCATCAATGGAGCATGTTGCAGTAAAGTCATCTTTAAAGCACTTGATGCTAGCACAGTCGAATATTTACATGGCAGCACAGAGAAAGCTTGTCAGTTGAAGACGATATTTCAACTGAGTTACAAATGCTGAACCTTCAGTCGGTGATAGTGGTGAGGTTTTTTTGGTCTCCTAAAGAAAATTTATTCCTCGGTACTGTTCAAATGTGAGTATGCCGGTGGTCGTTTATACATTACCTACGATGAAGGAGACAAGGAATGCCTCGATTTGTCAAGAGAACCTGGAAGTTCTCTCCTGATCCACTCCGAGCTAATGCCAATGAAGTACCATTCGCTGGTTTGGAAGTTGAAAGAACAGAAAGCACCGTGCTTTCGGGCATGCTCAATTGCGGTAACAAAAACTTCCTCCGATACCATGCACAAGGCCTTTACCAGTACCTTGTTGTTACTTCAAACGATGCAGAAGAGGAGAGATTTCTAAGAACCACACGTCCTGCTGTACTTGAGTAAATCCCTGATGGCAGCAACATCTTCAACTTCCATACTAATTACAAAATCAAGCGCAATAATGATGGATCATTGAATTTGAAAGCACGTATCGCTCCTCATGGAAACGCAGATGATAAGAGGCACGTTTTTAGCAAAGATTGTACTACTTGTCCACCGATTTTACTTAGGATCCTTGAGTATATTGCGTCTCTATTTGGTTGAAATATGTACAAAGCTTATGAGAAGGCTGCCTTTCTTCAAACTGGAAAATTGCAAAGAGAAGTTTACATACGGCATCAAAAGGAAATTCGTATGAATTCCACGCATGTATTTTTGCTTATGACTGCTGCATACGGGCTGTGAAATGCCAATGTAGAGTTGCAAAGGCAGTAGGACAATCTAATGCTCGAGATAGGACGTCGGCAGTCATCCCAAGTCCTTCAGTTATTTTTCAAAGAGAGATTGGAAGTCTAGTGCTTCTATATGTAAAATTGTCAGCAGCCTAAAGATAGCCGGTGAAGGCAGGTGTGCCGAACAGTTCATTGAACAAATTGATAATAAGTTCAAGTTCAGTTAAGTTAATAATGAGCCTGCAAAGCTGAATTACTTTGGCATCAACACAGTACAGAATAGTGAATTTACTATTGAAACCGATGCCGATGAAAAAATCGATGCTGTAACTGAGTATATAATATTGGGAAAGCGGCGTAAACAATTTGAACAACCGCTAGACCGGATTTGGATATCTTTGTTTGCCTATGACAACAGCTCACCCGACTGGATCGGAACGATAGCCTCCCCGTTTTACTCATTCTACGCAGTCTACTTACAACAAAAGGCACCAAACCTCAAAGTTTGTCACTTTGTAAAACAAATTAACATGCTTCTCAAGCTCAAAAAGCTCTGCACAACGACCAATTATATAAGAATGACAGATGGCAGTGAATTTGGTAAAATTATCCTAGTATTCACAGATGCATCTCGTGTTGGTGACTGTGGACAACTAGGAAGTTTGGCTGGAATGTTGTTGGGGAGATGAAGAAGCATCCCATCTATCTAGTGGTATCATGGATGAATTATAAGGAGATACGCCCTGTCAAGAGTGTCGCACTGCAGAAAAGTTTGTTGCAGCTTAAAGATTAGTTGAGGACAAGCAGTTGTCAAGGCACACTTTGGCATTCTCCACATGAAAATCAAGTTAAGGTCGTCGGTAGACTCTAAGTATCTCTTTACTTCTCTGTCATCACAGAAAACGCGATCGACAAGTCAATTCGTTTCTGTGTTGTCTATATTTGCTATGAGTTCCAAAGTGTCGCTGTTGATAAGACATCCTGAATTCTGCGAGATGCTAATCTCGCTGATCCGTTAACCAAGAAAGACAGTAGCCTTACCGAGACGCTACAACTATCAATTTTTACTTATCGGTTTAATAATGAATTTGGTCATGTCAACGAGACGAAGTTCTCCTAGAAAAAAACTTCAGTTGAAAGGGGAGGAGTATAAGTATGACCACTTGTGTTTTAATTTATAGATGTTGAAACATTTTGAGTTTATTGACCACAGTGACATCCGCTAATGTAACGCATCATAATCCCGTTTTGTTTAATTTTACCTTTGAAATTCGTAGTTGAAAAGCGTCTGACTGGGATATCGAGTGAGATTGTACTCTGTTCTACACCACTATACATCTGCACTAGTTGCAATACCTCGACTAAGTCGAATTTGAACTATAAATTTTCTGTTCATTCATACCGTAGCCATCACTTGAACAGACACAGCTGTTAAGTAGCCATAATTCTAGTTTTGTCCAGAAAAAGACTCCATCAGTCGCATCTACTTCCTTGTGCAACATGTAGTAACAAAACAATACCTCCACGAGACCATTATCGCCGTGGCCGCACCCACCATGTGCAAGAAGAAGAAAACGCCACTTGATTAAAGACCGCCATTTGACGACCAGTGCAGAAAAGTTTGCGCTCAAAGCCGAACTCGCAGCTTAGAAAGCGACTGCTAGACCCGCACTATCTACCCACTCCCGAAAGCTAAACCTAACCTAAATTGCTCAGACAAGTTGGTCGATTGAAGCCCACCGTTCGCACAGATCTCAACGCCTGCTCCGTAACAATCGCCGATATAATGAGCTCAATTACCACCTCTGGCAGATATGACTACGGCAGCGACGAGTTCATTGTCAGCCCAACTCTTGCGGAAGCGGAAACCATAACAGGCATAGTAAAGATCACGTTAATCAATAAGATCAGCTTAGAAGTGGCTGTAAAGGATGAAAGAATCCAAGACTCTGAAGGTTTCCCCTTTTCGGGAGCTTGGACTACACCACAGATAATTATTCACCTGACTTCGGAATGCTGGCTCTCATGAACATCTCCTTTCTCATAGCAGGCGATGATCTATCGTGAGATCATTTTCTCATTGGGAGACCAGTACTGTACCTCCTCCCGGGTGCACGCACAATCTACTTGACAACAACGGATTTGCTCTGAACGGATACGACAGCTCCACAATTGGCAACCCTGCCACGAGCGGAATCAGTTGAAACGTGAATAACCTCTTTTCTGCAAGTCCATAAAACCCAATTTTTGCACCCAATCTATGTAAGACCCGTCGAAAAGGGCTGCAAGTTGTCTAAGACCTTGTTCGCGAACAGTAGTCTCTCTTCCTAAATCCAGCGCTCTAAGATCCTATCGATGTCGACCAACACGAGAACATGCGCATGAAAGCGGATCGAATGGTTCATGCAGCGACAAAAAACAGCATGCTTGAAGCTAATTCCTGTGAACTGCAACACACAGGGTGGATTTTTTTGGGTTATTTAATACATGGAAGATGTGGTCGTTTATATCCACGAGGCTAATACGTTATGCAACACAAAAAGGCATGAAAATATTGACATATTCAAACCTTTTTGTTCCTCGGACTTTCCAGCCAAAGTTACACCGCTCGAGATCGCTCTTACCCCAGATGCACACCCATATCGAGCGGGTCCACGAAATTAATCACATGATCAACGCGCATTCCTGGAAAAGGTCGTTTCCAAGAAAATTGTAGTTCGTGTGGTCTACCCGAGCTCACTGTCTCCTTGGGAATCAGCACCGCTAATCGTTCCAAACCCGGAACAATTTGCTCCCAATTTGAAGTTAATGTACGCAATATCAACGTGTGCTCTGTAAGGCATCAATTCCCAATGCTTGCTATCACCAAAAACTCCTGAACCTAGTGGGTCACGTTTTTCGTAACCTTTGATCTCCCCCATGGCTATAGGCAATTTATATGCAAAACATTCCCAGTTGTTACAATAATTCATCACACTAGACGGAATATTTACTCTAGTATGGTGTTGCACGGTACCACTCATGCTGCAAGGCATCTATTAGGCGCGTGCTGATAGGAACGGATTTTTGTCGCCGTCATCTACAGACCTTTAGTTTATTATACTACCTATCCTTGTCCAAATTTTCTTATAGTTCCGGCTTTCCTTCCTGGTCCTCTCTGAGCCTCGCTTATCATTACCGCGGTCCTCTCCAAATTTACTCCCATTTTATCTGGATATTTTTATACTGTATCTACCACTCTGAATCGATCCCGAATAAAGTTATTTTTCCCTTTTTGCTTACCTCCTCCTCCAAATTCGCGTTTTTGAGAAAAAAAGGGCGCAACTGCACTACTACAAAATCACTTACAAATTTATTTTACCTATTCGAAATCTATAGAACCTGCCCCGGGAGCCTATTTAAACCCCTTTATTCCAAGTTTTAAACGCTCCAGATCATTTTGCTCATCACTCCTCTCTCCCCACACACCCAACACCCTCCATTACCTCCCACTCCCCAAAGCCTACCAAAATGACCAATCTACGCCCCTTGAAAGTCATTTCCAGAAATCGCACTCCCCGCCCTCTAAAATCTATTCCCCTACTCCTTTTGGATCTACCACAGTTGTACATCGCTACGATAAACAAATCCTATGCATCTACACTGGTGCGTCATACAACATCTGGTCCGTAATAGGGACCAAAGGAACGCACAAAGATCTCTCGAAACTGCACAAAATACAAAGCCACATTTCAATTTTGGTTTTGCCGTGGGCGTTTAATTACAATACAGCTTTGATGTTTGCCTCTCGAGAAAGAAGTGTTTGTAATCATCACATTTTGTGATGGTATTCATTTAGTTACCGCTATTGCCTGTAGTTTGGACTTCTCCACGGACCACAACAACTTTATTTTCCTTTTGGACCCATTTTTACTCATACCAGATCTCAGCCAATCATGGACACAAAAAGTACTGAGGTGGGCTCTACAGCGCAGCTCTTACACGTACACATGCTTCCTTTTCAATGGTTTCGACAATTTCTGGGTGGACATGGTTACTAGCTGGTCCGCGCCAAATACAGTGCGCCGACTTTTAAGAAATTACGCTGCTTTGAGCATCTAAAAATAAATCATTTTGCTGCCCGTCAATCGAGGAAATAGCACAGATGCAACAGGACCGCAGTATGACCCAGCATGAGAACCTAAAGCTATGTGATTGACTTCGGAAGACCTCTTCCAACGCTATGAGGATACCAGAAGAAGATGAAGGTCTCCAAGTCCGCCTTTGCATCATCGTACACACCGGTCCACCTACACACGGAAGTGAAGAGCCCACTAGGTATGTTTGACACCAGAACTTCGAATAACAAACACTGTGGTAAGATTTTCATGTATCGGTGGAATACTGCTTTCTCCATTTATCAATAAATACCCGTGAAAAGGTCTCTCGCCCATTAAGACCAGCCTTGTGATATGGGGAAATCGTCGGAAGAGAGATACTCAGAACCGACTACCCCAGAAACAAGTGTTGCAAGCGACAAAGTGCTACTGTGGTGTAGTTGAAAGAACAAAAAGGAGTGTATATAGAAGAGAGTTGAGAGAACTACAAGCAAATATGAAAGAGGCAGGGTCCACCACTGACACTCTTCGACCAGCGTAGAAAAATGTTTCTTAGATCTGAAGTTGACTCTCAATTTCCTACTACGCGGTACTTGGCTTGAAGTTGTCTGCCAACATGCTTGACCTCTCAAGAAGGAAGCAGTTTACTCATCTTACATAGACTTTTCGGCAAATCCTAAAGTCTCAGGAACGCCATACTTAACACCAAAAATACACTAAAGCAAATAGTGCGGACGATAGAGACTAACAATGAGGTACTTCCAATAAATATCTATATGTAATCCTCACAATCTTCATTTTCAAGGCTAGAACCGAGCAGCTCTTGCAAAATATCCATGCTACCCATACAGTCCACACGTATCCCTTCGAGCGGTGTGCAGCTTCCTGTGGCCTCTCCTAAAATTTCTAGACCACTAAAGATTTCTTTATCGACTTCAATGACCGGTACCACCTGATTCTCCATTGCTAGCTCCCGCCCGCTCCAAAGTCCTCGGAGGTGCAGTCCAATTCCTGCACTTTCACCTCCACTTTCATGGACCGATCTTCCACCCTATGCCCGTTCTCCTCGTCCTTCTCCTGAGTCTTGCAAACCAGCTTAGGGCTAACCATTCCTCGAAGGACTCCCCACTCTCCTCCTCGACTTTCTCAGCCTCACACTCACTTACCTCCCTCTCCTCTTCTTCTATAATGAGGCGGCGGACGGAATCGATGATCTTCTTCTTAGTTTGCCGCCAGAGGTAGTCGTCGGCATCCGTTGGCCGTAGGCGGCGAGACGGATGCGATTGATGGGACAGGAGGGGCGGTTTTTGAAGATAGGACAGAGGGACGATTTGACGTCATATTCCTGGAAAAGGGAGAGCGAGGCTGCGAATGTTGACAAAAATGTTAATCAGCTTATCGAATTGTAGGTGGTAAGATTGATGCTTCAGCGACAAGGCTATAGCACTTTTAATAGGTGCATGTCTTTGGTAATCATCATGGTCCTGGTCTAAAATATGAGACAATACTGCGGCCTTGAATTTGCATGAATTCGGGGGCATAATAAAATCTGCGTGATAAATTATCGGAACTGAATTTGGGAGGCGAAGTGACCACGAATTGAAAGGCATCTGTTTGAAGGAGGAGGACGAAATATTCAAACATAAATTAGAAAAATGGATTTGTACAGTGAACTTTGATTCATAAAGGGAATTAAAACAATAGAGAAACACATAACACTTTATCAAAGCAAATAGCTAACAGCAACAGGGATAACTAAATAAGTACGCATTACAGCAAACAGGGATAACTTATGCAGCTTACTTGCTCCAGTAGTTGGGATTGATTTGAACCTTCGTGTTGAACGTTTGCTCGAGACAGAACTGGTGAAGGCAGGGTTAAAAATGCTTGATCACTCGAATCTCCGGATGCTGCTGTACAGCGGCTATGGGCGCGGGGCGCTTCTTCCGGGGATGGTACCTCAAAGGGGTGTAGTGTGACAGCTTCCGTTTGGTGCCAAACTTACTTGTCTTGAGTGCACGTACGCTGCCAGCAATGGCCGGCCTGGGGAGCACACGTAGGGAGAAGATGTTCCAGCGAGAGGGCAGGTGAGCTGTGGTCCGAGACATATGACCGGGAGTAATGGATTGGTGGAATTGGATGAGTTGATCGGCGTGTCTCCCCAGACGCTGAGATCCTTGTCCAGTTCCATTCGTTCCATCATGCGTACGCTTGGGTAAACTCTTTAGATTTGGTGTGTTCGCGTCGCAAGAGTTGTAAGGAGAGTAGCGCGGTCATACGCCCGTGACCATTATGCGTGATGATCCTCTGACCAGAACCAAATCAAACTTCCACCAGTTGCTGCGTTTGCGTAATCAGAATTCCATAAATAACGAATCATAAATAAAGCATAACATAAATCAAGAACAAAAGACGGCTTGTGATTGGGCCATGAAGGATGAGTGGAGGGAGGGAGGCGGGAGAACAAGCGACGACTTGAGGACCAGAAGTTGTGCCAAAGGTTTCCAAGTTGTCGGTTATATAGACCTGTCCGACGGGTTCTGATCGCACATCAAGTCCTTGAGCAACGGTATGCTGCCAACGTGGCCTTATCTCGAGTGGCTTACAGTCCGGCGGATGCAAATGCAACCGAGATGCAGACGTGACAGCGTGACTTGCTTCCAGTTGTGGATCACAGCCACGTCGAAGCCCCCTATCATATTCACCATAATTTTCCAATCATTCCACCAAAAAGATATTTAGAATTTGTTTTGGAAAGAAGGTAGGACGAGTGGTCAAGGACGGATTTCAAGGTGCGAAAGGACCTTTTTTGTTCCGACAATCACCTTGCATGGCATGACTAGTAGCAACGTCCAGCCAATTTTACTGTATCGAAATTTTTCCAAGCAAAAACTACAACAAGGACATTGTCATCCTTCTTGATGATCTTTCCGATTGCAAATGGTTACTAGCAACACCAGGAGCACCAGAAGACAATATATTATTGGTAATCATTGAGTGGTGCGCCGCCTTCAACGTACCCAAAGGAATCATGTGTGACCGACCGACTGATTTCAGGAATCAAAATGTCAGAAAATTTTTAAAATCGCTAGTCTCACATCACTTCACATTGCTGTGCAAATTGTTGTAATAACGTAGTCACAAATGCCTTGTAATAGAAGTCGTTCAAACTCTCCGCGCAATGACCTCTGAATTTGTAATGGACTTTAGGGAATGGTCAAATCTTTTGTCGGTACTACAAAGTATGCTGCATAACGCAACTTGGCGACATTTCCACAAAATACCACCCACAACCGCTTTTCTGGGAATGAATCCTACTCCTCCGATCGCGGCTTCTTACGCAGGTATACACTGATGCTTCCCCATTACTGTGTCGGTGTACCCTTTTTGAGTCGACTGTGGTTGTCTGGAAAACGATGGGGTACATCGGATATATCTTTCATGAGTAAAACACCCGAGCCTTTCCCCTATACTGATGACCATAAGGGTGAAATTGAAAGAACTATTAACGTTCGCAAACTCCAAACACTGCAGTCACAGTTTTATCCACTTGAGCATGATACGCTATAGCGCAACAGGTCCGCATAACGATCAAGAGCTTCAAAAGGATCGGTGGCGCACTTTAAGAAAGGTAACTTTGTGCTCGTCGCAAGAGAAGATATCTTTGCAGAAAAAAACTAGCTCTTCGCAGGAGTGGACCCAGTCGAATTATACAATCAATCTCCGATTACATCTGTCAGTTCAAAGATCTTAGGATCTGTTCGCTGGATGAAGTGCACCTTACGCGACTGAATTTCTACCTCGATCTGTCACTGTACCAAGAGGCCAATAGGTCACATGTTCTCTCCTCAAAAACCCGAATGTGTTGTTACTTTTGAAACTCGTGGACAAACCCAAAGATCTTTTTATCGAAGTGCGCTGGAACGAACTTGCTTGCTCAGAAGACGCCTTAGAAGCGTCAACGCAAATGTACAAGGACGTTCCAGGTGTGGCTCTCAACTTACTGCTCCGAAATAGCCCCTCACCTACATTACGTTACGTAGCTTCAAAATCGTTGCTGGCCTCCCTTCCACCTTCTGGTAGATTGGAGTGCCATCCACAGCTTTCGACGCATCGTACGGTTTCGCAATTGGCTTGACAATGATACGATATCTACGCTCCGGTACAAATTTACTGGATACCAACCCACATATCTACCACAGTAAATTAACCCCCATTTACACAAATCGAAAAAGACTTTTTGCCTCTGTAGAAAGGGAGTGTAGTGAATGGCATCGATCCATAATGGCAATCACCTCGGTGTAGGAGACATACTCAACTATGGAGGTACAAAAAGCGTGGTTAATGGCACCTGTCCACAAAGGCAACCTTCCTGGATGTAAGAGACACACTCCACCACGGAGGTAGCCTAGTTAGGAATGCTCAAAAAACATAAAAAAACACAGAATTTACGGCACTGACCAGAACCTTCCAGTAAGCATGGAGGCATCGAAACCCAACACTACGAAACATTTCCTTTGCGCACACAACCCTGAAGCGCACAAAGGTGAGCATTGTGTAACGGAGAGGATGAGAGTAGGCCTTACTCTGTGTCGAAAGATGTGGGGATCCCAGGCGACATACAGAGCGCATTGTAAGATACTACCAGCGCGGCATGCGGCTGTAAAATAATCGATCTCACCCTCGAGTAACTATCCAAGGCTCCGTGCAAATTGAGAGTACTATATGATGCAATATTGTGCGTTTTAGTTTCCTCAGGATCTACGTGTACTGTGCTGGCCTTGACATAATACTGCACAACATGATGTTGTAGACCTGTATGTTTCAAATATTGACGGACTACAATCCACCCCTTTTGACTTCCAAAGAGGCAGTACCCGCCAAGTAAATGACCCTTTCTCATGTACTGCTCCGTAAAATGCAGCATCCACCATTGAAATAGGCAGATTATGCGTGGGAAGCAAAACTGCAATTGCAATCCTTATCATTATCTGCAACAAGAACCAAAATCAATTAAATTCCTTGAATCGAACCATTTCTCCTTTTTCGCTTTCGCTGTTATGAAAACGGAAACATGAAGGGCTCATCTACGGTAACAGGTATCCTGACTGATTCTTAGTCAAACTATATACCAGGGTAAATGTTACAAATATCCACACTTGATTTTCATTCTGGAGATGAAGCAAGTATGGACAACTTACCAATGTGAAGTGCCTCCTCTCTCACTAAAAACCGCTGTCAGTGCTTTTTAGCAGCAAAGCGCCAAACTTTTCCTCTTCACCGGAGAGCTTAAGCGGGGCATGGTACAACACCAGCTTCAAAGCTTGAACTCCTTGCTGGGAATACAAATGCTCCACCCAATAGAATGGCTCGTGCGTGGACACAGTCACACCTCTAAATCATGCATTTTTTGTCCCAAAGCTTAGTTCGGGCTCGTTTAAGCCCTCAGTTATCCATTTTAGAGTTATTGTCGCTCAACTGCCGGTGGAAATCGGAATATTTTATTCCTATTTTCGACTGTTGATGATGGAGAAAGATATTTTACGTAGATAGTCATATCTTCTTCTGTCAGCACAAATTATTTCTGCGGGTTACATGTCGTTTCCCTTCGGATTGGTGGAAAAGAAAACCACATCTCGAAACCGCCAGATGGAAAGATTATCCAGGGATGGTCAGAAAATTACCGCAATTTCTGTCGGTAAATTTCTGTTTTTAAAGAACGAGGACTTATCGATTTCAGACGAAACAGTCAAACAACAGCAACAGTTAAAGGCGTCTCTGAAATGGTTTTATCTATCATCTTGGTTACTGTGGCGTTCGTTGCAGCATCAGCAGTTTGCACCGTTCTAAGTAAATCACCGTTATCCGAGCTCTGGGAACTCGCAAATTCACCAACAATCTACCTTCCTTGTTCGGATCAAAAGAAAGTTCCGATCGTAAATACGAAAACAAGATCCGACCCGAATCAAAAAATTCCAACGAATGTCACTCATTTCTGTATCTCGAAACACTCTGAACTGAATCTTGTTGAGTCGACCTCGCAAAAAATGGAAGAAACGACCATTGGTGTCGACTGCTGTCGCTGTGAAGGGGAAAAAGATCCTCACAGCGCGACAGCACAGTCAGCACTTACAAAACTCGATCAGGTGGCTCTATTCGCAGGCTTCGATGAGAAACGGGAAGGCACACATAGGCCTGTTCTGGATACTTTCAGTGTTTCACCGAGAAACAGAGTTTGGAACACCAGTAAGCGCGAGCTTGCTTCGGCAGAAAGGAAAAGTTGCGTCCACGCCGCTTCGATCCTAATATTTGTCGATGCACAAGGTTATTGTTATCCACCGCATGAACTTTGTACATTGATGTATCTTCTGTCCTCCCAGACTCTGTTTAGATGGAATGGTGCCAAGGTGTTATTTTTACCCTCACTACAACATGGGAACTAGAGCTCCTTAACCACGAATGGCCCATACCTACGCGCACCAAGCTTTTAGAATCCTGGGACCTAGAATAAACATCTGTAAACAACGAGCGATTGATCCAAAGCTTTGAACCGACTTTGTAATCAGGGACCTTGTATCGCCTTGAAGCATATGCAACTTGCCGAGCTTTTGCCACTTTTTAGGCAAATTGCGCATCCTCAAGAGAAACCTTGAGCTTGGCAAAAGTCGTCCAAACTTTGAAGAGGTGGGCTGCTGCTAGCCAAGAAGTCCAACAGCGATTTAGGTGTCCATCGCAAGTCCAGCTCAAATGGTGACATACCCAGATCATCGCTCACAGCCGAGTTGTATGCAAATTCTGCAGAAGGACGCAGTTCATCCCAGTCATCCTGATGATACGAGCAATAGCAACGGAGATATTCTCGATCATCCTATTCATAATCTCAGAAGCGCCATCTGGTTGTGGATGTCTACTTGTAGACGTTCTGATTTTCACCTCACAAAGATTCACCAGTGTCTTCGAAAACTTTGGAATGAACTTGCTGTCGCTTTCTGAGGTCACATCATCAGGCAACCGTGGTTTTTGAATATGTTCGCGAAGATGTCTCGAGCCCTGTCCTCAGCAGTATCTGATGTTTTAGATTTAAGAAAATGGACTCGACGAGTAAGTTGATCAACCCAAGTCGTGATCGCACCATGACCGCTCCTCGTCAGGGGTAGCCTCACAATGAAATCTGTAGCTAATGAACCCATCTGCGGTCAGGCAATTCCAGTGACATTGGATCAGTCAACATTTTTGACCTTCTTGGTACGCACAACCTTCCATTGTAAAACAGCCTCGAACCATCTTTTCGGAACATTGGCAGAATTCTTTCAAGTTTCTGCTTCTGAACCATATCTCTGGCCACTCTCTTCCATGGCTTTTACCACAGACCAAAGAACTGGTCGTCATCATACCGAGGAATGATCTGATCAACGTCAAGGTAGGGAACTTCAACGTCATTCACTGAGATGTCACGGTCTCCTCTAGTCACGTGCGGAGCTCTGGATAATGCGTCTCCCAAGACGTGAATTCTTCCAGGCTTCAGTGTGATGGGAAAGATTCCGAAGTTACCGAGAGTTTCCAACCAACGTGCTTCTTTCCGACTCAGTTTCGGTTTTGTGAAGAAGCTCTTAAGCACTTGGTTGTCTGTGAAAATCTCAAATTCAGAACCTTCAAGATAGCACCTGAATCTTCCCAGAAAATTAATCAAAGCCAGAAGCTCTCTGTCATTTGCAGTGTAGTCCGAACTGCTGGTGAAAGTTTCTTTGAATAGAAAGAAATTACACGATCCCTTCCATTCTCATCCAACTGTGTTAGAGTTCCACCGACAGCAAGCTGTGAAGCATCTACATGACCACGAAATGGCTTGTTCCAATTAGGAGCGACTAAATTGGAGCCAATCATCGCTTCCTTTAGCTTCTGAAAAGCTTTATCACACTGTTGGTCCCATTTCCCAATACCTCGACCTTTCTTTGTCAGATCTGTGAGAGGTGCAGCAATTGCGAGAACTTCTGAATGAACCTACGGAAAAACTGTATTAGACCTAAGAAACTTCTCAACTCCGTTAGAGATTCAGGTTTCGGCCAAGTTTGTAGGACTTCGACCTTCTCAGGATTGACACGAATGCCGTCCTTCCCGACTATTAAACCCAAAAACTCCAGCTCAGTCTGAAAGAAAGAGCATTTCTTCGGAGAGATGTACAGCTTGTGTCCTTAAGTCTCTTTAATACAATTTCCAGATGTTCGTAATGTTCGTCCTCATTCTTACTGAATATAAGAAGATCATCCATATAGACAACCAAGAAGACATCGATGCAATCATAGAAGATCTGGTTCATCAAAGTTTGGAACGTAGCAGGAGCGTTGCAAAGTCCCATTGGCATAACAAGATATTCAAATTGCCCATACTTTGTATTGAACGCAGTCTTTTCGATGTCCTCGGTTTCACCCTTATCTGATGGAATCCGGTTTTCAGATCAAGCTTGGAGAAAAATCTCGCATCTCCAAGTCGATCGAACATTTCATCAGAACGAGGGAGTGGAGCATTATTCTTTTTGGTGATGCGATTCAAAGCGCGATAATCGACAACACCTCTAAGTTTTCCATCCTTTTCTTTCACAAAGAAAAGTGGTGCTCCATATGGTGATTTACTGGACCTGATCTTCCCTTTCCTCAGAAGAGACTCGACGTACTCTTTTGCTGCCCTAAGTTCGGATGGAGACAACTGGAATAAAGGTCGATGAGGTGCCTTTGCTCCTTCCTCCACTTTGATCTCATGATCAACTGATCGAATCGGAGGAAGCCCTCTTGGCAATTCATCCTGAAAGACCTCTTTGAAATTATCCAGTAATCTGCTCAGTCTTCCATCAAACTTTGAATCTGTCACTCCTGTCATACTGTGAACTTCAAGTAACTGAAATACTTCGAAGTCACCCCCATGCCTCAGCATTCGTCTAAATTTCTTCAATCCCAAATTGGACACATCAATACGGTTTTTTCATCGGAATCAATCACTGGAATGGAAGCATCTTTCACCATCACAATCGTTTCCGATAGTCGACACGTGGATTGTGGGCAACATGCCACGGCATTCCCAACAGAACATCATACCTGGTTTGGGACACAGCCCAACTAGAAGTATATGTATGTTCGCCTAACTTAATAGTTCCGTTGGAAATGATCTCAGATACTTCCTCAGTAACTCCCTTCTGTGAATGGCAAACAATGACTCGTTCACGCCGAATCTCAAACAAGTTCCTATTTCGCTTCAGGAACTCGGCTGAAACCACGTTTGTATTGCATCCATCGTCCTTTAGTACTTTGACTGCTATTCCATTCAGTCTACCTTCAAGTACTAACAAAGGCTCCACTGGTATAGGTCCATCAGTGGGGATGCTGTCATCATGACTAGACGTGATTCCATTAGACTCGGCTTCGGAGATTCTCGACTTTTCCCTGTCCTCTGAGAATTTAGCTCCGGTGATGTCCACAACAGTTTCACTCTGCTCATTGGGACATCTTTCACACTCACTACTGGTCTCACCTGAGTGTTCACCAAGTCTGGTGGACCAACTAGTTTCCCGAGTCAAATCCATTCAAATCATTACTGTGTCCTGCCTGTGTATTGTTCGCCGCTATGCGAGTACACACCCTGTTACCTTCCCGTTTCCTTTTCTGTGTTTCCAAGGTCTACATCCCACCTTATGGCACGTAAAGCATCGGTTCTCCATCAAGTCTTTCTGACGCTGCCCATCGTTTTTACGTTCCAGGTTTCCGATCTCCATCGGCATAGGACCTGAGGCATTTCGATTGGCGTGAAATGAACCTCTGCCAGTGAAGAAACCTGCACCATAAAATGCTCCGTCAACGTTGAGAGCAATGGTAGTCGCAGCTTCAAACTTGGATGGGTTCCTTTACGAACCTCCAACAGAATGTGGGGTTTGAGACCTTCACAGAACCGCGCCAATTTTTCCGACTCACTGATACCGGGAATATTGATAACCAAATTCCTGAACTCGAGAGGTACGCAGCCACACTGTTTTCTGGCGGATCTTGGTAAGTTTGTCGCGAGCTCGAATGACACTGTCCTGGGGGACAAACTCTGCCTCAACCAGGAGTTTGAAAGCTTCCCATGTAGGAGGAACAGCATTCTCGGACACAACTGTATACCACCAGTTTGCGGCAGTTCCGGTCATGAATGTCGAAGCAAAGTCGATAGCATTCTGGGCACTGATGACTTCTTCATGGCCCACCTGAATAAGTCTCAGGTATTTTTCGACTGAATGCAACCATGACCGAACCGTTAACGCATCTCGAGTCCCATCGAACAACACAGGCTTATTTGGTTTGAAGAAAGACATGTTCAACAAACCTCTCACTTAAAGCCTTACAATAACACCTAAACTTGAATACAAGCACTTGAAGTTGAAATCTGCAAGGGATTCGTCCCTGGACGACGGGTTGGCTCCCTACCCGCGAAGAGAGTGACTCACCAGCAGCTTTAATCACACCTACACTCCGATGTGACTCAGCAATCCGTTCGGGATATCCCCACCAGTCCACTATGTAGACCGCGATCGGTGTCCTTACCCTATAGGAAAGCCTCTCAAGCCGACTCTAAGCTAGCGAATAACCAAAAATACCCTTTCTGAGCACGTACCCCTTAGTCCAAGTCCAGTCCAAGTCAACCCTATGAAGCGTTACCTGAACCCGTGACCCAGTCGGTGCACCTAGCTAACAGCCAACGAGTGCAATAGGATTGTATAGGAATACTGTGAGGGGACCCTCAAATGGGGACTTGGTCAGAAGTACGGCTTTACTAAGGCAACTTAGTTAAGCCTAACTGTCCAGTCTAAGTATTCTGAAAAGGATCACGCAGCTTCGTGAGGCCTGCACGCTACCTGAACAGAATAACCTAGAGAACGCAGACTAGGCTGCCCCCAAGTTCCCGGTTACCTAGTTCTCCAATTAGTAACCGCGACCTGCGTAGAACAATGGGGTTTAGAGTACCTGGCACTCCAGCCCACAGATACTCTCCTGTACTTGGCACTCCAGCCCACAAGTACAGTATATGATATTGCTTACAGTAACCTGTCAGCAAAATTTTTCCAAAAATTCAACAACCCAAAAAATACACGTGTAAAAAACCTCGAACTAGAGCAAGACGAAAGCGAAAAAGCAGCGGAACCGGCGAAAGCGATGCTACCAGTGAAACAGAGAGAGGCAGCCGGGGCGCTGCTAAAGGAACAGTAGAGGCGATGGTAATGGGTTTCAGAAAGTTGGGGCAAAGGGTGTATGGAGTGTACCTGGATTCCCACAAGAATCCAGATGAGCCCCCCTTTTATAGACAGTACGGTAACTCTACTCTAGAAATTCTATACTCTGTTAGCTCAGTAGAACTTACTAGAAAGTAGAGGTGTAACTATAGAATTGTACTATCTAGAATATAACTACGTAAATAAAAACGATGACGTGGGGCTCCACGTCAAATAAAAACATTGAAGGAAAATCAAATTTCTAAAATCATTCAAGACGATACAGTTTCCTGTTACACCACTGTGTAATAGAGAACTGGAATAGCGACAGCGAACAAGTCTCTATTACACAGTGGTGTAACAGAGACATTGTTACACAAAAGTGGTCAACTCCACCTCCACGGTCAGTTACATCGTTGAGTCGTTTACAGATCGATTTGGATCTTTAATATTTGAAGGGAGAGAGCATTGATTTGCATTAAAATTATATATCTTTCAGCAATTGCTCACATATATTATTCCCACTGGAAATTAGTGTGGCCGTTTCCGGGACAAGTTTTAGAAGCTAACTGTATCTAAGTTAGGTACGGATATTTGTTATCGTTAGAATGTGGTACTTAAAGAGTAGTCTTTTGTTTGAAAGGCCTTTAAACATTAGATTTACACCGATTAGGATAATCAAGTTCCCCATTGTTATGGCAATCACACTCCTACTCTCAGCTTTCGTCATTTTGTGGACATGGAACTTCTTTAAAGTCAATAAAACGAAGTGCTACTTAATGATGTGAAAAAGAGCACCATCGTCATCTACGACCGTGTCATTGTCCGCACCTATGGTGTGAGCCAGAAGAGATCACTTCATCTTACTGCTTCATCTCACCGCTGAAGTATTTGTTGGATCACATTTTACGTGCACATGTCAGAACCTGCAGTCCCTTTTGTACGACCGTTTTCACAAATTCATGTCCTCCCACTAGTGTGTAGCAATTCTGGCCCTTTATGAGACAATACATTTCGGTGGTTATAATTAGACTGAAATTTGCGAACCGCAGACTCTCCAAAAAGCCTTGCAGCTGCTCCATTACATGTGATATCTTCACATTTCACAGCTTGGATAGTAATAAATGGTAGAGGCTGAGACCACAACAGCATAAAGTTTAGAAGCCAACAGACTGGAATTGAAAATTAGTACAAAATGTTTTATTGATGGCAACGTAGAACGTAAGTCTCAGTATCACTTTTTACCTTACGTAACAACTTTATGGTTAAAATAAATGTTAAAGATTCCAAATAAGGATAAATTCTGGATTCTTTTACATAAAATCTCCTCAGTATAATTTAATAGCCGTTTTAGGTTCTGGAGGAGAGCGAGAATAAGCGAGGAAAAAAGTGATAGCTTTATTATAATTTACCTTTGTTTCGATTTTGTTAGTTCAAAGACACATGTAGGTCAAATTTTAAGAATTACGAGAAATTGCTATTTGAAAGGTGAAGATTTCTAGTATAATAATGATAAACGTTTATTTAAGTAAAATGGAACTAGTTCAGGAATGTGCGTTCCCAGCTTATCAGAAATAAAGTAGTTCGGACTTCTCATCACTAATATTTAGAAGGTAATTACTACTATTTAAATACGCCCTAATGAATTGCATACGTTTAACTATGAAATTCGTTACAGTAGGCTGCAAAATTGTTTTAATTCTGCGTAATTTTTCTAACTGGAAATCATGTATCTCAATATTAACAAAAAAATATTTCCGCTGCATCATTATTGCTTAACTTTGTTTTTGACAGTATTTATAGCTTCCATTTATGATATAAATTCGAAAAAACAGAACACAATATATTTTTCAAACCTTGCCTAAGAAAAATTAATTACTTTTTCTCAATGAGTCATGCGTACAGTTTCTCAAGGAATTTTAAAAATTTTCAGTAAAAGTCGGGAAAAGAGACGAGCTACTAGATAAAAGATATTACTAATATCCTGTATAGGAATGAAAAAAGTAAATTTTAAATATGGATAAATTGACATCTCTATAAGACTGGCCAGAAATTCAACAAAACCTTACTGGCATAAATACCTTCTACTATCAAACTGTTTGTTTATAATAATCAGTATTACAATAACAAAAAGAGTTTCAAAACATTTGTAGGAGTACCGAACGTAATAAATTAACTAAAAATAAACTAAAAATATTTTAAATGTCTTTTTGCAGAGGAGACTGACAACAAGGTGCTTCGAAAGCAGTTAAATGTATCAAATATAAATGGAAAGATGACAAAAAGCTTGAACAGTCATGAAAATATTCTAAAGTACGGGTAATTTCATTCTTCAAATATATGCGTAGCGAGTGTGGAATTGGATAAGTAATTCGGTCTGAAAATCTGCAAATGTACAATTTGATCATGACTTCAATTCCCTTTCAGATTGTCTATGCGTGCTTGTATCAAAAATCTGCTCAGAAATTTATGGAAGCCGTCGTACAGTACATTGAAATGGTATTTGTAGGGACATCGCCCAGATTAACTGAGATAGTGGGCGGGGAACATGAAAAAAGAAGTAAGTAAAAAGGACCACAAGACTACACTGTTCATCCCGAAAAAGTATCCATACTAGCTTGCAAAGGCTAGTCCGGCATTGCCGAAGACTGGAGACGGTGTAGCTATCCCGCTACAGCGCTGACTTGACGTGCGCTAGACTCCCGCAGCTCTTTTGGTGCATTCGGCTGCATCAGACGTACGCTCGTGACGAGAACCAGCACGCCCGTGGCGTTCTACCCATCCGAGGGCCGCTCGCTTCCGCGTGTACTGCTTACTGCTCAATCTGATTGGCCATTTTCAACAGCGCGGTCGGAAAGAAGAACGCAAGCTTCAAGGTTCAAGCAACAAACACAGGGTTTCAAAAGAAACTAGTTGCTTCAATAAATATATCCCCTCTAATAATAATCAAAAGATAATAATAACTGCTTTTTCCTGGCATCATATTTTAAACTCTTTCAATTTGCGTTAACTACTTTATTTACTTAAGTATCTAGGTAATCTTATCTCCGTTCTTGAGCGGACGTTTTTCCTTCAAAGATTACTTTTGTACTTTCTTTTTATTTTGGCTGTCTATTTTCTTCTGAGCTGACCGCTCATTCTACCAAACTACAGAGCATACAGAGAAAATTCTCTTCTCTCAATTCCACTTTCCTCTTACTTAGAGGGTAATTTATTTTTGAGATAGGAATCACAATACGGAATAAAATGCATTTTTTAATTTATTTCTACTTTACGACAGTTTGGGAATAGAGGAGAAGTAGGAAGGTATGAAAAAGAAAGTTTAAGTTATCAATAGAGGAAAGATGAAAGACAAGCAACCCTTAGAATCATATTGTCATCTTAAATGGTTATGAGGAAAAAACGTGACTATTCCTGTTGATTAATTATTGAATAAATTCATCATATTTAAATATATATTTCGCTATAAGATATTAAAATAAACAATAGTTTATATGGTACAGAGGTGTTTCGAATGTTGAGCATGAAAAGAAAAACTTTGATTGGAATTTTGAGAGAAAACATTTCCGATATTACACAAATGAATGAAAATCATTTTCATGTCTAATTTTACGTAAATCTTAAAGATGAATTGTGCTACCCCCAAAAATTATCTGGACCTAAGCTACCTAATTCTCATCAGATGAAGTGAGTAAAAAATAATCACAGTTAACTATTTATTCATGTAGCGTAATATTATTTTCTGTATTAAGATTTCCAGAAAATTCGACCTTGCTTCTATTCTAAAATACTCAATTTTAGAATAATATATTGTTTTTATTTTGGGAAAGCTATTTGAAAGCATTTGGATTGCTGAATCATACTATTAATGATTTGAGCTTCCTATATTTCAATTTTTAATGCAATAGATAGGTCTACTTCATTTTAAGAAAGGACTTATGTATTAGGCTACGCTTATTTCAAGAATTTACTGTAGATGAATTTATTTGATTTTCTTAATTTTTGAAAATTGCGGCTCGGTTATTTCCTGGCGTATGTTGGACATGTTCAGGACAATGAGTATTGTAAAATATACTGTCGATAAATCATGTTCGGCTCCTCTCTGAATGACATAAAAAGTAGTACCCCATCCAACTTTTCTTCTTCTGAATAGGCACTGTAAAATTCAAGTAAATATATGTAGAAAATTTTGGTATTTAAAAAAGGAACTTCTGAAAATTGGTAAAAAGTACCAGAATCAAGTACAAATTATTTTTATATATTTTCTCTTCATAGAACGAAAATCAGGTTGACAATTTTTTGAATTTTTCGCCAACTATGTGCCCTAGGCTCATTGGAAAAGTTAAAATGTGTCCAAGATAATATATTTTGGCCTCAGGGGAGACTTGTAACGTTTTGGTTGAAAATAATGAACAAAAATGATTAAGTTAATCTAAGTATTAAATTTACTGCCGGAAAATATTCATCTATCGCTGACCATTAATGAACTGTACGTCTTTGCATGGGATATCGAGTACAACACCATTATGTGCATAAGTAAGAAATCTGCTTCGGATTAGATACATCTTTGAGCAATATAGTCTAATTTATAAGTACAAAAAAATATACTGACAGTTTCTGGTCTCCAATATTTTTGCCACGTTTTTTTCAAATTCAATTTGAAAAAAATTCGAAAACTCGCTCTGTTTACCACTTGTTGAATCGAGTTCATGTCCTGTCGTTATGAGGAACATATTGAAAGTAATGCCTAAAGCTAGTAATGACTTCATTTACAAGTATTCCTTTTGGTTTTTTCTCGCATGTGTATTCATTTGTTGATTTATATGAGAAAAGCAGAAGAGAAATGAGAGAACCTCAATACAAACAATTTTTAAAAAAAGTAAATCCGTCGTTCAGTATTGAATAGAAGCCTAAATCGCGTAAAGTTAGTCTTAAGGTTATTTATATATCCACCTCTGAATTTTTTTCCCGGTTACATGGTCCAGAGTTTACGGCCAAACCTTAATTTGTGCTGTGAAAAAATAATTTATAGCCCTATTTGTAGGTTTATTGCACTTTATCCCATTCCTACTCATATTAATTGTAGTTTAGTAATTCAAATACTTTTGGTCCATTGAATGTACTTACTTCTACCATTGAAACTATCTTCTTGCAAATGAAAATCAATTTACATTACATTTGGTAGCTTTAATATCTAGAAATATTTTCTTTCCTTGCATCTGATGTCTCCGTCACCAATCTTTAAAGAAAATTTGACAGTGGCCCTAATGGATATTATAACCATAAATGCAACTAAGGCATCATGTACTCTTCTAAACACTACTGTCTAAAAGTTCTATAGCAGTTTTACATATGCGTCTGGGCTTCGGAACTATTCAGTTATAGTGAGGACTTGTTAAGTTCTTACAAGAGTCTCGTGACTAGGATAAATTAGGATATACTTTAAAACATGCAGCCTGGAAATTTCAGAAGCACAATATTGCTGGGAATACCATAATTTGATATGTATACCATGAATGTAATTATGGAACAACTAGACGGTACGCATACAGACAATGTACCGCATATGCACATCTGACCTACGGCTATAGTTCATTACTCATCCGGGCTGGAACCTAGCCAATGTTTCTACAAAGAGCTTTCATTCCATTGCCATATGTAATCATCCCGTTATCGTGCAGCGGCAGATCACCACCACTTCAAATCGGATGCGAATTCGCAAGCCCTCTGGAGCAAGCGCTCTGCTCCATGGAGCTAGTTCTAAAAGCAATTTGTGACTACTAATCATTATTCAGTAGAAATTTAGAGCAAATTAAGTACATCTAATTTACTCGTGTAGCGCGAATACCTATTTCTGCCATTTCGTAATTGTAAGTACTTATTTTCTAAATAAGTTAACTTTTTCAGTACTAGGGCTATCTTGCGTATATGATGATTGTGAATGTTTATGAGAAAAATTTCTATCTCATTTAGAGTAAATATCCTATTCTAAACACATGCCTGTTTCCATAAATTTAGTCAGCCAATAAATGAATACTAAATCTATTAGTTTACTTCCGTCTTAACACAAAACTAGTCATCATTATACTCTAGCAGAAATTTCGGGTAAATTTAAATAAAAAAGAAACATTTGCTTTCAGTCTGAACTACTTGGATCTTTGCTAATATAGTAGTAACAAAGGGAAAAACATTTTGTCGGACGCCCTCCCAAAGAAAGATATTTTATTGTAAAAAGAAAATTATGAATCGTTTTTTGTGTGAGTACTAGCTGTTATTAGTTTACTCAAGTTTATCTTAATGGGATCAAAAAGTAAACATCAGTCAGATCACAATCAGGAGATCATTTATTCCGGCAAAAAGATTTAATGGATTTATCCAGTATAATTGTTCAATTTGAGAGGAAGGAGCTTCAAATATTTCTTCAACAAATTTAGTTTAACATGTTCATAGATCTCATAACATTCCTACTTTCAAGTCTAAGCTGTTCAGTTATAGATAAAAATATATTGCTGTGCTCAACCGGGTGTACTACATATTCTCGGTTATGACAAAAGTTTATTACGCCCTTTAATTATGTATTTTTTATTTACGTCCATATATGTTCACTTTAACGTGGAAGCACAGACGTCGTGCTTTTACAAAAGAACAACCCTCATTTGAACTCATGATGCGTATTTAAACCCTCCAAAATTTGGAACTTTGTACCTTGCGAATTATTGGAGATTATATATATTCAGGGCTGATTGGTATACTGTATGATTCGATCAGTCATTATGGTTGGGTGGTCAAGCACTGATCAATGGACAAAGATTGGTATCTACTGAAGTCTTGGTGTTGGGTGAGGCTGGGTTACTTGACCAAACTCGGACTCAAGGCCTGCTAAATCACTTTGTGGATGCGGCACCTCCACGCTGACGACCTATGGGATCTGTGTGGCTGGAAGTACCCCCTTCGTATCAGAGAGACACATCTGTGGCTAGGAAAGAAGATCTGGACGGAACATGCAGAGTGCTAACTTGAATTTATGTCGGATCGTTAGAGTATTTAAGTGTGCTTCTAGTACATTGAAGTAAAACGAAATGTCCAAGTGGGCACAGTAACTTTCACAATTCAACTAAAAAAGCACAGGGGATGTTCTTTTATTGTAACAGATAGGCTGGATGATATCCAGTTACCTTGTATGGTGACCCTAAAAGTACTTAATGAGACATACAAATAGAAAATTTTCTTAGGTTCTTTCTCAAACCTGACATCGAACTCACTTCCTACTCGAGTATGTGAACTAATCGTTCTTCAGGGTAAATTTCGAAATGCTACGCCCAGTAACAGAATATTACAATATATTCATTCCGATACACTTTATCTCATCAAGTAGATCCAGTACAGTTCTGTCCTCATACGAGGACAATATTCAGATGCATGCTATAAATGTACAATAAAATCAGCTGATAAATGACTTTTTTGCGTGGAGCTCGGGGAAAAAACAGAGAACTCCTCTGGAATCATATAGTTATTAGAAATTGGTGCTCTGTTATTTGTTACCTGCACCCCACTGGCGAAATTAACAACCTTCAGGTACTGAAAGGATGTAATGAAGGAATCTGGAGGACAAAAGGAAATCTAACAGGTGGATAAAATCTGTTCAGACCCTTATACTTGATTTTTGTGCACTTTTCGCTTTAACATAAATTTCATACAATTGAATGTATTTGCACGAAATTGAAAAGAGTAATGTTTTTGTTTTTAGAAAGGGGGAATCTGGGGTAGTTTAATATATGAAAGATCTGGACAGTTGCAAAAGTGCTTTTCGTTCCGTTCTGATATGTTGACCAAGATTCAAATCCAAGAAAGGGTAATTATTTAGAACTAAAAAAAGCTACAACTTCGGAAGTGAATTTTACTGTCAGGATTTTGCAATCCAGGTAAACATTTGCAGTGGTTAATAATCCATAGTTTTCAGAGTTGACACAATTAATAGAGTTTGAGATTCTGTACTAGTTTTCGTAAATTAATCTTTATATAATTGCGTTTAATCGCATCCCAGAATGCAGAGGGTTATTCAATTAAACTTTTCCCAGATGAAGTCTGGGTTGTGAGACAACCGATGAGTTTGTCTCGTAGGAGCTCACCTTTTTACCAGAAAAAACTCACACAATGACCACGTTAACTATTTTCATACTTTTACATAGAGTAACTTTGAATTTAGCTACAAAAAGTTCTGTAAACTCCACTGGTAATTTCAATTAGATATTTTCTAAGTTAAATCAGTGGAAAATGTATTAAACCTGCTCAGTTAGGAATTGGGTTGCAATAATGCATAGGGGGAATATTGGGGTAATGCAAATGAACCCTGCTACACACCCAAAACTTGTTGAAACTTTTCAGTTTTCAGAAATTATTTTATGAAAAAATTATATGGCAGTGATGTAGTTACTTCGATACTATATAATAAAGGCTCCCTTTCATAGCTGCCTCTCTGCTTCCCGGTAGCGTAAGGCGCAATCAAGGATCAAGGTAAAAAAATTTGGGGGGTTTTACTCTTGGAAGATATATCCAATCTATCCCATGGTTTTCTAGACAACCACAATCGACTCAAAAAGAGTATACCGACACAGTAATTGGAAGGAACTACGCTCCCTAAAATGTTACCTTCAGGCCAACCATCAAGTAGGCCAGTCAAGGTTTGTCGCAACCTTTCAGATAAATGATCACTACCACCATACACGTTGATTGGGTATCAGCTAGCTTATCTGTCACAGTAAACGAATCGCCGGTGTCCCGTTAAAAGTATTCCGAGTTTCATAACTAAAGTCTGGTGATTTAAATCTCATTGCATTATTAGAATTTTCAGTTAATTTTAAGATTTTCCCTGGATTTAAATTCATATCGTATGTTTATAATCAGTAGTGTTTCTTCATCACTACTCTAAACTTTATTTTTCTAAGGATGTAGGAATAGTACACATCCAAATCAGAGACGAATTTTGTCCAACCTCCCTTAGTTGGTAATTAAGACTGCTTTCTGGATGCTCCATAGTCTAATAGATGCTTGAAGGGATGTCTTCTATTCATTCACTCGAACATAAATTTATTCCACACAATGAGATAAAAATAAATACTGTACCAAATCATAATAGAGATACATTAATCCTTCTGGCTAAAATATTGAAAAGGCAGCAGTCCCTAGTTCATGTGTTCAATCCTTTCTAGCTGTTATTTAAAACAATAGAGCTTGTAATAAGCTTTGGTTCCCATTTTTTCCCGAAAATTCCAAGCATTTCTCAGTATTTTGGTTCGCAAAGAATGAATCTATTCCTTAAGGGAGTCTCAATTATACCCGCAGTAATCAGAGTAGCACTAATCATTACATCTTCAAACAGTTACTCTGATTTTTTTGTCCGTGTTTGAACTCAGCTGCCTACTTCACTTTCGGTGTCTAGCATACACCGGGAGATAGCCGAACCACACTTTTCAAAAATGAAAGAACCAAATTATTTCTCCTTTCGGAGCCACTCGATGTAGGTACCGGGAAAAAAAGGATTACCGTAGGGAATTTCAGGAAGGCAGGGAACATGGACAGAGTGAGGCACACGGGCCGGCGACCGCTACTTTCTCCAAGAATACGGCTGATCCACACACACCACCTGTTCGCAGTCCCTCCCATGCGAGCTTCGCCAGGAATATAATGATGGGACAAAAGTGCTCCGCGCCCTCATTGGATCGAAACTATTCATGGACGGCGAGTTCTAAAAGCCCGTCGCTTCGCTAAAGCCCTTCCTCAAATCCCTGTTACCTCTGGGATACTCATGTATCTCACTTACTGCGAACTTTCTTCTGCGTACGTCGGAGCAACTACCTCTTACCTCTATTTCGACTTCATTCCACTCATGAGGGAGGGAGTTTTCGGGTGTTTGAATATATGAAAGACATGGTCAGCAAGGTGCTGCGGAATTCAATACCTCTGTTGAAGCAACGCTGCCGGTGTTGATGAGCGGGGTTCTGGACGACGACATTTTTCGGGAACCAAAACACACCATTGAGCCCTTTAGCCCCCTCAAACCAAAATTTGGCATCGCGCTCCGCTCCGCTGTGCTCCCTGCAGCTGCCGCCTTACTCTCGTCTGTGTCATTCCCACGTGCCCTGTGCTCTATCCTCCTCCATGTGATACCGGACATCGCTTTCCAATCTTACAATTCCGCAATTCGTGCGCACAACGAGTGGAAGACCCAAGTAGTAACCGATAGTGTTGTCCATTTCATGGTTATCGACTCAATACGGCGGTTCGGGCAGAGGCAACTTGCTCGCCCAGTTTAGGATAGATCGAACTTGTCTTCCAAGAGTAAAAATACCCCAAACTTCCTGTTTAGGAAAAGGCCTTTGATAACATGCCAAAGGAGGTGAGAGTATTATGGAATTCTGAGCCTCGTTGTCAGTAAAGGGGGAAACGATTGGGTGTTTTACTCTTGGAAGATATATCCGATCTATCCCATGGTTTTCCAGACAACCACAATCGACTAAAAAAGGGTATACCGATACCGTAATGGGGAAGGAACTACGCTTCCTAAAATGCTACCTTCAGGCCAGCCATCAAGCAGGCCGCATTGGACATGACGGCTGCTGCAGCGTGCCTTTGCATCAAAACCCCCCGAACCTTTCCGTGCGTCTCCAGTGCCCTCACAGCCACGTTCCTGTCAGTAAATGGTTGCAAGGACTGGCTTTCATGCCAATCGGCTCCCGCTTGGGTACCTGCATCTCGGACCGAAGTACAAGACGCGGTTCAAGTTTTACAGCACAGAACTCTTGTTTCCTCCCGCTTCAAAATCTAACAAGGGGGGATGATACTTTTGGATTGGGGGTCAAGTGATGATTATCCCTTGACCCCCGGCCGCCTCCCTCTCTGACGAGATGCACACTCAAGTCTCTCAATCACGCTCACCCTGGCAAGGACACTCGCTATGCCGATTGATACGTTGAAAGGTGCCTGGGCCTCACTTTGTTGCGCTTTCAAACTCCACGTCAGGGGACTGGCACCCGACTGGCCGGAACTTTGCAAACCGGCCTGCGACTGGCATTGCCTCCCATGCAGCTGTTCCGATTCCTGAGACACGGCAGATACTGTTCGCCCGTCAAGCGGCGAGACTCGTCCATGATAATGCCAGTTGCATTGTGAAAGGAGCTTTGGGCGAATATTAATACCACGGCGAGTTGGTTGCAGACAACCTCGGCTTTGCGAGTATATCAGTTGCTAGGCAAAGTAGGCCTAGTCTCTGTAAACTCTACAAGGTGAGGGGGTTTGTTTACTGTGACAGATGTATTGGCTGTAACCGAATCACATTACATGTGTGAGTGATACATTGGATGCATGTAGTAAGAAACCTTAAAAGGGGGAAAGGTTTGGGTGTTTTACTCTTGAAAGATATATCCGATATACTAGAGAACCTCAAGGCGGCTTCATAAACAATGCAGCAAGAACGGCGAAACACAGAAGATACGAGTCCCTCATCGCGTCTGCCGCCAGAAGTAGGCTGGTTCCGTTCCTATCTCTACCTCAGAGGATGGCACCCGGGCGCCCACGCGTTGCTGCGAAGGAAATGGAGATCTACGCAAAGGTCAAACAGGTCTTAACACAACGTCATGCCGCAGGGGCAGTGATGTCCAATGCGGCGTGCCTGTTGGCTGGCCTCCAGCCAGTGTTTTGACGGCTTCCCGCCAATCCTTTACATTGTAAGCTTTTACCCTTATCACGACATCCCTCAAAGAACAACTGAACTCATTTCTCATGGATTAAAAACACCCCAAAGTTCCTCCTGTCAATAAACTGGCTAAATTGGACTTAACTGGTGCTGTAGCGTGTGATTGAGTCAGCACGGGCCAGACCTTGGCATATTTTTCCATGACCCTTACAGGAACGTTCCTGGCAATGCCGGTAAGCATGCCATATACAGTACATAGGTGTGGTGCCAACCGCCGAGGGTAGGCATTAGTTGAGGCACAAGCCTACCTCTGGCGAAAGTTGCAACGAGAGCTTGGTATATGTATTGTTTTGCCGTGCTTGCCGCGTCCTCTAGGTTAACCCCCTTACTCTACCAATGATCCTTGACAATAAAAACCCCATATCTACCTCATTCAAGGCGTCTCTGAAACTTGACCGGGTGCTTCTGTCTATTAATATTTCGGTCTGAGTAGGTTCAAAGTTTGAATCTATCTTTGAACGTGTGCAGGTATTTTTTGTTTCATTAACGAATATCAAGGCTGATCTAATATTACGGCAGTGCAGTGTATTTCCATGACAATGGAGCGTACCAGGCGCAATTACACCGACTGGTTCGAATGTTTATTTTCTACATTATACTTCAATCCCATGATTGGTACATGTAGGTTGAAACGAACCGCAGTTTCGAGAACAAACCCTTCCGTTATGTTCTACCCTCGAGGGGTACCGTGCTTGTATGTATAGGATTCCCTGCCTCCTCAAACACACACCACGTATTTTTGGGGAGCGAGGGAACAACAATACAAAATGCATCAAACAGTGGCTAGTGCGTGGTCGTTTTGCCCATTTGACAATGCACAATTTTGCAAATCATCGAAAAATCACGAAAGAGCATCTAGCTCATATCACGCATTTCGTATAAAGTAAAATTAGACTGTAAACCTACATATTGACCAACTTTGTAATGGATTTTAATAATTGACAAGTAGAGTTGGCAGTGTTACCCAACTACCAAATAGCAAGTTGGAATTCCAAAAAATCCATGCCAATCACAAAACACTCCATCTTCCCTCCGCTCACTTTTGGGGAGCAGAAGAAGTTTAATGCGTTCAGTATCTACTGTGGACTGCGCAGCAATCCATCAACCCCCGGTTGCTTCTTGCTTCCCAACAAGTAGCAATTGCAATATGGACAAATACTTTGTCGATTACGTACGATTTCCACGCGCGCATAATTTAAATGGGTGGATCACTGGTGGCTGGCAAATTTTGCCCATGACATACTTGACCTGCGTGGAGAATTTGTCCCCACCATCTCCATTATTAATGTACTGCACATTAACTACCTCCCTTCTTCTCCGCGCTACCAATATATCTGTTACCACTGAAATTCTGATCCCATCGCCATAACCACACAACGCCCTTCCATTCATCGAACCAAATGATTCTCCACTTTATCTTCCTCGCCGTCATCAGCAACGCTGCTTCAGCAGCGCCTTCAGTGCTCAACACTCCCCTGCACCTACATACCAACACCAAAATCCACAATTCTCTCCGACTCTACGTCCCCTGCCACAATGACAACCTTTCTGCAAACCATTTGGAACAAGCACAGCCAGGTGCCGTTTCTTTCTGCCTCACCAACCGGCCCATCGAGCGCAGTTTAGCGCGACTAGTCGCATTGCGGCAAGAGGAAAATGTGACAGCTCCGGTCTCCTGTGTTCCCTCTGACGCCCTTCCACCTCCAGTTTTGCAAAATCCGCCTACTCCATTACCGACACTCCCGCCAAACTCCGATCCAGTCACAATCGCCAATGTTGCAACATCGATAAGAGCTCGTCTAATTCATCGCCTTGATCACATGATGCCTCAGGGATACAGCAACCAAAAGACTGAATTTTCTATGCCCAAACCGGAAATAGTTGCCTGCCTGCTTTCAGGCTTTGTCGATTTTTGTCGATGCTCCCGAATCGTTTGCCGAAAGCAATTCGAACGGTGCACATGTATCCTTGCGTGTAGGTCCAGTGATCTCGTGTAAATCCTTGATCTACGTTGACAGGAACACTTTGGATTGGTCAAAATGATGGGCGAGCCGTACCATGGAAGCATAGCTGCCGACAACAAGCAATTTTCAAATCGCCTGCATTTGTGGAATCAACGATACATCGAAGAGTATAATGAAATCGTAAGGTTTCCGAACGTTTGAGAGTGGAATAGATTTCGCTACCCGTCCCGTACTGGCCTTTGCACCGACTACCAGCGGTAAAGTCTATCGGTGTTCCCCAAGCGCCTTGGTAAGGAACCAACTACAAAAGACGCGGTCCTATTACTGAACAGATTTTCAAACTATCCATTAGTCGTAAAGGTGAATGAAATGCCCCTCTACATGAAGATGAGAACATTTCCCTAGAACAATAAATTGCTGTAGTATGGAAAGTGTGGCCGTCTACCAAAAACCCTGTCGCCGTCCTCATTAGAGGGGACCGCAAGGGGTTCATTTCCTGTAACAGACAAGCTGGGTGATACCCGGTCAACTTGAACGGTAGTTGGTGGTTACAGGGTTGCTCGTTCTTGCACTCTCTCGTGGCCGTGTCTTTTTATCTACTGTCAGGTGGTCTAGTGCATGTGTAAATGGTGGCACGAACACTTGGGCTGGTCATGCGGCGGTATGCTATGTAAATGATGGAACCAGGCAGAGAATTATTACAGTCAGTCAAAGAGGGTTACAGTTTCCAAAAAGTCCAGGTGGATGCATTTGAAATACCGCATCTGCTGTTTGATCGTAAAAAGTCAAATGCACACATCAACATTGTTGAGTTTTGAGGGGGAGTCTGTTGCTTTACTGTTATGATCATATAATATTAACTCTTTCAATATTTTGAGGGCACCCTGACTGGCCAACCGACTATTTAATAAAGTACCAACTGAATACCACTTGCAGTGGAGTCCGAGATATGATGGCCATGGCCACCGATGACCTCAGAGCGCAACTGATGTTTTGGTAGATGTGTGTAAGAACAGTAGCGTCTAAAGTGTGGCATCTCGTAGCAACACGTGGTACAGCCTATTCTTTTAGGGGATAGCGCAGCGAGGGAGACGGAAACCAAGGGCTGCAATCGGAAACCCGGGTCGCGGGAAGGGTCACAGGATGGGGCAACAGGCACTAGAAATCTTGTGTTGTAGGCTGTGCATCTTGCTGTGATGCCTGTGGACGGCAGCTGTAGCGACGACATGCATAGCGTCGGTATGGAGGGCGCCTTCAACAGGTGGAATTTTCGGGTTATTTTAACGTATGGAAGATGTGGTCGGACAGTGACGTAACAGAGGTGGCAACAGGAGATAGGGCGCCCCTGGAGGAGATTGAACGAGAAGAATGACGGTGGGGCTGTAGTCAGTACCATGGCGTGGTTCTCAACGTGAGAGCAGTGCGGACGGCGGCGCGGCGCGGAAGACGTGACAGGGAAAAGGTTGCGTAGATAGTGGTGACGGTGTATGCGACCAAATTACGACACGCGGCGGTCGGCAGCGTGAATATCAGAGACTTTAAGGTCTTGCTGGCAATGGTGACACTTCAACGACAGTAAGTCGGTGTAGGCCGCGGAACATGATGGTGCGGTTTTCTGGCGAGAACTTTGTCGCAGGAAAAAATGGTTGGATCGTGGTCGCAAAAATTGATATTACAAGGTTGTTTCAAATATTCTTATTCAGCCGGTAGAAACCACAGGTCATGATATTGGTTAGGAGATACTTTCCACATTCTATACTTTGAGTTGCTCCAAACTGATTAATCACGTTCACACATAACAATCTTGAGCTGTATGAAACTTGCTTTTGCTGGATCTTCGTCGAAAATTGTTTCTTTCATTTCTGCAAGTCATGTACGCATTTGTGCAAAGCGCAAAGTCGAGATAAGATAGCCACAACCTTATTTTAATCCAGTTCAATTTCTCCAGGAATTTACAGACCGCATGAAAATAAAGCAAGGCTTAACTTTTTTTATCCATTCAGTTAACGATTGCCCTCAAGGCATGGCTGATAAATGTGCACATGAGTAGGTACATTATCTTACACCGAGGCAGACCTGGGCCTCCATGCCTATCCCCACTGGGAAATCATAGGTGTACTGTGCCCCATCTCCGCGACTGAAAACAATTGCTAAACCGAGATGCCCGAAAGTGCACCACTGTTTCGGCCACCATCTTTTCCATTGCTTGCACGGAAGCAAAAGGATACGGTTTCACGATCGCCAGGTTATTCTTCTGGTCAGTGATTTGAAAAAGGCGGCTTGAAACCCAGTCGGGGAACCGCGAAAAGAGCTTCAACGCATCAGACCCGATATTAGCGCAAAGGGTCATACTTGTGGCGGCAACTTCTTCGACATCACTTTCCCTTTGCTTTTTATGGAGCCTAGTCACACTCCAATTTCTCTGTTGGAATATCCTTTTGAGTCGATTGTGGTTGTCTGGACCACTATATGATAGATCGATTATATCCAAGAGTAAACCACCCAAACCTCTCCCTTTTCAAATAGTAAACCTGCTAAGAATATGGGAGCTCCCACAGTGGGCTGCCCTCTGCTAGGTCATCATGTCCTGCGTCAACTCGAATTAAGATCTACTGTCTGTTGTGAGTTCAAATTCGGATATAGTTCAATTCAATGATTAGTTATTCCGTTTGAATTCTTTTGACCATCTTTCTAACGAATGGAGACCAAGCCCGCCTCTAATTTACTGTTACGATACGAGTGTAACTAACCAGATCCCTTCTAGGTCAAAGATTAAAACGGGAGCAACCAAGTTTTGTCTAACATAACATTGCAAGCTTCCGCATTCTGACATGTTTTTCGTCCTTAACGTAGAGTGTGTTCGCTCTTCCTCTTTCGTTTCTTCAACTTGTTACACTCATGAGAGAAGTTTTTTTTCTCCCTTTAAGTTTTTCAGCACTTGCAAGTTTATGGAAAACTTTTTGTTTACGTTTGGACTTTATGATGAATGCATCATCCAAAAAAGCTAAGATGAATCTTAAGTTCACTGATTAAGAGAGGAGCTGTATTGACAAGGAGTTGAGTCGTATCTCGAGTGGAGTAACTGTAGGTGGCAGTACCACCGCCAGATACAGTAAGCTAGTCTGTGAGTGGATTAGTGTTTGGATTAGTCTTGCAGCTATGGCATCACTTGGGATGTTGTCGTTCTTTCTGATATCTGTTATGCTAGCCTTTGATATCACTTTTAGTTGTCATGTATTTTGTGGTTCCGACTGTGGGTAGCACAGCTTTGCAGATCCCGGACCTCAGCCCTGGGTAGCATCTATGTCTGACCGGAAATACGGCCAGAATGCAGTGGTGTTATTCTGTAACCACCACTGCTGTTACCGTGTGTTAAATGGGTATATAATCTCTGTTCAAGAGTAAACTCCAACCGACTCGGAGGTAGAGTCATCAAATCACCCAAACTCCCAACTCTCCGAGGACGTAGCAAAAGTGATCACTTCAGCCAATAAACGTCTGGTCTCTTTCTCAACACGACTTTTTGCAGGACGGGCCAAAGTAATGGCAGCCCATAATTGCTCCTATTGCCCATCTATAGCTACGACAGCTCGGTCAGAAACATATTCACACATTTTTTGCGTGAGTGGGATAGATACCTGCTTTGCATTCAGGATTCTTGCTCAACTACGCTAGATAGCCGCGTTAAACCCATCTGTATGATTTCTGCCGTTGATGTCGATTTGCTTCAGTATATCATTGATCTAGAGGAGTTCGGAACCGAAATCGACTGCATTTCGAAGCTTACAGACGAGAAGCTCCTGGATTTCCTCGAATACAATCAGGGAGAGTCGTTATACACTCTCACTCTTGACCAGCTAGAGACAGCGGTGAAGTCATCTGTTCGTATGAATCTGTACGAACCGAACCCAAAGCTCCGTGTCATGAAATTGTTCGCGGACTACAAGACTCTTCTTCGAACAAAGAAGTGGGAGCACTTATCGAGAACAACCCGAAGGTGGCAATTGGACACTTGGTGGATATTTTGAAGCCCGAACCTTTGAAGACCAAAGTAGAGAATGATCTTGAACTTTCGAAGTTTTCCATTCAGAAGGAATAAAGAGGGTTCTACAAGTATGTTATCGAGCAGGCTGTTGCATGTGAGGACTTTTTTTCCGCTCGCCCTGGAAAGAACCGTGACAAGGGTAAAGGCCCGGAATCCAACAATCAACCGTCTGGTAATGCAAAGAGCATTGGATCCTTCCGCAAAGGGGGTTCAGCACGTGGAACAAAGTTGCAAGATGGAAAAGGGAATACTGGGAACGGAAAGGAGGACGAAGCACATGAGGCTAGTTCCAAGACCAATGATTCCATGATTCTCGTCGCTCCGATGGCAATCGTAAGGGTAGGTAGCCAGAATAGCGATCTGCCCCGATGCCTAAACACTGAAGAGTGTGATGGATATCACCTCATGAAAAATTGTCCAAAGACAGACAAAGCCAAGGCGAGAGAGCTGCTTCAAGCGCATTTCAAAGCTAAGCGAGGGACCAATGGAAACCTGAGCCAGCTCGCCATTCCTGGCTTGGACAATGGCCGTATTAAAACTACACTCGCTGACTGTGTTCGTGTCGTTGTGAATGGTGATTACGGTGCCGACCATGCTGCGTTGAGTGCCGAACATCTGGATAAATGCGCTGAACACGGAGTTTTTGTGCAGATACTTCCACTCAAAACACCTGTTAGAATGGAACTGGCCATGTCAGCGTCCTCTACTTCGGAAGCTCGCACTGTTGAATCAAAACGGAAAGCCCGTATTTCCATCACTTTGGAAACTCTGGCAGGACCGTTGCGCCTGAGCAATGTCGAGTACCTCGTGTTCGATGAGCACATGGATGAGGTTTTGCTATCGCGCCCTATCCTGCAGAGCCTCGGATTTGATCTCGATAGACATTTGTCGTCTGTTCGAGCAACATTCCGCGACACGGATTTTTCCCACATCGGTTTCTCCCCAGCAATCTACAACAACGAGCCAGATTGTGCACCTTTGAGGCCTGGTAGTCTATCTAGACTTTTACTGGGTAGCAGCAATGAGTCGGTGCAGCGGTTCTCAAGAACCGGATCCTGTTTTCTATCGAGACAACCCGGATTCTGCGTCAGATATCGAGGGGCCGGCAACTGGTGACCACATAGAATGATGTACAGAGTGACCTGTCACAGATGTTGCAAAGAGCTATTGATGAAGGTCTGCCCGCAGAACATCACGAGGAGCTTAGTTCCTCATATGCAAGTACTCAACATATTTTGTAACAAGATGGGCAGTGATCTACCAGCCACAGTGCCTGCAATGGTGATTCGTCTTAAGCAGAATTCGAAACCCAGTGCGGGCTAAAGCTCGCCGTTACTCCCCCCGCAGTTAGCCTTCATGAGGAAAAAGGTAGCTGAAATGGAAGCTTTTGGACTTGTCTATCGTAACCTGAACAGTGAGTGGGCCTCGGCTCCCCTCATCATTCCCAAATCAGGACCCGAACAGTTTCGCTTTACTGTCGATCTGAGGGCACTAAATGCCCAGACCGTCCCAGCAATTTGGCCCATGCCTAATTTGGAAACTGTCATGCACGAGCTTGCAGGGGACAAGTGCTTTGCTACACTGGACTTATGTCACGGTTATTGGCAACTTCTCTTATCAGAACCGTCTCAAGAATGTCAAAGCTTTATTTGCCCAGATGGGTGTACACTCCAACAAGCGTCCTCCATGGTCAATGCAATGCAGTCGCCTATCTTCAGAGCACGCTATCAACGGTTTGTGATAGTACACTGCTTAATTCACTGTTGCGCTGGCTTGATGATATACTTGTTCATGCAAGGGATGTTACACAACTCCTCTCGATCCTTCGCAAGTTCTTCAGCCTATGCTGTGAAATATCTTTAGTTACACTCAAAGAAATGCACCCTCTTCCTACCTCAAGTCAACTGGTGCGGGCGGCTCATTTCGGCTGAAGGGATTCGACTGGACCCAAAGAGACTTTCCGCCATCCTAGGTATCCAGGAACCCATCAATGGCGCTGAGCTCCAGCAGTTTGTGTGTGCAGCCAACTGGATGCGCTCCGCTGTTCCTGAGTTTACAACCAAAATAGCACCTTTGTCGGAAATTCTTGAGGAATTCTACGCAGCCGTGGGTAAGCGTACTAAGGCAGCTACATCCCGGATTATGCTATCATCCACTTCTTGGTCAGATGAACACAGAAAAGCCTTTCTCAATATGAAGCAAGCTCTACATGATGCCGCAACACTTTCTCATCCAGATCCAAATAAGCTACTCTGTCTGTTTACGGATGCCTCCGAGAAGCATTGGTCCGGCGTTTTGACTCAGATTCCGCCAGTAGACAAGGACCTTCCCTCGCAGACCAACAGCACGAGCCTCTATCATTTCTATCTGGTTCTTTCAGACGCAGCTCTCTTCGTTGGTCTACTGCTGACAAAGAGGCTTTTGCAATCGTTGAGTCCGTCACCAGACTGGACTACATTCTCCACACTCCGACTGGATTCTGGATGTTCACGGAACACAAGAACCTATCCTACATATCGATCCAGCTGCTACTCGTCCCAATCTGGCAAAGCATTCGCAAACCGAATTGAGCGTTGGGCCATGAGACTTGCGGCCTTCCGCTACACTATCGTTCATATCGCTGGTGATGACAATGTATGGGCGGACTTGCTTTCCCGCTGGGGGGCCTCCGAATTTCAAAGAAACGCACCGAGGCTGTCCGCTCTGTTTACAGCACCTATCGCGCCCGAACTAGATCCAGATTTCCGATGGCCAACCCATCACGATCTACTCGAGGCACAAAAGGCAGCTATCGCCTCCAGTACTCCCGCATCAGCTGATGTCCCACCATCATCTGTCAATGATCATGGCCTTCATGTCAACGATCATGGTGCTGTGTGGATACCTACAGGAGCTACTAACTTGCAGCTACGCATATGCATTATAGACACTGCGGTCGTGGTGGACATCGCGGAGCGGATGCTCTTTTAAGAACATCCGGACAACTTCTTTTGGCAATCCATGAAGACAGACATTTCTTTTTTCTGCAACACATGTTTGCATTGCCTGTCTACTGTTGGTGGCCAGCGCGTTCCTCGTCCCATGGGCCATGCTTTGCACTCGGACAAACCTAATGAACTTATTCATTTCGACTTTCTTACATGGGACCGAGTGAGGAGGGCCCTGCGTACACATTAATCATCAAAGATGATCATTCTTCATTCATTATGTTACTACCTACCCTCGCTGCTGATGCTGCCTCAGCTGCCTCCTGTTTGATCAAGTGGTTTTCTTTGTTCGGCGTCAGTCAGAATTGGGTCTCAGATCAGGGCCCTCACTTTAAGAATCAATTGATAGCTATAGTCAACCGTGAATTACACGCACACCATCACTTTACAACTCCTAATTGCCCCCAAGGTAATGGTACAGTCGAGTCCGTGTGTCGTGAAGTACTCCGGGCTGCCGTGCCTTGCTTTCTGAGTTTCGGTTGAAAAGTACCGAATGGACTGTGGTCTTGGCTATCATTCAAAGTATCCTCAACAGCACCAAGCGGCCTACTTGCGTGATCTTGCTCCGCTCACCGTTTTTACTGAGATAACGCCGGACAGCCCACTGCGTAGCCTACTCCCTCCTGCTGTTCCCAAGGCCCGCACTTTGGACTTATTCAGGCTCAAAAACTTATCCGTGTGCAAGCCTCCTCGAGTCTCTGGATAATTACATCGTGATGTGTCCGCAACCCGCACTAGAAAGCGGGAGTCCGAAGTCAAGCGTCACAATGAGCTTACGAAGGTTCAGGAGGTTAACTTAATGTAGGGACTTCGTTCTTGTCGCGGATCTACAGGCTAAGAGGGGTAACAAACTTCATGTCAAATGGAAAGGTCCTCGCCGGATCGTTCGGGCTGAGTCTGCATTCGTGTACGATGTTGAAGATTTGATCACCATCGTACCTCCTTGGTTCATGCAACGCGAATCAAGTATTTCGCAGACTCCTCTCTCAATGTCACAGAGACATTATTGGATACCATTTCCCACAATAATCCACAAACGAGACCGTGACAAAGCTATTGGGACTTCGCTTCAACCAGCAATCAAATTCATTCGAAGTTCTGTGTAAGTGGCGGATTCCAGGGAGGGCCCTACTTGGGAGCCTTTCCACATCATGAAAGAAGACATCCCGGATATGCTGGAACAGTTCCTTCAAGATCATGATAATCAGGAACTTGCCGCCGCCGCTCGAGCATCTGAGCCGTCGCCATTCGGAGAGGGGACTGTAGGTGGCAGTACCACCGCCAGATACAGTTAGCTAGTCTGTGAGTGGATTAGTGTTTGGATTAGTCTTGCAGCTATGGCATCACTTGGGATGTTGTCGTTCTTTCTGATATCTGTTATGCTAGCCTTTGATACCACTTTTAGTTGTCATGTATTTTGTGGTTCCGACTGTGGGTAGCACAGCTTTGCAGATCCAGGACCTCAGCCCTGGGTAGCACAGCTTTGCAGATCCCGGACCACAGCCCTGGGTAGCACCAATGTCTGACCGGAAATACGGCCAGAATGCAGTGGTGTTATTCTATAACCACTACTGCTGTTACCGTGTGTTTAATGGGTATATAATCTCTGTTCAAGAGTAAACTCCAACCGACTTGGAGGTAGAGTCATAAAATTACCCAAACTCCCAGCTCTCCGAAGACGTAGCAAAAGTAACATTGATCGAATTTATGAATGTCTGGAATTAATGCTAGATTTGCCAAAAGAAGAGATTCTAGAATTTTTACAGAACGATTTAACGCCAAATATCATTTTAACTGGTGAGAATAGGGATTGCAGACAAGTTTCTTCCGCAGTTCGAATGATTCATGAGACGATTGGAATATCTGTTGACCGCACACCCGAGATCCCAATCCCAAACAAGATTATGAACCCACTCTTTGCTGAATGCACTATTCGACTCCAAACCTCTCTCAAAATACTTCAGAGAAATTGCTGAATACAAGATATTTTACTTGTCACCACCTTCGAGTGTCGCTGAAAGTACTAAACCTACACTGATTTTAGAACATATTCCGACTTCAAGCGGGAGCATTAATACTCGTAGTAAGGATCCTATAATTCGCATCGAAACAAATGACTATCAAAACAGTGCTCCTCCTTCAAGCTTGGCGAAAATCAGGCAGGCAGTTGCTAACAGGTTCAATGACAAGGACGCTAGATAACCGGATCCCCTGGTTTCGGCTACCATTTCCCATGGCACGTCGCGCATTTCAAGAACTTGTCTTCGAACAAGAGATCCAGGAGCACCAGCGTGTTCACCTTGTACGCAATTGTCTATCTGGAATAACGAATGAATATTTTTTCTTTTGCATCCGGACTCAGTTCCATTCCTTGGATGATGTGTTCGACCCGTTCGAAAAACGTTTTAACTCAAAGCAGCACCACTCGCAGGCACTAACCAATCGGAAAAGACTTAAATTTGCAGTAATCAAGTCAGAGAAATAGTGCACTGACATGGCAGCTTTGACAACTGCACATTTTGCAGTACAATCGGCAGTGCGGTCCATATTATCAGGGTGAGCAACAAGACGGCCATATGTCATCATTTTTGGCTGACATTGTAGATGGAGATAGATGGACCGAACAAGGCCTTACAGCACGCGTAACTTCTCATAGCACATTCAAAGGAATGAAATTTATGCTTTCTACGGCATGGTTGTCTCCGCTCTGACAATTCGCGAAAATAGAAATGCGCAAAGTACTGCCCAAAGTGTTTTACTATGGCGAGAGGTATGGAAACCCGATTAGGCACGGCGGCACAGTACGTCATCGAAGAATTTTGTCTATACTACCGGTAATATTCGTAGACCTCGTCGCCGACGCACTGCAGCAGAGCCAATTGCTCTGATGGCTAAGACAAATGCCTTACATGCGGAAAGACTGGACACTGGAAAATGAATGCAACGAAAAAACCTAGTCTATGACTGAAATCATTATATCTCGTATTCGAGAACGTGGGCGTAACGAAAAGACTGCTGCAGGGGTTCTACTTACCATAGCTGATGGAAACAATGCATATGAAGAATATTTACAACTTGTTGGTGATCAAGGTTCTCAAGCCCCTGCGGAGAATACCGATAGGGGTTAATCGTCGGGAGAAGAGATACTCGGAACCAATTACCCCACGGAGGAGGTGTTGCAAGCGACAAAAGTGCTTCTGTGGTATAGTTGAACGAACAAAAAGGAGTTGATAGAGAGATTGTGGAGAGGGATACAAGCAAATATAGAATGAGCAGGGTCTACCACTGATGCTCTGCGAACAGCGTAGGAATAATGTTTCTTGGGTCCGGAGTTGACTCTAAACTTCCTACTACTCGGGACTTGACTTGAAGTGGTCTGCCAGCTTGCTCGACATCTACAAGAGGAAGCAGTTTATCCAGTTTATGTAGACTTTTTGGCTAACCCTAAAGCCCCAAATGAAACATACTAAGAACCATAAAATGCATAAAATGGAATCGAGTGAACGAGAAAACTAACAGTAGATACTATCAGGATATATATCTAGATTCTTTTCTTAATTTCCTAGTCTTTTATATCAGAGCGAAACAGTTACCCCAAAATATCCATTACACCAGCCAGTCCACACAAGTATCCGCGAAAGGCCTAGAATTCTCCATTTCCTCCTGCGAAATATATAGACCACAGAGGATGCCCCATCCGGTTCCCAGTCGGGACCACCTGGTCCACATTTTCCGGACCCTTCCCCACTGATCCAGCACTTTCCATGTCTCCTTCTCCTGATCCTCCTCTTCACTCCTCTCTTCATCTTCGTCAGAAGAGTCAGAGATCACAATTACTCCCCCAGTCTCCCTTCGTTCTCTATGGGAGCCTCCCCCACCGTTGTACACTAGTGGCTCCGACGGGTCCACCCATTCCTCCTCTTCCTACTCTTCCTCTAACTCCTCTTCCTCCTACTCCTCCTTCTCTGCCTTTTCTGCCTGCTCGAAGCAGTAACGGTGGACCAACTCCCGAACGCGTTCCCGGTCTAACCTTCTACAGTAATCATTGTAGTTGGTTGGACCATTTTCCACCAGGGCCAGAGCGTTTTAGTGGACGAAGGCCTCGGGAAGATTTGGTGATGGTGAGGGAAGGGCAGAGGTTGGTCATGTTAAGGGCCAAAAAAAGGGGTGAGCCGATACGGTAGTTGATGGCGGGGGGAGTTGCCTCAACGACGTCGATTACGAACTTTAAATACTGCGACATCTTCAAAAAGTATGAAAACCTTGAGCGTGTACAAAAATGACATCTATTAATGGCACCGTGTCTTAAAATAAAAAATCAACCCATGGATTTGCCACACTCATCAAAAATAAAAATATCTTGCAAAATCAGAAACTGTTAAAATATCTTCCAAATTGCGATACTGTATTCAAATTTGGTCCTCTTCTAAATTTTTTTGTATGCAAATTTCGCGGACATTACTTTCCACTTAAAGCGTACAATTATGATAAATAGATCTTTAATTATTTCTCATAAACAAATTAATTCTCATTACACATCACCTATCTTCTCAGTAATTTTTTATAGCTGCAAGAACTCAATGGGATCATTGAAGCTTGAAAGAAAAATGGGCTTCAGAAATGCTTTGTAATTTTGAATGCTCCAATGGTTCCTTTGGTCCTATACTTACCTCCGATTCTTGAAAAGAACGTGTACGCTACAACTGCAGCCAAAAATATGAAGAGTATTTTCTAGCATAGATTTGACTACTAGCGTTTTAAGAATATTTATGAAAACTTTTAAAGTAAGTACTACTAGGTGAAGGTTCTTCGTTTTCAGTCGCACAAGTATTCGCCTGATACTTTCATTCATATTCTTTTTCAAATGGATAGAGTATCAGCATGTACTAATTTTACAAAGCTGACGGCTCGACCTCTAGAACGAAACTTACAGTTCTAAAAATGCCAATGCAGTTTTGATGCATTATTACGGCATATTTAGAAGGCCTTATATTATGCATTTAATTTTTTCTCCATTATCTAGCATTGTATCACACTCCCTTCGTATTACTTACCTTTACCATAGCGTACATGTAATTTAGCGAGTAGATCTGAAATTCAAATCAGGGCAGACTGTGCAGTGATGCAACTTTTTCAGTTGAACCTCTGATAAGAAAATGTATAAAATACCGGACCCGTATTCATTGCTAACTTCTAACAAAAAAGGAATACCCGAAAGCAATTACTTTATTAAAAATATTACTGGTTTCTATTTCACAGTAAATCCAAGGACAGTACTCAGAACATTCATTCAGATAAAACCCGATTGTCTTTCTCTCTCTGGTAATGTCTTCTTACTTTTCTCTTTTTCTTGTTTTCCCGTTATTCCAGACAGATAGGTCGGCGATTGGATTCATACTCAACCTGAGCAAGGCCCATGCCTACGATTTATCTTCTGCTTTTCCGCCCCTCCCTCTACCGTGCCGCTCTTGGATTCCGTCTGACTTTCAGATTCTCGGGTCTAACTTTTTCTTCGACACTTATGGTATCGACTCGTTCAATCTCATCCCGTAGTATATCTGTCTTATTCTCAGCGCACTTCAGGGAACCGAGGACGCCCAGTTGTCCGTCAATTTATACCGATTCTTTGGTAGCGCTTGTAAGGTCATGCAGTAATCCTCCGGACGCTTCCCTTATCCAATTTGCGGCATTCGCAGCTCGCGTCAACTAGAAGCAAGGGGACTCATTCAAGCAGCTGAAAGGACCCCGACCCCATCGTTCGTGGATCCAGATCTCTCTCATAATTTCTCAGGGTAGATCTGGGTTCCCCCAAACATCTCCTCTCATCAAAATTTGGAAAGAAGCCTTTCTTGCCGACTTAGTTCTAGTCCTGTCTAGCCTCTTTCCATCCTTCAGTGAACTCCACTTGGATGAAGTCCTCAAGTGTGCGTTATATATTCTGTCCTCCAGTTATCACTCCCACTATTCTTCATTGAAACCCACTGCACTATTTCAGCGCTATAAGCCTCCAGTCCCATGTAAAGAGCGCCTGTCTAACATCTGCTCCGAACTTCACGCTGTCGTGTGTGATCGCAAATTTTTCCGAGCCGAATTTACAAAGCGTGCTCTTCTTCTTTTGGTGCCTACAAACTTCCCCTGTTCTTTTTTCACTGCGTTCACCACTCGCTCCACGGAACTTATTTATAATCCCACGCTCAGAAGTTGCTGTTGCATTTCGTCTCGCCATCAAAAATTTTCGGTACAATCGCTATGCCTAGTCTGCTCTCGACGTTCCATGGACATCTCTATAGCTCTGGACCCAATATACATGCATACGTTGATTTGAAGTGGTATGACAGACAAACTCGGCTGAAAAACGCCCCCATAATGTACACCATCGCTATTGCAAATAAGTCGGTATCAGTGCGGTCTTTGAAGAACGGCTCCTGTACATTCCCTTACATCCCTCGCCTCTTCTTCCGCATGGACCTGTAGTTACCTGCTATCTACGGTACATTGGCCTACCCTGGCGTCCTCTGGCGCCTTTTGAACAGAAAATAGTCTCCTCAGGCTGCTCTTCCTCTGCCCACCTCGCTAAAATCTCGCGACACGGCGACTACTGGCAACGATATCTTACATATTCCCGTCGGAATCAATACTTCTGGTGCATAAGGGGAGAGTGGTTCTAAATATTTTTGTTTCACTGCTTCTCTCTCTGCCAATCACCAACATTTATCCAAAACGCTTGAGCAGCGTGATTTAGTCTCTCTTCTTAAATTCTCTCTTCATGGTATGCACTACTAAACCTTATCAGATCGCCCCGATTCGCTAACACTGATCTATTCCTTCCCACATCCCACAATCTGACTCTACCGTCTGCCGCCGAAAAGCTAGCCCACTTACTACCATTCGCTGAGCGAGCCGATAAAAAACGTTGGCCTGTCCATTTGATTCCAAAATTCACACTATAAACAACGCGACGCCAACTTCACAACCAATCGCCAAGTCTATCCCTCAAAACGGGCGAAACGAGACGCAATTATGTCCATTGATCAACGGCACCCACTTATAACTTGTTTCTTAGCGACCCATCTCAACAATGCACGCGTATAAGCGATCCATGTTCGCACCAATAAAAAAGACCATACAGTCCTCCGTTCAATGGAGAGCCCTCCCCGAAATCCATCCATCATCATACCTCTTTGCTTCCAGGCCGACCTGGATGCGAGCCGTCCCTAGTCCAATCAGCACTGCAATTACTACCGAACCCTCGAATTAATACACATGCTTAAGTTTCTACTTGACTCCAGCTCCGAAAGTTAATCATGAATTATTCTCTGCCGGTTTTTGAGCTTTAAATCCTGTAAATATCCAACACTACGACTAGATAGCACAATGAAAAATATTCGAAAAGCTGCCCCATGGTATTCCGAGGATCTACATTGAAATTCGCTCAATAGGCTTCTTTTCTCAACATGGAATATCTATGCTGAAAGTCGTTTATTGTGCGACTTCGATCCAATAAATAATATCCGGGGTTCTACTGAGCTGTAAATTGGAGAACCATTGCTGTGAGAGAAGTTATCAGCCTACGAGATTTTCAACGCAGCATAGAGACTAACAAACTGCATCGTCGTGGTCTTATTTACGCTTCTATTTTCCCATATTATACTCCAAAGAATATACGGCCTGCTAAACCAGTTTTCCACCGGCATATTAGGGCCGAATATTTCCCCCTTTCCACACCTTAAGGGCCTAAGAAACCATTTTCTATTTTCCGTTTCGGAAAAATTGACCACACAAGCTCCCCAGATCCCTGATAGTTCATTTTCAATAGAAATATCTACTTTTCACGACATTCTGTGGACATTCATCCAAAAAATGCTATATTTTCATCGCTCGACTTACATATTGATTGATTTTTTGTGAAATTTAATTTTTAACTAGAATATTTCCAAGTCCAAACCCCTTCCGGGGTGATGCTGCTGCATTTCATTATTTACCATTTTCTTGGAATAATAAATTCTACTTTGTATTCGTTAAGCTTACGTTTCCGACAGAAATATTTTTGTCCTTTTAAATATTTCCGGATGTTCTGTGACTTTGTTGGAAAGCGACATCAGTTACTTACCGCCCGCAAGAATTGTAACTAAATCGGACGCTTAACGAACCCTGAAACCCCAGAAATCCCTAATCAGCCAATATTAAACTTTTGTAACCAAACTACCAAATGTTATTAATAAACTCGGTGAAAATCTTCTCGAATGTAGGGTTACTTCAAGTTTAAGACGCAAGACTCTGTATCGCACTGTGCTCCACACTTTAGAGCTACAAGAGTCATAAAAACTAAACCCAATCCATTATAGACGCACTTGCGTCCGGGACAAACAGTTTTTCTCTCCGGACCTGTGTCTAAGGAGGCATTACGAAGGCGCTTGAACTGTTTAGCAACTAAAATGCACGTCTTATTAATTTATTTGCTACCAACAGACTCTTATACGCATCTAAAACAGGTAATGTGCTGTCAGTTTCCTCATCACCATCATTACCCGGAATAATGTTAGCTTACCCAGGTACTTCCTGGTCCCTGGTCACTACTTCTAAAGCTATCAACTGAAAAAGGCCTGTAATTACCGACTGGGGTACAATGAAAGGTATTTCGCTCGTCTGAAAGTGACGTATGTCAGCTCAGAATACTGAATTTCCAAGGTGATGCAGATAATTTGCTCTTGAAACTAGTAGCTGGATAGTAGCCAGTAAGAAAAGGATCTAAAATTTGAGATTAGTGTGCGAGAGGGGAGAAAAAGGGCGGAGCGGAACTATAGAGAGCCGCAAAAGGACACGTCCGTGCAGATTATCAAGTTGTACCAGAAAAGCAGGAAGGGGTGGAGAAACAGGGTGGAGCAGAAGCGCAGGGCGAAGCACAGGGACAAGAGCAAAGATGATCAGGAAAGCAGCTAAAATTAGATAGAGAGGCTGAAGCTAAGCTAAGGCTTCGGAGAGGAGGAAGAAAGTGTAAATTCTGCCGGCTGTTGGGTTATATCGACATGATTGTATTTTTCAATTGAAAATGGAGCGCAAAATTTTCAAACATTGTGAGCGATTGGAAAGTGACAGCTTTTTGATATTTTGATGTTTTAATTTCGTTAATAACAGGATAATAATGATCAAACACCTTTTATGAAAATATCGTAATTTTATATAAAAATTATGTGTTGCGGAAATACACTGTACTACATTATTTATATAATTAAACTATTATGATGCTTTATTTTCGAAGCATTTTTAGCGTTTTTTCTACTATCGATGGTTATTCAGGAAAACAGTTGTATAATAAAACTTAAATCCGAGGAAGGTCGTATATTTTTTTAATTTTACTAACCAGAACTTTTTTTTGTGTAAATGGGGGGTTAATTTACTGTGGTAGATATGTGGGTTGGTATCAAGTAAATTTGTACGGAGCGTAGATTCGTATCATTGTCAAGCCAATTGCGAAACCGTACGATGCGTCGAAGCTGTGGATGGCACTTCAATCTACCAGAAGGTGGAAGGGAGGCCAGCCAGCAAACAAGCGGCATTGAATGTTACTGTCAAAGCGGAGTGCCGCTGTAAAAGAATGCCTCTAACCTTCGAAACCGTTCCATTGCGCGGGTGCAACGGTTCTCGCGAGTTCCTTGACGACGGAGAACGCCGCCGGATGCCAACCTCCAAGCGTTAAGATGGGGACAGGAACCAGCCTGTTTCTCCCAGGCAGCTCAGCAAGGAACCCTTGGTATTTCCGCTGCTTCTCTGCGTGAGCTGCGTTGAGGCTTGTAGTGGTTGAAAGCCCTGGCTCTTGCGTGGGAGGAGCGAGCGGGTTGACAAAGGTTATGTCGAAGTCATCCGTGCCACCGGCGGTCCCATCGCTCTGATATCCGGCCTCGTCCTGTTTTTGGTATTGTAGACGAGGTTCGATGAATGGACATCGGGCGGCTCTTGCAAGGTCGTTCCCCAGTAAAGTGAGCTGGTTGTTATGGCGAGTATTCCGCTCGCAGCCAAAGCGACAATTGCAAGTGGTCCCCGTAGATATCCAGCATTTCATGGCATCCTGCTTTCGTGCAAGGGGTACCTGGGGCGAATAAGGGGGTTTGGCAAACAAAACCAGAACATTACCATTGTTTATAGCTATTTGATAGTTTGAGGAAATCTTAATACCATAAACTGTGCTTTTCCTTCCGTTCGCTCAAAAATACAGAGAGAATTGATAAAAATGTATAGGTACATCTTTATCATCTGTTTCTTGCACATTTCTATGTAGAATGAGTGAACTTTTCCTTTAAAAAAAACTATTCTAGCTCACAAAAAAGTTTGGAATAGTCAAAGATCTTAAGAAATTGATATTTCCTATACTATTAAGACTATTAAGCATCATTCTTACGTCTATAATGGTTTTAATGAAAATACACAGTCCATGATTCCCTTTTAATATTTCAAATTGGTAAGAATTTTTCTGAGTTGAGAAGAAATTGAGGCCTTTCTTTACTTCCAAAGTGAAAGAATTCAAAAGAAAAATAATAGAAATACCTTTAACATATGAACTCATTTCAAATAACTATAGGTGAAGCCATTAATACATGGCTCTATACACCATGATAAACACGTTAAGTAAGAAAAAACGACAAAAAGTCTATTCATAGCACAAAAAGTACAATTATTTGTGACCTACGCTCTGTACTGCAAAAGTAAGGTGTTAAAACATGAGTTCAGCACTAAATTTAATTACCTGACGATATAATGTAGCTGGTAATTGCCTTCTTTTACATAATTATCTGAAGCATCATTAATGTTTTGTATTTAACCAGATGTATACACTCTATGATTCCAAGGGATGAATCAAGAAAGGGAAAATGACATTTGTGGAGCCTGAATTACGGAGAAAAAGAGCGTACCGTACGCTTTGCTGTAACACAGTCCCTAAAGAGTTGAAAAAAGTGAGAAAACCCTGAAAATACATCAACTAGTCTCAAAAATATACATTTTTTCTGCAGTAAATCAGCAAAAAAATTCCTTTTTTCTGCAGTAAATCAACAAAAATATAGAACGGAACCCTGTTTAGATTAATAATGTATCGTATTTCAAAGTTTTCGAGAGGAAATTTTCTGGTAGAACACACTTGGATTAAAATATATGCTCCAAAACCTTTTTTGATATAAAGGCGAATAATAAACTATTTTCGTTTCAAATTTTAAATTTTATAAGAAAAGATATAGTCCACTTTCTTGACTAGAACTGATGGAATAGGTACAAATTGATTCAATTAATCGATACTAAGTAGGGATCACATCATATCTTGATTTTAGATTTTTCGTACAGACCACTGTAAGAGAGAATTTTGGAGCAAAAATTTATAGAAAAAGACTTACAAAAGTTATGAGTACACATCATGAATACCGACAAAAGGATCAATCTAAAGTTCGCGATAGTTTTTGTAGTTCCCAACTAGAAATATAATCTCTAATTTTTGGTTTGATCTAAGCTAAATGAGAATAATTAATTTTTATAGAATGTATGTTTTTAGAGAATCTATTTCATATGTTATTTTCCAAATCCTTACACTGAAAGTATCAAAAAGTTATAAAATATCTTAAAATATTGGCGCCAGTTATTTTCAAGGCCTCCACTTGGTAAGAAGTTAGGTGAATAAGTCATTAATTCACTGTCCAAAACGTTTACCAATAAACACACAAGATGAAAATGAATATATGATTTAGTGAATTTAGTAGAAAGAAAAAAGTCTTTTCTGCGGGGAAAATGTTTAAGAGTCTCATATGTCTTGCTTGTTTATTTCTTTATGCTTACCAAATGTATGATACGAAGCCTATTAGTAGCTCACTAATATATTTCTGAGAAACCTCGATTTTAATATCGACGTCGCATAATTCGTTAAACTCTTTTGGCCTCTTTTCATTCCTCGTGAATAAAATTGTAAATCCCAACAATCAGAACGACAGGAGTGAATCTGTAATCATTTTTTAATGATAACAGCGTTAAGTTCGAATCCATATTCATGCATTCATATTTCTGTTCAGACAAAAGATAGGTAAATAGGAGTAGGAATCTCGCACCATGCATGATAATGAGTGAAAATCATTAGATACGAGGATAAAATAATTTCGAAGAAAATTTTCGTGAAATGATTTTCTTTATAAACTAGAGAAAATTGATTTTCCGTAAAGCTCGAAATTTTATTTTAAGAAGTTAGCCAATTAAGTTATATCGGATGTTATCTTCAAATCAATTAATTACGAAACGGTAGATTTCACAAAGATCGAAATAGACAAGTTTTGACAGAAGTTTGTGCCGTTTTTTATTCTAATACTCAGCTCGATAAGTTAGTTTTTTGATTTGGTAATTTTTCTCTAAAATTTATGAAATGTTTAGTTCCAAATTGCCTTTGGACGTCTTTTATTAGGTATAAAGCGTTCCTTCTTGCATTTGGCCATGTTTGGAGACACCTGAAATCACGTCTCACCAAGAGGTCTTTTTAAGCGGCAGGGGTGCTTTTCATAGTGATTTCTAACTTAGATTGATAGTGCGCTGCGCTAAGTTTCGACCAATGCAAGTAAAATTTAGTCAAATGTAGAGATTGTGGCTCCCCTCAAGAATCCGAGCAAGGTACCAGAAAGGTGACTTCCTGCAACTTTAGGTTGAATCTCATTAAAAATATTTAGAGAGTTTTGAAATATTCTTAACGTAATTCTGGCTTCTATCATATCTTTTGTTAATAAGGCTTTTATCTTTTTGCATTGAAGATGTAGAGTTATCTTGTGTAATCAAAGTCGATAAAATAAATGATAATTACTTCCAAATTTGAAAGAAAATGTATACTATCTGCTAGCTTTCCTCAAAATCTACAGTTAGACCACCAACGCTTTATTCACTCTCCCTATCCGAGCTAATGGTAGCCCAAAGGTGATGAAAAAAAGAAGAGAGCAAGCAAGCAAGGTAGAACAGCCAACAGTGTTCGGAGACGATGACCATAAACTCATTTCAAGAAAGCAAAGAAAGGGCATACAACGAGGAAAAGGGTGAGAGAGTGAGAGAGTTAGAGAGTTATATGTACCTTAAGCACTGAATACTTTTATAGACTTTACTCCAAATGAAGGCGAAGAAAGAACGCGACTTCTATAGACCACTATGCAAGTAAGCTTGTGAATTCAAACAATCGAATAGTTTTTCTAGAATCCACATAAACGTCTGTAATTGGCGATTTATAAAATTGTCTGAGCTGAACTGAAATGTCATGGACGTTCTAAAAGAGATCGCCTCAAACATATTGCAATTTACAGCGCATTCAAGGAACGACTAAGATAATTTTTGAAACGGAAACGAAGTCAATGGTTGTAAAACGGTATAATACCTGTAAGAAGCTGTAATGATTGTGAGACACTACGTGAACTTCTAGCACTGGAATGAGCAGTTAAAATAGAATAACAGTGAGATGAGTTTTTTCTCATTGTTACACGTGCATTAACCTGTTATGATATTACAAAGATTATGCACCTTAGAATGTAGAGGTAGTTCTAAACTATGGTTATACTCGAATGATTTATATATGAACTTTTGTGGAAACGGATAGGAGTGCTTTTTCGCGCTACGGTACTTCATAGTTTGTACGGGTTCGTGCAAAAGTGCAAGCATGAATTATTTCGGTATTTTTTTGAGTATTGCTCACTACATCTTCTTCCTGTATGCAGAAGAGATTGCAGTAATTATAGACCATTCATGTTTCACAGTAAGGATTATTGCTAGGTTTATTGCAGTAACCGTTACCATCTAAAAATGAAATTAAGTTTAGTAATGAAAGAGTGACTTACTGCTTTACGGAAAACAGTACATAAGATGTTGTAGACAAATTTTTTAAACATAAACTTTCTACGATATCGCCCTCACTCATCAACATTAGTATCATTTAAATCTTGATGTTGAATCTATTCCTCTTTTCTCAGTTTCGATTTATATCAGATCATGGACCCAAATAAGTTTTCTAATTCTCTTTTCCCCATTGGCTCTTCTTTTTGTCTCAGTTGTATGCTGTTGCTGGTATTTTTGTCATCCTTGGTTTTGTCTTTGCTGATCTTTTAACGTGAAGCTCTTTATTTTTTTGATTTCATCAAATGAAAGCTACAAATATAGGAGGAGCTTTGCAGGAGATAAGGCTGTGGCCGCGGCTGCCCACGCTTCACTCCATCGCCTATTAATTTTTCACTAATATATTCAATCAACTTCTTCTAAAAAATGGCTTATCTATGAATTAATCAGAACAATATAGCTCTATGGACTCGGAAGTCCCTGGAATATTAGATTAATTAAGTTGATTATTCAACTGCTTCAAAAAGATGAGGTCCACTGTATATATTGATTCACTAGACGAGGCCATTAGGCCACTTACTTGTCTAGAAGCCACAATACTGATGCAACCAAAGGATGCAGATGAAGTAAGAGGAAAACAAACGCTCATACGGATTATAAATTCAGGGCAAAACAAACATACCTGCATATAAGATATGTTTTCAGTCATCATCATCCGAGAATATATCTATGGAGTGCATTAGTGGGATATATCAAGTGGCTAAAACCATATAGTGCAGAAATGATATAAATATATGTCGGATGCAACCATAGTGTGCAACAGTAGGATTAATACAGCGGATGCAACCATAAAATACACCAGTTGAATGCCGCAGACAAATAATGCTGACTACATTTTTTATGTCAAGAGAATTGAGCGATCTAATCATAGGAATGACCCGTAAAGCAAAATCTCAGAGCTAGAGTTACAATACTAAACAAAGTATAGTTACACAGCTTAAACTAATGTAACATATGGACACCCCAGCAGCAACGTATTTTAAGCTTTGCTATAGAACTTGTTCCCTCGCATTCAATAGTTTCCCCTTGTACACGTGTTCAGGTCTAATACCGCATCTTCTCTGTGCGCTATAACTTTCACGTATATCCGTGTTCCCTTAAATGCTCGCAGTTGGCCATTTTATGTCTAGAGTCTCTACTAGTGTAATTGAACAAACAATTGAATAGTAGCACATACCCGATCCAATCAGTTTTACTCAAAGAACTCAGGTTACCCTAGAAGAATACAGGTCGAATTTTAATTTTTAAAATTCGTGCAAATATGTATAAATCACACACATATCCAAATTGACCTTTTTTCCCTGGAAAATTTATTTTTCGGTATAATTTCACGTAGGCCGCTCAAACATACCTGGTGGCCAATTGAACCTATATGAAGCTTATTGAAGTCCTTGCAAGATATATAGTCGGTGTGGTAGGCGTAGAATGGTCCACAGAACTGACAACACACTCGATAAGGCAGCGAATGAGGCCTTTTTACGAATTTCATTTCCCAAAAGAAGAAAAATAGGTGCGACCATATTGTCCATAACTTATTCGTATATTCTCAAAAACTACATAGAAAATTCGTAGCCAACTACCAGCAGCTTTCTGCAGAAGATAATGCAAAATATAATACATCTGGCGAAGAACTTTTCACTCTTCTATTCCAAAACGGTGACGATACTGTAGAGACACTGTCAATGTCGTATCTTATACCTTTATCCACATCGTAATTTCAGTAGAAACATAGTGATTACTGTAAGCTGTACATTGTGGTGTAATATCTCTTCAATGCTTACCGTAGTTCTCTGTAAGCACATTCGAGACAGTCGACTCTTCCACTTCCAGTGCATTGCACCCTTTAATGAGTATACCGACATTTACTATTATACTATTATACATATATATATCTTCAACACTGTCTGCTATCACTGGTTCAAAGAAAATAGCCCAATTCAGAAAAAATTAGATCCCAGCTTGAAAAAACCAAGATCTTTAGTAAACAGATCTGCCAGCAGTATTTTTCGTGGATAAATATTTGGAATGTATTGCAGTGAGAGCCACATACAGACGACATAAGTAGTATTGATCGTCAATACTCTTGTGCGAAGGCTCATACTGCCATCAATAACCTGAAATATCGATCTTTATCTATCGGCTTGAATCAATAAATGCTATTTACATATGGTGATCCTAATTTCGATATTAACCATAAAACACCAAAGTCATATTGCCTCTTTAACTGTGGGGGTTAAGCGCAGAGGAGCAGATCTAAGTAGAACTGTGGTTGAAAATTTGTTTGAGCGTGGCTGAAGTAAGCCGGTCGCTGTTTGAGGGTGGCTGAGGTAAGCCGGTCGCTCCAAACCAGGGTTTGCATAGAACTGAAAGTAGCTACATACTAAAGGAAAATGCAGTCTGGCAGTATCGCATTTAATGGTTTTCCCATAAAACAGCCCTGACAGTATTGTACATAGTGCTTTCAGAAATGCATTCGGCCGAGAGACATACTCTGACAAGATGTAAGAAGCACATTGGTCCGGGTGGCATGAGATAGCAAAGCAAATTTTGATTGGTAAAGCAATGATATAATATCTCAGTGTGCCACTCGCCCGTAACTATTCTAAGTGTACCAATGCGTTCAAACGCTGTGTTCAGAACTGTAAGGAAAATTGTAATGATAGCAAACTGCCTGGTAGCCCTATTTGTAATGTTATCCGTGGATTGAGTCTACAGTACATTAGATACATTTAATTTGTGTAAAGCTGAAAGCCTGTGAAGTGAAATACAACATTAACCCCTTTGCACATATTTGCATACTTTGAATCGGTAGAAGACCAGGTTGAAATTCTTTGCATACGTAGGAACCAGGGTATTGCAGCGTCGATCACCAAAGGACAAATTTACTGGTTGATTGTCAGGTGCAAAAATTCTAGAAGTAATCAGAATGCACATGTATGACAATCTCCAGCAAGATTTTTCTCTGGAAAAGAACGCATGTTTGACTGTAGAGATCATATAGAGCACCAATCACATGACATACTGCAAATGAAACATAGTGGAGTTCTTGGGGAACGTTTCCACGCGGCTTGTGGAAAATAGAATATCTGTGTGCGTACCGGCCACCGGATCGGATATATCTTCCAAGAGTAAAATACCCAAACCTCTTCCCTCTTTTCAGGTTAACACAAGATAAATCACTGAACAAATGACCTAACGATGGTGAAACCCAGACATTGTTTCGTAGTCAGTGTACAAATTGATGCCAATTTCCATTGCTTCATGGGATACTTTCGCTGTTCCTACTTTCAACTGGCAAAACCGCAAAAAGTATACTTTTCGTACAATAACTAAAGCCTTCCTAGAGATCGTCTTCGTCAAATCTCAAACCCAAGGTAGTCACGAGACTCGTTCAAATATTTCCTGCAAATCGCAGTATTGAGGGTAGTTTTGATAGCTTCAAGACATTATGATTTAATGCGGGAAATTTACAACTCTCTCAAATACGAAACTAGGATGAGAATCAAATCATCAGAACAGCTTCTGAAAAAAAATTCATCACATGGATTATTCTTGAGATCTAGATGCTGAGTAAAGAATTTATACATCATTTTTTCCAACAGCGACTAGCCTACTTCAGTCTATCGATCTCCTTTCGCAGGTCGGAAAGTACCATTTATCTCAATTAAACCCGAGATCTTTCCTGCTGCTCAGTGTACGTATACTCCCCTAGATCTTGGTTTCCGAAATTAATAAATGCATCAATCTGGCTAAAGAACAGGTTTAATGGTATAGCTAACGCCCAAACAATTTCTAATTGAGGATAATTTCACAACCAGAGCATAGATATTGTTGTATTTAACTCCATCAACAGTCCAGAAACCACGGAGCACAAGCTTACCCTTATGTCATTTTGACTGTATTCCATATGTCTTAGGGTCATCTTTTCTCACGTGTAATCATTTGCCTCAAAGTAGATTCGGATATCCAGAAAGAGACACAAGCACCCATCTTTGCCTTTGTAGGGGGTCCTTTTACGACTTATCCAATTATCTTTGTACAGCTGTGCATATATTGCGCAAAATGCAGGCGATTAGGCACTCGGAGACGCTAGCTACCATTTTCTTGGCCTTCAGCGATTCCTATTGAATTGATGTGCATTGTTCGACGATTCAGTTTCCGGTAGCGAACAAGAAACTTCATTATTTACATCAGCGACAGTTTCGGAACTTATGGTAATGCTACCGACTTCCTATGATAAAAAATTCACAGGTAATTTCTTAAAGTTTTCGTCAGCGGTGTCCAACTGGACAAGAAGAGCTGCTTTTTTTATTTTGGTTGCCACATAAAATGTAAAACCGCAAGATATCACAGCTTTTCGGGTAGTGACACCCCATAACTTGTACGTTTATGAAACGTTTGCGCCCTTTCCTGGAAAATGGTGGCCAACGAGGTCCACATGCTACATGCGGACTTCGCAAAACGGATCTGTTCAAGGTGGTTTTCGTTCAACGTGAGCCCAGTAATGGCACTGGACTTTGTATTTCGTTTTTGCAATTATTGGTCACAGTAATCTTCTTCGGTAGTTACCAAATCAGTTAAAATATTGGACAATTCTTGAGTTTTAAGAATAGGTTAAAACTTTTTACTAGGATATTTTCAAATTTTATCAGACGTGAGCTCTCCATCTCAACTTTTCACATGAGTGAATTTGCAACCAGAACCGAGGGCGAAGCAATAATCAAAATATTAAGGTAAAATACCGCAAAAATCCTAGTAAAGGTATGAATAAAGAGATGTTGCAACCCAAGGTTGAAAACCTGTGAGCTCAAAGGTCTCAACGAAGAAGTATTTGTACAGAGCTTGTCAAGCTTAAAGGAATGAAATTACAGTAAATCGGACTTTCGGGCCCCTGATCAGAATGTACAGGGTGATGCGGTTTCTGGGGTTGCGTAACTTTCTCTTTCATGAATTGAGGTTCATAACAGTGCATAAACATTTTTGGGTAGGATTACTACGAGTCCAGCTCCCGATTCATCGTCAAACTCTCCACCAGAGACACGATTTCAGCTGCCTCTCAACATGAACGGGAGCCACAGCAAGGGGAAAATGATCCCCATCCTCCTTCTTAAGGAAGATGCTAAATCCATCCACAGTTCATCTTTGAAGCGAAACCAGTCACTTACAGCGACCTGCTCGACCATTGAAATGATTTCGGTCACTGCAAATAACTGGGATAGGTAGATTCAAAAAGTAAATAGTTCCAACTTGAATAAATAAATAAATGCCACAAATGGACTTAGAATGATAAATGAATAGAAAACCAAATTTAATGATAGGTGATCGAGGGGAATATTTCGATGGCACGAGAATGTACAAAAAAATTTCCAACAACTTAGACTACTTACACTCTACACCAAAGTGAACCTGCTACAAAAATCAGGTGAGCCGTTCAATAATTTTGGTAGACATAATTCAGGCTCAGCAATATTTCTTGCTGTATTTTCCAGGTAAGCAATCATTCAGATAATAATTTGTTGGTATCATAAATGCAGAAATTATAGCCTTGTAATATAGAAACCCAACTGTAGGACTTAAAAATTCTTTCACTCTGCATTCAGAATAAAATAGTGCCAGTGTAAAATAGATAAAATTATTCCTTGATGATTCACAATAAATATAAATTGTGGGCCTCAATAAAAAATATTGCTCCCCAATTCAGCATCACTGTAGGACATCGGGGTAGAGATTAAAATATTTGGTCAATTTTCACATCGAGCCAGCCATGTAGGCACATGACTCATATTACACATTATCTTCGACATGTGTAGTATACACTAGGGAATAGCCGAACCGCACTTTCAAAAAATTAAAGAACCAAATCAATTTACATGGTATTTACGTCAAGAAAAGATCTTCCTTATAGTTATTCTCGTTCGTCGATTTCCCTTTCTTTCATTCTATGGTTTTTATTTTACTGCTTAAAGCTTTATGGATAGCTGAGAAGTATAGAAAAGCGCAACAAACCGCGCTCTCAAGTAGAAATAACGATGAAAGTCCAGAAAAAAACTCAATTACAGAGCCAAATAGTAGAGAAATTGGAGGTAAACTTCTGACGTAATAAGCATTTTTTGAAGATACTCACTTAGCGTATGTGGTACAACCTATCACTTCTATACCCACATGTAGATTTTTTACCTCTTGTCCTTGCTCATTTCTTCATGGCATCACTCTGTTACACCGGGCTTGGGTAGCACTTCTTCTCTCGCAAAAACTTCGTTCTAAGATAACTTGCTCTGGGAATCTCATTCTCACCGATTAATATCTATCAGACTATCCTGGAAGGACGGCTTCGGGGCGTCAACAGTGACAGTTTTCGGGGTAGATAACAGGAAAATGAGTGTCGGGGTCGTCAATATTCACAGCTCCATCAAGTAGTGAGATATATTTGACCGGGATATCGAGCGGTGCTTATAAAATGACAAAGATGGAGTGTGAGGATGGCTGTAGAACGGCTTCTTTATGGCGCCATTTAGTATGGCGTCCCGAAGAGTTGACCCTGGAGCAATGCGAGAAAATGAAGGAAAGGTCGAAAAGACACGTACAGGCGCGATTTAACTCGGGTAGTCAGGGGATCACATCTACGAAAAAGTGTTTCCCGGAAAAGAATTGTTTAAAAACAAAGACAGAACCCGATAAAGTCAGGAACGATGGACGTGTTGCACGATGAGAAATCCGCGAGCGCTGGTCCAATACACCCGCGATGGCGGCCGGCGAAACGGACCGATGAATAGGTTCTAGAAATGACAGATGAAGAGGAGGTTTCGATAAGCTACCTTGACTCAATGCTGGTAACTATGCCACTACGATGCCATCATGTTCATCAGTTTCACAAAATGGTTTTCTATCGCATAACATTTTTCGCGGTTGTCGTAGCACGTGGCTCACGTGGTTGACCCGCTAAGCTCTAAGCTATCAATACAGCCGAATCCCGGTGGGCAACCTTCTTATTATCGCCGTAAAGCAATCGTGCTAAGACGAAATTCGTAAACATATCTTCTTGATTCCTGCGCTGCACCACTCATACTGAAGTCATAAATATAAACCATGATTATATTCATACATGAATGTTCTTGAATCGACCTTCAAGACAAAAGTCCTTCAACAATTGACCCATCCACAACCACCATCTTACAGAGTAGGATATTGAGTTATATTCTGATATCACAGTTGACTGCGCCAGAACAGACTGATTCTTCAAACGTCGAGAGACTCAAGCACCTAATAGAAAAAATAAAAACTCACCTGTCGATTTGTGACGTAGTGAAAGTATCACGGAGGCGCAGACCCGTTTCTGTTTTCTCCTTTCCTTTTTTTCAAACTCCGTCTAGATTCAGCTGCTAGAAGTGTCAGACGACGATGTAAAGTACCCTATCATCCCCCCCTGTTTGCGACCCACTGCGTGTGCGGCAAAATCGTCGTCATTGAAACCAATAAGTTGGTAATTGGTTTTGCTTTACACTTATTGCATCAACTTTCGGGGCGCGCCTGTAACCCACTCACATCCTTCAATGGAGAAAAGGCGCGCCAGGTACAGAACAAATGAATCTTTTATCGCCAGCACCCGGAGAAGTAGACTCATTCCCATCCCAGCATCCACCCCTGGAAGGGGAACGTTTGGGTGTTTTACTCTTGGAAGATATATCCGATCTGGAAGTGGTGGTAGATCTTTACGAGTTGTATAGTATGGCACAGCGGCGTGTGGAAGGTCTTCAGATCTTAACTACGAATGCAGGCGGCGGGTGGAAACCTATTGCGCCTCCATCACTTGGAGAATAAACGCAAAAACATGGAACGAAGTCGCGAAGCTCCTGTTGAGGGGAGGACCCCAGATTGGAAGCAGCTAAGGAAGCAAGGCTGCGAAAAAAAACCTGGCCACCGTCGCCCAAGGAGCCATAGATATCAATCCCGACAGAGGAGAGGAGGATATCGTTTTAGTCACAATAAGAGCTGTAATGACGATATTTCTCGCGCTTTGCGAGTGTCGGGGCAGAGCCCTCGGTAACCGTACTTCGCGAGGTGTGGCGGCGAGCGGAGGGGTGGGCAGCAGTAACAACGACGGCGATCTCAGTACTGTGAAGCCTGTAGGCAGCGGGAACATAAATTTCCATTCGTAACGCGGGGCACTTCGAGTGCACATACGCATTGGGAACTTGGTAGAGGAGCGGATGCTCGATTAGGGCGACCTTCCTAACTTCCTTAGAGAAGCGGGAGAGAACTTTTGCGCAGGATGTGATGTCGACGAGTCATGCCGTCTTCGTATTTGCAGGTCAAAGTGTTTTGGTTGCCTGGACCTAAGACGGGTGCGACGTCGGCCGAGCGCTGGGAGCCGAGCGCACAGCGAGTAGATCCAGGGAATAGCGCGATGCCGAGGCGGAGGGCCAGAGCGACCTAGCACGCAGAGGAGGACATGTACAGTACGTACCGTGGTTTGGATAAGAAAGCGACGAAAAAACAGAAGACGATGAGGATGTGCGCACGGAGAGGAGGAGTGCCCGGTCGGTACTGTGAAAAGATCTTTACTCATTGCTTATCTTGAGTCTGCATCGACTGACCGACTGTTCAGTGAAGAACTAACTGGATGGGCCAAATCAGTCATGTGCAGTGGGCGCGCGCGATATGTTGTGTATAGGGACCGTCCGCAAACAAGAACAACATGTCAGAAATGTACATGTATAGCATACATAGAAAAATCGTTGGAACGCGGGAATGATGGGGTAGTTTACTTCGTCGTCTGACAATTCTAGCGGGGAAATATGAACAGAGTTCGAGAGAGAGAGGAGAAAACAGAAACGGGTCTGCGCTTCAGTGATCTTGTGACTACATCGATGGCCAAGGCAGGCGAGTATTCATGCCGCAGTAGACAGTACAGCTTGCGCTGCGTGTCTATGCATGATTCGCAAAAAAGGAATGATATCCTCTTTGCTTCGCGGTATTCTGCACTAAGCGAGGTTAGCGGGCTATACGTGTGCTTTAGTACGCATGCCGTGGCAAGGATAATATAGACGGACGGAAAATCTTACGAGATCTAAGGCACGAAAGTTTGCGGAGAGTATTCAGAGATCAACTAAGCAGGCAGGCAGTGGGTGGAAACATGTCGCGCGTGTATCACTCGGAGGCTAAACGCAAAGCGGGTAAATAGATAGTAAAGTTCATGCGGAGGAGATGAACACGACGGGATGCAGCGAAGGAAGCAAGGCGTCGGATAATCCTCTGGACCTCGGCGCCCAAGCACCATGGATTGATATTTATGGCGCTTTGGGCGTCCATACATATCTTTCAACCGTAAAAACTCACATAAATTTCGCCTAGATGTAAATCCCGATGGCAGCGAGGAGGATATCGCGTTGGTGATAGTAATTGCTGGATAACGACATTTCTCGCGCTCTGCCAGTGTCAGGCGGACGCCTTGGGTAACGGTTCTTGGTGAAATGTGGCAGCCAGGAGAGGAATGGGCCAGAGTTATGTCGGTGGCAATATCACTGGTGTGAAGACCATAGGCACCCGGAGTGTAGATGTCCATTCATAATGAACGGGACTCCCGATAAATAAAAGAATTGGGATCTTGGACTGCAAGCGTATGTTCGACGACTGAAGCGACGTCAACTTCCTTACAAAATGGGTGAGAATGTTGCGAAGAATGTCTTGGCATCACGATGCCGGGCAGTCATGACGTCTTCTTACTTGCAGGTCACGGCATGTTGTCCGCTTGGATCCAAGACGGACGCGACGTCGACAGAGCACAGGGAACACGCCGTGCAACGAGCGGATCCTGGAAATAGCGCTATACTGGCGCGAATGGCCGGTGCGACCTTCCATGCAGGTCAGGCCATGTAAGTACCGCGGTGGGGCGAGAAAGCGGAAGAGGGGGAAGATTTGCGCACGGAGAGGAGCCGTGATCGGTCGGGTGCTTTTGCGGACATCTAAAGCATGAGTTCAATTGTGATTGAAGACTGGAGTCTTTCACCGGGGACGGCGAAAAACAACGCTCGAAAAGAGCAGTAGCCTCTATCGACGATGACAGCTGCAGGTGGCTGGAATATGGAGCGAAATTCCAGACCGGGGACCTCTTCCGAGGGGGAAGGGAATTGCTTTACTGATTAGGGATGTAGGACGGCTATTTCCGAAGACTCTAGGGCAGGTCTTCCAAGTGGCGGTCGTGGGAAAGGGTCAGCTGGTTAACATAGAAAACAAAAGAAAAAAAGAAAAAAGAAATAAATATCTGCTTTTACTATTATAGTTGTTTTGGCCGTTTAACAACCAATTATTTGTAAAAGTACAAATATCCATCCGAACATTTTAACGACGGCCCAGGAATCCCATTTACAATGCCATCGTTACAGAGTACCCAGGATCCATCCTCCTTACACACCTCGGCAATGTAATGTCCATAAGTAAGGGAGCGGGAAATGTGCTTAACAATCCCGCAGAGTTGAAACTGGCGCTTGATTCCGAGGTGCTTTAAGTCTAATACCTGAGGAACTTCTACAGGTGTATTGATCTTTTCAAGGTTGTAAGTAAAACGCTTCAACTGCACCACGAGGATTTCCGGAAACTCGGATACGCTATTCTCAATCTCTGCTTCGACATTACCACATAAGTCACACCTTCTCTCAAGGCGTTCCTTTCTGAAATACTCTGAAAACAATTCCGTCACTTTGACGCCCGCTGCTCTATGCAATGCATCTAGTCCCAGACTGATCCCCATGTAACTCTCTTCCGGGAGGCATGAACGCTTTCCGCATCCAGAGCACGTAATTTGTCTATTTTGTTTTAGCAAGAATCCGTCATCCATTTTGCTTCAGTAGGTAATCCTTGGACTTCTTCAATCACTTCGTCATTCAATAGCATCAAAAGTTCATGAGCATCATGCTGTACAGGAATTCCAAATTGTGGATGTTTTTTAGTGATGGCCCTTCGAATAGCCGTCAAATCTAATTTACTTGCCGACATCTTCTGTTTAAACAGTGAAAGAAGCTCAAAAGCAATCGGTGTGTTTTCGCTGCTAATAACGCTACTCAAAGACTGAAGTTGTTCCAAGAGGGCTGCATGAGAGCATTATCTGTAGTATTGAGGCCATATAGCATGTGTTTCCTCGATTTGGAAATCCAGAAATGTTGTGTTGGCTTGTATTAGTCACATTAGAACTTGAGTGAAGAGAAAAATTATTATCATGACTTCCACTTCTGACATCTGACTGTATCACTTCCTTGATCTGAGGAAGTGATTTCAGAACTTGAGCTAGATAGGAATTACTCATGTTGGTCGCTTATCTAAATGTTAGAGTTGTTTCAACTTCTGGTTGGAATTCAATAATAGAAGGTAGAGCGACTTGTTGCGGTGATCACAGTAGTGTGCTTGTTAGAGCGATTTGTTGCAGTGATCACAGTAGTGTGCCTCTTTAAGTAGTCAAGATAAGTATAGATTTTTCGCTGCTATTTGCAAAGCGTTTCATCACATGCTATTAATAGAAAGGATAAACCGATTAAGGATCTCGGAAGGGTTTGCACCATTTTCAATTATGGAAAACGGCCACTTGCAAGGGACTTTTTCTTTGAAATTTCATCCCAGTTTTTTTATTTTAGGAACTTCTTCGGAAAATGGAGGAGAATATAGGGTACTTTAATGTGTGAAAGATATTGTCGGTTGTGGCCCGAAATATCCCTGAGGGTAACTAGCGGTACCTATTGAGGAAAACGGGGTTTCAGGAAATCCGCCCGATCAAGCCAGTTACAGAAATTTTATTCCTTCTAGAGTACATATGCCCAGAGGTCCATAGTTCAACAGAAATCTCAGGTTGATTCAAATCTGTAGTACTTCAATTAAACTTTTAGGGAATAGTCAGCTACGCCTTTTGGTCCATTGCACTTGAGGAAAACCTGCTGTTAGAGTGGTCATTTTTGAGGGAGCTTCATTCAGCATTTTTCCCTGTGTAAATGTTTTTCCCTTGATTGTTGACCGTCTGGAGGAACATTTCCATCTATGAATATGTTCCATCAGTCCGATCAAACAATCTTCGTTTCTTTTATGTCTATGTTCTATGTATAAAATTTTTGCATTCAAGTTGCTTCAGTTTACTCTATATCCGAACTGCATCTATTCCCCATCCGTAACTAGTCGGTTCGCAGGTGTCTGGTGGAAGATCCAAGAATAATTGTCGGATTTGATTTGGTCAAACATGCCACCAGGGGCACTGATCACGCTGCAGCAGCAGTCATGTCCAATGCGGTCTACTTGACGGTTGGCCTGAAGGTGGCCTTTGAATTGCCGTAGTTCTCCCCCATTACTGTGTCGGTATACCTTTTTGATTGACCGACTTTTTTGATGTTACCTTAGTGAATCCCCTCGGTCCCTCCAACAGAAGAGTGAGGGCCTTCAACCCTATGTCCTCTCTGAATGCGGCGCGAAATGCAAAGCAGAGAAGATATCAATCCTTTATCGCGACCTCCACCAGAGGTAGGCTCGTGCCTGTGTCAATCTCCACTCTTGGAGGTTGGCACCCGGATGCATGTGCAGTGCTAAATGACGAGGCAAGGAACGTGGCTGTGAGGGCACTGGGTGTACGGAAAGGTTTGGGGGGTTTTGATGTGAAAGCACGCTGCAGCAGCCGTTATGTTCAATGCGGCCTGCTTGACGGCTGGCCTGAAGGTAGCATTTTAGGGAGCGTATTTTCTTCCCCATTACTGTGTCGTTATACCCTTTTTGAGTCGATTGTGGTTGTCTGGAAAACCATGGGATATATCGGATATATCTTCCAAGAGTAAAACACCAAAAGGGGAAACGTTTGGGTGTTTTACTCTTGGAAGGTATATCCGATCACCAAAACGTTTTCCCCTTTTTGATTCGATTGCGGTTGTCTGGAAAACTTGAGGATAGATCGAGTATATCTTTGAAGAGTAAAACACCCAAACCTTTTCCCCTTCGATGTTCCCTCTATCAATTCCTTGGCCCTTTCCAGTTGAATAGTAACGATATTTGACCCTCCCACTGGCTTTAAGGCCGCCCAAACAGAACAGCTACGGAAGCGCAGAGGATTAACTGCCAAATCGCTTGGTAAAGAAAGGCTTCTTCTTTTCCAGGTTGGCACTGAGGGCCTTTTCCCATCTGTTGGAGGTGGCACGATGTGCCGCGAACCGAACAAAGAACCAATATACGGAGTAAGGGAAATCGTGTAACAAAGACATGCCACGTTACAGGTTGCTTTGCACTCAGCATGTCTGGTGACAGGGCTTTCTGGCTTCGTTTCAGTAGCTGGTTTATGGCACCTGCCTATTTCTATAGTTGATCCCTCGGCCTCTCTGTACCGCATCTTTCCTAGACCGGGGGAGGTTATTGTGAAGCACAGAGAAAGCACCGGTTTTTCTCTACATGGTCCATAATTCACCTTGCTGGAGAGGTAGTAGATGGGTAAGTAGCAGTGATGTATGACTGCTCCTCTTTATTGCACCGGAATTTTCGTTTAAGATAGTCCAGTCAGGTCAGGACCTCGGCCCACATCTCTGTCGTAGAAATAAAACTTGACTTCCCCCTTATTTTATCTGAAGATGTATGAAGACATTGGATTTGATCAACCCTGGGGGAAACACGAGGAGGTCAGTTATTGTAACAGGTGAGCTGGCGGATACCCAGCCAACTTTTATACTAGTGTGCGAATCCGTGAAATGTTCCGACAGGCTCTGATTATTTGTTGCACTTTGGGACACAAAAAATTCCGTCAGAGTAAACGAATCCCCTCTTTTCCTGATTTGGAACACAGGTTAACCTATCTTTCGATCATTAAAACACCCCAATTTTTCGCGCCCTCTACGAGCATATTGATACAGAGGCATGTTGCGGCTATTGTCACGTCTGAGACACCATAGTCCTGGCTGGGCTCCAGCCAGCCCTCTAACAAATAATTTTGCGTGCTGCACATTGGTTTTTACTCTCGACCAATCCGGGACTGCCTCATTTAGCACTAGAAACAGGTGAGTATGTCTTTCAAATATCATAACACCACAAATCTGGTCCGACTGGCAAGTAAACGAGTAAAGATTTTACACTAAAAACTTTCTAGTAGAGGGGAGGCCAGGCTTAACCCCTGCATTGAAAATATTGCAGGTAGAGGACCCCAAAACCTGATATTCAAATGCTACTGGCTAGCCTCCTTTTATCTGAAACTAACTGGAAACAAGATGGTAAATCTGCAAAATAATTGGGATAGGTAGATCCAAATAGTAATAATAAATAGTTCCAACTTGAATAAATAAATAAATGCCGCAATTGAACTTAGAATGAATAATGAATAGAAAACCAAATTTAATGATAGGTGATCGAGGGGAATATTTCGATGGCACGAGAATGTACAAAAAAAAATTCCAACAACTTAGACTACTTACACTCTACACTAGGGTGAACCTGCTACAAAAATCAGGTGAGCCGTTCAATAATTTTGGTAGCCATAATGTAGGCTCAGCAATAATTATTGCAGTATTTTCCAGGTAAGCAATCATCCAGATAGTAATTTGTTGGTAGCATAAATGCAGTAATTATAGCCTTATATATAAAAACCCAACTGTAGGAAAAAATTTTTTTCACACTGAATTCAAAATAAAATAGTGCCAGTGTAAAATAGATAAAATTATTCCTTGATTATTCACAATAAATATAAATTGTGGGCCTCAATAAAAAATATTTTTCTACAATTCAGCATCACTGCAGGATACCGGGATAGAGATTAAAATATTTGGTCAATTTTTGCACCACTTTCTCTTTGACATATTTAACTAAATTTATCATGTTGACTGAGATGAATCTCGAGATAAAATATTACTCATATCCATAGGTATAGATCCATCAAATAAAAGGAGCTTGAGTATGTCACATGCAGGACTGTATTTTTTTGTGAGCGGGTCGGAGGGATTAATTGAACCAGTTGAATACATGGTAACCGAGTCTATAATGTTAAAAATATCCAAGTTTTCCACAAAAAAGTGATCCACACAAACCAATTCGTTAAATCCGCGAGATATAGAGCTTAAAGATACTAAACGAGGATGGGATGGTTTTTTTGTAACATCGCAAAAATTTGCAGAGAAATTATGCTTGATGATATTTTTGCATTCATCGTCCCATATAAAATTTCTTTGTAACAATAGTTTTATATCATCATAATTTGAGTGACCACACATGTTTGTGAACCTTATTAATTATTTTCTTCTTTTCAGCCCAAGATATATTTTTTGATGTATTGATATTGTTGGAACAAATTGCTGATAGAAATGAGTTTTCAATAGGTTCGGATGATTGTATAAATATATTTCCGGGTACATAACAATGATGACCATGATCCACCAATGTTATAGAATCGATTGAATTATTTGCGGACTCGAACTCGATGCGATTGTCCGTCATATGAATAATATTTGATTTTCTTGTGATATTTCTTCCAATAACCCATTGAGATGATCCACTGATTATTAGATGCCTTATTTTAACCTGATTTCCATTGTCTGAAATAGCTGATAAAAATATTGAACCGATCATTTTTCTTTTTTCGCTTGAGTGGTCGCCATTTCCGTATTGCCAGAAGGGCGTGTCCTTGATACATTCAGGAAGTTCATCAAGAATTCCATTCCATTCGGTAAAATAAATTTCGAAAGTGCTCGTAATTCAACAATCCCATTCCACTATACGGTGCTCCATCATCAAGTAACGGACCTGGGTATAACGTATTTGACGGAGAATCAAGCACCGTTTTTACCATATGAAATGTTACAGAACCAGAATCATTTTTGTCTTTGATATTTTCTGCATTTCCCATTTAGATGATGAACCTTTATGATAATTTTTAGCACTCTTGCATTTATCTTTTTCATAGGCCCAATGGCCAATTTCTCCACATCGGTCACAAGTTGATTTTGCCTTGAGCAGCAAAGTCTTCAGAGATAATCTTTGCTTATTATTTTTCTTGAAATTTTTCTTTCTCCGTATGAAATATTTGATTGACTTGAAGAGATATTTTTTGAGCATTTCCATATATTTGATTTGTATTTTTTGGTTTATCACATGCACGAATAATAGATGATATTTCTGAATATTTGATTAATTCTAGGATTTTTCCTTTTTCCAAATCGGCTTCTTCATGCTTCGGAGAAGCAGCAGCCAAAATAGATACTCGCTGGTTTGAATCAATTTTGGAATTAGCCAGGAGCAAAAATGATACCAGTGCTTCAGGTAATTTCGAAGTACCAGTAGATGAATGAAATCGGGCAATTTGAGCATCAAACCGTGATTCAAAATTTTTGAAAGACTCATTAACCACGAGTAGTGTGCAATAGATCTAAGAATTTTTGAAATGTATCTGATATAGATGATAGAGGATCCACCTTATGAATAGCGTTAGCAATCGCTAATGCACCATTTTCAGACTGAATTTCTGTGTCTGGAATTTTCTTACAAATATCAAGAGCTCGTCCAAATAATTGTGATTGTAAGACAAGACCTTGTACTGCCTTAGGAACCTTATTAGAATTTGATGCTGGTAATAAATCATGACAGATTTAAATTTTTGAGTAGCTTGAGGTCCTTTACATCCGTCCAAGGAGCCGTGCGAAGATCCCATGAAAATTTCGGCCTTGAAGGAATTTCGGGGCGATCTGGGCCCATAACTGCAAAATAATTGGGATAGGTAGATCCAAATAATAATAAATAGTTCCAACTTGAATAAATAAATAAATGCCACAATTGGACTTAAAATTAACGATAGGTGATCGAGGGGAATATTTCGATGGCCGAGATGTAAAAATATTTCTAACAACCTAGACTACTTTACTCTACACCAGGGTGAACCTGCTACAAAAATCAGGTGAGCCGTTCAATAATTTTAGTAGCATAATTTAGGCTCAGCAATAATTATTGCAGTATTTTCCAGGTAAGCAATCATCCAGATAGTAATTTGTTGGTAGCATAAATGCAGTAATTATAGCCTTATAATATAAAAACCCAACTGTAGGACAAAAAATAATTTCAAACTGAAATCAGCATAAAATAGCGCCAGAGTAAACAGATAACTTATTCCTTGATGATTCACTCTAATTATAAATTGGGCCTCAATAAAAATATTGTTCTCCAATTCAGCATCACTGTAGGACATCGGGATAGAGATTAAAATACTTGGTCAATTTTCACAGCAGACCTGCTTTCCTGATCGCAGTGAGACAGCTATTCCCAGAGTTACAGCCTAGGGTCTCATATTGCTATGCAAACGAGCACGCATTCCTGTGGATAGGTGTCACACAATAAGAAGCGTCTGCGGGACCCAACAGATAGACAATCTTGGAGGCCTCCTCTTCGACCTGGTGGTGCGGCACCCAATTACCCTCAAAACACAAGAACACTTCAGTTCACCGGAAGGGGAGAGCAGAGATTTGGCAAAGTTGTTAGTTCAACTGTGGTACCACGACGACAGGTACATTATCGGGCGCCACGACCAACTCGTCAAAGCCATCGAAGTACTTCGCTCCGTGGATGCTGAAAGCCGAGGACTGCACTTGTCGCTGCCGAAGTGCACCGTCTGGTGGCCTACAGCCCCTCAGGGTAGCACAGAGTCTCTACCCAGACGGGATTAACAAGAGTACAGCGAGGGTACTTCCGTCCTGAACGCCCCGTCGGTACTAAGGAATACACCACACGGTCCTTTACGAACCATGTCTCATCCCTCAGACCATTCCTCGAGACCATTGCTGACCTTGAGAATAGGCAAGTGCATTCCAGCTACTCGTAACTGTTTTGGCGTTTGCAAAGTAGGCTATTTGTTGCGGGTAGTGCCCCCATCTTGCACTGGAGAAGGAGCGGAAGAGTTCGACAGGATGATGGAGGACTGTGTTCTAAAATTGGCAGGGGGAGTACTGATTCGGAAGTATTCCGAGAACTCCAGCTGCCGGTCACACCAAAGGACAAGAAAAAACCAATCTCTTGGGATCGGACTCACCTCCGCGAAGAACATCGCGGCTGCGGCGTTCTTGGCTTCTAGCTCATCATCTAGCAAGCTTTGCAAGACCTTGCTCCCAACGCCTATTAAGGAGCTAGGAACATACGAGCAGCTGCAGATGCCCATCGGAGGTGGTCGACCTTTGCCTGCCGTCTAGGATATCCCGTTCAGTGTAATTTGCTCGCAAAAAACACCATCGCAAAAGATGCTGACGGACGCAATCCATGAAGCAGTGCAAGAACGAATTCCTCTTGGGGATTCGAGGAGGCAGGCGTTTCGCGCGTCTATGGCCCCCGGAGCCAAGGAATGGGTGTATTGTCCCCCATGCCCCGGACTACAGACAAGCATTGACCCTCGAGAATTCTCGGTGTGGCTTCAATACTACTGTCAAGTCCCACTTTTTCACCCTGGCACGCCATGCCCGAGAAGGAATTGCCCGGACACACTCGATGTATACATCGATCATCTGATGCACTGCTTGCATGGAGCCCAAGGATCAACCGACACGATCGCCAAAACCCTTCTCGCGAAAGACCTGGCAAAGCTGCTCGTCATCCTGTTGTAAGCCACGCCATGGTCTCCACCGCACGAGACCAGACATCCAGGCAATGGGAAGCAGAGGGACCGACTTTTTGATGTTACCTTCGTGAATCCCCTCGCTCCCTCCAACAGAAGAGTGAGGGCCTTCAACCCAATGTCCTCTCTGAATGCGGCGCGAAATGCAAAGCAGAGAAGATATCAATCCTTTATCGCGACCTCCACCAGAGGTAGGCTCGTGCCTGTGCCAATCTCCACTCTTGGAGGTTGGCACCCGGATGCATGTGCAGTGCTAAATGACGTGGCAACGGAACGTGGCTGTGAGGGCACTGGAGGTGTACGGAAAGGTTGGGGGGTTTTGATGTGCAAAGCACGCTGCAGCAGCCGTTATGTCAATGCGGCCTGCTTGACGGCTGGCCTGAAGGTAGCATTTTAGGAGCGTATTTTCTTCCCCATTACTGTGTCGTATACCCTTTTTGAATCGATTGTGGTTGTCTGGAAAACCATGGATATATCGGATATATCTTCCAAGAGTAAAGCACCGAAACGTTCGGATATATCTTCCAAGAGAAAACACCCAAATTTCCCCCTTAAAGCACCCAAACGTTCATAGGTAGGTGCCTCATGAAGCGGGCTACCCCGAAGGCAGCCGAATACCTTCACCCATCCAAATGGAGATAGCCACTCGAGCTGGAACGGACGTGCACGGCGCTCGACGGGTTGTCCAAACGTTTAGAACAGACTCCCCATACGGTATGCTGCCTGTGCACCTGAAAATGCGTCTAAACTGTGCAGTCGCGTTGCTTTCTTGGAAGCTATCGGGACCGGCCACCCAGAATTTCCACTTGAATCTCGTGCTGCTATGCTCTCGAGCGAGCTTACCTATGTATCGGTCGTCATACCATCAGAATCATGAAAGGACGCAACGAGGGGACACCTTGGGGGCCTGCTCTTCGACTTGGTTCTGAATCCCGTTATACTCAAGATCGAAGAACTCTTAAGTTCACAAGACGAGGAAGACGAACTAACGGGTCGCATGCAGCTGCAACTCTGGTACCATGACGACGGGTATATCATCGCGCTCTACGATCAACTCGGTCGCGCAGTTCAAATCCTCTGGTCTCTTGACGCCACCAGTAGCGGTCTGCACGTCTCTTTGCCAACATGAAAGTCCTGGTGGCCGACGGTCCCTTCGGGGTCCATGCAGCGCCTCTACCCGAATGTCCTCAAACAAGAATATAGTGAGACAGAGAGGGAGGCAGCCGGGATGCTGCAAAAGGAACAATAGAGACGATGGTAATGGGTTTCAGAAAGTTGGGAGCAAAGGTTGTATGGAGTGTATCTGGATTCCCACAAGAGTCCAGATGAGCCCCCCCTTTAGAGACAGTACGGTAACTCTACTCTAGAAATTCTATACTCTGTCAGCTCAGTAGAACCTACTAGAAAGTAGAGGTGTACCTATAGAATTGTACTATCTAGAATGTAACTGCGTAAATAAAAACGATGACGTGGAGCTCCACGTCAAAAAAAATATTGGAGGAAATCAAATTTCTAAAATCATTCAAGACGAATACAGCTTCCTGTTACACCACTATGTAACAGAGAAATGGAATAGCGACAGCGAAAATTCTCTATTACACAGTGTTGTAATACGGACATTGTTACACTATTCCTTCCCCCGGACTATTAACGTCCTCGTCAATGAACTGCGGGTGTATATTATGTTTCCGAATAAACTGTTGGAAAGCTTACCTTACTACAGCATATCCATTTCCGTAACATCAACGAAGTCCTTTGTTGGTTGCCCCTGCGCGCCATGACGTGGCACACCACGCATCAAAACCTAGCACTTGAAACCGCGTCCATGTTTAAAAACGTTAACCACAACAGTCCGACCTTTTTGTGATCCAAAATAACCTCAACTTCCTGTTCTGGTCCATCAGGCAGCTCAAGCAGTGCAGGTGCAGGAGGAATGGGTAAAGCAATGTCGTCGGGCTGCTTCAAATGTGGTGTGGTGTGAATGATATGAATGACTGGATGGATTTTAAAAATGAGCAGGGAGACAAAGTCGAACAGCATTCTTACCAATTAGCTCCTTAACCACGAATGGCCCATATCTACGCGCACCAAGCTTTTTAGAATCCTGGGACCTAAAATACACATCTGTAAACAACGAGCGATTGATCCAAAGCATTGAACCGACTTTGTAATCAGGAAACTTGTATCGTCTTGGATCATATGCAGCTTGCCGAGCTTTTGCCACTTTGTAGGCAAATTGCGCATCCTCAAAAGAAACCTTGAGCTTGGCACGAAAGCCGTCGAAACTTTGAAGAGGTATGCTGCTGCTAGTCAAGAAGTTCAATGGCGATTTAGGTGTCCATCCCAAGTCCAGCTCAAATGGTGACATACCCAGATCATCGCTCACAGCCGAGTTGTATTCAAGTTCTGCAGTAGGAAGCAGTTCATCCCAGTCATCCTGATAATACGAGCAATAGCAACGGAGAAAGTTCTCGATCATCCTATTCATAATCTCAGAAGCGCCATCTGTTTGTGGCTGTCCACTTGTAGACATTCTTAATTTCACCTCACAAAGATTCATCAGTGTCTTCCAAAACTTTGGAATGAACTTGCTGTCCCTTTCTGAGGTCACATCATCAGCCAACCCGTGGTTCTTGAATATGTTCGCGAAGAAGTCTCGAGCCGTGTCCTCAGCAGTATCTGATGTTTTGGATTTAAGAAAATGGACTCGACGAGTAAGTCGATCAACCCAAGTCGTGATCGCATCATGCCCGCTCCTCGTCAGGGGTAGCCTCACAATGAAATCTGTAGCTAATGAACCCATCTGCAGTCAGACAATTCCAGTGTCATTGGATCAGTCAACATTTTTTGATTGGAGTCCTTATACTTCTGACACGTGAGACATCCTTCACACCACTTTCGAACATCCCGGCTCTTATGTTTCCAATGGAACTTATCTAATCTGGACGATGTCTCCGCAAATTTAAAATGTCCCCAACTTTCGAGTCGTGAGCAATTTGCAAAATATTCGAAACTGACCTTCTTGGTACGCACAACTTTCCATTGTAAAACAGCCTCGGACCATCTTTTCGGAACATTGGCAGAATTCTTTCAAGTTTCTGTCTGAGCCATATCCTCTGGCCACTCTCATTGCATGGCTTTTCCTAATGGACCAAAGAACTGGTCGTCATCATACTGAGGAATGATCTGATCAATGTCAAGGTAGGGAACTTCTGTTGTTGATTTGGCGAGACGATCACATGAACCTCACATCGGTGCCTGTTGTTTTTGGGGTGATATACGTATGGTACGGTACTGTAACTGGGTGAGGAGTCTACTGTACTGTGTTGTACGAGAGATATGCCGAGATATGGTATGTACACGTGCATGTGGTGGCAGTTGTGTATGTGATGTACACGCGGTACAGTTAAGAGTAGAAACCTTTAATGCAGTGGTGTACACATACTGTACTACTGCCACATGAAGAACTGTACTTCGTACTGTGCATTGTACTGTACCTAGTACTGTACTACTTACTGTACTTGACTTGTTCGTACAGTAGGAGTCTGTTATGGTAATACTGTCATGACTCCTAGAAAGAGGTATTTGATTTTATATTGTGTATGAGGTTTAGATTTGATTAAGGATTGTCCGACTGCATCCAAAAATCAGTTACAATATTCTATAATGCGTATGAGGTTTCTAGTTATGATTAAGGATTGTCCGACTGCATCCAGAATCCGTTACATGATTTTATAATGCGTATGAGGTTTCTAGTTATGACATTACTTTGTCCGACTGCATCCAAAATCCGTTACACGATTTTATAATGCATATGAGGTTTCTAGTTATGATATTGCTTTCTTTGACTGCATCCAAAAATCAGTTGTGTGATTCCATGATAAGTATGATGTTTTCTAGTTTTGATCATGTTTTGTCCGACTGCATCCCAAAACAGTTATGTGAATCTATTGTACGTATGACGGATTGAGTCCATTATTTTGGTATAACGGAATTCGGTTCCGATGAGTTTGCAAAAACAAGGTGCTGTATGGATGTGTGTATTGGGCCAAACTGTTTACACAAATTTGACAGCTTTGGAAGCAGTTCTAAAAATGCCCCTACTAGATTTTATTACCGGGCCAATATCTTTGAATCCGCTCAAATGACTCAGTTTAGGGGGTTTGTTAATGGACGCGGTGGGTTAGTGAGTAGTTGTAGGTTGTACTTAAGGTCAGAATTTTAGAGTACCAAGAAATTTCTGGGCAGCCATGCCCACAACTTCAACCGTCCAGCAAAGCACCTCACTCTTTCCGATTCCCATTAACTTCGACTTCGTCCACCGAGATGTCACAGTCTCTCCAGTCACGTGCAGAGCTCTGGATAATGCGTCTCCCAAGACGTGAATTCTTCCAGGCTCAGTGTGATGGGAAAGATTCCAAAGTTACCGAGAGTTTCCAACCAACGTGCTTCTTTCCGACTCAGTTTCGGTTTTTGAAGAAGCTCTTAAGCACTTGGTTGCCTGTGAAAATTTGAAATTCAGAACCTTCAAGATAGCACCTGAATCTTCCCAGAAAATTAATCGAAGCCAGAAGCTTTCTGTCATTTGCAATGTAGTCCGACTCAGCTGGTGAAAGTTTTTTGAATAGAAAGAAATTACACGATCCTCTTCCATTCTCATCCAACTGTGTTAGAGTTCCACCAACAGCAGCTGTGAAGCATCTATATGACCACGAAATGGCTTGTTCCAATTAGAGCGACTAAATTTGGAGCCAATGTCATCGCTCCTTTAGCTTCTGAAAAGCTCTATCACACTGTTGGCCCATTTCCCATACCTCGACCTTTTTTGTCAGATCTGTGAGAGGTGCAGCAATTGCCGAGAACTTCTGAATGAACCTACGGAAAACTGTATTAGACCTAAGAAACTTCTCAACTCCGTTAGAGATTCAGGTTTCGGCCAAGTTTGCAGGACTTCGACCTTCTCAGGATTGACACGAATGCCATCCTCCCGACTATTAAACCCAAAACTCCAGCTCAATCTGAAAGAAAGAGCATTTTCTCGGAGAGATGTACAGCTTGTGGACCTTAAGTCTCTTTAATACAATTTCCAGATGTTCGTAATGTTCGTCCTCATTCTTACTGAATACAAAAGATCATCCATACAGAAACCAAGACACATCGATGCAATCATAGAAGATCTGGTTCATCAAAGTTTGGAACGTAGCAGGAGCGTTGCAAAGTCCCATTGGCATAACAAGATATTCAAATTGCCCATACTTTGTATTGAACGCAGTCTTTTCGATGTCCTCCGGTTTCACCCTTATCTGATGGAATCCGGTTTTCAGATCAAGCTTGGAGAAAAATCTCGCATCTCCAAGTCGATCGAACATTTCATCAGAACGAGGGAGTGGAGCATTATTCTTTTTGGTGATGCGATTCAAAGCGCGATAATCGACAACACCTCTAAGTTTTCCATCTTTTCTTTCACAAAGAAAATGGTGCTCCATATGGTGATTTACTGGACCTGATCTTCCCTTTCCTCAGAAGAGACTCGACGTACTCTTTTGCTGCCTAAGTTCGGATGGAGACAACTGGAATAAAGGTCGATGAGGTGCCTTTGCTCCTTCCTCCACTTTGATCTCGTGATCAACCGATCGAATCGGAAGAAGCACTCTTGGCAATTCATTCTGAAAGACCTCTTTGAAATTATCCAGTAATCTGCTCAGTCTTCCATCAAACTTTGAATCTGCACCCCCGTCATACTGTGAACTTCAAGTAACTGAAAACTTCGAAGTCACCCCCATGCCTCAGCATTCGTCTAAATTTCTTCAATCCCAAATTGGACACATCAATTCGGTTTTTTCATCGGAATTAATCACTGGAATGGAAGCATCTTTCACCACACAATTCGTTCCGATAGTCGACACGTGGATTGTGGGCAACATGCCATGGCATTCCCAACAGAATCATACCTGGTTTGGGACACAGCCCAACTAGAAGTATACGTATGTTCGCCTAACTTAATGTTCCGTTGAAATGATCTCAGATACTTCCTCAGTAAATCACTTCTGTGAATGGCAAACAATGACTCGTTCACGCCGAATCTCAAACAAGTTCCTATTTCGCTTCAGAACTCGGCTGAAACCACGTTTGTATTGCATCCATCGTCCTTTAGTACTTTGACTGCTATTCCATTCAGTCTACCTTCAAGTACTAACAAAGCTTCACTGGTATAGGTCCATCAGTGGGGATGCTGTCATCATGACTAGACGTGATTCCATTAGACTCGGCTTCGGAGATTCTCGATTTTCCCTGTCCTCTGAGAATTTAGCTCCGGTGATGTCCACAACAGTTTCACTCTGCTCATTGGGACATCTTTACACACTCACTACTGGTCTCACCTGAGTGTTCACCAAGTCTGGTGGACCAACTAGTTTCCCGAGTCAAATCCATTCAAATCATTACTGTGTCCTGCCTGTGTATTGTTCGCCGCTATGCGAGTACTGCCCCTGTTACCTTTTCCCGTTTCCTTTTCTGTGTTTCCAAGGTCTACATCCCACGTTATGGCACGTAAAGCATCGGTTCTCCATCAAGTCTTTCTGACGCTGCCCATTGTTTTTACGTTCCAGGTTTCCGATCTCCATCGGCATAGGACCTGAGGCACTTCGATTGGCGTGAAATGAACCTCTGCCAGTAAAGAAACCTGCACCATAAATGCTCCGTGAACGTTGAGAGCAATGGTAGTCGCAGCTTTAAACTTGGATGGGTTTCCTTTACGAACCTCCAACAGAATGTGGGGTTTGAGACCTTCACAGAACCGCGCCAATTTTCCGACTCACTGATACCGGGAATATTGAGAACCAAATTCCTGAACTCCGAGAGGTACGCAGCCACACTTGTTTTCCGACGGATCTTGGTACGTTTGTCGCGAGCTCGAATGACACTGTCCTGGGGGACAAACTGCCTCAACCAGGAGTTTGAAAGCTTCCCATGTAGGAGGAACAGCATTCTCGGACACAACTTTATAGCACCAGTTTGCGGCAGTTCCGGTCATGAATGTCGAAGCAAAGTCGATAGCATTCTGGGCACTGATGACTTCTTCATGGCCCACCGGAATAAGAAAAAGCCATGGGATCGCATGCATTCTATCGCTTTTTCAGCACTTACCCTATAGGAAATCTTCTCAAGCCGACCTTAAGCTAGCGAATAACCAAAGAATACCATTTCTGAGCACGTACCCCTTAGTCCAAGTCCAGTCCAAGTCAACCCTACGAAGCGTTTCCTGAACCCGTGACCCAGTCGGTGCCCCTAGCTTACAGCCAACGAGTGCTATAGGATTGCATAGGAATACTGTGAGGGACCCTCAAATGAAGACTTCGTCAGAAGTACGGCTTCACTAAACTTAGTGAAGCCTGACTGTCCAGTCTAAATATTCTGAAAAGGATCACGCAGCTTCGTGAGGCCTGCACGCTACCTGAACAGAATAACCTGGAGAACGCAGACTAGGCCGCACCCCCACGTTCCCGGTTACCTAGTTCTTCAATTAGCAACCGCGACCTGCGTAGAACAATGGGGTTTATGTGAAAAACGTAAACCACTGAGCCACATGCGCTGGTCTCTTGTGCCACTGAGCGAACCACAACATATATATATCAACAGTTTAGAGTACCTGGCAATCCAGCCCACAGATACTCTCCTGTACTTGGCACTCCAGCCCACAAGTACAGTATATGATATTGCTTACAGTAAACCTGTCAGCAAATTTTTCCACAAATTCAACAACACAAAAATACACGTGTAAGAAAACCTCGAACTAGAGCAAGACGAAAGCGGAAAAGCAGCGGAACCGGCGAAAGCGATGCTACCAGTGAAAGAGAGGAAGGCAGCCGGGGCGCTGCCAAAGGAACAGTAGAGGCGATAGTAATGGGTTTCAGAAAGTTGGAGGCAAAAGGTGTATGGAGTGTACCTGGATTCCCACAAGAATCCAGATGAGCCCGCCTTTTATAGACAGTACGGTAACTCTACTCTAGAAATTCTATACTCTGTTAGATGAGTAGAACTTACTGGAAAGTAGAGGTGTACCTATAGAATTGTACTATCTAGAATGCAACTACGTAAATAAAAACGATGACGTGGAGCTCCACGTCAATAAAAACATTGGAGGAAAATCAAATTTCTAAAATCATTCAAGACGATACAGCTTCCCTGTTACACCACTGTGTAATAGAGAACTGGAATAGCGACAGCGAACAAGTCTCTATTACACAGTGCTGTAAACGGACATTGTTACACTATTCCCTCCCCCGGACTATTGACGTCTGTTAGTACATTTCAGTCTACTGACAATGTAATCGGGACAGCTACTGTACTTTATTGTACTTTACTGTTCAACCTAGATCTTGACCGTTACGTGTATGCACTGTATTGTGCTGTGAGCTTGAGCTGATCTTTTTCAGATCAGCTCAGATAGGTTCAGGGTTGTTCTTTCACCGTCGTATACATGACTTCTGGAAACATCCACAGGTCGTGCCGGAGCATCAACCGACTCGCCCTGAAGTATATATAAGCCATGGTCTCAGCCCACCCTTGGTCGAACTAAAGTCTCTCACCACTTTCTCTTCTCTCAACTCTTCTCCTCGGTCGCTCACTCTCTCTCTTGCTCTGTTACCTCTCTTCACTCGCTATCTCTCCCTCTTCTCGCTCTCTCCCTCGTCCGCTCGCTCTCTCTCCCTTTTTCTTATCCATCAACGTCCTCGTCAATTATACTTGGGAGTATATTATGTTTCCGGATACACTCTTGGAAAGCTTCCGTTACTACAGCAGTGCAAGAAAAACACATCGACCACTAAGCCACATGCGCTGGCATGTCAAGTGGTGCACTGAGTGAACACATAGCCCAAATCAACAAGAACTGGTCGTCATCATACAGAGGAATGATCTGATAAACGTCAAGGTAGAGAACTTCAACGTCATTCACTGAGATTTCACGGTCTCCTCCAGTCACGTGCAGAGCTCTGGATAATGCGTCTCCCAAGACGTGAATTCTTCCAGGCTCCAGTGTGATGGGAAAGATTCCAAAGTTACCGAGAGTTTCCAACCAACGTGCTTCTTTCCGACTCAGTTTCGGTTTTTTGAAGAAGCTCTTAAGCACTTGGTTGTCTGTGAAAATTTGAAATTCAGAACCTTCAAGATAGCACCTGAATCTTCCCAGAAAATTAATCGAAACCAGAAGCTTTCTGTCATTTGCAATGTAGTCCGACTCAGCTGGTGAAAGTTTTTGAATAGAAAGAAATTACACGATCCCTTCCATTCTCATCCAACCGTGTTAGAGTTTCTGTTGTTGATTTGGCAAGACGATCACATGACCCCACATCGGTGCCAAACCTCATAAGAGGCATGAGGCATGTTCCACGTGTACACATGCACACGTGTCGAATGAAGGGTGGCTAAGGCATTCCGGAAGAAATCCAAAGTTCCCAGGGACGAAAGTACGATTTTGAGAGATCAGCGATTTAGAGGGCAAAATGTTGTTTATGGGGTGATTTTACGTAGGGTAGGGTACTATAAGTGGATGATGAGTATACTGTATGAGAGATATGCTGAGGAAAGCTATGTACACGTGTACGTGGTGGCAGTTGTGTATGTGATGTACACGTGGTACAGCTAAGAGAGAAACCTTTTTGTGCAGTGTTGTACACGTACTGTACTAGTGCCAAATGAGGAACTGTACTTCGCACTGTACATCGTAATATACCAAGTACTGTACTCCTTACTATACCTGAGTTTGTACAGTAGGAATCAATTATGGCAATACTGTCATGACTGCTAGAAAGAGGTATTTGATTTTATATTATGTATGAGGATTCTAGTTATGATTAAGGGTTTTATCCAGCTGCATCCAAAAATCGGTTATGTGATTTCATCATATGTATGAGGTTTCTAGTTATGATTACGGTTTTATCCTGCATCCAAAAATCAGTTATGTGATTCCATCATACGTATGTGGTTTCTAGTTATGATATTGGTTTGTACAACTGCATCCAAAAATCAGTTATGTGATTCCATCATACGTATGTGGTTTCTAGTTATGATATTGGTTTGTACAACTGCATCCAAAAATCAGTTATGTGATTCCATCATACGTATGTGGTTTCTAGTTATGATATTGGTTTACAACTGCATCCAAAAATCAGTTATGTGATTCCATCATATGTATGAGGTTCGTAATTATGATGAAGATTGGACCGACTGCATCCAAAAATCAGTTATGTGATTCTATTTACGTATGACGGATTGAGTCCGTTATTTTGGCACAAGGGAATTCGTTTCCGGTAAGTCTGCAAAATAAGGTACTGTATTGATGTGTGTATTGGGCCAACCTATTTACACAAATTTGTCAACTTTGGAAGCAGTTCCAAATTTGCCCCTAATGACTGTTATCACCGGGCCAAGATCTTGAAATCCGCTCAAATGGCTCAGTTTGTGGGATTCTGTTAGTGGACGCAGTGAGTTAGAAAGTAGTTGTAGGTTGTACTTAAGGCCAGGATTTTAGAGTTCCGAGTAAATTCTGGGTAGCCAAGCCCGCAACTTCATCCGTCCAGCAAAGTCCTTCACCCTCTCCGATTCCCATTAGGTTATGGGCCCAGTTCAACGCCGTCTCTTTCTCTGAACCCCGTAAGTCGCCGTGTGTTGCTGCATTGTTTTCTTGTCTATCTCAGTCTCTTGATTATGTCTACTCGTTCCGGTAAGCTATTTGAATAATTCCATTTCTTTGCACATCGAAGTGATTCTCTTTGCACCTTTTGGTTGGTCTAAAGACTCATAATCCCAAAAGCTGTTACTGACGATCACTTCCACTTTTGTGCCTGCTTTTGCGGGGTTGTGCTAGACTCGGAATTAGCCCTGGTGCCCCGAGTGCCCAGGGCTGCGACAGTTAGGACTTTGCCATCTGTGGGGAGGACAGTTGTGGAATCGATCGAAGTACTCGAACCAGAAGGACCGCCGCCGAAGACGCTCGCGCTTCCCTCGTCTAGGGAAAGGTATAGGATCCCTCGTAAGTCAGTACCTCTGGATAAGCCAATAAAGAAAGTTCAACGCCTCTCGGCAAAGAAAGCTAAAGCCCTCGCCGATCGAGTTGCCAAGAAGGAACTAAAGGCTAAACGAAGAGTTCCGCCGAGGAACAAGAGGTACTGCAAGCTCTGTGATATTAGCTGCAATAGCGCACAGACATTCTACGATCACATCAATTCTAAGGGTCATAGGACTAGAGAGAAAAACAAGAAAAAGACCCCTAGGTGTACTGCTTGTGATAGAGTGTTCGATTCCCACGAGGTTCTCAAGCGTCACGAGAACGGGAAGGAACACTTGAAAGTAGTTTTGTCCCAGAGAATTTAAAGAGATCCATTTGTTTGTTTGAAGCGACGTCTTTGGCCTTTGCTTTAGTCTAGAGTTTCGTGTGCTGTGTTCTTATAGAGGTGGGCTTGCCACTACAAGGGACTATCGGTCCCCGGCTTGGGATCTTCGAACAGAACATTAGCACCTCTAGAATATTGCAATGAGTAGCGGAGAAGATCAAGGAGGAGGATCGATGAAGATCGAAAAGCTCACGGATACCAATTTCTACGTGTGGAAACAGAAGATTCAGCTCCTGTTGGCCCTTCGCGATGTGGAACAGTATATTACTGATGGCACCGTTCCTGAAGATGAACAATCTTCCACTTACAAGGCATGGAAGCAAGGGGATCGAAAGGCCCGGGCCATCATCGGCCTGTCGCTGTCCGATGATCACCTGGATCATGTGAGAGATGCTGTCACAGCCAAAGAAATGTGGGACGCCATCTTGGAAGTTTTTGAGCGCCACACATTACTAAATAAGCTGGCGGCCCGGAGAGACTTCTACACGGTCACCATGCTAGACAATGAGAAAGTTTTGCCATAGGACGTGTGCGACACCTAGCAGCTCGCTTAAAGTCAATGGGAGTCATCATTGATGACAAGGAAATGGCTATGGCAGTTCTCAATGGTCTTCCGCAGAGGTTTCAAAATCTCATTGTAGCGCTTGACGCTCTTGGATCCGAAGATAACACGTTCGGAGTAGAATATGTAAAAAGTCGCCTGCTCCAAGAGGAGCAACGTGCATCGATGAGGCTTACTAGAAGGCAGAATCCGCCAAGGTCTGCTCTTATTGGGCACATCCCTGAGGCAAGGCGTGTTTCGACTTTGACATGCACCAACTGTGGTCACAATGGACACTCCGCTGCCCGCTGCTGGGGAAAGGACATCAACGGAAGGCGACCACCGCCACCTGACCGGTTCCTACGTACAGTCACAGAAGCCTACTGCGATGATTGCTCAAGAGCAAGAAGATCTGGAAATTAATGAAGTCGAGTACATATGTCTGATGAACAAGGTAGATAACTCTGGTATCAACATAACCTCAAACACTTGGCTTATCGACTCTGGATGCTCCGCACACATGACATTTGACAAGAGACTGTTCTCCGACTACAGGGAGGTCTCAAACAGCCGCGTAGAAATGGGAACAAAAGCGTGTGCAGTAGTAGCTGGAGTCGGGACCGTCCCCATTACGCTTTTAGTGAGCGGAGTTCAAAAGTCATGCAAGCTCACCAATGTGCTGCACGTTCCAAGCTTTGCTTTTTCCCTAATCTCTGTACGTAAGATGGTCGATAATGGATTTGACGTTGAGTTCGTTCGTGACAAGTGCACTGTGAAGAGGAGTGACTGCATCGTGGCTACTGCCACAAGTCGAGGAGAGCTGTATGTGCTTGACACATGTAACGAGGTTCATTCGGCGCACAAAGCCTCTTTGAAGACATGGCATGAAAGATTGGCCCACGTTCACACTCAAGGAATATTGTCCATGGCTCGTAAGAACGTGGTAAGTGGACTTCATATCTCCTCTTCAGATATAACAAGAGACGCTAGCTCATCTTCTGACTGTGAATCTGTGACATGTGATGCGTGTGTGTTAGGAAAAGCAACTCGTGCTGTGATTCCTAAACAGCGCTCTGGAGGCAGGGCCAAACATTTGTAGACTTGGTCCATTCGGACGTCTGCGGCCCACTCCAAGTACAGTCAGTAGGTGGTGCTAGATACTTTGTCACTTTTATCGATGACCACTCAAACTGGAGTGTTGTCTATCCGATGAAGAGTAAAGATGAAACGTTCCATTTTTATCAGAAGTTTGCCCAATATGCCTTCACACACACTGGTCAACGCGTGAAAGTGCTTCGATCTGATCGTGGAGGAGAGTATCTTTCTTCAGAGTTCCAATCCTTTCTATCGTCACAAGGAACTGTTCATCAAACGACCGCTGCATACACACCTGAACAGAATGGTGTGGCAGAACGGCTCAATCGTACCCTGATTGATCTCGTCAGGTCTATGCTGTCCCATATGAAGGTTCCGAAAGCTTTCTGGGCTGAAGCTCTTGATAACGCAGTTTACGTTCGCAATCGTGTCACGACAAGAGCTTTGGGTGGTCTCGTTACTCCATTTCACCTATGGATGAAGAAAAAGCCCGATGTATCTCACCTACGTGTGTTTGGATGTCAATGCTGGTACAAGGTGCCTGGTAATGAGGTGCGTAAACTTGACGACCGCGCAACAACGGGAATGTTTGTTGGGTATCCGCCGGGAACTAAGGCCTACAAAATTTGGGATGACAATTTACATCGCATTGTTATTTCCAGGGATGTGCAGTTCGATGAGTCGAGACCAGGGGCTTGCTCTTACGATGAACATTTTCCGATGATAATGATATGGACGTTGACCCAGTGGAGACGACCGATACTGACGAAATTGAGTCTGAAACATCTAATGGTGATAATGAACATGGCATTGAAACAGGGTCACCGGCGGAGGTTGAGAACTTTCAAAGTCAAGGTATTGAGCCCGACTCAACTAATGAGACTTTGCAACCAGAAGAAGTGAGTGGTGAGCAAGATGCTGGTCCCGGCGATGTGGAACCTCGCCGCTCCACTCGTTCACGACGCCCACCCCGACAGTGGTGGACAGGCCTGGTGGGAACCAGCTTACTCACACCTTCCTGTGGCGACATCAACATACCGAACTCCTTTAAAGAGGCGATGGGTGGACCACAACCACAGTTCTGGCAGAAAGCGATTGATAAGGAGCTAGAGTCCCAACGCAAAAACAAAACCTGGGCACTAGTTCCACGATCGGAAGGTGCCAATATTCTAACTTCTCGCTGGGTATTTACTGTAAAGGACATGCCGGACGATAACGGCACGTTGACTCAAAAGGGAAAAGGTCGCCTGGTTGTGCGGGGCTTTCAACAAATTGAGGGGATTGATTACTCAGAGACTTTTGCGCCGGTGATCAAATTTACAACGATTCGATTGTTGTTGGCGATTGTAGCCCACTTCGATTTAGAGCTTCATCAAATGGACGTGGTCACGGCCTTTCTGAACGGTGACTTAGAAGAGGATATTTATATGGAGCAGCCTGAAGGTATCGTTGACTCTTCCAGGCCCCAATCATGTTTGCAAACTTCTCAAGGCTATCTATGGTCTTAAGCAAGCGAGTCGACAATGGCACAAAAAGATTGACGATTTCCTATTCACACTCTTGGCTTCAAGACTACGAGAAGTGACGCCTGTCTATATACAAACATATCAGAAAAAGGTGTTATGCTGATTGCCCTATATGTGGATGACTTGCTTCTTGCGGGAAGTGACCTGAAAGCCGTGACCTGGATGAAAGGTGAACTGAACAAGAGATTTGAGATGAAAGATTTAGGCGAGGCCAAAAAGTGCATTGGGCTTGAAATAAGTAGAAAAAGGGTCCCTAGACGGATCTATATCTCGCAGACAGAGTATGCCAAGTCCATTTTGAAACGTTTTGGTATGGCCAGTTGCAATCCCGTGAGGACCCGATGGAACAAGGATTACACCCTGAGATGTCAACTAGCCCGTATTGCGATGTACCATATCGACAGATCATTGGCTGCTTAATGTTTCTTATGGTAGGGTCACGTCCAGATCTTGCATATGTGGTGGGAAAACTGTCCCAACACTGTGAGAACCCTCGCGAGGACCACTGGCAAGCAGCCAAACGAGTTCTGAGATATATCAAAGGAACGCTCTCACTAGGTGTAATTCTAGATGGAAATCTCCCAGTGCAAACTCTAGAGGGCTTCAGCGATGCAGACTGGGGTGGTTGCTTGGACTCGAGAAAGTCCACCAGTGGATATGTGTTCAAACTGTGTGGGGGAGCTATTAGTTGGTCATCTAGGAGACAAACGGTCGTTGCGAAATCCACATGCGAAGCGGAGTATATTGCACTGTGTGAGGCTTGCAAAGAGGCAGCTTGGCTCAGGTGCCTTCTTGCAGATGCATTGGGAAAGCAGAAAAACAGCACAGTTACAATCGGGTGTGATAATGCTGGTACAATAGCGTTTGCGGGTAACGAAGGCGTGAACAGGCGAAATAAGCACATTGACATATCATATCATTTTGTCCGAGATGCTGTGACTCGAAACATTGTTTCACTGTTTCACGTACCTTCTACAGATATGCCAGCAGATATACTCACCAAGCCTCTTGGTCGCATTCAATTCATACAATGCATAAAATCTCTAGGCCTCGGAGAGCTGCACGATGCTTAGGTCATGTAATCGAGGGGGGGTGTTGTTGATTTGGCAAGACGATCACATGACCCCACATCGGTGCCAAACCTCATAAGAGGCATGAGGCATGTTCCACGTGTACACATGCACACGTGTCGAATGAAGGGTGGCGCTAAGGCATTCCGGAAGAAATCCAAAGTTCCCAGGGACGAAAGTACGATTTTGAGAGATCAGCGATTTAGAGGGCAAAATGTTGTTTATGGGGTGATTTTACGTAGGGTAGGGTACTATAAGTGGATGATGAGTATACTGTATGAGAGATATGCTGAGGAAAGCTATGTACACGTGTACGTGGTGGCAGTTGTGTATGTGATGTACACGTGGTACAGCTAAGAGAAGAAACCTTTTTGTGCAGTGTTGTACACGTACTGTACTAGTGCCAAATGAGGAACTGTACTTCGCACTGTACATCGTAATATACCAAGTACTGTACTCCTTACTATACCTGAGTTTGTACAGTAGGAATCAATTATGGCAATACTGTCATGACTGCTAGAAAGAGGTATTTGATTTTATATTATGTATGAGGATTCTAGTTATGATTAAGGGTTTTATCCAGCTGCATCCAAAAATCGGTTATGTGATTTCATCATATGTATGAGGTTTCTAGTTATGATTACGGGTTTTATCCAGCTGCATCCAAAAATCAGTTATGTGATTCCATCATACGTATGTGGTTTCTAGTTATGATATTGGTTTGTACAACTGCATCCAAAAATCAGTTATGTGATTCCATCATACGTATGTGGTTTCTAGTTATGATATTGGTTTGTACAACTGCATCCAAAAATCAGTTATGTGATTCCATCATACGTATGTTCTAGTTATGATATTGGTTTGTACTGCATCCAAAAATCAGTTATGTGATTCCATCATATGTATGAGGTTCGTAATTATGATGAAGATTGGACCGACTGCATCCAAAAATCAGTTATGTGATTCTATTTTACGTATGACGGATTGAGTCCGTTATTTTGGCACAAGGGAATTCGTTTCCGGTAAGTCTGCAAAATAAGGTACTGTATTGATGTGTGTATTGGGCCAACCTATTTACACAAATTTGTCAACTTTGGAAGCAGTTCCAAATTTGCCCCTAATGACTGTTATCACCGGGCCAAGATCTTGAAATCCGCTCAAATGGCTCAGTTTGTGGGATTCTGTTAGTGGACGCAGTGAGTTAGAAAGTAGTTGTAGGTTGTACTTAAGGCCAGGATTTTAGAGTTCCGAGTAAATTCTGGGTAGCCAAGCCCGCAACTTCATCCGTCCAGCAAAGTCCTTCACCCTCTCCGATTCCCATTAGTTTCACAGCAGGCTGTGAAGCATCTATATGACCACGAAATGGCTTGTTCCAATTAGAAGCGACTAAATTTGCAGCCAATGTCATCGCTCCCTTTAGCTTCTGAAAAGCTCTATCACACTGTTGGCCCCATTTCCCATTACCTCGACCTTTTTTTGTCAGATCTGTGAGAGGTGCAGCAATTGCGCGAACTTCTGAATGAACCTACGGAAAACTGTATTAGACCTAAGAAACTTCTCAACTCGTTAGAGATTCAGGTTTCGGCCAAGTTTGCAGGACTTCGACCTTCTCAGGATTGACACGAATGCCATCCTTCCCGACTATTAAACCCAAAACTCCAGCTCAATCTGAAAGAAAGAGAATTTTCTCGGAGAGATGTACAGCTTGTGGACCTTAAGTCTCTTTAATACAATTTACAGATGTTCGTAATGTTCGTCCTCATTCTTACTGAATAAAAAATACCCCATACAGAAAACAAGACGACATCGATGCAATCATAGACGATCTGGTTCATCAAAGTTTGGAACGTAGCAGGAGCGTTGCAAAGTCCCATTGGCAATAACAAGATATTCAAATTGCCCATACTTTGTATTGAGCGCAGTCTTTTCGATGTCCTCGGTTTCACCTTATCTGATGGATATCCGGTTTTCAGATCAAGCTTGGAGAAAAATCTCGCATCTCCATGTCGATCGAACATTTCGTCAGAACGAGGGAGTGGAGCATTATTCTTTTTGGTGATGCGATTCAAAGCGCGATAATCGACAACATCTAAGTTTTCCATTCTTTTCTTTCACAAAGAAAAATGGTGCTCCATATGGTGATTTACTGGACCTGATCTTCGCTTTTCTCAGAAGAGACTCGACGTACTCTTTTGCTGCCCTAAGTTTGGATGGAGACAACTGGAATAAAGGTCGATGAGGTGCCTTTGCTCCTTCCTCCACTTTGATCTCGTGATCAACCGATCGAATCGGAAGAAGCACTCTTGGCAATTCATTCTGAAAGACCCCTTTGAAATTATCCAGTAATCTGCTCAGTCTTCCATCAAACTTTGAATGCCACCCCCGTCATACTGTGAACTTCAAGTAACTAAACACTTCGAAGTCACCCCCATGCCTCAGCATTCGTCTAAATTTCTTCAATCCCAAATTGGACACATCAATTCGGTTTTTTCATCGGAATTACTCACTGGAATGGAAGCACTTTCACCACCACAATTCGGTTCCGATAGTCGCCACGTGGATTGTGGGCAACATGCCATGGCATTCCCAACAGATCATCATACCTTGTTTGGGACACAGCCCAACTAGAAGCATATGTATGTTCGCCTAACTTAATAGTTCCGTTGAATATGATCTCAGATACTTCCTCAGTAAATCCCTTCTGTGAATGGCAAACAATGACTCGCTCACGCCGAATCTCAAACAAGTTCCTATTTCGCTTCAGGAACTCGGCTGAAACCATGTTTGTATTGAATCCATTGTCCTTTAGTACTTTGACTGCTATTCCATGCAGTCTACCTTCAAGTACTAACAAAAGCTTCACTGGTATAGGTCCATCAGTGGGGATGCTGTCATCATGACTAGACGTGATTCCATTAGACTCGGCTTCGGAGATTCTCGATTTTTCCCTGTCGTCTGAGAATTTAGCTCCGGTGATGTCCACAACACTTTCACTCTGCTCATTGGGACACTTTACACACTCACTACTGGTCTCACCTGAGTGCTAACCAAGTCTGGTGGACCAACTAGTTTCCCGAGTCAAATCCATTCAAATCATTACTGTGTCCTGCCTGCGTATTGTTCGCCGCTATGCGAGTACTACCCTGTTACCTTTGTTCCCGTTTCCTTTTCTGTGTTTCCAAGGTATACATCCCACGTTATGGCACGTAAAGCATCGGTTCTCCATCAAGTCTTTCTGACGCTGCCCATTGTTTTTACGTTCCAGGTTTCCGATCTCCATCGGCATAGGACCTGAGCACTTCGATTGGCGTGAAATGAAACACTGCCAGTAAAGAAACCTGCACCATGAAATGCTCCTTGAACGTTGAGAGCAATGGTAGTCGCAGCTTTAAACTTGGATGGGTTTCCTTTACGAACCTCCAACAGAATGTGGGTTTGAGACCTTCACAGAACCGCGCCAATTTTCCGACTCACTGATACCGGGAATATTGAGAACCAAATTCCTGAACTCCGAGAGGTACGCAGCCACACTTGTTTTCCGACGGATATTGGTACGTTTGTCGCGAGCTCGAATGAACACTGTCCTGGGGACAAACCCTGCCTCAACCAGGAGTTTGAAAGCTTCCCATGTAGGAGGAACAGCATTCTCGGACACAACTTTATAGCACCAGTTTGCGGCAGTTCCGGTCATGAATGTCGAAGCAAAGTCGATAGCATTCTGGGCACTGATGACATCTTCATGGCCCACCGGAATAAGAAAAAGCCATGGGATCGCATGCATTCTATCGCTTTTTCAGCACTTACCCTATAGGAAATCTTCTCAAGCCGACCTTAAGCTAGCGAATAACCAAAGAATACCATTTCTGAGCACGTACCCCTTAGTCCAAGTCCAGTCCAAGTCAACCCTGCGAAGCGTTTCCTGAACCCGTGACCCAGTCGGTGCCCCTAGCTTACAGCCAACGAGTGCTATAGGATTGCATAGGAATACTGTGAGGGGACCCTCAAATGAAGACTTCGTCAGAAGTACGGCTTCACTAAACTTAGTGAAGCCTGACTGTCCAGTCTAAATATTCTGAAAAGGATCACGCAGCTTCGTGAGGCCTGCACGCTACCTGAACAGAATAACCTGGAGAACGCAGACTAGGCCGCACCCCCACGTTCCCGGTTACCTAGTTCTTCAATTAGCAACCGCGACCTGCGTAGAACAATGGGGTTTATGTTGAAAAACGTAAACCACTGAGCCACATGCGCTGGCTCTCTTGTGCCACTGAGCGAACCACACCATATATATATCAACAGTTTAGAGTATCTGGCAATCCAGCCCACAGATACTCTCCTGTACTTGGCACTCCAGCCCACAAGTACAGTATATGATATTGCTTACAGTAAACCTGTCAGCAAAATTTTTCCACAAATTCAACAACACAAAAAATACACGTGTAAGAAAACCTCGAACTAGAGCAAGACGAAAGCGGAAAAGCAGCGGAACCGGCGAAAGCGATGCTACCAGTGAAACAGAGAGGAAGGCAGCCGGGGCTGCCAAAGGAACAGTAGAGGCGATAGTAATGGGTTTCAGAAAGTTGGAGGCAAAAGGTGTATGGAGTGTACCTGGATTCCACAAGAATCCAGATGAGCCCCGCCTTTTATAGACAGTACGGTAACTCTACTCTAGAAATTCTATACTCTGTTAGATGAGTAGAACTTACTGGAAAGTAGAGTGTTGGTGATTTCGTGAGACGATCACACGCCCATCGCTCTGACTAGACGTCTCGCACGGAGGTTGGGAAGCTGTATATGTGTACACGTGGACACAATGTGGTTCTGAAGGGAAATATATGCCAAATTTACCCGAAAAGCAAAGTTGCCGGGGACGAAAGGCCATTTTCAGGGGGTCGACGAAAAATGCAAATTTTGCATAATTGTTGACAAGTGGAACTTGGCCCATAATGCCTAGGCTAAGAATTGCCTGCTTTAATCCTATTCGCTGACAGGGACAATACTGCAATTCTATTGGCCCAGGATGTACACGTGTCAGGTGTTGTAGAGGTTCCTTGGCTGGTTTTAGTTGTTCAAAGGCAGTATGGGATATAACGGTTATTTATGAGCTATTTTAGAGGTCAAAATGTTGTTTAGGGGGTCCCTTTACGTAGGAAAATGTGCTGTAAGGGTGTGAGGAATGTAGTGTACGGGAGCTGTGCTGAATAAGACATATACACGTGTACAGGTTGGCATTGGTGTATGCGATGTACACGTGGTACAGAAAAGCGTAGAAACTATTGGTGCAGTGGTGTCCACGTGTTGTACTATTGTCAGTTGTGGAACTGTACTTCGTACTGTACTTCGTACTATACTTCGTCCTGTACTTCGTACTATACTTCGTACTGTACTTTGTATTGTACTTCGTACTGTACTTGAATTCATACAGTAAGGGTGGTTATGCGAATCGTTGTCATAATTACACCGCTCCGTTGATTGAACGTACAGTAGATAGCCGGCTGCATCCGCCGGCTACATTCCACTACTACACTCCCTGGCCGCATCCACGACTGCATTCCACCACTGCACTGTCGGTTTCAATCCTCCAGCTGCATTATGGAAGCGACTCTTGATTCTATAATGTGTATGAGGTTTCTAGTTATGATTACGGGTTTTATCCAGCTGCATCCAAAAATCAGTTATGTGATTCCATCATACGTATGTGGTTTCTAGTTATGATATTGGTTTGTACAACTGCATCCAAAAATCAGTTATGTGATTCCATCATACGTATGTGGTTTCTAGTTATGATATTGGTTTGTACAAATGCATCCAAAAATCAGTCATGTGATTCCATCATATGTATGAGGTTCGTAATTATGATGAAGATTGGACCGACTGCATCCAAAAATCAGTTATGTGATTCTATTTTACGTATGACGGATTGAGTCCGTTATTTTGGCACAAGGGAATTCGTTTCCGGTAAGTCAGCAAAATAAGGTACTGTATTGATGTGTGTATTGGGCCAACCTATTTACACAAATTTGTCAACTTTGGAAGCAGTTCCCAATTTGCTCCTAATGACTGTTATCACCGGGCCAAGATCTTGAAATCCGCTCAATGGCTCAGTTTGTGGGATTCTGTTAGTGGACGTAGTGAGTTAGAAAGTAGTTGTAGGTTGTACTTAAGGCCAGGATTTTAGAGTTCCGAGTAAATTCTGGGTAGCCAAGCCCGCAGCTTCATCCTCTCCCCCACCAGCCTTCCCTATCGCAACTCATCATCAGGTTATGGGCCCAGTGCAACGCTATCTCTGTCTTTGATTCCCGTAAGTCGCCCTCTGTCGTTGCCCTGTTTCGTTTTGTTTGTCTCAGCCTGTTGAATATGTCTCACGTTCTGGTAAGTTATTTGAATAATTACATTTCTTTGCACATCGAAGTGATTCTCTTTGCACCTTTTGGTTGGTCTAAAGACTTGTAATTCCATAAAGCTGTTACTGACGATCACTTCCACTATATGTGCCTGCTTCTGCGGGGTTGTGCTAGACTCGGAATTAGCCCTGGTGCCGCGAGTGCCCAGGGCTCCATCGGTCAGAGGTTTACCGTCAGGGAGGAGGTCAATTGTGGAGAGGATCGAGGTCATTGAAACGACAACACCACCGCCGCCGACGCTCGCCCTCTCTGTCGCCCAGGAAGGATATAGGATCCCCCGCAGGTCAGTACCTCCACAGACGCCAAGTAGAAAAATTCAACGACTCTCGGCCAAGAAAGCCAAAGCGCTTGCCGATCAAGTCGCGAAAAGGAAGCTGAAGGCGAAAGAAGCGAGTTCCGCCGAGGCACAAGAGGTACTGCAAGACCTGCCAGACTAGCTGCAATAGTGCTAAGACATTCTACGATCACGTTCATTCTAAGGGTCATAGGACTAGAGTAGCGAACAGAAAGAGACCCCTAGGTGTACTGTTTGTGATAGAGTGTTCGACTCCCACGAAGTTCTGAAACGCCACGAGAACGGAAAAGATCACTTGAAAGTAGTTTTGTCTCAGCAGTAAAAGGGATCCTATACTTTGGTTAAAAGCGAGTGCTCGCCTTTGCATTTAGCTTGAGTTTCGTGTGCTGTGTTCTTATAGAGGTGGGCTTGCCATTGCAAGGGACTATCGGTCCCCGGCTTGGGATCTTCGAACAGAACATAAGCACCTCTAACCTATTTGCAATGAGTGGCGGAGAAGATCAAGGAGGAGGGTCAATGAAGATAGAGAAGCTGACGGATACGAATTTTTATGTGTGGAAGCAGAAAATTCAGCTACTTCTGGCACTGCGCGATGTAAAAACAGTACATTACCGATGATAACGTCCCTGCTGATGAGAATTCTTCTACGTATAAGACTTGGAAGCAGGGAGATCGAAAAGCCAGAGCAATTATAGGGCTGTCTCTTTCTGATGACCATTTGGACCATGTAAGAGATGCTGTTACTGCAAAGGTATGTGGATGCTATTGTAGAGGTGTTTGAGCGACATACGCTGCTGAGCAAGTTGGCTGCTCGTAGAGAGTTTTACACTGTCAGTATGCTAGAAAATGAGAAGGTGCTTCCGTATATTGGACGTGTGAGACACCTGGCGGCTCGCTTGAAGTCTATGGGGTCGTTATCGATGACAAAGAGATGGCTATGGCAGTGCTTAACGGCCTTCCACCGCGTTTTCACAGCCTCATTGTTGCTCTGGACGCTCTTGGATCTGAAGACAACTCCTTTGGAGTGGAGTATGTCAAAAGTCGTCTACTTCAAGAGGAACAACGAGCTTCGATGAAGTCGTCCAGGCGACAGATGACTTCAAGTGCCGCCCTTATTGGGAACGTTTTCGAAGGATGGCGCCAGTCTTCCTTGACGTGCACTAATTGTGGTCACACCGGACACACCGCCTCCCGTTGCTGGGGAAAGGATGTCAATGGAAAGCGACCTTCTCCTCCCGAACGATTCCAGCGAGGCAATTACAGAAGCCAACGGCAATGATCGCTCAAGAAAAGGATGGCTCGGAAGTGAATGAGGTGGAGTACATTTGTCTGGTGAACAAAGCGGATAAGTCTAACGTTAAAATAACCTCTAACACCTGGCTTATAGATTCCGGGTGCTCCGCGCACATGACGTTTGACAGAAGCCTCTTTACAGACTACCGTGAGGTCTCGAACAGCCGCGTTGAGATGGAACCAAGGCTTGTGCGATTGTGGCTGGAGTCGGAAACGTTCATTTGATGCTATCAGTAAACGGCATTGAAAAATCCTGTAAGCTCACCAATGTGCTCCACGTCCCAGTTTTGCCTTTTCTCTAATTTCAGTACGCCAGATGGTCGACAATGGACTTGATGTTCAGTTTGTTCGTGACAAGTGTACTGTAAAGAAAAATGACTGTACTGTGGCAACCGCGACAAAGTGAAGGAGAGCTCTACGTGCTTGATACGTGTGATATGACTCATTCGGCACACAAAGCCTCCTTGAAGACGTGGCACGAAAGACTTGCGCACGTTCATACTCAAGAAATCTTGTCTATGTCTCGCAAGAACGTGGTAAGTGGACTTCATATTTTCTTCTTCAAATGATACCAAAGATATTGGCTCATCTTCTGACTGTGATTCGTGAAATGCGATGCTTGTGTGGTAGGAAAAGCAACTCGTGCTGTAATTCCCAAACATCGCTCAGGAGGTAGGGCAAAGCAGCTGCTAGACTTAGTCCATTCGGACGTCTGTGGCCACTCCAAACACAGTCATTAGGTGGTGCGAGATACTTTGTCACATTCATCGATGATTACTCCAACTGGAGCGTTGTCTATCCGATAAAAAGTAAAGATGAAACTTTCGAGTTCTATAAGAAGTTTGCCAATTATGCCCTTACCCATACCGGTCAGCGAGTGAAAGTGTTTCGTTCAGATCGTGGAGGGGAGTATCTTTCCTCGCAGTTCCAATCCTTCTTATCTTCACAAGGAACGGTTCATCAAACGACCGCCGCGTACACGCCTGAACAAAATGGCGTCGCAGAACGGTTCAACCGTACATTGATAGATCTGGTTCGGTCTATGCTGTCCCACATGCAGGTTCCAAAGTCTTTTTGGGCTGAAGCCCTAGACAATGCCGTGTATGTGCGGAATCGTGTAACAAACAGAGCCCTGGGGAGTTCCATTACGCCTCATCACTTGTGGATGAAGGATAAACCAGATGTGTCTCACTTGAGGGTATTTGGCTGCAATGCTGGTACAAACTGCATGCCCATGAGGTGCAGAAACTTGATGAACGTGCAGTGAAAGGAATGTTTCTTGGATACCCAGCCGGAACGAAGGCCTACAAGGTATGGGATGACGAACTGAATCGCGTAGTTATCTCACGAAATGTGCAGTTTGATGAGTCCAGGCGAGGGCCTTGTTCGGTTGACGACAGTATATCGCATCAAAATGACGAGAATTTTGAGCCAGAGGATGTGGGCGTTGCTGACGAAAGACCCCGATACTTTAATGGCAAATATCGTGAAAATGGAGACTCTGAGTCATCGGGAGGTCAAAATGAGCCCGTTCTAAATCCAAATATGAACCAGAGCCCCCGGATGCGAGCTCGAACCAGAACATACGGTGGTGCAGACGGAGATGGATCTTGCAATGTACCACTCGCAGATCAGTCGATCACGCCGCCCACCAAGACAATGGTGGAAGGCCTCTAAGGAACTAATATACTCAGCACGTCTAATGAGGATGTTCCGGTACCAGACCGTTCAAGGAAGCGATGAGTGGACGCAACCAGATTTCTGGCAGAAAGCAGTTGACAAAGAATTAAAATCACAACGCAAAAACCAGACTTGGACGCTGGTTCCGCGCTCACAGGCCTCTAACATCCTCACATCGCGCTGGGTTTTCACCGTTAAAGATATTCCAGATGATCAGGGCCACTCATTTCAGCAAGGAAAGGTCGCCTAGTCGTAAGAGGTTTCCAGCCAGATTGAAGGAGTTGATTACTCAGAGACTTTCGCCCCGGTAATCAAATTCACGACAATTCGATTGCTACTGGCTATGGTTGCGCAATTTGACTTAGAGCTTCACCAAATGGACGTAGTCACCGCGTTTCTAAATGGAGAATTAGAGGAGGATATTTACATGGAACAACCCGAAGGATGCATCGACCCTTCCAAACCAAACCATGTTTGCAAACTCCTCAAGGCTATTTATGGCCTTAAACAAGCGAGTCGTCAATGGCACAAAAAGATTGACGACTTCTTGATTAATGGGCTTGGGTTTAAGACCACGAGAAGTGACGCTTGCTTGTACACAAACATATCGAATGACAGCATAATGCTCATTGCCCTTTATGTGGATGACTTGCTGCTCGCCGGTAGTGATCTAACCGCCGTAGCCTGGATGAAAGCGGAATTAAATAAAAGGTTTGAGATGAAAGACCTGGGAGAGGCGAAAAAGTGCATAGGGCTTGAAATTAGTAGGAAAAGGTCGTCCAAGCTAGTCTGTATATCGCAGAAAGCGTATGCCGAATCCGTACTGAAACGTTTTGGAATGGTCAGCTGTAATTCCGTGAGTACACCAATGGAACAGGGATTCCATCCCGAGTCTTCGACAAGCCCGTACTGCGATGTCCCGTATCGACAGATCATCGGCTGTCTGATGTTCCTGATGGTTGGTTCTCGTCCAGATTTAGCATACGCCGTTGGCAAATTGTCTCAACACTGTGAGAAGCCTCGCGAGGACCACTGGCAGGCTGCGAAAAGGGTTTTGAGGTTCATCAAAGGAACACTCTCAACTGGTGTTATCCTAAACGGAAATCTCTCAGTGGAGTACCTCGAAGGCTTTAGTGATGCGGACTGGGGTGGCTGCTTGAGTTCAAGAAAGTCCACCAGCGGCTATGTATTCAAGCTTTGTGGAGGAGCCGTCAGCTGGTCGTCGAGGAAGCAAACGGTTGTTGCAAAGTCTACCTGCGAAGCAGAGTACATCGCGCTTTGTGATGCCTGCAAAGAAGCCGCCTGGCTAAGATGCCTCCTGACAGATGCATTGGGAAAATCAGAAGATGGTACTGTTACTATCGGTTGCGATAATACAGGAACTATATCCTTTGCAGGCAACGAGGGGGTCAACCGGCGTAACAAGCATATCGATATCTCATACCACTTTGTCAGAGATGCTATCCATCGCAATATTGTTTCCCTCTTCCATGTACCGTCTTCCGAAATGCCAGCAGATATACTAACGAAGCCTCTTGGACGACTTTCGTTCAATAAATGTGTGAGGTTTCTGGGACTTGGGGATCTGCGCGATGCTTAGGGCATGTGATCGAGGGGGGTGTTGGTGATTTCGTGAGACGATCACACGCCCATCGCACTGACTAGACGTCTCGCACGGAGGTTGGGAAGCTGTATATGTGTACACGTGGACACATGTGGTTCTGAAGGGAAATATATGCCAAATTTACCCGAAAAGCAAAGTTGCCGGGGACGAAAGGCCATTTTCAGGGGGTCGACGAAAAATGCAAATTTTGCATAATTGTTGACAAGTGGAACTTGGCCCATAATGCCTAGGCTAAGAATTGCCTGCTTTAATCCTATTCGCTGACAGGGACAATACTGCAATTCTATTGGCCCAGGATGTACACGTGTCAGGTGTTGTAGAGGTTCCTTGGCTGGTTTTAGTTGTTCAAAGGCAGTATGGGATATAACGGTTATTTATGAGCTATTTTAGAGGTCAAAATGTTGTTTAGGGGGTCCCTTTACGTAGGGAAATGTGCTGTAAGGGTGTGAGGAATGTAGTGTACGGGAGCTGTGCTGAATAAGACATATACACGTGTACAGGTTGGCATTGGTGTATGCGATGTACACGTGGTACAGCTAAGAGAAGAAACCTTTTTGTGCAGTGTTGTACACGTACTGTACTAGTGCCAAATGAGGAACTGTACTTCGCACTGTACATCGTAATATGCCAAGTACTGTACTCCTTACTATACCTGAGTTTGTACAGTAGGAATCAATTATGGCAATATTGTCATGACTGCTAGAAAGAGGTATTTGATTTTATATTATGTATGAGGATTCTAGTTATGATTAAGGGTTTTATCCAGCTGCATCCAAAAATCAGTTATGTGATTCCATCATATGTATGGTTTCTAGTTATGATATTGTACAACTGCATCCAAAAATCAGTTATGTGATTCCATCATACGTATGACGGATTGAGTCCGTTATTTTGGCCACAAGGGAATTCGTTTCCGGTAAGTCTGGCAAAATAAGGTACTGTACTTGATGTGTGTATTGGGCCAACCCTATTTACACAAATTTGTCAACTTTTGGAAAGCAGTTCCAAATTTGCACTAATGACTGTTATCACCGGGCCAAAGATCTTGAAAATCCGCTCAAATGGCTCAGTTTGTGGGATTCTGTTAGTGGACGCAGTGAGTTAGAAAGTAGTTGTAGATTGTACTTAAGGCCAGGATTTTAGAGTTCCGAGTAAATTCTGGGTAGCTAAGCCCGCAGCTTCATCCTCTCACCCACCAGCCTTCCCTATCGCAACTCATCATCACTGTGGGCTGGATTGCCAGGTACTCTAAACTGTTGATATATATATGTTGTGGTTCGCTCAGTGGCACAAGAGAGCCAGCGCATGTGTCTCAGTTGTTTACGTTTTTCAACATAAACCCCATTGTTCTACGCAGGTCGCGGTTGCTAATTGAAGAACTAGGTAACCGGGAACGTGGGGGTGCGGCCTAGTCTGCGTTCTCCAGGTTATTCTGTTCAGGTAGCGTGCAGGCCTCACGAAGCTGCGTGATCCTTTTCAGAATATTTAGACTGGACAGTCAGGCTTCACTAAGTTTAGTGAAGCCGTACTTCTGACGAAGTTCCATTTGAGGGTCCCTCACAGTATTCCTATACAATCCTATAGCACTCGTTGGCTGTAAGCTAGGGGCACCGACTGGGTCACGGGTTCAGGAAACGCTTCGCAGGGTTGACTTGGACTGGACTTGGACTAAGGGGTACGTGCTCAGAAATGGTATTCTTTGGGTATTCGCTAGCTTAAGGTCGGCTTGAGAAGATTTCCTATAGGGTAAGGACACCGATCGCGGTCTACATAGTGGACTGGTGGGTATATCCGGAACGGATTGCTGAGTCACATCGGAGTGTAGGTGTGATTAAAGCTGCTGGTGAGTCACTCTCCTCGCGGTAGGGAGCCAACCCGTCGTCCAGGGACGAATTCCTTGCGGATTTCAACTTGAAGTGCTTGTATTCAAGTTTAGGTGTTTAGGTGTTATTGTTTCCAACTTCAAGTGCTTCTATTCAAGTTTAGGAGTTTAGGTGTTATTGTAAGGCTTTAACTGAGAGGTTTGTTGAACATGTCTTTCTTCAAAACAAATAAGCCTGTGTTGTTCGATGGGACTCGATGGGCGTTAACGGTTCGGTCATGGTTGCATTCAGTCGAAAAATACCTGGGACTTATTCCGGTGGGCCATGAAGGAGTCATCAGTGCCCAGAATGCTATCGACTTTGCTTCGACATTCATGACCGGAACTGCCGCAAACTGGTGCTATAAAGTTGTGTCCGAGAATGCTGTTCCTCCTACATGGGAAGCTTTCAAACTCCTGGTTGAGGCAGGGTTTGTCCCCCAGGACAGTGTCATTCGAGCTCGCGACAAACGTACCAATATCCGTCGGAAAACAAGTGTGGCTGCGTACCTCTCGGAGTTCAGGAATTTGGTTCTCAATATTCCCGGTATCAGTGAGTCGGAAAAGTTGGCGCGGTTCTGTGAAGGTCTCAAACCCCACATTCTGTTGGAGGTTCGTATAGGAAACCCATCCAAGTTTAAAGCTGCGACTATCATTGCTCTCAACGTTCACGGAGCATTTCATGGTGCAGGTTTCTTTACTGGCAGTTGTTTCATTTCACGCCAATCGAAGTGCCTCAGGTCCTATGCCGATGGAGATCGGAAACCTGGAACGTAAAACAATGGGCAGCGTCAGAAAGACTTGATGGAGAACCGACTCTTTACGTGCCATAACGTGGGATGTATACCTTGGTAACACAGAAAAGGAAACGGGAACAAAGGTAACAGGGGCAGTACTCGCATAGCGGCGAACAATACACAGGCAGGACACAGTAATGATTTGAATGGATTTGACTCGGGAAACTAGTTGGTCCACCAGACTTGGTGAGCACTCAGGTGAGACCAGTAGTGAGTGTGTAAAGATGTCCCAATGAGCAGAGTGAAACTGTTGTGGACATCACCGGAGCTAAATTCTCAGAGGACAGGGAAAAATCGAGAATCTCCGAAGCCGAGTCTAATGGAATCACGTCTAGTCATGATGACAGCATCCCCACTGATGGACCTATACCAGTGAAGCTTTTTTAGTACTTGAAGGTAGACTGCATGGAATAGCAGTCAAAGTACTAAAGGACGATGGATGCAATACAAACGTGGTTTCAGCCGAGTTTCTGAAGCGAAATAGGACCTTGTTTGAGATTCGGCGTGAACGAGTCATTGTTTGCAATTCACAGAAGTGATTTACTGAGGAAGTATCTGAGATCATATTCAACGGAACTATTAAGTTAGGCGAACATACGTATACTTCTAGTTGAGCTGTGTCCCAAACCAGGTATGATGATCTGTTGGGAATGCCATGGCATGTTGCCCACAATCCACGTGTCGACTATCGGAACCGAATTGTGATGGTGAAAGATGCTTCCATTCCAGTGATTCATTCCGATTAAAAAACCGAATTGATGTGTCCAATTTGGGATTGAAGAAATTTAGACGAATGCTGAGGCATGGGGGTGGCTTCGAAGTATTTCAGTTACTTGAAGTTCACAGTATGACGGGGGTGGCAGATTCAAAGTTTGATGAAGACTGAGCAGATTACTGGATAATTTCAAAGGGGTCTTTCAGAATGAATTGCCAAGAGTGCTTCTTCCGATTCGATCGGTTGATCACGAGATCAAAGTGGAGGAAGGAGCAAAGGCACCTCATCGACCTTTATTCCAGTTGTCTCCATCCAAACTTAAGGCAGCAAAAGAGTACGTCGAGTCTCTTCTGAGGAAAGGGAAGATGAGGTCCAGTAAATCACCATATGGAGCACCATTTTTCTTTGTGAAAGAAAAGAATGGAAAACTTAGACGTGTTGTCGATTATCGCGCTTTGAATCGCATCACCAAAAAGAATAATGCTCCACTCCCTCGTTCTGACGAAATGTTCGATCGACATGGAGATGCGAGATTTTTCTCCAAGCTTGATCTGAAAACCGGATTCCATCAGATAAGGGTGAAACGGAGGACATCGAAAAGACTGCCCTCAATACAAAGTATGGGCAATTTGAATATCTTGTTATGCCAATGGGACTTTGCAACGCTCTTGCTACGTTCCAAACTTTGATGAAACAGATCTTCTATGATTGCATCGATGTTGTCTTGGTTTTCTGTATGGATGATCTTTTTGTATTCAGTAAGAATGAGGACGAACATTACGAACATCCGTAAATTGTATTAAAGAGACTTAAGGTCCACAAGCTGTACATCTCTCCGAGAAAATGCTCTTTCTTTCAGATTGAGCTGGAGTTTTGGGTTTAATAGTCGGGGAGGATGGCATTCGTGTCAATCCTGAGAAGGTCGAAGTCTGCAAACTTGGCCGAAACCTGAATCTCTAACGGAGTTGAGAAGTTTCTTAGGTCTAATACAGTTTTCCGTAGGTTCATTCAGAGGTTCTCGGCAACTACTGCACCTCTCACAGATCTGACAAAAAAGGTCGAGGTACTGGGAAATGGGGCCAACAGTGTGATAGAGCTTTTCAGAAGCTAAAGGGAGCGATGACATTGGCTGCAAATTTAGTCGCTTCTAATTGGAACAAGCCATTTCGTGGTCATATAGATGCTTCACAGCCTGCTGTTGGTGGAACTCTAACACAGTTGGATGAGAATGGAAGGGATCGTGTAATTTCTTTCTATTCAAAAAAACTTTCACCAGCTGGGTCGGACTACATTGCAAATGACAGAAAGCTTCTGGCTTCAATTAATTTTCTGGGAAGATTCAGGTGCTATCTTGAAGGTTCTGAATTTCAAATTTTCACAGGCAACCAAGTGCTTAAGAGCTTCTTCAAAAAACCGAAACTGAGTCGGAAAGAAGCACGTTGGTTGGAAACTCTCGGTAATTTTGGAATCTTTCCCATCACACTGGAGCCTGGAAGAATTCACGTCTTGGGAGACGCATTATCCAGAGCTCTGCACGTGACTGGAGGAGACCGTGAAATCTCAGTGAATGACGTTGAAGTTCTCTACCTTGACGTTTATCAGATCATTCCTCGGTATGATGACGACCAGTTCTTGTTGATTTGGGCTATGTGTTCACTCAGTGCACCACTTGACATGCCAGCGCATGTGGCTTAGTGGTCGATGTGTTTTTCTTGCAGTGCTGTAGTAACGGAAGCTTTCCAGTGTATTCGGAAAAATTATGTATTCCCGCAGTATCATTGACGAGGATATCAATGACATTGTTTTCATTTACGTAGTTGCATTCTAGATAGTACAATTCTATTGGTACACCTCTACTTTCCAGTAAGTTCTACTCATCTAACAGAGTATATACCCACCAGTCCACTATGTAAACCGCGATCGGTGTCCTTACCCTATATGAAATCTTCTCAAGCCGACCTTAAGCTAGCGAATACCCAAAAGAATAATTTACTGGACCTGATCTTCCTTTCCTCAGAAGAGACTCGACGTACTCTTTTGCTGCCTTAAGTTTGGATGGAGACAACTGGAATAAAGGTCGATGAGGTGCCTTTGCTCCTTCCTCCACTTTGATCTCGTGATCAACCGATCGAATCGGAAGAAGCACTCTTGGCAATTCATTCTGAAAGACCCCTTTGAAATTATCCAGTAATCTGCTCAGTCTTCCATCAAACTTTGAATCTGCCACCCCCGTCATACTGTGAACTTCAGTAACTAAAACACTTCAAAGTCACCCCATGCCTCAGCATTCGTCTAAATTTCTTCAATCCAATTGGACACATCAATTCGGTTTTTTCATCGGAATTAGTCACTGGAATGGAAGCCATCTTTCACCAACCACAATTCGGTTCCGATAGTCGCCACGTGGATTGTGGGCAACATGCCATGGCATTCCCAACAGATCATCATACCTGGTTTGGGACACAGCCCAACTAGAAGTATACGTATGTTCGCCTAACTTAATAGTTCCGTTGAATATGATCCCAGATACTTCCTCAGTAAATCACTTCTGTGAATGGCAAACAATGACTCGTTCACGCCGAATCTCAAACAAGTTCCTATTTCGCTTCAGAAACTCGCTGAAACCACGTTTGTATTGCATCCATCGTCCTTTAGTACTTTGACTGCTATTCCATGCAGTCTACCTTCAAGTACTAACAAAAGCTTCACTGGTATAGGTCCATCAGTGGGGATGCTGTCATCATGACTAGACGTGATTCCATTAGACTCGGCTTCGGAGATTCTCGATTTTCCCTGTCCTCTGATAATTTTAGCTCCGGTGATGTCCACAACAGTTTCACTCTGCTCATGGGACATCTTTACAACTCACTACTGGTCTCACCTGAGTGCTCACCAAGTCTGGTGGACCAACTAGTTTCCCGAGTCAAATCCATTCAAATCATTACTGTGTCCTGCCTGTGTATTGTTCGCCGCTATGCGAGTACTGCCCTGTTACCTTTGTTCCCGTTTCCTTTTTCTGTGTTACCAAGGTATACATCCCACGTTATGGCACGTAAAGAGTCGGTTCTCCATCAAGTCTTTCTGACGCTGCCCATTGTTTTTTACGTTCCAGGTTTCCGATCTCCATCGGCATAGGACCTGAGGCACTTCGATTGGCGTGAAATGAAACACTGCCAGTAAAGAAACCTGCACCATGAAATGCTCCGTGAACGTTGAGAGCAATGGTAGTCGCAGCTTTAAACTTGGATGGGTTTCCTATACGAACCTCCAACAGAATGTGGGGTTTGAGACCTTCACAGAACCGCGCCAACTTTTCCGACTCACTGATACCGGGAATATTGAGAACCAAATTCCTGAACTCCGAGAGGTACGCAGCCACACTTGTTTTCCGACGGATATTGGTACGTTTGTCGCGAGCTCGAATGACACTGTCCTGGGGGACAAACCCTGCCTCAACCAGGAGTTTGAAAGCTTCCCATGTAGGAGGAACAGCATTCTCGGACACAACTTTATAGCACCAGTTTGCGGCAGTTCCGGTCATGAATGTCGAAGCAAAGTCGATAGCATTCTGGGCACTGATGACTCCTTCATGGCCCACCGGAATAAGTCCCAGGTATTTTTCGACTGAATGCAACCATGACCGAACCGTTAACGCCCATCGAGTCCCATCGAACAACACAGGCTTATTTGTTTTGAAGAAAGACATGTTCAACAAACCTCTCAGTTAAAGCCTTACAATAACACCTAAACTCCTAAACTTGAATAGAAGCACTTGAAGTTGGAAACAATAACACCTAAACACCTAAACTTGAATACAAGCACTTCAAGTTGAAATCCGCAAGGAATTCGTCCCTGGACGACGGGTTGGCTCCCTACCGCGAGGAGAGTGACTCACCAGCAGCTTTAATCACACCTACACTCCGATGTGACTCAGCAATCCGTTCCGGATATACCCACCAGTCCACTATGTAGACCGCGATCGGTGTCCTTACCCTATAGGAAATCTTCTCAAGCCGACCTTAAGCTAGCGAATACCCAAAGAATACCATTTCTGAGCACGTACCCCTTAGTCCAAGTCCAGTCCAAGTCAACCCTGCGAAGCGTTTCCTGAACCCGTGACCCAGTCGGTGCCCCTAGCTTACAGCCAACGAGTGCTATAGGATTGTATAGGAATACTGTGAGGGGACCCTCAAATGAAGACTTCGTCAGAAGTACGGCTTCACTAAACTTAGTGAAGCCTGACTGTCCAGTCTAAATATTCTGAAAAGGATCACGCAGCTTCGTGAGGCCTGCACGCTACCTGAACAGAATAACCTGGAGAACGCAGACTAGGCCGCACCCCCACGTTCCCGGTTACCTAGTTCTTCAATTAGCAACCGCGACCTGCGTAGAACAATGGGGTTTATGTTGAAAAACGTAAACCACTGAGCCACATGCGCTGGCTCTCTTGTGCCACTGAGCGAACCACACATATATATATCAACAGTTTAGAGTACCTGGCAATCCAGCCCACAGATACTCTCCTGTACTTGGCACTCCAGCCCACAAGTACAGTATATGATATTGCTTACAGTAAACCTGTCAGCAAAATTTTTCCAAAAATTCAACAACCCAAAAAAATACACGTGTAAGAAAACCTCGAACTAGAGCAAGACGAAAGCGGAAAAGCAGCGGAACCGGCGAAAGCGATGCTACCAGTGAAACAGAGAGGAAGGCAGCCGGGGCGCTGCCAAAGGAACAGTAGAGGCGATAGTAATGGGTTTCAGAAAGTTGGAGGCAAAAGGTGTATGGAGCGTACCTGGATTCCCACAAGAATCCAGATGAGCCCCCCCTTTCATAGACAGTACGGTAACTCTACTCTAGAAATTCTATACTCTGTTAGATGAGTAGAACTTACTGGAAAGTAGAGGTGTACCTATAGAATTGTACTATCTAGAATGCAACTACGTAAATGAAAACAATGTCATTGATATCCTCGTCAATGATACTGCGGGAATACATAATTTTTCCGAATACACTCTTGGAAAGCTTCCGTTACTACAGCACTGCAAGAAAAACACATCGACCACTAAGCCACATGCGCTGGCATGTCAAGTGGTGCACTGAGTGAACACATAGCCCAAATCAGCAAGAACTGGTCGTCATCATACCGAGGAATGATCTGATAAACGTCAAGGTAGAGAACTTCAACGTCATTCACTGAGATTTCACGGTCTCCTCCAGTCACGTGCAGAGCTCTGGATAATGCGTCTCCCAAGACGTGAATTCTTCCAGGCTCCAGTGTGATGGGAAAGATTCCAAAATTACCGAGAGTTTCCAACCAACGTGCTTCTTTCCGACTCAGTTTCGGTTTTTTGAAGAAGCTCTTAAGCACTTGGTTGCCTGTGAAAATTTGAAATTCAGAACCTTCAAGATAGCACCTGAATCTTCCCAGAAAATTAATCGAAGCCAGAAGCTTTCTGTCATTTGCAATGTAGTCCGACTCAGCTGGTGAAAGTTTTTTTGAATAGAAAGAAATTACACGATCCCTTCCATTCTCATCCAACTGTGTTAGAGTTCCACCAACAGCAGGCTGTGAAGCATCTATATGACCACGAAATGGCTTGTTCCAATTAGAAGCGACTAAATTTGCAGCCAATGTCATCGCTCCCTTTAGCTTCTGAAAAGCTCTATCACACTGTTGGCCCCATTTCCCAGTACCTCGACCTTTTTTGTCAGATCTGTGAGAGGTGCAGTAGTTGCCGAGAACCTCTGAATGAACCTACGGAAAACTGTATTAGACCTAAGAAACTTCTCAACTCCGTTAGAGATTCATGTTTCGGCCAAGTTTGCAGGACTTCGACCTTCTCAGGATTGACACGAATGCCATCCTCCCCGACTATTAAACCCAAAACTCCAGCTCAATCTGAAAGAAAGAGCATTTTCTCGGAGAGATGTACAGCTTGTGGACCTTAAGTCTCTTTAATACAATTTACGGATGTTCGTAATGTTCGTCCTCATTCTTACTGAATACAAAAAGATCATCCATACAGAAAACCAAGACAACATCGATGCAATCATAGAAGATCTGGTTCATCAAAGTTTGGAACGTAGCAAGAGCGTTGCAAAGTCCCATTGGCATAACAAGATATTCAAATTGCCCATACTTTGTATTGAGCGCAGTCTTTTCGATGTCCTCCGGTTTCACCCTTATCTGATGGAATCCGGTTTTCAGATCAAGCTTGGAGAAAAATCTCGCATCTCCATGTCGATCGAACATTTCGTCAGAACGAGGGAGTGGAGCATTATTCTTTTTGGTGATGCGATTCAAAGCGCGATAATCGACAACACGTCTAAGTTTTCCATTCTTTTCTTTCACAAAGAAAAATGGTGCTCCATATGGTGATTTACTGGACCTCATCTTCCCTTTCCTCAGAAGAGACTCGACGTACTCTTTTGCTGCCTTAAGTTTGGATGGAGACAACTGGAATAAAGGTCGATGAGGTGCCTTTGCTCCTTCCTCCACTTTGATCTCGTGATCAACCGATCGAATCGGAAGAAGCACTCTTGGCAATTCATTCTGAAAGACCTCTTTGAAATTATCCAGTAATCTGATCAGTCTTCCATCAAACTTTGAATCTGCCACCCCCGTCATACTGTGAACTTCAAGTAACTAAAACACTTCAAAGTCACCCCCATGCCTCAGCATTCGTCTAAATTTCTTCAATCCCAAATTGGACACATCAATTCGGTTTTTTCATCGGAATTAGTCACTGGAATGGAAGCATCTTTCACCACCACAATTCGGTTCCGATAGTCGCCACGTGGATTGTGGGCAACATGCCATGGCATTCCCAACAGATCATCATACCTGGTTTGGGACACAGCCCAACTAGAAGTATACGTATGTTCGCCTAACTTAAAGTTCCGTTGAATATGATCTCAGATACTTCCTCAGTAAATCACTTCTGTGAATGGCAAACAATGACTCGTTCACGCCGAATCTCAAACAAGTTCCTATTTCGCTTCAGAAACTCGGCTGAAACCACGTTTGTATTGCATCCATCGTCCTTTAGTACTTTGACTGCTATTCCATGCAGTCTACCTTCAAGTACTAACAAAAGCTTCACTGGTATGGTCCATCAGTGGGGATGCTGTCATCATGACTAGACGTGATTCCATTAGACTCGGCTTCGGAGATTCTCGATTTTTCCCTGTCCTCTGAGAATTTAGCTCCGGTGATGTCCACAACAGTTTCACTCTGCTCATTGGGACATCTTTACACACTCACTACTGGTCTCACCTGAGTGCTCACCAAGTCTGGTGGACCAACTAGTTTCCCGAGTCAAATCCATTCAAATCATTACTGTGTCCTGCCTGTGTATTGTTCGCCGCTATGCGAGTACTGCCCCTGTTACCTTTGTTCCCGTTTCCTTTTCTGTGTTACCAAGGTATACATCCCACGTTATGGCACGTAAAGAGTCGGTTCTCCATCAAGTCTTTCTGACGCTGCCCATTGTTTTTACGTTCCAGGTTTCCGATCTCCATCGGCATAGGACCTGAGGCACTTCGATTGGCGTGAAATGAAACACTGCCAGTAAAGAAACCTGCACCATGAAATGCTCCGTGAACGTTGAGAGCAATGGTAGTCGCAGCTTTAAACTTGGATGGGTTTCCTTTACGACCCTCCAACAGAATGTGGGGTTTGAGACCTTCACAGAACCGCGCCAACTTTTCCGACTCACTGATACCGGGAATATTGAGAACCAAATTCCTGAACTCCGAGAGGTACGCAGCCACACTTGTTTTCCGACGGATATTGGTACGTTTGTCGCGAGCTCGAATGACACTGTCCTGGGGGACAAACCCTGCCTCAACCAGGAGTTTGAAAGCTTCCCATGTAGGAGGAACAGCATTCTCGGACACAACTTTATAGCACCAGTTTGCGGCAGTTCCGGTCATGAATGTCGAAGCAAAGTCGATAGCATTCTGGGCACTGATGACTCCTTCATGGCCCACCGGAATAAGTCCCAGGTATTTTTCGACTGAATGCAACCATGACCGAACCGTTAACGCCCATCGAGTCCCATCGAACAACACAGGCTTATTTGTTTTGAAGAAAGACATGTTCAACAAACCTCTCAGTTAAAGCCTTACAATAACACCTAAACTCCTAAACTTGAATAGAAGCACTTGAAGTTGGAAACAATAACACCTAAACACCTAAACTTGAATACAAGCACTTCAAGTTGAAATCCGCAAGGAATTCGTCCCTGGACGACGGGTTGGCTCCCTACCGCGAGGAGAGTGACTCACCAGCAGCTTTAATCACACCTACACTCCGATGTGACTCAGCAATCCGTTCCGGATATACCCACCAGTCCACTATGTAGACCGCGATCGGTGTCCTTACCCTATAGGAAATCTTCTCAAGCCGACCTTAAGCTAGCGAATACCCAAAGAATACCATTTCTGAGCACGTACCCCTTAGTCCAAGTCCAGTCCAAGTCAACCCTGCGAAGCGTTTCCTGAACCCGTGACCCAGTCGGTGCCCCTAGCTTACAGCCAACGAGTGCTATAGGATTGTATAGGAATACTGTGAGGGGACCCTCAAATGAGACTTCGTCAGAAGTACGGCTTCACTAAACTTAGTGAAGCCTGACTGTCCAGTCTAAATATTCTGAAAAGGATCACGCAGCTTCGTGAGGCCTGCACGCTACCTGAACAGAATAACCTGGAGAACGCAGACTAGGCCGCACCCCCACGTTCCCGGTTACCTAGTTCTTCAATTAGCAACCGCGACCTGCGTAGAACAATGGGGTTTATGTTGAAAAACGTAAACCACTGAGCCACATGCGCTGGCTCTCTTGTGCCACTGAGCGAACCACACATATATATATCAACAGTTTAGAGTACCTGGCAATCCAGCCCACAGATACTCTCCTGTACTTGGCACTCCAGCCCACAAGTACAGTATATGATATTGCTTACAGTAAACCTGTCAGCAAAATTTTTCCAAAAATTCAACAACCCAAAAAAATACACGTGTAAGAAAACCTCGAACTAGAGCAAGACGAAAGCGGAAAAGCAGCGGAACCGGCGAAAGCGATGCTACCAGTGAAACAGAGAGGAAGGCAGCCGGGGCGCTGCCAAAGGAACAGTAGAGGCGATAGTAATGGGTTTCAGAAAGTTGGAGGCAAAAGGTGTATGGAGCGTACCTGGATTCCCACAAGAATCCAGATGAGCCCCCCCTTTCATAGACAGTACGGTAACTCTACTCTAGAAATTCTATACTCTGTTAGATGAGTAGAACTTACTGGAAAGTAGAGGTGTACCTATAGAATTGTACTATCTAGAATGCAACTACGTAAATGAAAACAATGTCATTGATATCCTCGTCAATGATACTGCGGGAATACATAATTTTTCCGAATACACTCTTGGAAAGCTTCCGTTACTACAGCACTGCAAGAAAAACACATCGACCACTAAGCCACATGCGCTGGCATGTCAAGTGGTGCACTGAGTGAACACATAGCCCAAATCAGCAAGAACTGGTCGTCATCATACCGAGGAATGATCTGATAAACGTCAAGGTAGAGAACTTCAACGTCATTCACTGAGATTTCACGGTCTCCTCCAGTCACGTGCAGAGCTCTGGATAATGCGTCTCCCAAGACGTGAATTCTTCCAGGCTCCAGTGTGATGGGAAAGATTCCAAAATTACCGAGAGTTTCCAACCAACGTGCTTCTTTCCGACTCAGTTTCGGTTTTTTGAAGAAGCTCTTAAGCACTTGGTTGCCTGTGAAAATTTGAAATTCAGAACCTTCAAGATAGCACCTGAATCTTCCCAGAAAATTAATCGAAGCCAGAAGCTTTCTGTCATTTGCAATGTAGTCCGACTCAGCTGGTGAAAGTTTTTTTGAATAGAAAGAAATTACACGATCCCTTCCATTCTCATCCAACTGTGTTAGAGTTCCACCAACAGCAGGCTGTGAAGCATCTATATGACCACGAAATGGCTTGTTCCAATTAGAAGCGACTAAATTTGCAGCCAATGTCATCGCTCCCTTTAGCTTCTGAAAAGCTCTATCACACTGTTGGCCCCATTTCCCAGTACCTCGACCTTTTTTGTCAGATCTGTGAGAGGTGCAGTAGTTGCCGAGAACCTCTGAATGAACCTACGGAAAACTGTATTAGACCTAAGAAACTTCTCAACTCCGTTAGAGATTCATGTTTCGGCCAAGTTTGCAGGACTTCGACCTTCTCAGGATTGACACGAATGCCATCCTCCCCGACTATTAAACCCAAAACTCCAGCTCAATCTGAAAGAAAGAGCATTTTCTCGGAGAGATGTACAGCTTGTGGACCTTAAGTCTCTTTAATACAATTTACGGATGTTCGTAATGTTCGTCCTCATTCTTACTGAATACAAAAAGATCATCCATACAGAAAACCAAGACAACATCGATGCAATCATAGAAGATCTGGTTCATCAAAGTTTGGAACGTAGCAAGAGCGTTGCAAAGTCCCATTGGCATAACAAGATATTCAAATTGCCCATACTTTGTATTGAGCGCAGTCTTTTCGATGTCCTCCGGTTTCACCCTTATCTGATGGAATCCGGTTTTCAGATCAAGCTTGGAGAAAAATCTCGCATCTCCATGTCGATCGAACATTTCGTCAGAACGAGGGAGTGGAGCATTATTCTTTTTGGTGATGCGATTCAAAGCGCGATAATCGACAACACGTCTAAGTTTTCCATTCTTTTCTTTCACAAAGAAAAATGGTGCTCCATATGGTGATTTACTGGACCTCATCTTCCCTTTCCTCAGAAGAGACTCGACGTACTCTTTTGCTGCCTTAAGTTTGGATGGAGACAACTGGAATAAAGGTCGATGAGGTGCCTTTGCTCCTTCCTCCACTTTGATCTCGTGATCAACCGATCGAATCGGAAGAAGCACTCTTGGCAATTCATTCTGAAAGACCTCTTTGAAATTATCCAGTAATCTGATCAGTCTTCCATCAAACTTTGAATCTGCCACCCCCGTCATACTGTGAACTTCAAGTAACTAAAACACTTCAAAGTCACCCCATGCCTCAGCATTCGTCTAAATTTCTTCAATCCCAAATTGGACACATCAATTCGGTTTTTTCATCGGAATTAATCACTGGAATGGAAGCATCTTTCACCACCACAATTCGGTTCCGATAGTCGCCACGTGGATTGTGGGCAACATGCCATGGCATTCCCAACAGATCATCATACCTGGTTTGGGACACAGCCCAACTAGAAGTATACGTATGTTCGCCTAACTTAACAGTTCCGTTGAATATGATCTCAGATACTTCCTCAGTAAATCACTTCTGTGAATGGCAAACAATGACTCGTTCACGCCGAATCTCAAACAAGTTCCTATTTCGCTTCAGAAACTCGGCTGAAACCACGTTTGTATTGCATCCATCGTCCTTTAGTACTTTGACTGCTATTCCATGCAGTCTACCCTTCAAGTACTAACAAAAGCTTCACTGGTATAGGTCCATCAGTGGGGATGCTGTCATCATGACTAGACGTGATTCCATTAGACTCGGCTTCGGAGATTCTCGATTTTTCCCTGTCCTCTGAGAATTTAGCTCCGGTGATGTCCACAACAGTTTCACTCTGCTCATTGGGACATCTTTACACACTCACTACTGGTCTCACCTGAGTGCTCACCAAGTCTGGTGGACCAACTAGTTTCCCGAGTCAAATCCATTCAAATCATTACTGTGTCCTGCCTGTGTATTGTTCGCCGCTATGCGAGTACTGCCCCTGTTACCTTTGTTCCCGTTTCCTTTTCTGTGTTACCAAGGTATACATCCCACGTTATGGCACGTAAAGAGTCGGTTCTCCATCAAGTCTTTCTGACGCTGCCCATTGTTTTTACGTTCCAGGTTTCCGATCTCCATCGGCATAGGACCTGAGGCACTTCGATTGGCGTGAAATGAACTCTGCCAGTAAAAAACCTGCACCATGAAATGCTCCGTGAACGTTGAGAGCAATGGTAGTCGCAGCTTTAAACTTGGATGGGTTTCCTTTACGAACCTCCAACAGAATGTGGGGTTTGAGACCTTCACAGAACCGCGCCAACTTTTCCGACTCACTGATACCGGGAATATTGAGAACCAAATTCCTGAACTCCGAGAGGTACGCAGCCACACTTGTTTTCCGACGGATGTTGGTACGTTTGTCGCGAGCTCGAATGACACTGTCCTGGGGACAAACCCTGCCTCAACCCGGAGTTTAGCACCAGTTTGCGGCAGTTCCGGTCATGAATGTCGAAGCAAAGTCGATAGCATTCTGGGCACTGATGACTTCTTCATGGCCCACCGGAATAAGTCCCAGGTATTTTTCGACTGAATGCAACCATGACCGAACCGTTAACGCAAATCGAGTCCCATCGAACAACACAGGCTTATTTGTTTTGAAGAAAGACATGTTCAACAAACCTCTCAGTTAAAGCCTTACAATAACACCTAAACTCCTACACTTGAATAGAAGCACTTGAAGTTGGAAACAATAACACCTAAACACCTAAACTTGAATACAAGCACTTCAAGTTGAAATCCGCAAGGAATTCGTCCCTGGACGACGGGTTGGCTCCCTACCGCGAAAAGAGTGACTCACCAGCAGCTTTAATCACACCTACACTCCGATGTGACTCAGCAATCCGTTCCGGATATACCCACCAGTCCACTATGTAGACCGCGATCGGTGTCCTTACCCTATAGGAAATCTTCTCAAGCCGACCTTAAGCTAGCGAATACCCAAAGAATACCATTTCTGAGCACGTACCCCTTAGTCCAAGTCCAGTCCAAGTCAACCCTGCGAAGCGTTTCCTGAACCCGTGACCCAGTCGGTGCCCCTAGCTTACAGCCAACGAGTGCTATAGGATTGTATAGGAATACTGTGAGGGGACCCTCAAATGAAGACTTCGTCAGAAGTACGGCTTCACTAAGGAAACTTGGTGAAGCCTGACTGTCCAGTCTAAATATTCTGAAAAGGATCACGCAGCTTCGTGAGGCCTGCACGCTACCTGAACAGAATAACCTAGAGAACGCAGACTAGGCCGCACCCCCACGTTCCCGGTTACCTAGTTCTTCAATTAGCAACCGCGACCTGCGTAGAACAATGGGGTTTATGTTGAAAAACGTAAACCACTGAGCCACATGCGCTGGCTCTCTTGTGCCACTGAGCGAACCACAACATATATATATCAACAGTTTAGAGTACCTGGCAATCCAGCCCACAGATACTCTCCTGTACTTGGCACTCCAGCCCACAAGTACAGTATATGATATTGCTTACAGTAAACCTGTCAGCAATATTTTTCCAAAAATTCAACAACCCAAAAAATACACGTGTAAGAAAACCTCGAACTAGAGCAAGACGAAAGCGGAAAAGCAGCGGAACCGGCGAAAGCGATGCTACCAGTGAAACAGAGAGGAAGGCAGCCGGGGCGCTGCCAAAGGAACAGTAGAGGCGATAGTAATGGGTTTCAGAAAGTTGGAGGCAAAAGGTGTATGGAGTGTACCTGGATTCCCACAAGAATCCAGATGAGCCCCCCTTTCATAGACAGTACGGAAACTCTACTCTAGAAATTCTATACTCTGTTAGATGAGTAGAACTTACTGGAAAGTAGAGGTGTACCTATAGAATTGTACTATCTAGAATGCAACTACGTAAATGAAAACAATGTCATTGATATCCTCGTCAATGATACTGCGGGAATATATAATTTTTCCGAATACATTCTTGGGAAAGCTTCCGTTACTCCAGCAGAGCCATCTTCCGTAACATCGCGGGGGATGTCAAGGCGGAGCCAAGTGCTGGTACTTTGGTAGTGGCGAGAGCTGTCGCGATGCTTTCCGCAGTGAACGCACATGTCTGCGGATGATGCCTTCTTGTACCTCTGCTGTCGAGTAGCTACTAGAGCGGCAGTTTCAGCAGACTTGAGGGCGTCAACCTCTCGAAAGGCATTGCGCTGCTGCTCCTGGATGCAGCGACTTTAGACAAATTCAAAGGTGAATTGTTTGTCATCGGTGTGCAAGGCGTCTATTTTAGAGCTGAGGCTGTCGAAGCAATCCGGGAGACTGTTGAGCAGTGCTATGGCCATCTCGCTGTCCTCGACTATGACGGAAATGAACTTGAACGTAGCGGCAAGCTGGCGAATGCGAGCTACTAAAGCGAGAATCTTCTCGTTTACGTGCAAGAAGCATGTTGGACCTGCTCGAGGTGTTGTCAGAAAGGGTGAGACCGATGTTGACCTTGGCCTTTAAGTCGCCCTTGCGCCATTCGGAGTATGACGGAGAGTCGGAAGCCGGAGGGTCATCGACAAGGTAGAAGTCGGCTTCCTTGAGAGCCAGGACGAGCTGCATGCGTGTCTTCCAGGTGTGTAAGTTGTCGTCCTGAAGCTTTTCGATGCGTATGGAGGAGTGGGAATCCATAGGGGAAGATGTGGGAAACAAGAGAAGATAATGTTTATTTCTTAAAGGTTCTTATGCTTACTGCGGTAGTGCTTGTTTGCAGTCACGCTTGGTAGGTAAGACCTTGTGGAAAGCCTGGAAAGGGGTCAGAGCTCGCTGGCGCTCCTGAAAGTTGCGGCACTTCCTTCCTCCGCGGTGGTGCTCGAGCGTTGAAGAGGAAAGAGAGGAGGAGGTGAGCCGAGCACAGGAATAAAGGGAGACACAAGTGTTGTCTAGGCTTTACTGATACGAAGGTCTCCAGGGCTGCTGGAGCACTTAAGTAGACTCGACTTTGCAGATGCGACACAGTAGTGGAGGTGCAGTGCAGCAGCTGTGTGCCATGACGGCGGCGGTGCATCATGTAGGGTTATGGATCTGATTTAATCACAGATCCAATCTACTTACATTAATTACATTATTTGTCCAAGGAACACACTAATCGCGGTACTAGAGCAGAGTGCTATGGTGCCATCTATAGACGCTAAGTGACATCATGTCAAGATGTCAAGATGTCAAAAGTAAAACTGTCATTTGCATCAAATTGCATGTACAGTAAGTCTTACATGCCCCCTTAAACTATAACACGTCTAACCAGACCAGCACTGGCCGACATACAGGGGTAGCGCCCTAAGGCACAAGTAAAGAGGTCGTTAGGGGTAAAGAGGAGGAAAACTAAAGAGGTGAAGTGTTGTAAATTGAACACCATGTGTCTCTGAGTAAACGCTGCTAACTTTTTATAGGGAAAGGCTTGCCGTGAGTGACTATCGGTCGCCAGATTGGGATACCCGACAGAAGTACTTGCATAATCGCTGGACACGTGGTATATGAAAAGGGAAAGTACAGACATGGACGTCCCAAGGGGTGTTCACGCATAGAGAAGCTCTCTAACACGAACTTCCGCATTTGGAAGCAGAAAGTGCAGCTTCTTCTCGCCCTCCGCGAACTGGATGAATACATCGAGGTTGAACCCCCGTCCAGGACCCGTGCCGATGCTTTGAAAAAACTGGACGCATGCCGACAGCAAAGCTCAGGCTCCCACCAGACAGACTTTATCTGATGAGCACCTCGAACATGTTCGGGAAGCTGTCACTGCCAAGCAAATGTGGACTAAAATACTGATACATTCGAGCTTCATACACTACTTAATAAGCTTGCGACCCGGTGTTGGTTTTATACGGCTGCGATGGAACCCGGCGAGAAGGTGCTCAGCTATGTAAACGGCGTTTCACAGCTTGCAGTGACCTTGAAGTCCATGTACGTCACAATTGACGACAAGAAGATGGCCATGGCTGTGTTGAACGAACTTCCAGAGCGCTTTGATAATCTGATAGTTGCACTAGATGCGCTGGGAAATGAGGACAAAACATTTACGTTGGAATTTGTCAAGAGCCGCCTATTACAGAAGAGGATCGCATTAGTGTGAAGAAGTCAGGCTTATTGAAAGCAAACAAATCTGACGCCGCATTTATAAAAAAATCGCTAAAATTCGCACCAAATAGAGTTGAAATGCACAAACTGCGGACACATTGGTCATAGCGCTCAGCGGTGCCGGGGAAAGGACATCAATGGGAGACGCCCTGAACCTCCAAAGACCTATCGGCAAATGGACATAAATTACCGCCCCTTGAAGCCGCAGGCTTTCGTGGGGCGTACCATATCTGATGATAGTGGGCCAGATGATTCTGATTCAGTAGAACTTGATTTATCGGATTGCTTTTGCTTGATGTCTAAATTAAAACGTCGGCATTACCGGCCGCCCTTCTTCCTCCTGGATCACTGAATCTGCTTGTACTGCCCACATGATATATAACCGTAGCCTATTTAGAAAATTACAAAGAATTTCTGTAAATTCGGTAGAAATGGGGACCAGAGCACAAGCCAAATCGTGGGCTGTGATGACGTCTAAGTATGCTTAGTAGTTGACGGTTCTGTCCAGGAGTGACTGTTCCGCAATGTCTTGAATGTCCCGTGTATGAGCTCTCTCTGTTTTCAGTGGGAGTTGCGGACAAGCTTAGTGTCAAACGTCATTTTCGAATGGAATATTTACCATGAAGAAGGACGGAATAAGAGTCGCTACTGGTCGTCTGCAGGGGGGGCTATATATTCTTGATACAGCTGATACTTTTAGTACAGCTTGTGCACCCGACAATGACGGAGTCAATTTCTCTCTTCATTCTGCGAACGTAGCAACTCTTGAAAACTTGGACAAGCCACTTGACATGTGCGCAAAAGGGCATTGAAGCCGTGGTTAAACAAAATGTGGTTAACGTATAGAGATAAGTGATTCTGGCTTACCCGAAATATGCGCGCCGTCTGTGAAACGAAATGCCACCGCAGTGCTATTCCGAAGCAGCGAATGACTGGCCGCTCAAAAGTTACACTAAAATCTAGTACATTGTAATGTATGTGGGCCACTTGAGGTAGCATCGCTGGGTGTTTCACGGTACTTTGTTAAGTTTACGGATGACCATCGTCTTGGATGTGCGTGCTGTATGAAAAACACATCGACCACTATGCCACATGCGCTGGAATGTCAAGTGGTGCACTGAGTGAAAACACAGCCATTTCAACACTCCCCCTCACTCAGGGGACCACAGAGTGCGTAAGGACTCAGACATCTTACCTCATTTGTATCACCTATAGGACAGTAAGCAATGCAGAAACACAGAATTTAAATTTCACAATGCAACCACTTGCGGGGCTAGACCCTGCGATGCTACCATGTATAATGAACACATGGACCACTAAGCCACATGCGCTGGTATGTCAAGTGGTGCACTGAGTGAACACTGAGCCCATTTCAACCCGTGTATCCTTTGCGTAGTAAATTCGACGTGTTTCAAAATACAAGCAATCGGAAGCTCTGTATGAAACCCACACCAGAGGGAAACTTCGCATTTTTGCGTTCGGACAGGTTGCAGATTATATGTCACGGCGGTTTGTAACCACTTGTTGTAACATGGAACAAAACATGAGCTTAGTGTTGCAGAGCCCCATCAAAATGGGACCTCAGGGCGTCTAAATTGAACTTTAATCGACCCTTGTCCATTCCAATGCTTCATGCAAGAATTTACCAAAAACCTTTTGGGTGAAGTCTTTGGCGACAGCGGTGTATGTACGAAACGAGTAACTACACGACGTCTTCCTAGAGGAACCACCCGTACATTCTTGGTATGGCCGCAAACCAAGCTTGGGGTATCTCCGCCGTTTAGATGTCAATGCTGGTACAAAGTAAAAGGCAGTGATATCAGGAAACTATAATCTAGAGCTCTTGAGGCTATTATGATCGGGTACGCCCTGAATAGTAAGGCGTACCGGCTCTGGGATCCAGCTTTAAGAAAAGTCATTGTGTCTAGAGATGTCACCTTCAATGAGTCTAATGACTGCAGAATAAATGAAAGGAAATTTCTGAAACAAGTCTTTTTTGAGAAAGGCGAGAAGGAATCAACCGTTTCTCTCGAAGTTGCGGACCAAATAGTGTCATATGAGACTGAATCACCACAATCTGAACATATGGAACCAGAGGTGCCTCAGACTCCGCAAATCGTCTCAGGGAAGTCTAATGCTGATACAGATACTAATGATTCAGCGGAGGGACCTCGCAGATCAACCGGGTGCGGAATCCATCTCCGCCATGGTGTGGAGATCTTACATGACTTCCTATGATCATCCTACAGGTCTCATCACAAACGTTGCTACATTGACTTTTCATCGAGCCACGACAGGGAGCTGATTCTGATTTTTGGAAGCCTCCTATCGACTCCAACAGGGACTTCATATTAAAGAATCATACATGGAAGCTTGTTCCACGGTCTGAATCTTGCAATATCTTGACAACGAAGTGTGTGTTTGCCGTTAAAGACGTCCCTGACTCCAACGGCGGTGTAACTCAAAAGGCGACAGCCCGTCTTGTTGCTCGTGGTTTCTTACAGGTGAAAGAAATATACTATAGTGAAACGTATGCTCTGTTTTTAAACTCACATCCATTCGAGTTTCGATGCCCTGGGCGCTCATCAGAATGTTGAGCTACATCAGATGGATGTCCACACTTATTTCCTGAATATCGAAGTCGAAGAGGACGTATACATTGAGCAGCTGAGGGATTCAAAAATTCATTAAGCCTAATCACGTGTGCAAGTTTTAGAAAGCACTGTATGGCCTTGAAACAACCTCATCGCCGCTGGCACTCAAAAATGATGATTTCCTGTAGGAAAATTAAATTTCTCAAGTATTCTTAGTTGTTGAAAAATGTTAATCACTGAGCGCATGCGCTGGCTTCTCTTTTGCATCTGAGCGGACCACAACTATATATATCATCACCCCCCTCGCTCAGAGGCACCACACAAGATGCTTGTCGAGGGTTCAGGGCTTTACACAGAGCATTACAGAAACGCTCAGAACAAATATCCAACTCAGTGTACCCAGCAGGGTTCGAACCCGCGACCACAGCAGAAACCTCAATCGAGCATAACCTGATGAATGAACAGGGGATGATGAGGGATGAGGAGATAGAATGAAAAGGGAAGTAGGAAAGAGTGTACATGAATTTACTTGCATAAGCTATTAGACTACAATTATATACTGTTTTTCGGTATTTACTTCGGCTTTTTGAAAGCAGAATGAAAGTAGCAAAATCTGCATTTGCAGTACTATCTTTGTCTATCCTATAGCCTACATAAGCCGAGATGCCTCAGAATCCCTGATTAACGTGCGCAGGAAATTCATAATACCAATATTCAAAACGTAAATAGCATTACGTGCATGCTAGCCATGCATGTTCTGTTACGTAACCTACACTAAAACAGTCAACCCGTGATTTATGCCTTACGTGCCCCGCCGACGCAACTGTAATGTCTCTGTCTGTAACAGAATTCAAAGGCCGGAACTTGAAATATCATAAGAGCAGAAAACAATTCTTGGCGGGCTTGTCTCACGTTGTTATGTAACAGCACGTAAATCTCATGTAGGCCTTTCAACTTAAATTAAGCCTTACGTTCCATACGTGCAATACTGTAGAAGCGACGTGGCTGTATCAACTGTCTTTCGTCCCAGGCAACTTTCGATTTGGCCTGTTTTACACATGTAATAGGTGTGCACACAGAAGAAGGGTGCAACTCGCATTTTCATGGTACAGGTGTACATGTGTCCAGGTAGCAACCAAAAACCATGAGGCCGCATGCATTCTATCATTCTTTCAACAGTAACATCTTCAGTGTTCGGAAGGGTAAAAGGTTGGTTGGTAGCGGAGCCGCTTGGTCCACCCGAGGAGGAAAAATATTCCATGGTCGGCTTGGCTGTATTCAGGGAACAAAATACCGTTTCGTTGGAGAACGAACACGTATTTATCTTCTTCATGATCTTATGTTTTGTACACTTGAAACGAGAGCGAGAGATCGGAGCCATTCTGACGGGATTGAATAAGACACAATATTCCAAGATACTCAGCAGTCCGTGGACACCAATGCAACGTGGCATACGGGGACATGTGTTTGTTCCACGGATATGAATGCAGTAAAGTTTTATTTTTTTTCTGTGTACTGTACAGTACTGTACAAAAAGTACAGTTGTTGCAGGATTTGCAACGATCCTTGAAACCCGTTTCGAGTTTGAACGCAGGCTAAGCGGACAAGTTGGGAAAATAGCAGGGGGTTCTAGCCAAACTAGATGGTCGTGACAGGCTCGACCGGCATGGATGTAAGTGGCTGCCCAAATCAGGCCTCGTCTGTGATTGCTGCTATCAGGAAACTGAAGGAAGCCACCCCATTCACTCCAGTACAGGATTGCGACATCAGGCGCCATAAAAACGAGTGGGCTTTACGGTAAAGTGTTTCCTTACGAGCATTAAAATTCACAATGCGGTGGCTCTAGCCTCGAAAACAATCCCAACTTGAATAAATCGAGGAACGGAATACTTTTTACACTCCTATGCATTGCAGTAAGTGGCATGTAAGCTACCGTTCATTTCGGGCAAGTAAAGCCAATTTAAGGTAGGGTTTGCTCACCAGAATTTACCGGCAACGGCAAAAAACCACATGGATATGGGTGGAACCATAACAGTTTATCAAAACACAGCCAACCAACTTCAGCATGTCTGCTCAACAAATCTCAGAAATGCATCAACAAAAAAAGTCGCGACTGGCGCCTCACAATGTGTTACCTACCAACAGGTTGCAATTTCATTAAACCCTATTTCGTTGCTCCTCCATTACAGGCAGTAGCCGCCAGAACCGCCGCAAAATTCCGACGAAACATACACGCTATCGCAACAAAATGCTCCGCATTCATCAGAAACCAGCGCACCTATTGCAAAAGAAAACAAATGTCATGTTAGTTCCAAACAAAACAGTCCACAGCCCACAACCAACAACAACTCGCACATGAAACCTACAACTCTCGTCTGTGCTTTCAAACAGGTTCACACCTGGTACGTACGGCTCCGCAACCGGTCCCAGTGCTTGCCCTCCTCCATCACAATCATCCGCTCATCTTCTTCATCGTCATCGTCGCCATAACTGCCATCATCACCTCCTCCACTTCCACCCGTCCCAGGGTCCGTCCCACCCCCTGATTCCTCAACAGGTGCCGATCCGTACTGAAAATCCGTCCCGGCGATCGGCGTTCGGTTCGGCGACATCAACCCCACCGACTTGCAAGAAGCGCACATCCTCGTCATCTTTGTCACATTCACAAACGACGTCGTCAGGTTCACCCACCCGCACAAAATCCACATCCCTTTCGCCTCACAAAACGATACAGCCGCAGTTTCATTTCCGTAACCATCCACAAGTTGGTCTGCAATCGGTTGCCAGTCCGTCTTGTTTCCTGCAGATAGCGAGTGGTTTTCGGCACGCTTCTCGAGCACGTGTAGCTTGTATTTGAGCGCCTCTAGTGCCGTTGTGTTGGCGCTCGTGAAAATGTTGCTTGTTTCCTTGTGTTGGGCAAACTCGTCGTTGAAAGTGTATTGGTATATGTTGGCCGAGTTTTTCTGCATGACTGACGTGATAAAACCGCGCCAGTCCACAGACAGGATAAATTCCCACAATTCTTCAAGTGACCGAGTGCTCCCACCTTTGTCATTCAAAGACAAGTCTTTTTCGCGCCCTACTACTCCTTGGTGAATTGACAGGCTGTTAGCACAAGCAGTGCCCTCATGATAAGTTTCGTCGACATTGTGTCACAGGGCTTACCTCTAGTGGATTAAGGAAGAAAGTTCCTCCAGATGATGCAACATCCGCAACTTGAAAGCATCCTAACCATATCCGTCTATTTATTTGAGCGTTTGGCCAGCTGATGATGATAAGACCTGGCAGAGGCGAGGAGAGAGGGTTGAGATAAGTCGCGCAAGGATCTGTTCCGAAGGATGAAAAAATTACGCCATCGGCCTTTAATAATTCCTCGCAGCCTTCCGCGAGAGTACTCAGTTGGAAAAGGAGAAGAGTCTCTTTTCAGTTTCTCTCCCTGAGAGAATTTGAGAATTCCAACAACAATTGACTCTGTCAATTGTCAAGGAAAAGTCTTTGAGCCGGGCGAATGGTAGATCATTACTTTTCAAAAGTCAGGAGCAGCTCGTATCTGTTTCTGCTGAACAACAGTCTGCGGTTTTAGTCTTGTCACAGGAGCTGGCTAGCAACCAGCATATGCCCGATCTACTTCAATAAAATCCACCCCCTAGCAGGAAAGGCAAAACAGCTCTCGCCTACCCCTATGTCAAAAATTCTCTACAGGTTGCCGGAATCCATACCAACAACCAGTCATTCCCGTGCAATCGATGTGTATTCGCAGTGCTGCGGGACTCGTCAAAAGCAATAACCGGAGCTCGTTCCACAAAATTCCGAATCCTGGTAGACGCTCTGACAGCAAAAGGAAGCGCATGAATCACTTGAAGACTCGCTCGCTGTTCCGTTAAATCGAGATGATGAAGGTGTCAAATGTGTTTGGTCAGTCATTGTCCAAGCAGTCAAGTCCGAGGATCATTTGTGATTGGATGCATTTCCTTACCGCAGCTCTTATCTGTTGTTGTAAACAGGTCAATGTAAATCATTGCTCGAGACTCGTTGAAAAAAGAAAACCCGTTATGACTGTACAACCTTGCTTGCTTGGTCTCGTGCCCTTCATGGATTCCCTCTCTAGGTGAACCCTTTCAACAGCCTTGATGGTTTCCGCCCTCCATCGCAAAGAGTCCCCGCCACTTTGATAGGCACCAATGCCTTTGTTGTTTTCCAGTTTTTCCGTCTCCTTGTTATCCTGGTTGCATGCAGGCCGCTGATAGTCTGTTCCCGCAATTGGTCTTCTATGTGGGGAATTCAATCCAATGGAAGTAACAGCGGCGCATTTTCTGGTCACTGTGTGAGTGCCAATAAAAGTGTTCCAAATGAATCCACCCACGTAAAATCCAAAGGTCCCTGCCTTCATCATACGCCAACGCAGCCGTCTCTTCCTGAAAGCATGTAATAGTTGATCTGCAAACGGCTGCCAGTTGCTATGATTTCCACTTGAGAGTGTTCCGTTGAGTGCGAGCTGTTCTAAGCTCCAAATGTGTTCTGTAACGGCCAAAAGGTCCTGAATGTTGTTGCTGTCATACACGTTTTCGTGCTGGTCCATCAACCCATCAACGTGGGTTCCATTAAACACATCATTAAATACGTATTCATCAAAGTTTTTGTGGTTTATGTCGTTGGAAGAATCCGGTTCCCCCTGCCAGTTGACACTTTCCCATTCTACAGATGGAATCGTTTGTTGGCTATTGTCACCATCTTTACGCGCCCCTTTCCAAGCCCTTTCTTTCCCCCTTTGAGGGAGCTCCACGTCTGAGTAGTGTCCCTCTCCCAGGAATCCAAGCACTCTGGATAGGAACGGCTAGTAGCAATAGAACAAAGAGCAGTTTTGCAACCATCAAGAAACGCATTCAAAAGGGCTCTTGATCCACTAGAACACCCTTTGATACACCAAATTGTTTTGTTTTGTTGAATGACGTTCTTTTCTTCCCGCTAGCAGGGTAAATCAAGCTGGACAGTTGGGGGCAGACTTTGTACAAACTCTGTCAACTGCTACCGTTGGTGAGAAGCCGTACTCGAAGAATAATGAAACCGTTGTCCCACTCTGCAAACCCGGGCATGCAGCAGATGAATTACATGGATACAAACTTTAATCGTCATGAATAGTTTAGAGGGATACCTTGGCAACGTGTGAATTCAAATTGACTCACAATTCGAACAGAGTGCAGTTTTTAGAAACATTCCTTTCTACACCTCAGCTTGCTCTCAATTGCTGCTATTGCTTCAACTATCTGCTGCAGTGGTTCCCACTCATAGCAATGGCTTGCAAACCGACTCGACTGCTCCGCGGGACTGAATTCGGCGTCATTGTTTCATAGCCCGTACATCGAGCTCCAGCCTTTACCCGCGTTCCAAAAATAGGCCAAGTCAACATACACAAGATCATTTTTTTATATGATTGCAATTTTTGCAAAGCATACCAGTCATCCGTCAACCGATGCAGCGCAAGTTTCGGGTAAGACAAAACTGACTATATGCAAACACCGAGTCGCAACAAAAGGCATAACAAGCGTACGCAAGGTTTGCCATGGGACATCGCCTGGCCGCTCCAAACAAATCCACAAACTGAACGTCCCGTTTCGACCGGTAGTTGTCGTCATCATCGTCGTCATCGTCGTCGTCATCATCATCGTCGTCGTCGTCGTCGTCATCGTCATCGTCATCGTCACGTCGGACAGCGGTATTTGCAATCGACTTGTAGCCTGTTTGAATTCACTTGTCACATAAGGCAACCGTCCAGACTCCCACTTGTGAATCGGTGGTCGCGAAAGCTGGTTTGCCTTTTTGTCAATTACTTCGAGGAAACCGCAGTAGGAAGATCGGACGATTTTTCTATAGTCGATGAACCGCAGGCCATGTACGTGCCGTCGGCAGTGCTATAATATACTCCAGTCTTGTTTGCCTTGTACAGTTTCTAAACTTGTCTAGGAATTTCTTAAAGTCCTTTTTGGATCCACCGCTTCGTTTCGGTCGTCTTCCGGTTATGCTGAGTTCGTATTTTTTCATTCTTGAGAGAAACAAGTTTAACCTATTTTCGTATTTCTTGTAGACGGATTTGTTTGCCATTTTTTAACGTCTGTTCCATCTTTTTCTTCTTCTGCAAGAGTATCAAACTTGTTCATGTATTGCGTCTCTTTTCTCGCACAGTTGCAGCAGGGCGTTTTTCGCACCCCCCATGGCTGAAAAGTATCTTGATGTTGTAAAGACTGAGGTGGCGATATTGAGGGTACCGAGGGCCTCCTCGGGGAGACTGAGGAGAAGAATTTCGAGCTCAACCTCTAGCAAATCTTCGACCTCTGGTTGGAGCACGAGACTGTTCTCAGCAACCTCTTCGCCATAATTTTTAAAGCAATACATGCAATGAGTGATTTGGGCGCGTTTGTACCAGCCGAGATTCTTCAAGTTTCTCTTTTTGAGAAGAAAGCGCTTCATGCAGCACTTTGCTCTTTCCTGTTCTGACTGAATGATGCAAGACTTGTCGATCTTCCCCTGCCGTATGTATTCTTTCTCCCGCTCCCGAAACTGCTGCTTCCATTCTCGAGCAAGGTCAAGTCATGGCGTCGTATCCTGCAGCTGGTGGATTGATCGGAATCCGGGCAGTCGTTTCTGTTTTTCCTCCTTTTATTTTTCCTCCTTTTGTTGCGATTTCTCTTTCTTTTGCTCTTTTTGGCCCGTTTTTTTTTTGAACGTCTTGACAAGAGGGATGCAAAGGATGTTAGAGTCCGGTCAGTGTCTCTGATTCTACGGTCGACGATGTCAGTGACGTCAAAGCCGTCCAGGTAAGCATGAAATCTTCGTTGACATGAAAGCTGTCTGCTTGTTTACTGGATTGCCCACGGGAGGAGTGAGCGCATAGCGCAATTGTGACAAAGAAAATACACCATGTTGGAATTGTGCTGGGCCACATGATCAGAGAGCCCTGTTTGTCAATGAACGGAGCATAGGTCTATCCCGCAGTTCAATTTTAGCGCGAGATGGATACTATTTCCTTTATGGTCCATAGCTGCGTGATTGGGAATGTTGAGGTGGATGTGGCGAAATAATTTTGGAGTCGATTGTAGAGCGGCGGAAGAGTGTTCTGCTCGCTGTGGTGGGAGTTTTGTTTATTTGGGTGGGAAAGATGACTGACCGGCTCTGGTGATTCGGGATGAGACGGGTGAGTGGCCAATTTTTTGGCGGGGCCACCTAGACTGAATCAATGCGGTTCCCCTTGAGTATTGCAAGTTTTTCGGGAGGGATGGGCGTGACCAGGTCGGCGGGACCGTTCCCTCTTTTTCCTTGTATTCAACGTTGGTTGTTTGCAATTTAATTCCTAAAGCTTGGCTGTGATGATCAACAACGCAGCGCAGACAAAAATAAAATCCTACTCAAACACTCTTATCATAAGGAACATAGATGTGATGGGGGTCCTTGTCCAAGGCGCAAATCTTTCGCCGTCTACCTCCTCCTTGAAAACAATGCGATGTGAAATATCCTTTCTCATACAAAGCATCGAGTCTTTGCCGGCCTCCTTTCCCGTACAATAATACTTTGGCTCACAGGGCCGACTCTCGCACCTATGCTTTCTCCAGTCCTTAAAGTAAAAGCACACCGACCTATCCGAGCTTGCCACCATCTCACACTCACAAAGCGCCAACCCTCCTCCCCCTCACACCGATCCGCCTCGCCCCCAATCACCAGCCTAGCAAACACGTACTACCCTCACCTGCGCATTCCGCGCCCAAACATACCTCCCCCCAAACTTCCACGGAAACCGCGGCGCCCTCTGCCGCGGCACAATTGCCGGCACCACGGCCGTTTCCCCACCCACAATCAAAACCCTCCCTTCATAAACGAAAACCTGTCCACGTCATCCTCCGCCTCATACATTGTGGTCACCCTCCACTCGCCCCCCTCCCGTAACAATCCTGTTCCCCCTAAACTTGACCTGGACCGCAAACCAAACCCACGTCCCCCACGCCCACCCATGAACCTTTAAAGCGACGACATCCCGACGGCAAGCCTCACCCTCTTACCCTCGTCTGCCTCGCGATTCGAACATCCATCAAATGTCTGCCATTGACAAAGACCCAGGCCCTATCGGTGGCGCGACACTAACAATACCCAATTCTCCTCCTCTCCTTTGCACACCACTCGCATCCCCCCCCCATGACATACCTCAACCTCGCCAACGTTGCCCCCCCCCCCCCAACAGGCCACACCATCCCCCCCTCAGCCACTTTCAACCCTCCTCCACGACACACCGCCTGATACGGATATCCAAAGATGGCATCGCCACGGCGTGAAACGCGGTGACAAAATCGCCGCGCCATTGGTGGTGGGTGTGACGCCCGCACCCGACAGTGCAACGGCAGGGTTTGCAGGTCGGGGGTGCTGGCAAGCTGTGAGAATGGTACCACGGGGCAAGGGGGCGTGAAAGGGAGATGTTTTGTAGAGGGCGGTGCAGGACTGCTTGTTCAAGGCCGTTTATGTAAGAGTTGCGGGAGGTGGCGGTGAAGGTGAGGACGTGGGTTGGTAGTGGAGGTGGAGGTGTGGTTGAGGGAGGTGGAGCAGGAGGGGGGAGGAGGAGCAGGAGGAGGAGCAGGGGGTACATGGTGGGTGTTTTTGTTTTTGTGTTTGTGTGGTTTGTGGTTGGGGGGATGGAGGGGCGGGAGTGTGTTGTGTGGGGTGTGTTTTTATAGCGGGGAGGGGGAGTGGGGTGGGGAATGCAAGGGGGTGGGGGCGGCGACCGTTTGAGGGGAGGAGGGAGGAGGGTTGTGGTGTTGGAATGCAGGTGTACTTTTTGTTTTGCATTTGCATTGGGTATGAATGCGAATGCAAGGGGTGTGTGGATTTAATGAGGCTTTTTGTTGCGGGAGGGGAGACGGGGGAGGGGCCAACGGCAGAGGGTTGGGAAAGGACGAGGACAAGGAGGATGGACTCAAGGACCAGACTGCGAGGTGGAAAACTTGATACCAAAGTGTAGGGTGTGAACATGAAGGGGCCCGACGTGTGCTTGGTACGTGCCAGACGAGCCAGTTGTTGATGTAGCAGTGGACGTGACCTGGCCGTAGAGCAGGCGACCTTGACGGTGGAGGTGAGAAAGTGTTGCTTTGGCTTGAGAAGGCGGTGTGGGTGAGGCCGTTGCGGTCGACGACGCGGAGGGTGAGATGGGGCTGGGATGCGATGGAGGTGAGGATTCGATGCGCGGGGCGGAGGGGGAGTTTGGAAAGCGGGGGGGAGGAGGGTGAGGGAGCCGGGAGCGATTTGGAGTACAGCCTCGACGTAGGCGTGTGTGAGAGGTTTGGTGGGTGGGAGCAGGTGAAGGAGAGGCTTTCTCGGTGGCGTAGGCGCGGATGTAGTCGGGGATGGGACGGGTTGAGGTTGGGACAAAGGAGGAGGGGAGCGGGGGCGGGCGTTGTGTGCAGGATGGTGGTGGTGGAGGGGCATTGTGGAGGTGGATGGATGGATGGATGGAGGGGAGGAGGAGGAGGAGGGTCGGAAGAGCGAGTGACGGCGACGGCTTTATGCAAGGCGGCGAGGCGAATTCAACGTGGCGGCGGGCTGACGTGGCGGATCAATCGACAAGAATGCAAGCAATGCAATGCAATGCAATTCATACTCGATGGCCTCATACTCGATGCATGCATCGCGGTTGCAAGAATCCATAAAAACACGTATTACACATGTACAAATCCAATTCACTGGAATTCAATTCATACGTGGCATCCTATTCCAGATTGTACACGTGTACAAAATGAAGATGGACGACCGTTGAGTGGCAGGCAGCATTGATGCATTCGGACGACTGCATCGCAACGGCCACCGGCCACCGGCCACCCGCTCACCCGTCACGCTACAAATACGGCCTCGCCTCCTCCTCCTCCTCCTCCTCCATCCATCCATCCATCCACCTCCACAATGCCCACCTCCCACCTTCTCCCCTCTCCTCCTCCTCCTCCTCCTCCTCTCCTCCTCCTCCCTCCACCACAACCGCCACCGCCTGCAAACGCTGCAGCCGCACCAAACCCTGCCCCCGCAACCACCTCTGCCGTTCCAACCGCTGCATCCGATTCAACTCCCGTTCCAAACCCTGCAACCCACCCAATGTCAGCACTGCAAGCGCGGTCTCCGTTGCCACAAATCCCGCTGTCGTCGTCCCCTCCCCTCGTCCACTCTTCCCCCCACGCTCCGCCCCACCTCCACCTCTAGCTCCGGCTCCAGCTCCAGTGGTACAGTGTCATACGCCATGCTCGAGACGCAAACCATGCGGGAAAGGGGCGCTGTCAACAGGGACGCTGTGTGTATTATGGCAATCGGGGGAGCTGTGTGGCTTGTGTCGTCGCTGTAGAAAGGGTTTGCTGTGTCGGAAGGGACGTTGTTTGGAGAATGGGGTAAGGCCGTGGCCGTGGCGTTGGTGCATCGCTGTGGCAGTTGTAGTGGAGGGGGGGGCGCTGTGCCCATGGCTTGTATTGTCAGAGGATTCGGGATGGGGTCGCACGCTGTGTCACACGCAATGGGGTGGGGGGGGGTGTGGGGGGGATGTCAGGGGTGTCAACACGGCTTGAATTGTGTGGAGGGGCGGTGTCGACGGCTGGGGTGAGGAGAAAGTTGTGTGAGGTTTGTGGGGTTGGGAGGGTGTGTGACAGGGGATTGAGGTGTGACAGTGGGGTTGGAGGGGGGGACGTGTGTGGTCATGAGATGGGAGGGGGAGGATTGTGGGGGGTTTGTAACAGGTGTGGCTGGGGGGTTGAGTTGTGTTGGGGGAGGTGTCGTGGGGTGGGGGATGTGTGACAGTGTGGAGGGGAGGAGGGTGGGGAGTGTCGGCCGGGGTTGCTTTGTAGGGAGGGCAGATGTTTGCAGGTTTGGGGAAAGGGGGAGAGTTTGTCGGGAGGGGTGTGGTGTTTGTGCGAGGGATTGGTGTGTAGGGAGGGGACTGGAGTCTGTGATGTGCATCGGGCGGGGAGGTGTGGGGTGTGTCGGGGAATGAGGATTGTGCAAATGGGCTGGTTTGCAAGGTGGGAGTCGAGGGGGGAAAGTGTGCGAGTCCGATGATTGTTGGGGGGAGATGTGACGGTGAATGTTGGGCGTGTCATTCGGGTCTGGTGTGTCGTGATGGAAAGTGTAGGGAACCTGTGAGGGAGTGGTGCGCATCGTGTGGGACGGATGGCGATTGTTTGGCTGGTCTGGTGTGTAAGATGGGAGGAACGACAAGGGGAGATGCGCGAGGGGCGATGAGTGCGGCGGGCAGAGTTGTGCTGATCCATGTTGGGGATGTAAAAAGGGACTAGAGTGTCGTCAGGTGGATGGAAGAGACATTTGTGTCAAGCTCAAGCATGACTTTTGTGGCACTTGCCGTAGTAACGCGATTGCCGCTACGGACTTGCCTGTAGAAAAGAGAAGGGCGCCGAGACCGGCAAGTGTGCCAAAGTGATGCCCGTTGGCGCCAGTTGCGTCGATCCATGTTGGTCCTGTGCAAAGGGTCTAGTTTGTGCTGGCGGCAAGCTTTGCGCACACCCAGAGCAACAGCCCTGTGCTTCATGTCAACACAATTCCGATTGCGGGGTCTCGTCTGCAAGTCGCCCAACGGTCATGGCCGCTGTGCAAAGTGTTGCCGCTAGGCAAACGATGCAACCATCCGTGTCGCACGTGCAAGGCCGGCCGTGTGCAGTTCCGATCACGTCTGTCGCCGATCGCTCCTGCCCAGTTTTGCCGCAACGCCCGTCAATCGACCGACCACGTGTTACCTTGGATGAGCAAGTCTCCACACCCCACCAACGTTTCCTCCACCCCCATCCGTACAAGACCGTCTACCCGCCGCCGCGCAGTCCTAGCATGCAACCCCTGCCAGTCGCACTGCAATGCGGTCTGCACACCAGTGCGACACCCAGTGCGACACCCAGTGCGACACCCAGTGGCTCGCCAACCCCTACCATGTCGGCGTCGCCCTCCGTTTCCGCATCGCCTGCAAAGTCACCCGCACCCACCATTTTGTCGTCACCTAGTAAATCACCCGTGCCAAGCCAGTCTGCCACACCTAGCCAGTCAAGAGCCCAAGCTTATCCCCTGCCAAGTCCTTCAGCCACCCCAAGCCAGTCTGCAACTCCACCACTTCAACCAGACCAAGCCAATCCACCTCGCCCAGTGCCTCACTTGCACCTCAAATTTCCAAACTCTCCCGTCCCACTCAGGTCCCAAAATGTGGACACTGTTTTGAAACATGCAGACTGCATGACAGGGTTTGTCGTGCAATCAATGGACAGTTGCAAGGGACTTGCTAGTCGTTGAAACAAAGGGGGGAAATGCAACCACAAGGATTGCAGAGGCTGTGAAAGGGACTCAGTTGCGTGCAAGGAGAGTGTGTGAGGGTGGGTGAAAAGTGCGCTGATTGTCAACGGGATTTGGATTGCGCAGGCGGTTTGGTTTGTAAAAAAGTGGACGGCAGGCTGGTGGGGAGATGCGCAAAGAGAATGGCCGAAGGCATACCATCGAATGTGTAAACCCGTGTTGGGCTTGCGGAGATGGATTGGTGTGTGGCAAGGCGTTGAGGTGCGTCAAGTTGGCGGAAGTGCGTCTGACAAGGGCGCAAGCACGTCTCATTCAAACTGTTTCCGCCGGATGTCTAGATTTGATGTTGGGACCTCTTGGTTCAAAGTTGAAGTCGCCCCCAAGAAAATACCAACTGTTACCACATTCACGTTAAATGTCTTTTCTACTGCATTGGCCACTCTTTCGACGCAAAAGAAAACACAGCTCCGCCAGAACAGCGCCTACCATTTCTTGTCTTTCAACATACACCGCCCGCCGACACAGGTCAACCATTCCTGCAGTGCCGGCAACAAATCACAGTCCTTGCCGAATCCAAAACACCTCGCACAACGTTTTCCGTTTCCATTCCACCGGCAATTTCATCCCGTCTTTGCAGTCATCATCCTTTTTGCAATCCCCGCACCTTCCTTTCCTACTTGCTTGGCACCTGTCCCATCTACGCAATTCAAACCATCCATACAACCCATACAGTTCCATGGCAACTGCCATCTTCCGCTACAACTCTGTACACTTTTTCGCCATATCAACCTTCCCCCCCGACAGACCAATTGTTCTTTGCAATCATCATTCTACACTACAGACCTCGCACTTTTCTTGAAGGGCGGTTTGCATTCCTTGTTCCTGCCATAAGAGTCCATTCTTGCAAACACTGCACTCATCCTGGCAATTTCCGTTCAATCCAACGCCAAACGAACATTTCTTGCTCTTCCCATCTCCTGCCATTGAGCAAAAAGGGCTCCCTTGCAGTCGTCATTCACTCGCACTCTTCACATCTCTCTTTCCGAGGCGGCTTGCACTCCCTCTTGTTCCTGCAGAACAGTCCTTCCATGCAAACACTGCACTCATCCTTGCAGTTTCCGTTCAATCCAATCGCCAACGAACATTTCTTGCTCTTCCCGTCGACTGCCGTTGAGCAAACAAGGTCCCCTTGCAGTCGTCATTCACCTCGCACTCTTCGCACTTCTCTTTCCGAGGCGGCTTGCACTCCCTCTTGTTCCTGCAGAACAGTCCCTCCTTGCAAAACACTGCACTCATCCTGCAGTTGCCGTTCAATCCAACCGCCAACGAACATTTTGCTCTTCCCGTCGACTGCCGTTGAGCAAACAAGGTCTCCCTTGCAGTCGTCATTCACCTCGCACTCTTCGCACTTCTCTTCCGAGGCGGCTTGCACTCCCTCTTGTTCCTGCAGAACAGTCCCTCCTTGCAAACACTGCACTCATCCTTGCAGTTGCCGTTCAATCCAACTGCCAACGAACATTTCTTGCTCTTCCCATCTCCTGCCATTGAGCAAACAAGGGCTCCCTTGCAGTCGTCATTCACCTCGCACTCTTCACATCTCTCTTTCCGAGGCGGCTTGCACTCCCTCTTGTTCCTGCAGAACAGTCCTTCCATGCAAACACTGCACTCATCCTTGCAGTTTCCGTTCAATCCAATCGCCAACGAACATTTCTTGCTCTTCCCGTCGACTGCCGTTGAGCAAACAAGGTCTCCCTTGCAGTCGTCATTCACCTCGCACTCTTCGCACTTCTCTTTCCGAGGCGGCTTGCACTCCCTCTTGTTCCTGCAGAACAGTCCCTCCTTGCAAACACTGCACTCATCCTTGCAGTTGCCGTTCAATCCAACCGCCAACGAACATTTCTTGCTCTTCCCATCTCCTGCCGTTGAGCAAACAAGGTCTCTCTTGCAGTCGTCATTCACCTCGCACTCTTCGCACTTCTCTTCCGAGGCGGCTTGCACTCCCTCTTGTTCCTGCAGAACAGTCCCTCCTTGCAAACACTGCACTCATCCTTGCAGTTGCCGTTCAATCCAACTGCCAACGAACATTTCTTGCTCTTCCCATCTCCTGCCATTGAGCAAACAAGGGCTCCCTTGCAGTCGTCATTCACCTCGCACTCTTCACATCTCTCTTTCCGAGGCGGCTTGCACTCCCTCTTGTTCCTGCAGAACAGTCCTTCCATGCAAACACTGCACTCATCCTTGCAGTTTCCGTTCAATCCAATCGCCAACGAACATTTCTTGCTCTTCCCGTCGACTGCCGTTGAGCAAACAAGGTCTCCCTTGCAGTCGTCATTCACCTCGCACTCTTCGCACTTCTCTTTCCGAGGCGGCTTGCACTCCCTCTTGTTCCTGCAGAACAGTCCCTCCTTGCAAACACTGCACTCATCCTTGCAGTTGCCGTTCAATCCAACCGCCAACGAACATTTCTTGCTCTTCCCATCTCCTGCCGTTGAGCAAAAAGGTCTCTCTTGCAGTCGTCATTCACCTCGCACTCTTCGCACTTCTCTTTCCGAGGCGGCTTGCACTGCTTCCTGTTCCTGCAGAAGAGTCCTTTTTCGCAGACTGGCGCATTCTTTGCCACATTTACTGTCTATCGGCAGTTTTTCACTGCATATTTTCTGGCCAGGAACAACACTGCCCTTCAGAAGCATTTTCGCACGACACGCTAGCCCGCCCCTGCAGTCGTCATCTGCGTCGCAAGGAGCAGCATTTAGGCTTCCGGGGTGGCTTGCACAGCTTCCTTTGCGACAAGACAGCCTTCTTGGCATGTATAGCAGTCATCGCTGCAGTCCGTGTCCTTTCCTCGACGTTCAGCACATTTTTTCGTCTTTCCATCTTTGCTCAACTTGCAGACTAACTTGTCAGAGCAATCTGCATCCGTCTTGCATACTTCGCACTTTTGCTTTGGTGGGAAGCATTTTTTGACAGACTGCAGAGTGCTCATGATACATTTCCTATTGTAACAAAGCCTCGACTTACATTGCAAGTCCTTATCACAAGCTTCGCACTCCTCTTTCGGGAAGCACTTTGCGCGAGATGATTCTGTGTCATAGATACAACGCCCCCTCTGCACAGGTCTGTCTCACATTGCTTCTATTTCACATGAGGAACATTCCTTCTTGGAAAACAAAAATCTCGCCCAAAACGTTTATGCGGATCTACACATTTCCCATCAATGCAACGCCCGGTCTTGCACTGTGCGTTCCTTTTACAGGACTCGCACTCATTTCTCGGAAAGCACTTGTCTTTCGACGCAATGGAATTGCGCACCACTTGCCCCAATGACATATGCCACTTTGGCATTGTAAGTTTCGGTGGCACGAGGCACACTCAGGTCTTGGGAAGCATTTATCCTTTGAACCTTTTCGGCCCTTAAATGCACTTGCCCTTGAAGCACATGCCGGAGGCGCATTGCGAATCTCGGGCATGGAGCGCATTCCGCCAAGGGGAAACATTTTCTCTCGAGCGAATCGTTTTGCTGACACATTTGCCCTTGAAACAAATCCGACTGTGACACTGCGTATTGCGAGCACATGGTGACTCTGCCCGTCTGAGGCACTGATCCTTCGAAGCTCGCGTGCTCTTAACACATTTGCCGTTAATACACAAACGAGACTTGCACTGGATGCTATGCTCGCAACGGGAGCAGTCTGCCTTGGAAAGCACTTGTCCATCGAGAACCTGCTCTTCACCAGAACACACTTGCCCCGCCAACACTTGCCGCTAGCGCATTCAGAATCTGTTTGCAGTGCGCACATTCCTGTCTCAAAAAGCATTTTAACGCGCTGGCCAACGAACTCGAAACACACCTTCCATGCCAGCATCGCCGAGAGCGACACTCCATTCCGCTTGAGCAGCGAGCACATTCCGGTTGACGCAAACACTTAACATGAGCATTGCGATCTACGCGGTTGACGCAGCGGTTTCGATAACATGTCAACCCCCGTGCGCATTGGGTGGTCCTGCGGCAGAGAGCACATTGTTCTTCGGAAAGCAACGATCCCTCGATAACTGTGTGAAGAAAACACATTTCCCGTGCCAACAGGATCCGGTAGGACACTGTGCGGAAGTTTTGCAGGGCTTGCAATGGGTCTTTCGAATACAGCGGTACCAAGTGGCAATGTCATGTGCGCAAATTCCGTTGAGGCATTGGCGGCAACGACACTGCGAGGAATTGGAACAGCGGGCACAGATTGGGTTCAACGGGCAGGCCCTGAAGGAGGACGATGTTTGCATTATGCTGACGGAAGCATTTCTGGATAGAGATGCGATTAGGATAAACACAACGACGCTTCCAAGGTTAATTTAGGAGAACAATGCGAAGATATGTGGCATGGCGCACATTCAGTCGCACGAGGAGCGAATTTTTGGCGATGGCTTTTGGTAGCCAGATGAGCTGTGGACCGCCGATGAGAGCGAGTGGATGACCGAGAGGAAGCAGAACGGCCTCTGGGCGTATCAAAACTTGGGAAGGGAGTGCAAAATCTTGAGGATCAGACGGCTCTTGGCGCGAAAGAGGCGAGGGGGTACGGGAATCATGAAAAGCATGAGAAGAAAGCGTGAAACTAAGAAAGATAAGGAGAACATTGATGAGAAAAGACATGGAAATCGGAGGATAGTTTCTTTGAAGATTTGCAGTTTTGCGTGAATGGTAGCTGTGCAGTGGATCGATAGAAGTGAGCAACCTGCACTATTTATAGAGATAAAGTGGAGGGAATGAGCGTGTCAGTGTATGCTCGAATTGCTTGTGTCAGTTGAGATGGAGACATGACGGAATTGAGAATAAAGGCGGGCTGAAGGAAAGGGACTTGGGGGTTCAGTGTATGCACGGGATATGTGGAGCATTGAGTTTGTTACAGGGGAATAGTTGAATGACAAGATTCAATTCCTCGTGGCAGCTCATGAAGATGCAATTCATGTTACTGTCGCGTCTTGAATAGTTGGAATGCAGTATCCTTTTCTATTGACATGTGACAAGCCGTCCACCGGAGAGTGAAGATTTAAAGATCTGTATTTTGCTGGCACAGCTCTGACTGTTAGTGTCTTCTAATGATGAAACGGATCAAGCGTAGGATCAAAGTTTCAATTGCAAGTATGGCACTGCGAGCTCTCGAAAATGACAGTCAACGTTAAAGAATAAATGGCTGAGCTTACAGCTATATAATAATGTAAGCATTGCCTCCCCTTCCTAAGCATTACGGCGAAGATTTCACTACGAAGGAGGCTTCCGTCCTCTCTGTTGTCGCCTCGGTAGACCAACGAGCATTCATTTTATGAAGAGGGCAATAAACTTCCTACAGTCGGAAACAACGTCCTCGCTTAACTCTGGCACCGCAAACTCGTTTGAATCAGGGCATGACCAAGAATTCTGTATTATGTAGCTTATGCAAGTCTGTGCAGCGCAATTCCTGCTTCTTCATTGCCAAAGCTACGTAATTCTGGGCACTAGCGTCTTAGTGCGATCGAATGTGAAGTGCGTCATATATATCGCACACACGTTACTTGACTGGCACAAGTAGCAGCTCTGCTTTTCAGGGAGCGATTCTTCTCACAAAACAAGATCTGTGGCTTACCAAGATAGGCTATCGGTAAGCAGTGACGGAATGTAGCAGATCGAAGTTTAATAGAGATTATTTTGCGTCACCATTCGTACGGAAAGGTTCGGGGGGTTTTGATGCAAAAGCACGCCGCAGCAGCCGTCATGTCCAATGCGGCCTGCTTGATGGCTGGCCTGAAGGTAGCATTTTAGGGAGCGTAGGTCCTTCCCCATTACGGTTTCGGTATACCCTTTTTGAGTCGATTGTGGTTGTCTGGAAAACCATGGGATAGATCGGATATACCTTCCAAGAGTAAAACACCCAAACGTTTCCCCCATTCGCTGGCAAGACGATAATCTGCAATCTACAGATCACTGGACGGACGTCTCATCCAATTTGGTCACACTTCAGCGACCGAACACCGCGCCAAACAGCCGTTCAATGCTATAGGTGCAATCTACGCTTACTGCTAATAAGTTTTGGACGAGCTCGAACCACAGCGACCCTGTCCTCTGGTTGTCATTCATTTATCAAATCAATACAGAGGTTCTTCTTTTCCCAATGCAACTTTTAAATCTTCCCAGTAAAGCTTAAAACATTTGCGAACTATCTTTCGTTTATAGTGTGCTAGGATTCAGTCGCAGAAAAACTCACCCGGACATTTAACGTCCAAGTTACAGTGCATTAGATGAACTGACTTTTGAAGATAAAAAAGCCAACAATATTCAGGATATTCTGTCGACAGATCAGTACGCAACCATTCAGATGAAGGCAGTTTGAATATGAAAATCTTTATGAGCTTTTTTGACGTGTAATACTTACAACAATAATCTTACCGACATATATTGAGTAATGTTTTATTTAAATATCTATGCAAATATCTATGTAATTTTCTATAATAATAATCGATAAACTGGGAGTTTACCGAGCGCAAAAACTTTACGAGAGAGTAAAAATCTACAATAAAAAGGAATAATAAGCTATATTTCAGAAACAAACTTGTTGACACTGTGAAGGCGTTTATTCTGTATGGTATTTTTGACCCAGGTTTCTTGCATTTGTTCTTGAATCATATCACTTTAAAATGGTTTCATGACTACTGGATTTGTCCAGAAGCATAACTCGAAGAGTTATGCTTCTAGCTCGCAATATGAACGAATAAATGAAAATTATTAATGCGGTCCTATATCTAATAATAACGGTATTTACTCATTCATTGTCTAGAGTGAATACATTTTTGTGCAACGGGCACTTGTCTTTTATGCTGGAAATACTATCATCAAGACATGAGATGTAGAATAAGTGGGTATGACAGCTCTGTATTAGAGAGCAATTCCTCGATTTATTGAAATTTTATTGTAGGAAATATTTGTTGTTGTATATAAAATAGAAACAATTCAAATGTGTCTGAGCGAAATGCATATCACTTTTCACTCCAGAACAAGGAAAATATGAGGAGTTTTTGAGCGAAGGATATACCGCGACGATATGAAATCTATTTATTTTTTACCATATTTCCACAATTTCCACGTTGTAATTATCAAAGGTGATCTGTAGCTCACAAGTTCATAAGATATAACTGTACCTCGCCATTATCATTTTCTAATCTTCAAACATGATAATAAAGTTCTCTTTTGGTTATATATAGATACTTTTTATCGCATGATCCCTCCATAAAAAGAAAAGTATTTATGAAGAGATACAAAAATTTTGCTATAAGAAAGATGAGAAGGTAAAATATCCGCGGCAGATCACCTTAAACATAATCTACTAGAAAACTTCAGTGAAAAATTATTAGTTCCAGTTTATCAAATTTTAAATTTTCTTCGGACAGTTACGGTGCAATTGAACCTCGATGAAAAGGTGATGAATGAATTTATCTCAATTTTAGGCTAATCAATTAAAATAGTTTAGTTTTAATTCTCAATCGAATCCTTAATTTTAAGTAATGAATGCTTTTTTCAGACAGTATCACATCCTACTACGCAGAAGTAAGTCTGCGTGGTACCGGCGGCGGCCTCGTTCCTCGACCGGATGCTCCCGCGGACTTTGCCTTCGTCGCTCAATGCGCTCGTCGAGTGAAGAAGGCTTATTAAACTTTACGCTACGGTTTGATCGTCTTTGATTTCTTCCTGCTTACGTATTTCCGTGAGTGCGCGGGAACGCAGAATGTTGAAGTAGTCCACAGATTGACTGCTGTCACACCCAGGAGGCGCATTCGAAGATATTAATATATCATAATGCCGTTTAAGTGCCTCATCCTGCCCCCTCTGAATAGTAAAACTCTCCGCTGCTAGGCGAATCTTCTTCGCCGTATCAGTTTTTTTCTGTTCGCTAGCTTTTTCTCTTTTCCGACCAACAGGGCGCGTCTCACAACCGAAAAACTCCCCTTCTTCTGGATTGATGACCTCACTCTGCGCCTCCTTCAACAGACTTTTTCGGAGACAATTTGTTGCTGTCGGACTTTCTAGATACCTCTGCACCTTCTATGCACTTTTCATGATTACAAAGAATGCGCCATGATTTTATGATGCGAAATGGCTTCCCACATTCATCTTCTACTCCTTTCATTTCCATGCTGTGGTGAAGAGCTGTTGCTATATTGACGATTTCCCCAGTGGATACACCTGTAGGATACATTCTCACCACTCGTATGTGGCAGGCTGCAAATCGCATGCACTTTTTGTGCATAGTCTTGCATCTAGTCTTGACTGGTTCCATTGTTTTGAAGTCTTGATTTGCCGGCTTGAACTTGTCGTTGTACGTATCTTGCATACTTTTAAAAATCCGTTACCCTTCTGCTCCGTGCCGACGATTGGATTCTCTGACACTGCAATCCAAGCTTTTGCAATCGCTTCATCTTCGCTAGGCGTGAAGCTGAAGCCACAGCTTTTCGGTTTTTTGTCCTGCACAGATGTATTTAATGGTGTTGCGGAATTGTTGCATATTTTAGTGTTTGGGTTTGAGTTTACTTGATGGATACTGGGATGAAGGAGACGCTATCTCATAGAAACAGCGCTATCAACTCTTGGTTTCTACTTTTTTCGTTTTGGTTTCATTTCCTGGGAAATTTTGAACAATTGCTATTGTGCTCTTGGAAAGTCTGATAGTGCAGAAGCAAGGGGTTATCTGAATAAATTGTGTTGTTTTACCCCCTAAATTATTTTCTGGGCTATATTTGTTACCTTTTTTGACACTGGTGGGGCAGGGCAACACTACAGAAAATGTAAAGTTGGGTCTCTGTGTGCAGTACTGTACTCTGCCGTACTGTACAGTAGTTGCCGTTTCACCGGTGGAGATGCTCTTAGTAACCGTTTGACAAGTTTTTCGGGAAATTTTAACAGTTCTCTGAGCCGGCCATGTACGGTACAGTAAGGAAGGTCATGTATAGTACAATACTGCAGTGTTACCCATCAGCGACGACTTATCCCGCACAACGCATTAGCCGCGTGGATATAACTGACCACATCTTCCATGCATTACTGTAAAATAACCCGAAAATTTCTCCCGTACAGTAGACCTTTGTACATAATACCCAGGTGCCACCAAATCAGGCGGTGAAATGGAATTGCGCACGTGGAAATATCTTTGAAAATATCTTTGCGCACCATCTATCGCAGATGACAAAATTTAAAAAATTGATGAATATTTGGCGCCATATGAATGACATTTGCAAACACCAGAGTCAAAGCTGAACACAGGGTAGGTGGGAAAAGAGCTAGCGTTCTACAAAAGAGTGGACAATATACGAAATGACGCAATAAAGTAGTAGTAAGCAGGCATCATCAACTACCAACAGGGTCCAAGCGAAAATGGAGAACTTCACCACACCACAGCCGCAAATGCCCTCAGATTGTAGCTGATGCCGCCGTTGACCGGAAGATAGCTTGGATCAGTACGAAAGCGAACCTATACACGATGACTCCGATGAGGATTGCGACTCAAGGTCACCAATTACAGATATGTTCTACGAAAAGGTGGTAATCAAGCTATCGTACAAATGCGCAATTTCAATTTAGAAGAGCTTGGCAGAATTTACAACATAGTTGCCGACAAAGTTTTAACAACCTTCAATGTTGGACGGGGAAAAGTCCCTTTACAGGCCGTGATATGTTGTTTATGGTTCTCACAGTTCTCAAGTGCGGAGGGCAATGGGATTTTATGCACGTCTTTTTCAACAAAAAGCTCCTAGTTTTGAGCGACAAGTGTCAAAGTTTGTTGATGTAATCGTAGACAAGATATACGAGGAGATGTAGCCAGAGCTGCTAGTATGTATGGCATGAACAAATTGGTTACCAATCGGGATACATTCGATAATTTTCCCCACGCTAGATATGCAACAGAGCTAGACCGACAGGAAGTTTACAAGAAGGGAAGATTTATTTTGCGGAAAACATAGCTGTATGGTTATAAGGTCGAGGTATCTGTGTTTCCAAACGGTTTGGCGATTGGTTGTAGTGAGCACTACCCAGGGTCCGTGTCAGATTTTGATATCTTTCGAAATATGCTTTCATTTCACAAGGAACAGCTTTTTAAACGGTCTGATGATTTGGAGGTACAAGATATTTCTAACGGTCAGGAGTCCTGGGCTTTATTGTGCGACAAGGTTATCAGGGAATTAAGGAGATATGTAGGGCCATACACCCTAAAAAGAAACCTGTTAATGGGTTTCTTACTATTGCAGAAGAGCAGGAGAACAAGAGCATTTCGTCAGACAGGATTCTGGTGGAAAACTTTTCGGGCGTATGGCAAGCTTGTGGGCTGTTGTTTCATCTAAATGGAAGTGGAACGAAAGCAACTATGACAAATATTTTAGATTGTGTTTGGCCCTTACTAACTTCCATATCAAGCACAACAAGCTGCACGCCCGAGATGCCAAGCACTATACTACTAGGGTGAAAAATAGGCTTTATCAATTGGAGAGGACATCTTGTCCAAGCGCTCGTGTGCAGGCAAGGTACCGGGCCAAGCGAGCGCGTCGCATGGAGGCACATTTCGAGTCCTCCATTGGAGCACTCCTCGCCGTGGTGCCACTCCACCCAGAGCGCTGCGTGGGCGTCAGCGGCAAAACACGCCATATCCGGAAAGCCAGCCCGAATTCGATTTGGATGACTAGCTATGTTGCATGCTGTGTCCGCTCGATGGGATGTAGTAATTTGATTTTGAAATAAATTTTATCTGATTGTGAGCAGTGATTCTGTATTTGGTGCATCTTTTCTCTTGCTTGAATTTCCGAACTCATCTACATTTTGTTGGATCTAAACTGCAAAGCTGGGTAACTGCAACACCACTCTGGGAGCTTACAGTATTACTGTTCGGAGACCATGCGACAGACCTACATGCACTGTAATGTTGGACAGTACAGTACAGTACAGTACAGCACAGTGTGCAACACACGATGGGTGTAGCGCCCCTCAAAGGACCAAGGTCTGGCAAATTGGTTACTTCAACCCTGCCCCACAATGGCCGATACACTCTCGCGCGTCAAGGGCAACTTGTTTCCTCTGCTCTGAGGACGCACCCCACGCGATCCTTCACGGACCATGTCGTGTCCATCCAGCCGTACCTCGACACGATTGCAAACCTTGAGGAACAGATATTTTCTCCCATCCCCTTTGCAGGAGTAGGCATTGGTTCAGCCGTTGTCAAGTTGTGTCTGTTCCGCAGGCCCGCTTGAATCTTTGCAGGTGCCAGTCCCCCCCGTCAAGTGGAGTGTAATCTTCTCATGCGCAATCCCCGCGGCAGCACCACCTCGAATTCCCCATGCGAATTCCACGCCACTCACGTTTCCAGCTTCCATAGCCCTCGCAGATGCCAAAGAATGAGCGTCTTGTCCCTTGTGCCCTGCCCTAGCCAAACGCCAAACGCCACGGACTGAACCACGCGCTTTTCCATCTAGCTGCAGTACGATTACCACGCCCCACTGTTCCGCAGCAGCAAGCGGTATCGCACACGCATTTGCCCCGAAACAACAGACGTGTCCCAAACCCTGTCACGCATTGCTCACTCACACCAAGCACACCGAATTGCACGGCCCATCCATCAAGGACCATCCCCGCTTTGCATACTGCAAAAGGCAGCCCGACACCCCGCCATGAAACCCCGAGCGCACGGGCAACACCGCACGCCATGGGGTTAAGAAGGGGGGGGCCGGGGGGAATTGTTCGGTGGCAGGGTAGGGTTGCGAAACGCCCTTGCCGCCTCGCGCAGATCAAGTTTGGTTTGCTTGAGCTGGATGAGTTGTGTGAACGGGGGGCAAGGGGTGCAAAAGTGACGGTATGGTGTGTTTATGGCGACTTTTTGTGCGGTGAAGGGTTGGTTTGACTGCCGTTTCCGTGGTGTGGTTGCGGATGTTGGTGCGATGGAAAGGTTTGTTCGGTGCGAATGCAGAGGCTTGGCTTGGCGCGGTGGCGGTGACGACAATTGATGCTCGTGGTTGCCGGGGGTGCCGTGTGTAGACTGGTAAGCGGTAATCAGGCTGGCGGTATGTGATGGCGCATGGATTGTTGGGGGGTGGGACTGGGCGGTGTACTTGGCTAGGAGCGGTCGGGGTGAGAGGGACTTTTGGTGAGGCGGATATATGTACGGTACGGTATGCCTCTGTGTGGAGGTCGTCCGAGTGAACGGCGGATGGGGATGACTGGTTGGGGGAGCTGGCCATACTGTACATGTACAGTACAGTAGCATGACTACCAGAGGGCTCTACAGTATTACAGTACTGTAGTAAAGAGCCCTTTAATACACATTACATACTTGTACTCGATGAGAATTACTGCACAACTACGGTAGAATTCGGGGTCTTTTTGTATTCATTTTACGTGAACACGTGTTCATCAACAAGACGATTATCGTCTGCGACGGAAACAACATACCGTAACCCACCGTCCAACAACACCACCCAGGATAGCGGCTGCGCAGTCCGCTGCACCACCGACGATCCATCCGGCCTTTGTGCAAGTGGTCCACTTGACGGGCGCTGCTGCCGCGATATCGCACGCGACTGCGCGCGGTGGCAGCGATACCGCGTTGGGAGGGGCAAGCATGAAAGCATCTGCGGGGTGGAGCTCTGCCCTCGGGGACAGGGGCGGTGCCTTCTTGTGCCTGGTACCGGCTGACGGCCCGTGTGATGTGCGTTAACAGGGCGTTGGAACTGAGTTTTGTCGGTGGAGGGAAGGTCTGCTGCTATGTCGCCTTGGGTGTCCATGGGCCTCCATGGGCTTGTGACAGTGCAGCCGGAGGACTGCCGGGGTGTACGGTACACAGGTAGGCCGAGGTGCGTTTGAACCACCCAGACCATTGCCTGTCAGGGGCCTGATAGGAGGACGGATACCATTGTCGCTGTGTTGGGAGGCACAAGGCTTGGCCTCCCAGTCCGCGTCACGCCAATAAAGACGGGCCCGCGTCTCTTGCTGCATCCTAGTTCGGTTGGCTGACGTGTGTTGAGGGGATGCACCAAGGGCAGTCGCGTCACGCTTTCCCGGACCGCGACATCGGGGTGCCCGGGGATACGGTCGGCGAAACCATGACGGAGCGGGCGGGCTTTATTGTCAAGGGAATGCCTGTCTCTTAAAGCATGACGATTGGTCCGCAGTCTGGACGGAAGAGTATCGGGTGGTGCGTTTGCGAGCAGCGGCAGCGTCGATGATGCTGGCAGCAGCGATGTCGGCGAGGAAGGGGCCGATTTCGGAAAAGCCGTGTCCACCAAGTCTGATCGGGAGGCAGGCTGTGGGTCCAGGCTGTACCGGTGGGGGGAACGTTATTGAGCTTTTCGCAAAACTCCCGTTGTAGAGGCTCAAAAAAAGGTCGCAGGATTTGACGCATGGCCGAACGCGTGTAGCATCATGCAGGCGGAGGGAGCACACAAGCGATGAATGTGGAAACGGGCCTGTGGGTCTCGCATAAGCTAGCGCTTGTCGACGGTCCGACGGCAGCACGCGGTCATCGTGCGGAGCAACTCGTGCGTGTATTCGCGTGTGCCTATAAGCGCACCGAGGGGCTCGAAACCATGGCGGGGGATTGCTGTAGTGGAAAGTCTGAGAGAAACTACTTGCCCGCTGAAGAGTCTGTGGGGTCAGTAGATGTGCGTCTTGCGCATGTTGAGGTGGAGCCAAGGGAAGGACCGTGTTGCAGGAGTGTAGTGAGGGCTCGACGGAGGGCGGGGAGTGTGCTTACGAATGTGCCATCGTCCGCATACCATTGAGGAAGCAGATGAGGTCCGGGTCTTTCGCAAGGTCAAGTAAAAAGGACTGGACTGTAAGGGTGAGCATGAGCACACTGGCCGGGTCAACTTGCGGGGTGCCCTGCGCGCTAAGAATCATGGCACGCTCACGGGTCGGGGCAAGGAGCGGAGGTTGCGAGCGGACAAACCATGTTGATAAATCGCGCCAGCTTGCGCGTGCTGGCCGGTGAGCGTTGAGCAACGACTGCCTGCCTACGCTGTTGAACGCGTGAGAGGCATCAATAACGGCGATGGCGGTCTGGGAAGGTGTGGGAGTGGTGATGGTGGAGGTGCCGCGTAGCATGCACAGCTGCATCCATCCCAGCTTTGATCCATTTGCCGTTCGGTAGCGGGCAACCAAGTCTCCTTTGTCGTTCGTGTGTGAGGGAGGAGACTCGTCGTAAGAATGCGGCGGAGAGCAGTCCCGATAGCTATGGGGCGGATTTGCCGGAGTTTGGCTGTGTAAAAAGGAAAGTGTAGCGGCAGAGACTCAGTGGAGCACTTCATCGCAGAGGGCGATGCGATTGACGAGTTGGGTGCGCACGGCGAGGCCGGTGACACTTGCATCGGGAGAGGTTTTGTGGAGATGAAACTATGCGGTCAGGCCTGGTAGCAGTGTCACGTCAGATTCCTCGTGCAATCCAGGCCGCGGCCTCCTCCGTACCATGAGAGAGGGGCGGGCGGGAGGTCTGAGAAAGCGGGGTGATAGGCTAGGAAGGGGTGGGGTAGAGGGAGCACAGAGCCTGGATGGTGTCGGGTGGTTGCATCGGCGAGTCGGACGCTTGGTAAGGAAGACATGGCCTTCCCCACGTCTACCTCTGCACAGCGCCTCCATGCGGCGGGAGCGCCGGAGGTGGAGTGCGAGTTGGTGGGCGCGAGGCGATGTTGGGAAAAAACCAGTCGGCCCTGTTGTGTACCTTTGCTATGACGGCATCCCTGACAGCACAGGTTCAGTATGCAATACAAAACACAAACTTGACCGCTGCGCAGGCCCGATCCATCCATCCCGTGTTCAAGTACTTTTCAACAACTCCAAACTCCCGGCCCCACTCTGCAAGGGATTGCACCTGGTAGATTCAGCAGTGCACTTGCATCAAAGGTAGGCCTACCTCATCTTGATATTACGGCACCGGCGCCATTGCGAATCAAGTTTCAATAGTCATTGAGGCTCCGACGTGCCGTAACGCCTCCTCTCTTGTAACTTTTGCTCTTTCTCAACTTGTCAAATCCATCACCATCAAAGGCTGGATACCAATTTTATCAAAGTGAGTCAAGCCGCTCCTAATCCGTCTACCAAACTCGCAAAATCACCTCGATTCTACCGTCGCTCACTTCTTGACATTCTTATAAATTCTAAAAGGGTTGTTCCTCCCTAGAGCTTCAGAGTCGTTCCCTCGTCTGTCGCCTGCTCATCGCCTATGGCTCCTTTCAAAACTCCCTCCTCGGCCACCTGCCTATCGGCCTCGGCTCCCTCTTTCAAAACTCCCTCTGTCCTCTTATCGGCTTCGGCCCCTTCTTCCAACATCTGCCTGTCAGCCTTATCTCCTGTCAAAAGTGCCTCCTCTACAGTCTGCCTATCAGCCTTGCTTCCCTCTTGCAAAACTCCCTCCTCTGTCATCTGGCTATCAGCCTTGTCTCCCTCCTTCAAAAGTCCTTCCTCTGCCCCTGCCTATTAGCCTTGTCTCCCTCTGCCAAAAGCCCCTCCTCTGCCACCTGCCTATCAGCCTTGTCTCCCTCCTTCAAAAGTCCTTCCTCTGCCACCTGCCTATTAGCCTTGTCTCCCTCTGCCAAAAGCCCCTCCTCTGTCACCTCTGTCACCTGCCGATCATCCCTCTCTTTCAGGCAATTCCAAACATTTTTCCTGTTATTCTTACTCACGCACCTTCCATACAAACACAACCTCGACTTGCACTCTAGCCCGACCTTGCATCTCTCACACTCTCTTCCCGTCCCTTGAAGCATTTTTCCCTCGACACCGCCGTATGAAATACGCACTTTCTATTCCAACAGTTTCCAGTTGCGCAACTAGAAGACGACCGACACTTTGCACATTCCGGCCTCTTTCGACGAGGAAAGCACTTGTTACGAGATGCGGCATTGTTAAACACACACTTTCTCCTCCAGCACTTGTTTGTAATACATTGGGAACGAGACGTGCAGGAAGCGCATTCGCCACGCCTCGGGAAGCACTTGTTACGAGATGCGGCATTGTTAAACACACACTTTCTCCTCCAGCACTTGTTTGTAATACATTGGGAACGAGACGTGCAGGAAGCGCATTCGCCACGCCTCGGGAAGCACTTGTTACGAGATGCGGCATTGTTAAACACACACTTTCTCCTCCAGCACTTGTTTGTAATACATTGGGAACGAGACGTGCAGGAAGCGCATTCGCCACGCCTCGGGAAGCACTTGTTACGAGATGCGGCATTGTTAAACACACACTTTCTCCTCCAGCACTTGTTTGTAATACATTGGGAACGAGACGTGCAGGAAGCGCATTCGCCACGCCTCGGGAAGCACTTGTTACGAGATGCGGCATTGTTAAACACACACTTTCTCCTCCAGCACTTGTTTGTAATACATTGGGAACGAGACGTGCAGGAAGCGCATTCGCCACGCCTCGGGAAGCACTTGTTACGAGATGCGGCATTGTTAAACACACACTTTCTCCTCCAGCACTTATTCGTCACACACTGAGAACGCGAGGAGCAAGGTGCACACTCTGGTCTCTTCAGAGGATGAGGGAAGCACTTTTTCCTGGATGTCCTCGTTCCAAACACACACCTTCCGTTCCAGCATTTGTTTGTCATACAATGTGTCCGTGATGTACATGGAGCACATTCGGGACGCCTCACAGAAGGAAAGCATTTGTGCATTGAGGCAGGAGTAGCAAACACGCACTTGTTCCTCACACATTTCTTTGTCACACATTCCGATCCCGACTGACACTTTGCACACTCTGGCTTTGGAGGAGGAGGAAAGCACTTGTTCCTAGACGCGACTGTTGCAAACACGCACTTGCCCTTTAAACAATTGCCGTCACGCATTGTTTCAGCGACGAGCACGCGGCACATTCAGGACGCTTGACTGGAGGAAAGCACTTGTGCATCGACGCAGAGGTAGCAAACACGCACTTGTTCCTCACACACTTTTTCGTCACACACTCTGAACCCGACTGACACCTCGCACACTCTGGCTTTGGAGGAGGAGGAAAGCACTTGTTCCTAGACGCGACTGTTGCAAACACGCACTTGCCCTTTAAACAATTGCCCGTCACACATTGCTTTGGTGACGTACACGCGGCGCATTCGGGACGCTTGACTGGAGGAAAGCACTTGTGCATCGACGCAGAGGTAGCAAACACGCACTTGTTCCTCACACACTTTTTCGTCACACACTCTGAACCCGACTGACACCTCGCACACTCTGGCTTTGGAGGAGGAGGAAAGCACTTGTTCCTAGACGCCACAGTTGCAAACACGCACTTGCCCTTTAAACAATTGCCCGTCACACATTGCTTTGGTGACGAGCACGCGGCACATTCAGGACGCTTGACTGGAGGAAAGCACTTGTGCATCGATGCAGAGGTAGCAAACACGCACTTGTTCCTCACACACTTTTCGTCACACATTCCGATCCCGACTGACACCTCGCACACTCTGGCTTTGGAGGAGGAGGAAAGCACTTGTTCCTAGACGCCACAGTTGCAAACACGCACTTGCCTTTAAACAATTGCCCGTCACACATTGCTTTGGTGACGAGCACGCGGCACATTCAGGACGCTTGACTGGAGGAAAGCACTTGTGCATCGACGCAGAGGTAGCAAACACGCACTTGTTCCTCACACACTTTTTCGTCACACACTCTGAACCCGACTGACACTCGCACACTCTGGCTTTGGAGGAGGAGGAAAGCACTTGTTCCTAGACAACACAGTTGCAAACACGCACTTGCCCTTTAAACAATTGCCCGTCACACATTGTTTCGGCGACGAGCACGCGGCACATTCAGGACGCTTGACTGGAGGAAAGCACTTGTGCATCGACGCAGAGGTAGCAAACACGCACTTGTTCCTCACACACTTTTTCGTCACACATTCCGATCCCGACTGACACCTCGCACACTCTGGCTTTGGAGGAGGAGGAAAGCACTTGTTCCTAGACGCCACAGTTGCAAACACGCACTTGCCCTTTAAACAATTGCCCGTCACACATTGTTTCGGCGACGAGCACGCGGCATTCAGGACGCTTGACGGGAGGAAAGCACTTGTGCATCGACGCAGGAGTAGCAAACACGCACTTGTTCCTCACACATTTCTTTGTCACACACTCTGAACCCGACTGACACGTCGCACACTCCCGTTTGTGATATGCAAAGCAGCGACGGCGGGAGCGTTGCGACTGCCAGACACACTTGCCTGCCCAACACAAGTCGGTGAGGCAGTGGTGAGGGCGTGTGCAAGGGGCGCATTCGGGGGCGAGGTGGGGAAAGCAGGCTTGACGGGAGGGAATGTTGTGGGGGATGATGCATTTCGAGTGCCAGCAGTGACGGGTGGCGCATTGGGAGTGGGTGAGACATGGGGCGCATGGGGGCTTGAGGGTGGTGGGTTTGGTGGCGGCGGTGAGGGTGAGGGTGAGGGTGAGGGTGAGGAGGAGGAGGGAGGGGAGGATGGGGTGCATGATTGAGGTGAGGGGGGGGGGAGTTGGGATGTGGTTTGGGGGAGTGGGGTTGGAGTGGTGGGGAGGGGGGAGCGGGTTTATATAGGGAGGAGGGAGGGAGGAGGGGGGAGTGTTTGCATTGGAGCGAGGGAGAGGGTGGTGACAGACAGCGGGCGGAATTGCATTGCGGCGGGCGGGGTGGGTGGGGGAGGGAGGAGGGAGGATTGGATTGGATTGGATTGGATTGGACTGACAGCGGTGGCGGGCGGCGGGCAGATGGATGGATGGATGGGTCAGCGGTCGGAGTTTGAGGCAGGTAGGGAGATACGGCAGGTTGGATTTGCATTGAGTGCAGAGAGCCTTGATCCGTTGAGATCCCGTCCCCCTTCCCCTTCCCCTTTCCAATTGCAACTCACAACTCCTTACACTCCACCCACTGTAAGCCTTGACACACCTCGGCCAGGCCAGGCCAGGCCAGGCAGGCCAGGCCAGGCCAGCCCCGCCTCGCCCTGCCCAAGGCATCGTCGCCCGCGTCGCGGCCAACGCCTATTGCAATTCACACCACTTGCCCCCTCCCCGACCCGACCCGACCCCGACCTCCACCAACACTCGCCTCCAATCCCACTCCCCCCATGCGCCGCCACCAACCCCCCCCCCCCCCCCCCTCCCGTCCCTTGTCCCTTGACACAAAATAACCTACCCACCCACCCACCCACTCCCCTTATCCCCTCCCTCCCTCTCCCTCCCACCCATCCAACCCATCCAACCCTACACCACCACAACCATGTCCCTCGTCTCCCACGCCGCAGCAGCAGACTGGCCCACCGTAACCCACCTCCTCACCACGCACCCGACCCCAAACAAGCCCTCTCCGAAACCTGCGGCCCGCCGACTGGACAACGCTCCACTACCTCTCCTCCTCCCCGACCTGCCCCCCTCCCTTGTCCACTCGGCCATTCTCTGCGGCGCAAGCGTCGAGGCCCGCGCCTCGTCCGGTTCCACCCCGCTGCACCTGGCCGCCTGGCACGGCAACAAGCACCACGTCCTCGTCCTCTTGGAGCACGGCGCCCTGGTCGATGCACGCACCAGGGGGGGAGGACCGCCTTGCACTTTGCGGCGAGGAGGGGACATGTGGGCGTTGTCGACGCTTTGGTGGGGGGGGGGGGAGGTTGCCTTGCTGGATGCGAGGGGGATGGGCATGTTGCGCTTTGCTGTCGATGGGGGGCATGTCGCTATGGTTAGGATGTTGGTTGCTATGGGCGTGGGGGGTGCACGACGCCTTGGAGGTTGCCAGGGCGAATGGCGATGCGGAGATGCTCGCCCTGCTTGAGCAGTTGGGGGGGGGAAGGGGGTGGGCAACCGTGGGCGACAGAGTGGGGGGTTTGTCAAGGCCTTGTGGCACGCAAGGCAGAGTTTGGGGGGGGTCGTTAGGGGTATGAACGCTGCACAGTTGGCAGACGTTATGGCCAGTCATGTGGCAAAGAGTTTGGCAGAGGAGGGAAGGGACGAGGCCGTGCAGTTTGTCAAGAGGGGCGTCACCGAGTATGGCTTGACCGGCGAGTTGGTTCTGGCCGAGAGGCCAGAGGCGGCCGTTTTGGTCGCAGAGGTTTTGGAGGCGGGGGGGTGGATGGGCGGGAAAAAGGGCGCCTTGTTTCATGCCGCCGTCACTTTGTCGAGGCCGTTCGTGCTGCAGAGGGCGGTACTTTGGTCCAGAGTGGCGTTTTGAGGGATGGCAGGGGGGGTTCGGAGGGAGGTTTATGCCGCTGTCGGGGCGGGGGTCTTGTTTAGTTTGTTGGTCCCGTTGAGTCGGCGTGCCGTCTAGGTCTTGTTCTTGTTTGTGTCTTGTTTCCTTGTTTGATTCTTGTTGTTGTTGTTGTTGTTGTTGTTGTTGTTGCTGTTGTTGTCGTTTTGACGTTTTGCTAGTTTGTAGATTGTCGTGTTGCTGATGCTTGATTGTCTTGTATTGCTCTAGTCATGTTTTGCAAACTCGGTCTACCCGCCAGGGCAGGCCACTCGTCCAAGAGTCTATACATATGCCAATGTCCACTCACCTGCACACCCATTGTTTATTTCCCGCAAAACTCCGCCTCTACTTTCGTCCTCCCTTCCCTACGAATCATCCCACACCACGCCGTGGAGACATGCCTGCCATCGCGCTCCCGCTTCCCGGCAGCACCTGGCCGGCCCCTGCAACTGGTCCGACTGCACGCCACTCCCGGCCGCTGCAACTCGCTACCTCTCCCCACCGTGCACAACTTGAACCCCAACGCACCACCCACGTCACACCTCTTGCGCCGCCTCTACCGTCTCCAGGTCCTTGCGCAACCCGCATATCTGCTGCCCGCTGCCTTCAACTCAACTTTCAGCCCCTCGAGGTCGCCAGCCAGCCCACAGTTGTAGCGCCGAGTGCGTCCAAACCTCCACACCCAAGTGTCCTCCGCCGTACACTCCCCGCAGACATCCACGTCCCGCACCCAGCGCTCACATGTCGAGTCTGTACACACTGAGAAATGAGGCAAGGGCAGCCTCTGCAGCGTCACCGCTGCGGTTGGGGGTGGGGTCTGTGGGAGGGTTGATGGTGTTGGGTGTTTTGCAGTTTAGGGTGGGTGGGAGTGAGGAGGTTTGGGCGGGAGGATTTCGAGAGCGGGAGGATGTCGGGTAATGGAATTTTGGTGAGAGATGATGGGGGGCGGAGTTCTGTACAGTACTTGTGTGTACCCATTTTGCGTTTTTATGTTTCTAGCTGCCAAGGAAATAGCAAGACGCTCGATCACTCTTCCCCTTTGCCCTCTCCTCCCCTCTCCTCTCCCCTCCCCTCCTCCCTTTCATCATTCCAACCAGGTCACCTGTTCAACCCTTCAAATACACACACCGCGATGAACGCCGCAAACCCCTTCCACTCCACCATCCAAACCGCCAATCCCGCATCCCTCCTTCCACCCCCACCCCCAACGACCCACTCTCCAACCCTCCAAAATGCCCTCATCTCCACTCCTAAAAGCCCTCCTCCTACTAACAGCCTACACAATCTACCACCGCGCCCAAGCCCTCCAAAACACCCCCCCATCCCACAAACCACCCAGCCTCAAACCCATAGACAACCTCTGGGACTACATCCTCTCCGTAAATTGGCGCGGTTTCATCGCCTCACTCCTCCTGAAAAACTCCCAAAACACATACAACTACACCTTCAACGACCAATTCGCCGCACACCACAACCCACTCACACCCCCACCTCCTACAACATCACCGCCCTACAAGCCCTCAAATCAAAGCTCCATGCCCTTGAAACACGCGCCGAGAATCATACACTGTCCGTGCACAATCACACGCAGTGGCAGCAATTGCTGACCAATTGGTCGAGGGGTATGCCAATGAAACGGCGGCGGTTTCGTTTTGTGAGGGAGGGGGGTGTGGATTTTGTGTGGATGGGTTAGGTTTGGGGAGACGGTGTGGAAGGGAGGGGGGTTAGTCGTATGTGCGCTTCTTGTTTGTCGGTGGGGATTCTGCCCCGGTGAGAGGGCCCGTGGTGGGTGTCGATTTTGGGTATGGCGTGGTGGGGGGGACGGTTGGGGATGGGGGTGGTGGTGAAGGTGAAGGTGATGATGATGACGACGATGACGATGACGATGACGATGACGATGACGATGACGACGATGACGATGACGATGACGACGACGACGATGAACCAGGAGAGTCGGAGCGGACAGTTTTGGGGACAACAGGGGAGAGATCTTGGAATAGGGTAGCGTCACAGGCCTTTCAAATGGTCAGCCTGTTTAAAAATAAGTATGAAAGTTGTAAGTTTCAAGCCCTTGCGTCTTCCATTTTCCTTGTTGTGGTTTCATCTTTGTTTGGACCCAGCTGACCATTTCTCATTTGCAACAGGTGCGCAAATTACCGATGAATGCAGCTCTTTCTGTTGCGATAGCGTGTATATTCTCTCCGAGTTCTGTGGCAGTTCCGGCGGCTACTGCCTCTAGTCGATGGCCAACTTGGATAGTGTTGAATAAAGTTGCAATCTGTCAGTAACATCCACACTCCTACTTTTGCATACTTTGCAGGGAGAATGACCAACATAATGTCAAAATAGGCAGTACCCTTCGCCGTTCTATTACCCGAATACCCGGTCCTGAGCAATGGGGCCCTCTCCCAGCTTTACCTCTAGATGACCGGCGCCTTTGGCCAGGTCTCGGGCTAGAACGTTCACATGACAGTTGCGGCCATTGATTCCCTGGGGACCGGGCCGGCGATGGAGAATGTAGTCACCGTACACGGTCAACGTTTCCGAGCGGCTAGCTCTGGGGCATTGCGTGCGGAAGCAAGCAGCGGAGCTCGGCAGGGATCTCTGAGCCACACGGAAAATCCCCGATATTCATGGAGCACAGTACACCCATTCTTTGCAACTCTGGAGCGTCGTCGATGAGCCTTTCACCGTCTCTGGGGGGTTTGTGTATTGCACTGCCTCGTGAAAAGCGTGCGTCTGCCAGATATTTCTGTGATAGAGATTCTTGGGAGCAAAAGGAACTAAACGGAATGACGCTGGACGATGGGCAGCAAAGGCCATTCCCGGTGAGCCTCCGCAGCGGCAGCGTACAATTTGAAGCTCTTGACTGCCAGCGGCAAAAAGTGCATGCTCGGTTTGTCTATTGCCGGAGTGGACGCGAGTATGGCTGCGGATGCGATGTCTTCTGCAGGGAATTGCCCTATTCAAACGGGAGGGCTTGTCGACGACTTTAGGCATGCCCAACATCTGGGATTTAAAGAAAGACTTCAGAGTCCACACCATCCCCTGCGATTGGCTGTCGGCTGCGCTCCATCCTACAATCGAACTGTATTGCGTCTTCAATGGTGCAGGATGGGAGCAGGACCTTCAGAAGGTAGCAGACTGCAAAATATGATCGCAATCGTTGGATAGCTCCTTACGCTTCGTAGTTTTTCGAGGCCTGCATTCGAATCTAGGCTCGACGACTTCAATTTGAGCTGCGAAGGACCGTGTGGTGAATTCCACGGATCCTGCTGGTTCGTTCAATACAAAGGTACCCCGACCGTACTCTTGCTGAACTCCACTGGACGCGATTCTTGGACTTGAAGCGTCGGGGCTACTGGCCACCAAACAGAGCATTTTGACAGCGATAAGAGCAGACCCGACTAGTAGCACCCACCCGCCAAAGGATGCTAACCGCTTTGGCGAGTTTGTCATGGCGCGAGATGATGTACCCATCATAGGGTACCACAGCAGGACGACAATGCGGCCGCTGTCCCGTATTCTTCCCGTGAACTTAGAACTTGTATTTGAGAATGAAAGGATGTAGCCCAATCTTGAATAAGGCCCCCCTGAGGTTGACTCCTTAATGCGTCCCACAGCCACTTTGGCCGAAGTGGTCCACAATCCGCAGAAACAAAGGCTCATTTGAGCAGCGACTAAACCAAAGGCAGAATGAAGGGAGAATAATATTAATTGAGGGGAAAAACAAGCGACCGCATATAATGAAGGCATTCTCCAGGTGCACCCCAGCATTCCATATCCTGGATTATTGCCTCCCTCCTGAACTATTCACCTGATACCGTGTATGACTCTGTCTGCCCTCGTCTGGATGGAGATCCCAGTCGGAAACGGCTGGAGTTGTTGGGCGGCCCTCGAGGAATAGTTATTTATTAGGCAGCTTCCAGTAATTGGGGGGGGTTTCACTCGCAGCGATCGGCTTTTAGGTGCTATACCTTTTTTGAAATGGGATGAGGGGGGCATCGGTGATCCTGGGAGAGAGTGCGGCTGGGGCAGTAGGGTACAAAAGATTTAATTATCGAATTTGTAGTTCTTTCCGTAGCAGTCCGGATTGCTGAGAAACCTTGAGATAACATTCTTGCCTCGATTCAACCGTTTGCCAATTGCCCGATTGCTCAGTCCCTCCTTCGCCAAAACGAGGATTGCTCCCTTTTCCTTTTCGTCAAGTTGCTTCCCTTTGCCTATTTTTTCTGATGCTGGTTGAGTGGAGGAGTGAAGGGAGTGTTCCAAGATGCTAGTTGAAGTACGTTTCAAGGCAACGACAATTTTTAGACTGGCTTTGTTAAGAAGAGTTAGTTAAGTGGTGCTATTTTAATGTCGCACCTTTGTTTTTATCATTTCCTCTTGACTCTTACTTCAGTAGCCAATTATCAAGGGGCTTTCGGACCTTTCTTTCAGATCATATTTCCGTTATGGAAACGTAGGAATAATTGAAAACGGTCCTGTCATTGCCTTTGAACGTCAATTTTGCGGTGGTGCTACCCTAAAGTCGCGCACTATACCAATTGTTTTCTTCCATCAATTTGCTGTAATTTACCAAAGCACTGAACATTTGGAACGCTTGCATACAACTGCAGCGCTATGAGCTCGCTAATCATATGGCTGGAGCAGTTTGGAATGGATCTACTATGGCAATTGCTCATCTGCATGCCGAGAGGCTTGATGTACTACGGAACATGGAAGGATATATGCCTCCGAACCAAGTGTAAAGGACTCTAGGAGTGAAGCCTTGGCAGAGCTCGAAGGACCTTCTGGGTGAAGGGCTCTTGTGAAGCTAAGGCTTCTTTAAACAAACCGAGTGCGAGGGACTACTAAGAGTGACGGCTCGGGAGGTAAAATCTAGAGTATGAAAGACCCTTAGTGTGAAGCCTCTTCTCTCTTTTTGATTTGTTGCGAAATAGTGCAGTAGTACTGTGCTGCTCGTTACTGTTACAGTACAGGTGACATCAGCCGCTTCATACCTTATTGATTGCTCAGATCTCTCCCGAAAGCACCTCGTAACTTTGGCGCACCTGGGCGCATGAGTTGGTGCGGAGGAGGGGTATATAGGTAGCCCGATCGGGGGTCCTAGAGGGAAGATCGACGTAGCGACTGTCGCTTTTTGTTCTTTGCTGCGCTCAACTTGAGTTTATCGTTATACTTCAAGCTTTTACACCTTTTTCTATCTCTATCTTTCGCCTAGGTTCTTCTTAGCACAAAACGTGTCGTGTATTCTTCAAAAAACCACAGGATATTCCAGATGCGGGATAAGAAAGGATGAATAGTTGTTTCATAAGTGCTCTGACCAGCCGTTAGCATGTATGTCATTTTTCGGAAATTGAGGGCAACGCTTGCGTCCTCACAAAACCCTCAGAAGATAAAGTAAACTTCTAGGGAGATTTAGTTCGAACAGAGGTCAATTTGGAGCGCCGACTTTGGATAATGCAGCAAAAATGATGATGGATTCATTCATTCAATATGTTGTTGTAGTACAATGCGTGAGACGCAAAGCAACAAAACCTTCGAGACAAAATGCCTTTGGCAACGGCCCAGCGAGCCAACACAACAGAGCACACATCTGGCGTTCGGGACCTGATTTCTCTTTTAAGTATCCTGCCATATCGTAGCTCAGTGTGCCTTCGTTTTGGACGTTGCAAGGTACAATCATGCGGCGTATTGGACAGGAGTACGATACGGTCAGTAGAGCGGGGGGAGCTTCGGTGGGCTGCAGTTCACTCCTGATTCCGGATTGCAAGCACGAGCCGGGTCCAAAGGCTATCTTGGGGTATGATCCGTATATAAATAACTTAGAGACGGACATCAAAGGTGCATACGTTACGTAAATTAAGAGGCGACGTAGTCTCGAGTCTCCTAATGAGAAGCGGGTGGTGTCTCCGTCGACACAGTGGTGGGTGATTCTACTTATTTATAGACGCTGAATCATGTAAGCACCAAAGGCGGTACGGACACTTCGACCAAGAAAAAAACAAAAAATGGGTATAACCCCTAGTTATTAGCATAAAAGGATCCCTAGCGATAAAAAGTAAAAAGGGTGAAAAGGGTAAAGAAGCACGAGGACATCCGGACGGAATAGAAACGGGTTTGGCCACTGTGAACGAGGTTGTCCGGAAGGGGCGAAAGTTGGGAAGTAAGTCCAGAGCCAGCAACGGGGTGCCTTTGATGTAGAGAGTCTTGTTATTCAGTTAGATAATAAATAATGGTTCGTCTACTCTACAACTACAAGTAGTAAATCTAAATAAAGTGCAACACCAGTGGACTGAAATTAGATCCACGTTATTGGATAAATATAATGAAACTTGGTCCAATGAGCGGCAGTTTACCATAAAAAGTATCGGGGTCACCTTAGGTGTCTGTTTGTCTCATGAGGAGCGTTCTATGGCCCAAGGCAAGTTATAAGTCAGCTTACTGGTGTAATTGAAAGTTAGTGTCAATAAACGGATCAAACTCGATCAACCAAAATCGGCTTAGCCGTCCAGCAGGGTGCATCAGTATACTATTGCACTACATATACCCATTCTGAGCGCACACCACTGTGGCCCAGTGTGACACCATCGGATCTGAGTTGAACGAGACGTGCAATGGTCAATCAAGACAGTCGAGATCCTAACTCCTCAGTCGCCATGGGCGAGGAGTGGGGGTTTCCAAAAATACCCCCTGCCGTTGAAAATCTGGCTAGAACTTTTCATGGAGATGGGAAAGACCCAAATAGTACAATACGCATTCTCCTTGGGCGAGCGATCAACTTTTTCCATCGTTCATCCCCAGGCACCGAATTAACTGAGTGCTTCCCCATCTTAAGCATACACTCGGTCGAAGAATGGCGAGGTCTCTCTCCGGGTTGTGGGGCGCAAAATTATTCGCAGTTTTCCCTCCTCCAGTGCCAATTTAAGAATTTCCATCCATGTTGTTTGACTAGTCTCCCACTTCCTTTACTGTGAGCTGCTTTCTCTATGGTAACCAACGCGCTTACCTCGGCGTCCGTGCTTGGCATTAGGACGTTGAAATTGCGTTCTGCATTCAAGTCTCATCCTCAGTTTTCCCCGGCACCTTTGGTGAAGGTACTGTGTCTTTGTCGTTTGGATCTTCGCGGCGCATCGCCAATCGCATTTCTCAAATGCCTCCCCAATTTCTATCCAACCAATCCCTTTCTGGGCTAATCCCAAGGGAACATCCGCGCGTCTTTGGAGAGCGTCCGTGGTACGACAGGAAATACGTCAAAGACGAATCCATCATCGACTATTATCGATATACAGACGGCGACCAGCAAGTTGTACCTTGAGGCATTCCCCTTGGCGATCTGTGGTCGTTCGAGTGGCGGCGTCGCGTGGCCATGGGAGCGGAGGATTTAGGCACCTTCCATCGCGTGTGGCGAAGGGTCGCTGGCTGCGCCAGTCGGGCTGTTTTCGCAGAAACGATCAGGTCTTGTGCGTCGACGAGAAGATGGGTCTTCATGAGTGCGGTGTGGCGCTGAGCTGTTTACCCGAGCGTATCGACTTATGGTGTTTGCGCTCCTGATGAGAGGCCGAATATATTCACGCGATGATGCAGGCCACAGATTTGGTTACGAATTGGTCTTCCCATGGGGTTACGGCTGATGTTCATCTTTCCGCCGTCTCTGGACCTCGTTTTGCCTCCGCTTCGACTACCGTCAGGCCAAGAAGACATTGTTGAGTTTTTGGGGCGGTGCCGTAAACTTTCAGCGTCGCATTCGATCGGAGACGGTATATTTTGCGTTTTGGCACCAGCATAAGCCTGAATTATGGAACTACTCAGGAGAAATTTACGGTCGACATTTCGCGGTTCCGCGTTGGTGGGAAGATTGTAAGATGCCTTGGGACGTATGGTTGGAGATGACCGACATATATGTGTACGTGGGTTCGTGCGTCACAGAACACCCTGCGGCGGCATGGTGGGTTTTCCACTGCACCAGCTGGTCGAATTCTGTTGCGGATTGCCTGGTGGAGGCGCAAACGATACGTAACGCGTATTGTGGATACCCGCTCGCATGCGCAGACGCTGGCGTCGTTGGGGGAAGAGTTGCTTCGCCGGGTCCTTGGGGATGACGGTTATGCGGATTGGAAACGCGTTACGCCCGTGATGGGGACCACCGACTCGGCGGGGATGTCACGCTGAAACCACCAGATGACTTTCTTCGATAGTTTCCCCTACTGCCGAGGCCGAGATGCGGATGCAGGGGATCTTGTTTGGTACGACCTCCGGGAAGGAAGTGTCTTGGACGAAGCCGAGGCCCGTCGTTGGAGGGCAGGTCGTTTCGCAAGAGCAAGTGGGATGACCCCAGCTCACGGAGGAAATGCATGAAAAGGGGGAGTACTGTCCCCCAAAGACGTTTGCCCAAGCCGGAATATCCGGAATTTAGGATCAAGCAGGATCTTCTACAAAACCCAGCGCCTAGGGTGCAGGTTAATCCAAAAATCCTATGGAGACAGCGGAAGCGGGAACTTATCGACCGGCCACGCCGCAGAAGACCAGGCCAGCAACGGAAAACCCGACTGCAGCGCCTGCCGAAAGTCAAACTGTCACGCCACCGCCGGCTTTGCTAGCGTGTGGATCCCTTCCCTCGCCCAAAGTCGCGTCTAAGGACGGAGATATCTTTTACCAACCACTTGCCATCGGGTCAAGCCCAAGCGTCAGAAGTTATAGACTTGGTCTCAGACGAGGAGGAGCCTCCTGCTAAACGGGTGAAACGGGAGACGGCTGAGTCAGAGGTCCGAAAGACTGTGCAGGAAGCTGTCCCCTGCGGGTTATGGCAGTGTATGTTGAAAACCACTCCGATACGGAGGTTGAAGCCGATAGCGGTACTCCTCTTGAGACGAACGAAGCAACCACGTTGCCTGCTGGAGCAGCTGCGGAAAGAAGAGTTCGTCCCGTTGGTTTCACCACCCTCAATGATCCCAACCTAGTGGTCGGGATCATTGAGGACTTCTTTTCTACCTTATTTCTTCCTCGCTTGCTGATGAAGTAGTTATTAAGGTGTTTGTTACAAGATTTAGACCTCATTTAGGGATTGAAAGAGCGTACTCTCCGGATTAATTTTCGTACATGAGGCAAAAAAGAGCACCGGGACAGGACAAGTGAGAAAATAACTTCATTGATGGATACAAGAATTGTAAATGGGGCGATATATTGATCATGAGAAAAATCCAAAACAAATTATTTAATGAAATTTGCTACTGTAGGATTCAATCTTGTTATCTACATATGAGTAAGACGTTTCTGTTTTACATGGTGTTAAATATTTCGCTTTAAAAAGCTTTAGTGCGAATGGTTTACTTCGTACTGTAAAGTAGCGCTATTGAAACCTCGAGAGCTTAGTAGGAGACATTTAATCATTATTTCATTAGTATATAATGGGACTGATTTGATTTATTTTTGCTTTTTTGCTTTAATGCGTTTATGGAATTTATGGATATTCTGGTTAGTTATTTATTGTGCTTTTGGTACATATTTTTAGCCGGCTTGAGGGTTTTTGCATGTCTGGCATACTTCTGGTTCATCTATTTCGGGTGTGGTTTATTTTTTACAATCATTGGATTTTTTGACCTAAATATAAGAAAATCAACTGTTGGTAGCGTTGTAACTTGTGCATTTGTATTATATTGGGCAAGGTACGAAATAAGAAACATTTATAACGGTCGGTTGGGTGATCGTAGAGTTGGAATGTGATGCAACATCAGTTAAACGGATAACGTTTCTATCATCGAGCTCATATTTCAGTTTTTCGAAAATATACATGTATTTTGCATACTGAAGTTAATTTTCATCATTATTGTTGCAAAAAGTTCCCGAATAGATTTTTCATAAAATGAGAGCCAATATAGAAGCAACAGTTATGTCATATGAAAAGAAAAAAGCAATCAGGCATTTATCAAGAATACAGGTAGTAAATACCCAATTGATAGAAAATGGGAAAAATAAATTAAAATGAAATCCTTTTTTCGACATACACATCAGATTCACACTTTATTTTATACCTATAGACAGAAATATAATTTCATCTAAAATGTTTTAGAAATTAGAAAGGATTAATTTATTCGTCTTGTTAACAGACATCCACGAGGATTTTGGAAATCTTTTGCTAAATTGTGTGAAAAGGCTCGGCTACGCCCGATTTGACACATTGATGCAGCGATAAAAGATTAACCGCGCCCAAGGAGTGGTCAGAGGCCGCAAAAGTAAGTTGTAAGCTCAGACCGGTACGATTTTGGGTTAAGTAGTGCTCCTCTCCTCCATTCTTTGTTATATAAAATTGTATTTGGTTGTTGCATTCATCTTTTTTACCTTTGGGTCTCCGATAAAATAACGTAAAATTGTATATTTGAGTCCTCAAGTAATCATTACAATAAAAAAATCAATAATTATCTTCATCCGATTTTTGCAATCAAAAATAAGTATTTGAAAATATTAATTCAGAACTGTTCTTATGTATCTCCAAAACTCACGGATTCGATGAAAGAAGCAAAGTAAATATCCTCAAATGCTTTGAAACAGGGAAAATGAGAGCAAGTTAGAACTTTGTAGGCCATCTACGGATATTTCTAATAAATTTAAATGAAAAGTCTTCAGATGGTAAAGTAAAATTTATTGATCACGAGACAGTCAGCTAGTCTCATAACTAAAATAAACTTCAAACACTGACTGTATACAATATTACGAGTACATAAAATGATTGTGATCATTGTAGATCAAAACTTACTGCAAAGAATTCTTCATGAAGTTAGAATGGGAAAATGCGAAATTTTTCATTTCAATAAATCATCTGTATAAATCGTTCCGCGGATTAAATATTGAAGACTTGAACAACTTTAACAGTTTAAAGGAAGGATCTGAAACAACTCAAGAGTTTTCTGGACAATTAGTATGATAGAGAAATTGTGTAGCCCCCATTAATAGACAGCCTATATATCGCTTCCTCTTGAAAAAAATTAGTCACAAATCGAGTATAACTTCTAATTAGGTGATTATTAATTGCGCTCAGATACTGCTCTTGTGAAATTTAAGCATCTTCACAGCTATAAATGCACGAATTGACTAAAACAGCACTCAAAGATGCAACAAAATTTCAATCTAATTCCGTAGATAGTCTCTAGAAATCTCAAGAAGTATTCTAAATTTAATGTTTTTCATTGTGCTGGTATCCTAACCCAGCAAATATCTCGTTGAGTTACTAAAAAGCTTTCAATTGTCTCAAAGCCTAATGTATTCAAAAACTATCAACTAAATTTGGGATTTTTGTACCTTTTATAACATAATATGAATTCAATCAATGTTTTACTTTTATACCATTTCTGAACATCCCACTGAATTTACATTGAATCAAATGTTAATCCTGAATCGAAACTTTAACATTTCAAGTCATTCGTAAAAGTTCACATCGGAAAATCGACAGTAAAAAATTGATACAAAAAAAGTATTGAAATGTGACAAGCTTTCTAGAGCAAAGAATTCAAAAAGGTACAAAAAGCAGCCAAAAAATTGGATATGAGCAGGTCTTTTGTTCCTAATACAAATTAATTCTGACTCTTTTCATCTATCGTGTGAATTATACTTTCGAAAGTCTATAAATACTAATATTTCACATATGAATAGTTCATTTCAGGAGAGTGAAGGAAAATGTTACAGAAAAAGCTGCAAACCATATATTGAACATTTGTTAGAAATGGTAATAGCGCTGCACTAGACGAGTAGAAATTCTGGATCTACAGCAAAGTCTTGGATCACATATTTTATATGCAATTGCATGTTAGAAATATATGTCAGTTCATTAGATCATTGACCGCGAGTATGACAACTCAAAATTTTATTGGATTTCTGAAAATTTTAAAACTTCATGTGTCGTAAAACAGGAAGCATGTACTTTATTACACAACTTTGAAGTACTAAATGGATAAAATAAATGATATATGGATAACAGTTTCGCTTAAAAGTTTTTTGGACCATAGATAATTGCCTCAATAACTCTCCTTCCGATGGACCAAGAGGCTCTAGACTAAACAAAATAAAAATAAAACGCATTCAAAACGCAGTCTGTTCGGAAAGAAAATTGGGTATATAAGTGCGCACTGAAACACAATCATTACCTTTTCTTTACTTATGTTAGAAAATATTGCGTTGTTGTATTCGGAAAGACAAATCAGATCCCCGGAATTGCAGATTTTTAATAATAGTTATGGCAAAAACTGCAGAACGCTTGTACATTACACGCAAAAGAGTAATTTTCAAAATAAAGATAACTAGGTTCTACTAGTTGCTTAATATCTAGTCCCTTCAGCATAAATATAACACGATTGGAGTTCATTCATGTGCTGTTGTATATTTTTGGGACCAAGAACATGTTAAACTCGCAAATAACTAACTAGATATGACACGGGTGTGGAGACTCAAAAAATAATATCCAATTTACTTCTACTAAAGTAATGAGCCACTTTCTGTATGAAAAAAATAGTTTATGAATTTAGAAAAAGTATGGGCTCAATATCTAAGGAGATGGGAAACATCTATCTCATTATTTATCAGGTCATGTAAAAATTAATACATGATAAAGTAACATATTCTTGGCGACTTCATTTTAACTCTGGATAATTGAAGCGTCTAGTGCAAAAATATTTTCCACCTTAAACAAAGTGTTGTCCTGATAAAACCCCCAAAGAAGTTTAATAGTACGCAATTTTCTTTCCACATTAGCCCCGAGAGTCGCTAAGATCCAATATATCGCTAAAAAGTTTTGTTTCCACCGAAATTCCTTTCTATACAACACCAAAAGGCGCAAAGAGATCTGTTTATTCCATTTGAACGTGATAGACCTACAATATTAAAAACATTTATTTCGTAGTTTAACTGGTTTCAACTAAATATCATAAAAATAGGAAGCACCGCTGAGATGAGAACTTCGATATTAACTATAAAAAACGATTTAGACGGAATTCTATGGTTTGAGAAACTTTATAATTGTAGTCTTGATTAAATGGCTCCAATACGTGTCTTGTCTTTTCAAGGATTATAATCGTTCTAAATTAGTAGTAAGAACATCTCTACCGGTGGCTACATCATATGTTCAATTAGGGTATCGTTTTAAAAAGTAAACCAATTTCATTGGACATCTCAATTTTTTATCCATTGGTTACATGCAGGCTTGATTTGTATTTAACAAGCATTCCATCGACAGAATGAGCTTTACTTGTGTACAACTCGTCAAGGGCTACATCTGTAGTACTAGCCAGATGAAGACCGATGAATGGAGGTAGGAAGCTGTAGGAGATGATGTCATGGATATTGTTGCTCCGTTCTGGAGTATACTAGAAGAAATGAGGACGAACCTCGACGTTAGGGTGGGTCGGTTCCCGGAAAAGCGGCAAATATCGATTGCCAAGCTTTGGAGACGGACACGCGACTTCATCTTCAGTATTTCTATAGTTTCCCTTACTACGATGACGCTACATTTTAAAGGCGGTTTGGAGTTTACCGAGAGGTTTTCTGAAGATCTTTGACAGAATAACTGTACATAGCGAGTAATTTTCGACAAAAGAAAGATTGTCCAGGTAAGCTCGGTCTTTTGCGCTCATCAGAATGTGACTGCGGCACACCGTATGCTTTTACAGGGTACTGAACCTAATTATGTAGATGAAATACTGGGTATGGGAGAATCAGCAATATAACAAAGTTTGGAACACTTCGTTAGTTCTGTGATTGAATGATTTGGATACCATACTTGCGTGCGCCAACTGAGACGGATTTAAAGCGAATATTAAAGCAATCTGCGGCTTGTTGATTCCCTGGAATGATCGGTACCATATATTGCGGTAAATGGAAGTGGAAATCTCCATTCCTTCATGGCATGAACAGTATCAGGGAAAGGAGGGGACACAAGTACTTACATCAGAAGCTATGTACGGTCACTCACTGTGGATATGGCATGCATTTTTCGGCATGCGCGAGACTGGAAATGATGTAAATATTGTGGAGGCCTCAAAGTTAACTTCAAAGATCGCTGCAGGGACTTATACTCCTTCACTCGAGTATGTCATTGCTGATCAAAATATGAACAAGTCATACTGGCTGGCGAACTGGACATATCCAGAATGGTCTGTATTTCTTCAAGCAATTACCTTCCCGTCGATCAGGATGGAAGAATGCCTAGCTCGCAATCAGAGAAGTGCTCGCAAGGACTTGGAAAGAGCGTTAGGCATTTTGCAAACAAAACGGTGCAGACTCGTGCGGCCTTCTAGTTTCTGGTCCAAGGAAATAATGAAAAAAGTAATACAATGTTGCATTATGTTGCACAGCATGGTAGTTAAGGATCGGGAATGGCAGATATTTAGTAATGTAGAGGATTAAGATGATGGATTCATTGAGACACGCCCAGGAGCTAGCCCCATGTAGGGTCAACTAAGACGACTACAGGGGACTGTAGCAATTATTACAGAATCATTTGAAGTTACCTGCGAGATAAAAACATATTTGAAGGAAACATGTGAGTACTATAATCTTAGGAGATTGGTCATAGAAAATATACGACAACACGAAGGTAACAACTAGTCGAGCGTTCAGTCATACTCATCACAAGCAAAAGATGCGGAAGATAAGCCCTCATGTTCATCTTCTATCTCTTCACCATCTTGGTCAGCAGTGTTTGGATTTTTGCCGTTATAGGTAAAGTCAGCCGCATTCGGCACCATAGCAAATGATTGTTGCGCAGTTTTGGCAGCTAATTTCTGTCCCTCCGCTTGCATAAGTTTAAAGTACTCTTTAGCTTTGACAGACCCAGAACCGCCTGGTCCTTTCTTAAAAAAAATCTCATTGTGTCTTGCAAGACAATCATTACGCGCTTTCCGTACCTGCTGTGCTTGCTCTGCTATCTTCACCTTCTTTGTAGAGTCCAAATTCTCTTTGCTTCATCTCTGGCCTCCCGACGTCCCAGTAGTCTGCCAGAAGTACGAAAATTTGGAATGAGAATCTCCTTTTTTGTTTATGGTCCATATTTTGAACCATTATCGGTTATCATTGCTGCTTGTGCTTCCCCAGTATAACTGATATCTTGTTTATCATTTGGACCGAGAGTAGATCCACCTAAAAATTTCTTGTGTGTGGTCAGTATATGTAGTGTGCTTAGAAACTTGAACGGTTTCCCTATTTCTCCTGTCCGATCTTTGATCTTCCTGGCGTTTTATAGAGCTGTCGATTTGCGGATAGTGTCGTTTTCATGCAGATCTGTTGGCTTCAAAGCAACAACAGTGCTGTATAACGCCGATAAACCAACATGGTGGTTTACAATAAGCTTGATAAGAGTGGTAACAGAGGCGAGCTGGTGTAAGGGAAAATCGCATGGCTTGCATGTTTTGTACCAACACCACAACTTTTCGTAGAAAATTTCCCCCTTTTGTTCAGATCGCTGTATAGGATTCTACGAGACCTTTGTCCAAGAGCGAACCAAGAAAAAGTCCTCTTCGGGCACATAGTTGCTTCCTCAAAAGTTTGTTGACATGATGTGGGATGTTAATGATGAAGCCTTGGAAAACCTCATGTACACAACGCGAAAGCCTCAAACTTGAGAAGGATCCCCCGTCATAAATTTACCGCCAAGTAGCACCAATTCACTGTTCCAGCCAATGAGTGGACAGCATTTGGATAGAACGATGCTATAAATAGGTGGAAATTTGGCCAGATATGCCTCACTAGATAAAAATATAAAGCCATTTCTTGCTTTTTATTCATCCTTAGAAAACGATTAATCGTAATCAAATCACCAAGTATGATTTAATTTCTATTTGACCATTTGGGGCCTAGTCGATGAGGATGCTTAGATGCTCTATTGGATGTATACACACAAACAAATACAGCAGAGTTTTTTTACTGAAATTCCACTGTAATAAAAATTCCAATGCAATTATTAGTATTGAAATGGTTTTCTCATCATAGTATCATTTTATGAGCCCAAATTAATAAAGAGATAGTAAAAATAGTTGGGAGAATTTTTTTATGTTATTGTTTTAACTCAGTTCTTTATTAGTAACTTACTTCGAACTGTAGAAATTTTGCAATTATTAGATGATACCAGAAACCGTAAGAAGCTGTGAGCTATTTTTATATAAATATTTAAAATCAGAAAAAACATACTCAAGAAGCGACGATTATATGATCATTAAAAAAAAATTTATGGTATTTTTGACTATTATAGAAGTTATTAATTTTTTTTTGCAGTACGGTCACTCCCTTGTTACAGTTTGCGCATTGATTACATATTATATACATAATATGTAACTAAATATATTTAATTTTCCCAATACTTGTTTGCCTAAAGAGAATTATCGAAAAATCAAAAGCAAATAAATACCAATTAAAATTTTCTACTGAGAATAAACAAAAAGGATAAAAGTTTTATAACTTTACGTAATACGTCTCAGGAAACAGCTGTCCGTATTTTTCATACATTGGAAACACCCAAATCTCCCCTCGTAATACGTAATATGTATATTTACATCTGAAGAGATCAATTAACACATATTTGATTAATAAATAATCAACAGCAACTTAACGACTTACACGAGAACAAAATATTTGATATTTCTTCTCAATTCATTTACTAATAAAAAGTGACTTAAAAAATTCTGCAAAATTCAGATTACGGATATCTGTAACTCGAAAATATCAAAAAACTTCTTTCTAACAATATTTCACATTCAAAGATAACTAAGCCCACAAATTTCTTTAAAATTAGATTTAATTTAAGAAAAATATATTAAATCCTGACGTTTTTTTCTTTCTTGCAAAAACAATGATTAAATTTATTTTTTCACTTCTTTGTATTCGAAGATAAATGAATATTTAATCAAGTAGTCGCTGAAATAGTTAGCTTGGAGTATCCTTCTCTAAAAAATTCTCTGCTCTTTTCAGATCTTCCGTAAAAACTCTAATTAGACTTTATTAGTCAATCTGAACTGGTGACTCCTCGAAATTAAATTTTCATATACAGCAGGTAGTTTTTTATTGAGATCTTTGAACCATGAAACTCTGCAACTGTCTTTTGAATACTGAAATAAACAATAAAAATGACATTTTGTTATTTTATTGAACTCCCTTGTGTTTATGTGTCGGTTGGGTGAAAAAAAATTACTAACTGAATAAAAGTTTTTATTTACTTACATTTAGCACTTAAATGTTTTGCTGCATGTTTTTCTATGTAGGTTTAGGGAAGCTCACTTCTTTCTTTATTCCTCTACACGTTAATTAATTTTAGAATTTTGAAGGCAAATACTATGAAACGTTGATCAAGAGGTCAGAAAGCTTGCTTATTTGTAACAGCGAACATTATTTACTTTTATGCTAATATTAACGTGAAAACTATCGGTTCATAAATTTATTACTTTACGAAATTTGTTCATAATGATTATCTTCTCACGGACCTACCAGGGAAAATTGTTAAACGATAAAAAGTCGACATTAATACATACACTAGATACGATTCCTTCATTTACTTGTGAGGAATGAATCTTAATTCCTTACTTCGTTTTATTAAATTGATGTAAAATCAAATAATCAAATCAAAAAAATTCTGAATCTTGAGGCATAGTTATCAGAACTTCACGTGCTTTATTTTTGTTTCTATTTTAATTTGCAAATAAACAGAGATAGAAAATACTAATTGTTCTATATTTGGTGTGATCAGTTGGAAAATATCGCAGACCGAAATAATATCTTTTCACTGCAGATTCTTTTAAGTGGTTGCTAAAAAGTTAGTTATTAAATTCTTTCAGCTATTCAGTACACAAAAAGGATGGACTTTGTTAGATATAGATCAAATTTTGTAAAGTAGAAGGAGGTTTTCGGTGTCTTTCGCGTTTCTAATCAACTTATGAAAGGCTTAACAAATAAATAGATATGAATATTTGCTTCCCACCGAAGTAGCCGAAAATTTCTTAATTCGATGTTTCAATATGTTGCCGTTTAGCTATCTTACTTTCTTTCAGATGAATTTCTCAAACTTGTACCCATATTAGCCATAATTATCACAAATAAAAAAAATTTACACTTAGGTGGGTTCTACCATTACTTCTTGGTATGGGGCACCCAATAAGATTTCAAATTTCTGCGCTCATATTTTATATGTTATAGAATTTTGCTGAGTCCTTTGGGGGATTGGGGGAAGCTTTTAATTTGTTCAAATACCTGAACCGTACAGATAGTGGTTATACTAGAAGACTAAAAACATCCCCAGGCGACGGCTGATCCATCAACCACTCCAACAAGGACAAAGGGCGGTATAGAAGAAAATTCCACCATCTAAATACGGGATCCAGATAACTTGAAAAACTTCTAATGTGAACATGACGACTTACGGACGACGGCAACCATGAAGAAGAAAACTCGGGACGAACGAACTTGCCGACGGACTGAAAGGGCTGCGCAGACCACGTTCCTTCGGAGACTGTAACAAAGACAGTAAGTTGAAAAGCGATAGGAAACAGCGAACTTTGAAAACCATGTTCGAGTGGAAGAGCCGCACAATTACATCAAAATTTGTCATATTTACCTTGGAAAGTTATGCAAAGGACATAATAAATGAACATAGAGAGTATCAAAGAGCGAAGAAACTACTTGAATGGTTCTGTATTGATTCAAGTATTCTTGATCTTGTATCTGCTCGCCAATTACCTCATGCCAGTACGGGAGAGTAAATGTTCAATATTTTAATATTCAATTAAATTACTCCCTTGCAAAAGTTGTTTCCCTTCACATTGGCAAGCCTTGTCAAAATCTCAGTATGAATCTATGGAAGATTTATCTGAGAATAAACCTTCAGTGGAAGAGGAAAAAATCTTTTAGAAATAGAATATGTGTGTATATTATTGTTCTGTGGGAACATTACATCCGATAAAATTAAAAAAACTGTAATTTGTCTTATTTATGTATTTTCATAAGATTTTAAAAACTTTACAGTGGGCCATAATTTTGCCAAATTTTGGCGTTTTGGATCAAAATATCTAAAATTTTTAAAACAGTTTTCCTTTTTCACAAATGAAATGTGAATTTTTTAAAAAAGGAGACAGGCTTATCGCGTGAAGGATAACTTGTGAAATGATCTGATGTAAATTTTATTTCTCGACTCCCCACATTTCCGCAATGTACCCCGTGTTGTGAAATATTCGGGTTCCTCCAAAAACCCTTTCCCTTCAGTATCTTCTTCGAGTGTAATATATGGTAAAGCTCTAATATCTTAGTTGAGTTACCACTAAATAAAGGTTCGTAAGTACTCTTCTTTATTTTTTCACAGAATTTGATTACGAATGCAACATTTTATCCAAATCACCATATAATATAAAATTTATACTGAAAGTAAAACGTACCATTCTCAGATGCATGTGAAGGAAGTCTAAGAGCTTCAGTGCACTTTCCTAGGCTTATTACGTCAAGAAAACAATTCTTTCTTCCGCTATTTCGAGTTCTGATCCATGTTTCAGGAAACTTTAGCCTGAATCTTTTAGTGTAATTTCACTCCTTTGCCTTTTTATGACAGCTGACAAACCGCAAGGATGGTTACAGTTATTACTATTCTTAACAGTTCAACCTAGAACTTGAACGTTATGTTTATACACTGTGCAGTGCTTTAACCATGAGCTCTACTTTAGATCAGCTCAAACAAGTTTGGGGTTAGACACTCACCGTTGTCTACATGTCTTCTGGAAACTTCCTTCGATCAACAGATAGCACCAATCGACTCGCCTCGAAGTCTATACAAGACCCGGTCTCTCTCCATCTTCTACCTGAGTAAAGTTCCTCACTACCTTCTCCTCTCTTATCTCTCCTTCTCGGTCCCTCACTCTTTCTACCCTTCTCTCTCTCTCTCCTGCTCTCCCGCTCTCTCCCTCACTCCTGTCTGGCTCCCTCGCTCCCTCTCTCTCGTTCTGTCCATCATAAATCTGCACAAATAACGACAATGGATATGAATTTTTTTGGCTCTGCGGCTAAATTACTTCGATAAAAACTAATAATTCAGAGGAAATTATATTGCTTCATAAGCACTTGTTTTACAGGGAGTTTCGGAAAAATCTACTTGGCTCCACTTTTTCTGACGTATTTTCATGTATTGTCCAATACGATTTAATTTTCGATACAAATTACGAGACTAAAGTAATATTTTCATTGTCAGCAGTATCATCTAGTAAGATTCTGTAAATGGTCGCGAATATGAAATGATTCCTTTGGAATGAAATGGACCTTGTCGAATTTGTTCTTAGAATTTAATTTAGGTGTTAAAGTTTCAAGATACTACTGTCTGCACTATTTAAATCTTTTAAAGATAACTCTCCACATTATGTCTCGAGCTCTCATTCTCATATTTATCTTCGATCAAAGTTTCAGATATGGACCATAAACTTCTTACCTTTGTATTGATTCTTTAATGATTGCACTCAAAGTTTTGTATAGAAACATTCTAAACAAATCAAATCGTATCGCAAAAACTATCCATACACCTTCCAAATTTTTCGTAATGAAAAACTTCTGTTACCTCAAAAGTTTCAGAGCTTTCCATCAGGAGAACTTAATTGTATTTAATGATAAAAAGAGAAAATAAAGATCAATAAATTGCTCAAAAAGCATTGTTGAGTATTTTGTCGAGTTTAAACTGAAATATTTCGAAAAAAATCAAATATTTGGTTACCTCAAGTACTTTAAATCATTTACCAAACAATAGCAAACCATTGACACCAATATAATGATTTAACGTGTTTTAATCGAAGAGAAACACTGAAGGAAGCTATTAGTTCATATGATAGCTATCTCGACTGGAACCCAAATAAATTAAATTTGCGTGAGTTTTTTTGATAGTCTCAATTCCTGGCTTTTGTTTTGTATGCTTATTTTTACTGAAAATAAAATTCGTTATTATCAGAAGTATATATATATACGGTACATGTAAATAAAACTAAAGTATAGTTCTGTAAATTGAGTGTGTAAAGGAGCTTATAGCAGGTTTGCATCATATTATGAGGATTTTTACATTTCAAAGAGTCCATAAAAATTACTCCTACCGTTTTGAGCTATTTTGGGCAAATAATGGACTTGCTTTTTAGAAATTGAACTTTAATGAACGGAAGCTTGGCAGCTTAAACTATAAAATAAGTAGGAAGAAGGATTAAAGCTCTAGAAAATTGTCTTTTGTAGGAAGACATTTTGTGATGAGGTGATATATAACTGCGTCTAGAGTAAGAGCAAGTAATCTAAATAATTACATCTACTAACTGTAATAAAATTGCTGTGGTGTTGCATTGCTACTTTAACGACAATATATTAAGTTATAGGGGGACAGAAATGTTTTTTCAGAGTTTTGGTATGCATCAATCATCAAGAAAAAGTAAATTCGCCTCGTTACAATATTGAAAGAAGTTGTTTTTCATAAATGGGTATGTAAAATTAATTTTTTTGTCAATATTTTAACGAGAACGAAAACAAATTCATCAAAAATTTCAATTTTAAACATATAAATGTATTAGATAGCCTTCGAGTGATAGAACTGAATTTCATAAGAAATAGAAACTCGATTCAAATTATTTTCAATTTGGATCTAGTAAAAGAACTATTTTTCTTCAGAAAAAGGAGAACTACACTAGGAGAATTGTCTTCTTGCTTGATTTTTACTTGAATATGTTAGTATACTTAACTTCCTGATAACAGCAACTTTCTGCTAGATAAATGATATTTCCACCATTACCTTGCAAGAATTTGTACAATAATTCTACAATGACCATCATCGTCAGTAAATACGCAAATAAAGAAAAAAAAATTTAAAGCGGTTACAGGGACATGTAGCAAGAATGTTTCAATATTGAAGTTTTTCATTGAGTCACTGTTTCATTCTGTAAACCTATTTGAAAAATGACGGTCTTTTGAATCCAAAGTCTTATTACATGATCAGTATGAATTTCCGAAAAGAAGCTAAAATATGCTTACTAGTGATAGGAATTATTAATTATTTCTTGAAAGGTACTGGAAGCATTAAGTACAATTCAGTGGAACAAAAGCAGAACCAAGTAAAAATTTGGGTCCTTAACATACTTAGCAGCCCCTCCGAAATATATAGTTGTTTTATTCAGGCTTCAAAATTTTATGGTTCCTTTGTGAAATTAGATTAATACTTAAATCAGCAAAAATTAAGACAAAGAGCTTTAAAATACTAGTTTTGAAATAAAGTCTAAACATTCTGAATTTTGCACTGGTTAAGTTGTCATAATTGTCATTACATTCACAAATTTTTGTTTAATCTTCCTTTTTTATTACTTCGAGCCAATGAATAATTGGTTAATGTTACCTTTAAACTCTAAGAGATTTTAAATTAGCACTCAATATCATTAATTGCAATAGAAAAATTAGTTACAGTGAAGATATGTTGATAAATGCAAGAATCCACCGGGTTTGGAACATGAATGTAAAATTAAAAATACTCTTCACAGATTAGACACATAAAATAATTATATTACTATTTACGGATTGACTGTGGTTTTATCAACGTAAATGTTTTTAGACACTAAATATTGGTTTTGAAAATATCCTCATTGGTTCGGTAGAAGAGAAACTAATACAAGCTGAAACCTTTTCTCCGTTGCAGATAGTCTCCAGAAATTTGTTATTTCAAAACATTAACAGAAATTTCTAAGGGGTTTATCAATAAGTGAAGGTAAATATAGTGCACACAGTGCCCAAAATTTTCTCCGACGACAGATTTATTTGATTTGAATCTGTCTTGTTGCATGTGGAGTCTTAGCTCAACCACGAGTTAATTTCGCCCTCGAGAGCATTTTTGTTGTATTTAAACCCAGTTACAGCAAGTAATATTGCTTCTAAAATCCGGAGTTTCCTTTTAGGTACAAACATTACGACTCCGAAGTACTGCCCAGCTGTTCCCCTCTACGCATCAAATTTACTTTCCGAACTTTCCGACATGCATCTCATGTTGGAAAAACTTCCGTTGGACACTACTTATTTTTTGGGTTTCGTGTCTCTCTACATAGATGACGGAACTCTCATCACTTTCAAAAATTTATGATTTTTGGAAGCATATCCAAACGGACAGAAATTTGAAATTTGTGTTTTTGCCGACATTCATATAATAATACATAACTCCTACAAACTAAGGAAAGTACCACGAGAAAAGTTTTTGTTTCCAATTGTTAACAATTTCATCACAATTTCCAATCTCATGTGCTATGTGGCACAATATTATGGCCCTTTTTCCAATACGTCCGCACACACCGAAAAGAAAGTTTGTCTTGGAAGAATCAATACAGTATGTAATAACCATATTTAGAAATGCGTATAAAGAGAACTAGATTCTGCAGTTATCCTTACATAACTTTTAGTTTATGTAAGGATAATTACTAAACAAAAATTTGGGTCTACTTGAGTTGTCAACAAAAATCATAAGTAAAGCCATGAGCTAAAGTAGATAGCTCGCGTCCGAAAAAGTTAATGATAATCGCTCCAAAATAGTTGATAAGTAATAATGGGTTTTTTGATTGACACTAAAAAAAATTCAAAATGATGATCTGCTTCTACTTGGAACAGAAAAAAACGTTTGCTTCCCGACTTTGATTTCCGAATAAGGAAATCAACATTTCTAAGAAATACAAACAAAATATAAATATGCTGTGGAATGGGTGGCAGTTCAAATTATATCATGATTCACAGAAATATTTTACAAATATTTACTGAAAACAGATAAAAAGTGAGGGAACTGTGTAAAAATAACTGTTTAAAAAAGGAGGCATCACATAGAATTTGTATTATAGAAATTGGAAAAAGATAACTGTCAAATATTTTAGACATATAGTTCCCCTGCAAGGAAAAAAGTAGATATTTTGAAACATTCTAAAAAATTTTTAAGTGAAATATGCTGTTAGAATTTTAATTTTGAAAGATTCCAATATTGCAGCTTCGCATGTTATAATTATAATTATAATTATTTATTTATAAGAAAAAACTTTTCAGCCAATTCACATTACTATTACGTCCTCTTAACGTTACAATCATTTCAATAGATCAAAAATGATTAAAATAAAAACATGCGGCTTCTAGTCTGACTTCGCCCGTAAAATATTTCAAAGAAATATCTGTATACACAGTAATATCTTTCCATGGACATGCAATATTAACATTGGAATCTCAAAAATTTCATCCTATTTGATGACTGCTGGAATTAGTTGACACGCAAGCTTAGATAATATGATTAATATTGATCAATCAAAAACACGGTAACATCATTAGGAATATTCTTCTAGGATACTTTCTATGTTTTTAAATAAATATTTAAATATACGAAACGCCCACCAAAAAAGTTTGACTCACTTATTTTACATTAAAAAAATGATTTGAACAATGAGGGATTTTTCTATATAGAAGTTTTTCATTTTTCGAATTTCTTATTCAAAAATGTTTTACAGAAAACTGTATGGAGATATACGTATTCTTCATCGAGAATATGAAACAGAAAAAAAGGCTTTACAGTAACAGAATTGACTGTACTGATCCAACTTTTTTCGTTAGAAAATACTTATTTTATCACAGGAAAAACTGTCGTTACAGTGCTTTAAAGTATTCATTACAAGAAACCGTCGCGCCGTTGTGGCGGCTCCGGGCCCGTTGGTGCGGATAAATACTGTGTGCTGGATTTCCATGTCGCCCTCCCTCTCGTAGGCACAGAGATTTTAGGTTCTAATCTACGAGTAAAGTAGCTGGGACTTCCGCCGTTCGTACAGCTCAGCTCCTCTGTCACTACGCCGTTCGTTCAGCTCGACCCCCGCTATCTCGCTCTTCCATTCGCTCTAACCCTCGCTCCTTTCCCTTTCTACCCGCTTTACAAGAATCAGAACTACGTGTTGATTGTACAACACGGGCTTCGTTTGTGTTTGTTGTTGTGTAAATCACGACAAACCGGATTCGAGTTGCACACAGCGCACGAAACCAACGACAACCGCTTCCGCGCCTTCAAGAACATCGATCGCACGATCTGCAGAACTTCGCAAATACCTAGAAACTCTTGGAGCGAAAGAAGCCAACGACAACTCGCGCTTAGTTCAAGTCGAATGTCGACAAGCCTCGCAAGATGCTCAAGACCTGCTCGTTTGATGATGTTCTACCGCCTATCTTACTCAAGGCTGCTTCGTCCACGCTTGAAATGTTCACACCTACCAATCCAGCGCCAGAAGAATCGTTCGAAGCTACAGATCCGGAAAGTGTTTTCTGAATTTTTGGAACAGTTTCTGCCACTTATAAGCGCCTTATTCGCCGCAAAGTATTTCTGGATGCCTATGTTCCTGATCACCGCCTTGCTCAAGCTTGGAAATAATTTCTTTCTCATTCGTTCCAATAACTACACCACAGCTGTTGGCCTCCCTGCTGACGACATGCGCGACAAAAATCTCCGCTTTCACATGTAGATGTGCTATTTGGTCTCTGCTTACATAGAACAACGCGAGATGGTCGCTGAAAATTACTTTCTTTCTCGGAGATCGACGTGGAAATCAGCAAATTATCGCTTGTCCACGAAAGAAGTGGTCCAGACTGACACGGATCACCTTGTCGTACCCTCTAGTCGCCAAACATTGCTTCTAGTGGAAATGAAAGCAGAAATTGTGGGGTTTGGGCGCACAAGAGGTAATCATGGTTGAACTGATGGTTGAAGCTTCCCAGTGAACAAACTGGAGCTTTTGACCATGTTTTATATAGAGAAGAATTCAACGAGAGTCACAATGAACGGCCAGCAAACAATACTAAATTCAAAGGTATTCTAGAAGAACAGGCCTGGGGACGTAATACTACAAGGGTTTGAGAGTTCACCTAGCATATTAATGTGAGATTGAAAGTATTGCCCATTATGGCAGAGTTCCATTGATCCACTTGGCGAGACAGCACAAAGCACTTGCTGATTGGTCTTGCCTGGAAAGTATCTACGAGTATGCCAGGTATCCATAATGGATTTTTCTGATTGGCTCTGTGGTCTTGCGTTGCGTCGTGCCAGATTACAGTACAACAATTGCGCTGATGTCTTCTTACAGTGCTTATTTTGCACTGGTGCCTCTCTACAGTGCTCATGCCGTTTGAGGGATACTGGCGGGATACTACTGGGCATATTGATACTACTCGGCATGTTCGTCACAGAAATGGTATCGCTGACCAACACGCACAAGGACCTGTTGTTGCACCTGTCGATCTGATTCAAAAACGGATTCATGCTGCTCCTATGGATAATTTCGCCGACAATGACCGCACTGGGACAGTTTTATCGGCCAAAGATTACCCGACAGCAGTAATGGATGTATCTGGGCCCCACTACCTATTATATTAAGAGCCCGCCCACTCACGAGATACCCGACCCACCCACTTACAACAATTCTGACGCTCGTGAGCAGCGTGGAAGTGCCGGAGAGGGCGCCTCCCCGCAAGGCAAATTAAGTTTTTTAGATGTTCAAGAACCTCCGCTTTTCCGGTGATATATATCAGTATATTGACGAAGCCATGCGGATGTATAGCATCCGCTCACGCTAATACAAGCTATCCTGACACCAGCAAGACGATTTCTCTTTCGTGCGTTCGATGGCTCCGCAAGACGTTTCTTCCTGGACAACTGCCTCAACCGCAGCGATATGTTCTTACCCAAAATGGTCGCTGTCATGTGCAAAGAGTATAGCAGTGATGCCCGTCGGATGCAAGTCAAAGGGAATTGGGAACGGTCTGAATTCGATCTTTCATGACCGAGCACAATATCTCCGACGTCTCTATTGGTCTCACAAAACTGGTGGACAATATTAATGCACAATCCCTGCAATGCCCGAAGAACTTCGATCCGATGACGAAAAGATCGGTTACCTCCGCAGGGTGTTTGCCGAGTTCAACGAATGGTTACGCATTCCTATTCAAAACATAACTACCCACCGGTTCACGTTCAACCGGTTTGTTACGTCCCTTCATGAGTCGATACAGAACTTGAATTAGCTACAAATAATGAAAGGGGAGTTCCGATCTAGACACTCAAATGCTAGCACCGACCCGACTCTCACTGCTCATATGCAGTACGCCCACAACTCTCGACACCTTCGGAGTGATAACCGATGCTCCCATCCACGTCAAATTTCTGCCCACCATTCATCGTCGAGAACCGTCTCTCAACACAGCCATTAAGCTTTTCAGAAGGCTCGCGAGGCTGGTATTTGCGTCAAATGCAAAAGCCATTGGAACCCTAATCATCTTTGCGCTCGCAATAATGTCATCGATACTGTTCACACACGGATTCAGCGAGAAGGAAAGCCCATTCACGTCTTTACTGATTTTATCAATTGTGAATTAGATTCACTCTTCCCTCAGAAGATCGTCCAGACTCTCACGATGCTGACACTTCCATCTTTCTCGAGATTTTTGATTCTCATTTCTCTAAGGAAAAATATCCAAAATATCAAGATCATTATGCGGAACTGAACCCGATTTCTCAGACCATAGCTATCTTTTCTGCTAGCTCAGATCGCGTAGAAGCATCTCTCTATACATAACGCCTTTCTGCCGCTTTGGAAGCCACCTTAGATACCGATGTCACGGATTTTCAGTCCGGCGGCGGATTGTGACTGTTCATGTTTGCGCCGCCGATCTTTCCCCATTGCCGCCGATCTAAGTGCTACGTATGTCTTGGAAATAGATATGACCGACTTTTACATCGCAAAAGTTCGCCACTTGGACGAAGAGACCTCTTGGCCTTCTCTGTGATACAGGGGCCCCGACTTCGGTAGTCTAAAAGAAAGACCTGGAACATATGTGCATACTTCTCTCTGTACCATACCAACCAATGACCTCGTACCATCGCTTCCAGTTTGCAGACGCAGTATACCCGTCCCTCAACCGTCAAACCCTTCCCCTCGATACCCCGCCTGGAACCAAAGAAGTCATGGTTATCCTTGACATTGTCATTGCCAATGTTCCTGCCCTCCTAGGATTGGATACTATGGATCGTGAATCTTTGAACCCATGCCACATTCAAACAAGCTCGTGAAGCTAATTACCGTCAGGTGCCCTAACTAAGTGTATTATATGTCGAAGAATTGCACATACCAATCCCTTGGTCACGAAGCAACTACCTTTACGTTACGATCAAGTAACGAAGTATCCAAACCCACTTAAACCGCCAGCAGCTCCTCCGCATGCATAAGCATTTTTTCACCCTTCTGCAAGAAAGCTCTTCGACCTCCTCAAGCGCACACCCTGAGGATGGGACTCTGGACACGCTCCAAACACTTCAGGACATATGCAAGAGATCTGGTCCTTTCCAAAGGATCAGAATGCACCCATACGCTTCCGTGTCACTATCGGTGCTGAGAATTGCCGCCTCAATGAGCGCAAACTCCTTGGCATCATGTATTTGGGCCTGATCCCGTGCTACATATTGTCGATAAAGGCACACACTTTAGTGCCGCCCGATTTCGCCCCTATGTCTCGACTAACACTACTGGAAGACTATTACTCAGTGCTGGAGTCTTATTACACAGGATCACCAACCGCATACTCACTGCCCAAGGCACTCAGTTTGGTGAACAGTTTATCCGCAACGCCGCCGCCTCAGACATCAAGTTTCAAGGACTGGCATCTAATCTCAGAGCAGTATAGACACTGGTGAACATTTCCATGCTTTACTCTGAAATATGTTTCGGAAATTAATGCTGAAATCCGAAGATTGGCAAGCATTTGGCTCTGACATGCTCTGTCAAGGAAATGAATGAAACCATATGCCCGGAGGGTCTCGTTCCTTCATTCTAGTGTTTGCGAATACCCCAGAGTTCCCGCCCACCCCCGGGCACCGCCACACGCATCACTCTGCAGAAAAGATCCAAGATCGCCGAGACTTCGAGAAAGGAGATGTCATCGCACATGGCAGCAGTTTGTGTTGAACGAACCCTTAATCATCGATGGCCTGCGGCGATCGGCCTAGTGTAAACCGGGTAACGAGGTCCAGGTCTAGAGGGAGAGACACGTTAACAATCATATCGGGGTGCGCTGGACCTCATGAATTTGGGTCCCTCGACTCTGACTAGGAGCTCGCCTGCATCCGATTTGCTGATTCCGGGGAGTACTCCCTTCAACCTCGCTCAGGTCAAACCGTGCTTTCCTCCACGGGAAAATTTCGCATTGCTTCAAGTGAGACCTCTTAACCGCTTCTGAAAAATTTTCCCTGCCCGACATAGACTGTGAAGTTTTCCTTAAAGAAGCACCTGAACCTAATGAAGAACGAGCAATATCACCAAAGATGCAAGATGCCATGCGAGAAGAACTAAAAGGACTCGTAAAACGAGGATTTTTCAAGGTTATCCTGCGAAAAAGATATTCCACCGAATGGGAATGTCTACTGGGCCGCTTCGATTTCGCTATTAAGTCCAATGTATATAGGAAAGTTAAGTATAAGGCCCGATACGTTATGGGGGTCACCGTCACAGAAAAGAAAATTCTCGTGCACACATTGCCTACTCTATAGCCGCAATAAGTTCGATTACTCCTCTCTCCTTCCTGTATTCACAATTTTCAAGTATGGCAGCGGTTATGCTACAAACCTGTCTCCATTCAGCGAGCCTCTCTCGCGACGTATACATCGGAAACCCTGTACAGAAATTTGAGTTGAAGTCTGAGCAATGCTTGAAGCTCCTGAAACCTCTGTATGGTCTATGTGATGCCGGCGATCTTTGGCATGCAAACCATCGACAAGCGTCATCGCTCGAGCTCCGGATGACCCCTAGCCGACTTGACAAGGGTTCTACCACCTCGTTCAGGATGGAACTCTCAAAGGTCTTAGAGCTGCCTACGTGGATAATCTCCTACGAGCTGGCGATCAGACTTCCGATCTATCGCTAATCGTACTAATCAGCGCTTCAAGATGGAGGGCGACTTCAACTTCCCGACGAGTTCACGGATTTCCAGCTAGATCGTAACCGATAACAGCTTCTTCGTCATGGATTAAACAAACTATCTTCGCAAGCTCGAAAGCCCGCATGCTTACGCATCCTTATCCCAGTTTCGATCAGCGCGCATGAGACTTGCTTGGCTAACAAACTCCCGCTCGGACTGTTGCCTTGAAATTCGCACCTGGCGCAGGTTACAGAAAGAAATATGGACTACGCAACGGTCTGTGATAACTCTTCGGCTTAATAAGGCTATCGACTACGCGGTAACACACCGTGCTAGCGTGTTAGTTTGGGGAATGTCGTTACAGTGCCTTACAGTATATATACAGAAAACCGTCGCCGTGGTTGCGGCTGCTCCAGTCCGTGGCGCGGATAAATACTGCGTCGCCGGATTTCCGGTCATCTCCCTCTTGTAGGCACAGAGGTTCTAGGTTTACAGAGGTTTTAGTCTACGAGTAAAATAGCTGGAACTTCCGCTGTTCGTACAGCTCGGCTCCTCTGTCACTACGCCTTTCGTTCAGCTCGGCCTTAGCTATCTCGCTGTTTCTTTCGCTTCCACCCGCTCTACACCAATACAAACTACGTGTTGATTGTACAACACGGGCTTCGTTCGTATGTGTTGTGTGTAATTCGTGACCAAAAAGAGGTAATTACGTGCTCCTTTCCTTTATATTTGCGCTCATTTATGTTACATGAACTTTTGGTTCTAATTTCACCACAATTATTTACTTGGAAAACATCAAAGATGCAAAAGTGATATCTAACCATATCTCATAAACGATTAAATTTTAAACGCATAATTTTATGAGTACATTATCCAAAAATTGATGCGAGAAGGACAGTATTTGGAGGACTTGGAAATACAGAGACATTAAAGACTTTTAACGCTTTTCTCTGAAGAAAAACTGTAATGTGTGCAAATTTGGACTCTCAAAATTTCAGAGTATAGGTAGCATTTTTTTGCTTTAGTCGCTTGAAAGCACGTACAAACTGAAATAAAATACGGGAACTATCATTAAAGGCGTGTTTTCCATGTTTTGCTAATTATTCATCAATTTATATTCTATTATCACCTACCGCGCTTAAATTTAGAATATAAAGCAGATCGAAATACATGAAATGAAAACTAAACAGCAAAATTGAGTCTTCCAAAAAAATAAGGTAGACATTTTGAAAAAAGAAACAATATTCATGTAGATATTATTATAGTGCAATCCCTCATCATACCAACACTAGTGAAATTAATTACCGAGTTAAATTTATTGTAACAACTCTCTCCAGCAATGGCATACAATACATGTGATTTTGTTATGATTTCAAGTGTCAGTATCTAGTATGAGAGTTTCATAACACAAAATCATTTACAAACAGCGAAAAAAAAAAACAGACCTTCAAAAAAATGGCGGTCTATAAAACATGATTCAAGCTGTAGAATTCTATGAGAAATAAAAATTAACTAATATTAAAACGATGCGAGGTAAAGTTAATGTATACATCTTTTAGTTCCCGCTTTACGACGAGTTCTGTGTCCTTGTATTCTCAGATTTATTTTAATATCGAGACATTCGGTTTAGTTTTTCTTTCTATAATGCCTCCGGTACTGAAAAATTATGCTAAAAAGTACTGGAATGATTTTTTAGTATTCCCAAGCTCCCATGATATATTTAAATGTATTTTATAATATTTTTTTTGGAAAATGTTCTTCTTTAATTTCTAGCTAATTTTCTGTAGTTTATTAAACATTTAGCCGCAACTTCAATATCATTTTGAAATTTGGCCCAAAAGAGTTCTCTCGTAAGGTAATTTCGATCTTAATTAAAGTAATATGAATCTTTGGATCATTAAAAAGACTTATTCTCTGGACTCTTGAGTACGATAATAAGAGAAATTTCAGTTTCCGTACTCGATAAATTAAAAAAATGGTAAACGTTGCAGACATTGGAGGTATTAAACCATCATTTAGATCTTGAGAAGAAATTAAGATCCATAACCGCTGTGAGATATATCTCTGGGCTATTTATTTATTTAGGTCCCTAACTTCTCTGCATATTTCCAATTTTTTTTTAAATTGCGCAAATATTGGCATGTTTATCACTGTGGTTTTGAGTTCCCAACATATAAAGTAGTCATTACGAGAGAAATCATGAATTCAATAATTTTCGCTAATATCTTCAGAACAAAAATTCATCAGAAAAGGGAAAAAGTAAATTTGTATTAGTACAAAATGGTCCAGAACATGAGAAAGGTAAATACTTCTGCAGCTCAGTGTAGTCGCTTCCATATCAAATACGCGGAAATGGAGTATTATTATTCGAAAATGATATTTTTGTTAACTTCCACAATTCTTCAACCACGTAATTCCTATTTTCAGAGTTTAACAATAATTTATAAATCTCCTTTAAATTTTACTAAGACAAAAACATGTAAATATCACTCGAAAAGCTATTTTTCTGAAATTTCGTCAGAATAGCTCCAAAACTAGAATTATTTCCAAATTCTTTTTTTTAGAATATGATGTCAGAAATGAGATAAAATAATGAAAAAGGTAGGTACTACTACGTAGTAAATCGTAAGATATTTCGGGTGTAATATGTGTAATCACTCAAAGTTGAACGGATATGTATTCTTCAATTAACTGTGGTTATTTAAAAGGTAGTCAATTGTTGTAGTCTGAAGCATGTTGTGGGTTATTTTAAGGTATGATCGTAATCTAACGATTCCAAGAAATAACTGTAAATTCAACAAAAAAAGAACTATATAATTCGTCTGCAAAGAGTTCTATTCGTATTTCATTTATTTAATAACAGAATATAAAACTATTTTTGTTGTTTAACAGACGTGATTGATTTCTGAAGTGATCATTTATTCGTTGAATACAAATCGTTGATCAAGAAAGTTGAGTAAATGATATCTCTTCCAAAATACACGCTAACGTGAAACCTATAGCATACTTTGTAGTGACTTGTAAAAAGAAAAACACATGGCAGATTTTTCATCTCAAATAACCCACCAAAAATAAATTAAGGAATGGATTTCTGTGAAATTAATCTAGAACGGACTTCTGAACAGTGGAATTCGGAAAACCAATGTTTAGTCGTCTAGTTAAATTCTAGAGCTGTAATTTAACATAAATTGCTTTGAACTGAACATTTCATTTCTTAATTTCAATATAACTTCGTAATACTGACTAAAGGGGAAAATGTCGGGTGATGTAATATTTGAAAGATTTGGTCGGTTGTGGCCCGGAATATCCTATAGGGTGCCCACTAATACCACTGAAATTACCATAAAAAGCCGGTGCAAGGCCCACCAGCAGAGAGGCTGCGTTGGACATTAAGGCCGCGGCAGCATGCCTCAGAGTAAGTACCGCGGACCTTACCATATGCCTCCGTCTCTGTTTATTTTGATTTTCAAAAAGTACTTCTATACTTCACTCAATATTGCCTGGGAAAAGATATATTTGCATATAAAGTTTTTTGGGAATGTCGCATCAAAATCAATTAAAACCCGCAAATTGAAGTCCTTTCAAACCCCGATTCATCATTATTTAGAATATGATGGACTCATTTATGAGATCGAACGGAATTAACTTGAATCTGAACGTCGTACATCTCCTGGTAAACCTTTTTATCCTCTCAATTTACATCCAAAATAATCTGGTAGTAGACAGTGTACAGTTCAAATTAAGGTAAAAAGTATCTCCTACTTCATTTTTCGAAACTTGATCCATAAAGGAATCTAAACCGATTCTTGATTAATTTTTCTAAAACTGTCTGTAATTGATGCAAAATAGAATTTCGTTCTTGTTTGGGATAAACAGGGCAGAAAATAACTAATGACAATATTTGGGATTATGTCAATGAGGAGCATTCTGAAACATCTTACGTAAGAATCTCGGTAACGTACTGAAATCGGACTCTACGCTTCTGTTATATGGGTCGCGGATTACCTAGCTCGAAGACTTAAATGAAGGTGACTTTTTTTAAATCGGAAAATCTACATGCAGTTACTTCGGAAGATGCTAACCTCTGATGTTCTTAGACACGGTAGAAGGTAGTCGTTTTAGTCTGTATCTCCTTGATCCTTCACTTCTTAGACTGTCTTTTCTTCCGTTGCATCCCAAAATTTGATTTGATCGCCCCCACATTCTCAGTATTTTAAATGAAAGTACACTTCCGTTTTATTAGTCTTGGTAGTCCCATCTAAAGATCCGACATTGCCCAACTTCAACGTACTCGAATATCGCCTTTTTCTGTAGTTACAGTCTTCTTCTGTTTCAAACCTACAATTAAATCCATTATTTATTTTAAAGTAATATTCGACCAGGTATTCTTCAATTCCGAAAAATTGTGATGATTTTAATCTTTGATTTTATATCTAGTGATCACATCTTCACCGTTTGTTTTCAATATAATTTTGAATGTATTATTTTATCGAAGTCCAGGGCATCTTTATAGTTATGCTATCAATGTTTGGACCAAAGCTTGTATTCAGCTTCTCAGTTTTCAGAAAACCATTAATTTAACCAAAGAGCTCTGTAAAGATAAAATATATATATACAAGAACTTTTAATTCCCAGAAAAGCTCTGAATCTTTTTCAAACAGTACCGGGAATTGATACCATTCTATCTGCAACAAATAGCTCACCTAACCAGAGCAGTTATGAGTCGAAACTTCTCTATACCTTCTCCGCAATTAGATTTATAAAATTTCTCGAATCGAAGAAGCATGATTTTTTTGACTCAAGACTTTGATTGGCACTAAAGTAAGACGCTTTGGTCCGGTAAGGGTTGAGTTTAGAGATAATTTCTTGTCTTCAGTAGTTATACACTTATTACAGTTCTCTCCTAGCTTCCCCTGCGTCTTCCTTTAGTCCTTTACCACGATTGATTCCTGTTGGCCAGAACGAGTTCCTATACCAAATATACTTTGTCATGTATCTAAATCTATCCGCCGTGACATGTTTGAAATTTATCTGCTTCATTAATGGAGCCAGTTCTTTCCGTATAATATTTTTGAATTTTCTAATCACGATTGGTACAGTTGCTAACATTTATTAATTTTTAATTTACGAGTTTCGCCTCTTCGAGAAAACATAAAATTTTTCATCCCTCTCTGCCACTTTGACTTGGCCGATTTCTTCAGCGATACATCGGTACCGTAGTTGTTATATTCATCATCCTTCCTTTTCTGCTATATCATCTCAGGTCAATATTTGCTTTGAAAGTCCTCGACAGTTGCAACCCTAGCATTAGACCAAAATTTGCTTTCATTCTTACCGTAACGACCGCACTTCTCACAAAGAATTTTTAATATGGATTCTCCATGCATTCACTTTGCGAAGTTTCAGAGTTTTCGTCAACGGAAGAAGATTTTGCGAACCTTTTTTGGAAGCATATTTTCCCAACCTGTTGGTAATAGATTGATTTTTATTGTTAGCAAAGGAACGGCCCTTCAGCGGCGACGTTATGATGGCACCTCCATTGTTGAAGGGTTGCCAGCATTTCTTTTCAAGTTTTCTTACATTACTTGTCACGGCTTCCGAGGAAGATGAGCTGTTAGCTGGCCTTGGTAACTTGTGTCCGGATGCGTAAGGGACATCGATAAAAACCCCTCTTCGGTTCTAATTTAGCGATTGAAATTAAAAATTATTAGCAAACTCTACAATTGTATCCTTCAGATCAATGGAATCGTGAGAGACTTGGATAAGGACGAAACCGGAAAGCATTTTATCCTTGATCACTTCCTTACTCAGCACTCGATAGTTGGATTGGTCGATAAAGACAGGCTTCTCGTAAAAGTCACAAAAGTATTCCAAAGAACTTTGCAATTCATTACAGGTTAGGCGGGCCTCAATTTTGATGAGGATCATCTCCCCTGGTTCTAATTTCTAAGTATCATTAATGATTCCACAAGAAAATCTCACTTCAGTCGTGCCGAATACTAATGAGTAACCACAAAGCGGAAAATCTGTCTTCGATTTGCCCTTTGCATATCCAGAAAGAGAGTAGAAGATACACTGGACTTTACCCTCATCGCTTCTTTTACGGATTGAGATATAGAAATATGTGTAAAGAAACTATTCAAAGTACTCATTTTGCTTCCAGTGAACAATATACAAGGAGAAAAAGTATCCACGGTTGCAAAAGAATTAGAAAAGAAATATTAAACTTAAACCTTCCCTAGTATTTCGCAACTTCGCTACCTCTGGTGCAACTCCCACTACAGAATTACTAATTGGTAGGAATAATCCTCAAGGATGAGATTCTAAGAGCAGTTATCCCAGGCGTACGCAAAGTAGGAGATATAAGTAGTACAGTAGTACAGTTATGGAACGCAAAGGGAATGATAAGGACAAAGGACTGGGTTACTTCAAGTAAGTCTAGAAGTGACAGGCTTTTGTGACAGCTTTCCATTATCGAAGGGCGATCAATTATACTGGTTTGGCTCTTTGTTTTGAGCTACTGTACTTGATTTGGTCAGCGTAATACTCGGGTTTGCTGCCCAAAATTACTCCATCATTTCTTCAACACAATTCATCCTTACATATATGCAGTTTCGGAGGCCCCAAATTTATATCGCCTGTGCAGTGTTCACGTCGTGTACACATGTGTGCGCGGGTAAAGATTTAAGGGAAAAGCGAGCCGATAACTGAGCGTCCCAGGATCCGGGGCGGGGACGGTACAGAATTTAACCGATCTAACACCGCCCCCTGCCGGCCGACATGGTTCTGCATGTCTATTTTTCTCTGAAGAGAGAAATTTCTCTTGTGAAAGCCAGGCAGTAACATCTTTTATCGACTACACACATAGTATCCTTGAGGCAATTGCTGACTCTCAAGAAAACGTTGGGCCGGGGGGCCGCTGGAGGAGGTGAGGGTGGGGTGATTTAAACGCCGCCGATCAGCTCCGTGCCGCCTGGGTGGAGCTCAGTACGAATCGGCGCGATTATGGAGAGGTGATACAGGAACTGCCAGTCTCGAAGTTGATTAGGGAGGGAAATGTGTTCGATCGTGGGGCCTTCAAAACGGTGACGCACATGTGGTACTTTAAACCTTCGTCGGATGCTTTCCTCGCCGATCTCAAGAGTAAGGACTGGCGATCCTCTAAGTAAGGGGAGTATATCAACGCGGCAGGTTCTTTGTTGAAGTTGGGGTTGATGTCGTTGGAGTTGGAAAGCACTGGACCGGAGGAGTGGAAGGAATGGGGAGGAAACTTAAGTTGACTGATATGGCAATGAAGGCATCGTTGGAGGTACTGCCATGAGAGCTTAGTACTCTTCAGAGAAATCACGGAGCGAGGGTTGGAGGCGGCGAAGCAAATGGATTTCTTAGTCGAGCAAGGTCATGAAGCGGTTTTTGGAGTCGTACAGGACGGCGTGGAGGCACAGACGACAAAGCTGGAGGTCGAGGCCGCGAAGCAGTTGGCCAAAGCAAGATTGGAAAGGGCTAGGGAACGAGCAGTAAGGGAGGTCCAGCGTCGACCGCTGATGATGAGTGATGTCAAAAGCCGCTGGGAAGGCATGGTATGTCGTGAAGACTGCGGGGGATTCGTTATGGCGGGGGACGGCGTCAAGGGCCAAGGCATGGGGCTCTTTATTGGAGGCGTCGGAGTTCGTGGTGAGGACGCTCGGTATCGTATAAGGACGTTTGAAAGGTGCCTTTTACGGAGGGCTTGGTAATGGGAGGTAAACCACAGACGAGAGAAGAGAAGGAGTTTGCGAGAGAAGAGTTGATGAAAGGGGTACGCGCGCTTATCTTCGAGGAGACTGGAAAGTAGGAGGTGGATCGGATCGTAAGGGAGGGGAAGATGGTTTCGTCATCGTTCGTGGCGTGACATGGGAGGGGAGGGAGATTAATAGGTATTTGATAGAGTTGAGCAGACAAAGCAAGAATTGCCTAAGAGAACGGTGAGGATGGAAACTATCCAGTCGTTTGCGGTGGAAATAGAGAAGGGTCATGAGATGATCGTGTGGATTTCAAGAGCCGTTACCGCGATTTTTATCTCCATCCGGACATCCGCGACTGCTTCCTGTTCCGGTACAGTGGGCGCTATTATCTGTGCATTGCGTTTCCGTTCGGTTTGGACCGGTTGGCGTACTAGTTTTGCAAAAATATACGACTGCTGGTAAGGTACTTGAGGGAGAGGTTGGGGTACCGTGTGGTGCCGTATATGGACGGATTTCTATTGGCACCGTTTACTGCCCTGCCGGGCTGCTACAGAGAAGGACTGCCGAGAGGCCGGCAAAGTGCCGGACAGACTGTTCGGAGAGATGGGGTTGGTGAACCAAGAAGAGGGAGTGTGGAGAGGGACGAGGCGGGTCGAGTACTTGGGTGTCCTCATCGACATAGAGGAGATGCGGGTATACGTCTGGATCGGAAGTTGGCACGGGTGCGGAAGCTGGAAAGCAGGATCATCGCGGTGGACAATAGAACAGGAGATTGTTGTCGCTGGCGATGCCGCGAAGCTTTTGTGGTATACGCATGTCCCTTTCGCTGGCCCTACCGATGGTACGTTTCTACACGCACTCGCTCTAATTCGATATATCTGCGTTGCAGCGATGAGCGGAACGCATTTCTGCCGCTCGTGGGTCCGGAGGGCGAAGCTTTTGGCGAAAATTGGGGCTGTTAACCAGGCTTGAGTTGTCAAAGAGAAGAGTGAGGTTGAGTCGGCATTCGCTTCGGGATATGGCCTATTCGCGTTCATTGTCGCGGGGAGAAGGGAGGGATCTGGTTCAAAGGGGCCGGATATTGTCATGCACACGACGCAGCCAATGTCAGGTGGGGTACGGTTGGATTCCGAGTGCAGGCAAAGGCACCGGATTTGTGGGAGGTTCAATGTTTGTGGGGGGCGAGAGATCACGGCCACTCGATTACTTTGAGGGAATTGCGCGCAATGCGCCTGTTGCTACAGTGGCATTTCGCCAAGTATGTAGCCCGTCCAGAGGTTCAGCGATTGTTGATTCACGAGGAAAAATCAGGCGATGGGGCTATTTTGAAAGCAATGGTCTCAGTTTCGCGCCCGATGATGGAAGAGCTACAGAAGCTGGAGGGGTTGCTATAAGCATTGGGAGTGCGTATCGAGGCTCGGTGGATTCCGACCGTGGTAAATCGGTTCGCAAACTTGTTTTCATAGACTTGGGATTAGGGGGACGTGCAGGCTGCCGAGGAGGTGGTGAGGCTGATACAAGAGGTGTAAGAGATGAAGGAGATCGTGTCTCGAACACGGCCGCTGGTAGAGAATTTGGTGGCGAGGCGGAAGCACCTGGCAACGCAAATGGAGGGGGAGTGGGGGAGCGGGTGGATGCGGTTGTTGAATCCGCCAGTCGACACATGCCGTTGGTGGTGAGGAAGATAGAAGGCGGGGGAGTTGGGATGGTGTTGGCGCCGAGGTGGCCCGCGAAAAACTGGTTCGTGGTCTTACGCATAATCAACTCACACTTGGTCCCTTTGAGGAACGGGCGAGATATTTATGGTAGCGGTCATCGGTTCAACGAGGGATGGGGTTTGATGGTAACGGACATAGGTTACGGTACGAGTGGGAGGAGGGGATAAGGGCGGTGGTGCTATCGAAAACGGGAGAATGAGGACGAAGGGGAGGAGATACAGGGGGCGGGGAGGAGGCAGCGTCTATGTTGGCAGAATTTGGATGGGCAGAATCGGCATGGGGCAATCGGACGAGTCAATTGACAAAAGGCTGAGTTTTTGTGATTAGGAGGTTCGTACTGCCATGCTTGCTTCGGATCGGGATTTGCTCGCATATGTATAGAATATATGTGTCACTGGAGAAGAGTGTGAGACCATAATCGGCTCTTCCAATATGGGTCGGCCATATAAAGGTAAAATCAAGATGCATTCTACCCGTCACCAACGAGGAAGCGCCTTGTATACCACTTTTTGATGGTATGAGAAAAGAGTGGATCGTTAAGATCGTGTTCGTGAATCAAGGGTCGGGGTGCCTGCGCGGACAATCTTGAGAGTCGTCCGATTGGCACATAGCGCTGGTAGTGCAGAGCTCGCCGGGTGCTGTGCGATTGTGCTATTTGCGCACTTGTTCCAGTGCCGGTCAGTGACGTCTCCATATAGCTCCCGACTATGTCACGACCACAGAGAGAGGATTCATCCGAGACGCCTTTAACGCACCACGAAGGAAAGCCCACAAATCTCCCCCTAGTCTTGATGTATCATAGCTATCTGACGTGGGCGGACGCGGTCCGGGGGCGCCCACAGTATGTGCTGATGAAGTGGGTACGCGCGCGGCATGCCAATGAGGTTTTCTTCAACTTTTCTGCTGCAGAGGGGCTTGGTACGGCCAACCTGGGGAGCGCATTGACATGTATAATAGCCCACCTGGAGCTGGATCCACCGCAAGGGTGCCACTTTCGCTCACACAGTTTGAGGATTATGAGGTTCAATGAGTTGGATAATCTCCAATTTTCGCGAACGTGGATAATGCATCGAATCGATTGGGCCTCAGAGTCGATTTTCTATTTATTTTGACATTGCTATCACGCTCACTCCGGATTCCTCGTAGTTCTTCGCGCACCTCCTGAGGGGGATGAGCACGTCTCCGGGTTGAGTTTGGAATCTTCGCGTTGACACACGAAACACGTGTGTATACGGCTGAAGATATTTACAGGAGTAGCGAGCCAATAGCCAAGCGTCCCATGATCTGGTGGCGGGGAAGGTGAAGTTTTTAACCAATCCAACACCGCCCTCCGCCAGCCGATATGGTTTGGCACGTCTATTTCTCTCCCAACCACCCTCCCGTGCAGGGCACTTAAACAAGGGTTTCTCTGGTACTGGTCCTACGTTCCTGTCAGTACGAGTACTTTTGGTGTGCATTAGATGCTAGTTGCAACTTGAATGCGGGTTTTCAAGGGATTGAGGTAAATCTATGAATTTGAATACACAAATAATACCAGTGGTCTTCGACATGAACCAGCAATTACAACCGTCTACTAATATATGCAATGTGTCAGATTGATTGCATCACGATTCATGCAATACGTTCTTAGTGGCAACCGTTTATGTCTTTAATACCTTTCTATGTCATACTGTACTATGGTACATAAGTACCATTGTCTTTCGATTGTACACTTCGATGGTATGCGCTATGCACACCTCGCATCCTGTTGTGTACACTGTTCTACACACCATTAGCTCGACCAGTTCGACTCAGCACACAGACTATTGTTAATTATGTGCCCACCGCCCAACCAGCTTTGCCCTCGCGGCCCACGTTCTCTTGGGATGCCGAGTCCCCTCCACGGAAAGATGCGAAGGGTGATCAGGAAGAGTACGAAAAAGCTGTCAGGCTCTGAGGGACGTTTCAAAATACCTTAACCTACTCAAACAGCAATAAGAATCCTTCTGCATTGCAGGCTATATGCCTCAAATCATAGTTGTATGGCAGAGCGAAGGATCTTTGTTCGGGTATATCGGATGAGCAGTTTACAGAAGATGGCGCTTGATTTGATTGTAGGAACAATATATCAGCGTGACGTAATGATAGTTTTCAGTGAAGCCTACCGAGCATTTAATCAGCTATGAAATACTAGCCGAAGCAACGCAGAGGCGATGAAGAACTTTGAATCTCGATTTTCTCCCCAAAGGGCTAAGTTTAACTCATTTTCCAGTACAACCAAGCTACCGGAGTGCATTGCAGCCCTGATGTTACTATCTTATTCCGCAATTGAGGACTCTCAGAGATTTTCAGTGATGGGGACAGCAGCCTCCGGATATTCAGCAGCTCACGCGGCTAGCTTTGCTGCACTTAATGAAGCTGTAGTTGCATTCGAGGAATGTTGGGTATCCCAATTTTGGTATCCAGACTCTATTCGTGCCAATGAAGCCTTCGAGTCGGGAGTTTCAAAAGATTATGCAGAAAAACTGTGCATTATGCTACAGTTCCGCCAGGTCGGCATTCTAGAAATGCCATCGAGTCAAAGCATACCGTCATTAAAAGTGTTTTTATTCTTTTAGAAAAATATTCTAGTGCACATCATGATCCAGTTCTCAATGAATACAATTCTGTCTCCATCGCGAATGAACTCTATGGTAATGATTAAATGTCAGCGTTCTAATTGGCTAAAGGCTTCTCTAAGCCAGTTGCGTCTAAGCCAATTAATACTGCTGTGCCCGATGATGTTCGAAATGTTCGTAAACAGCTATATGCTCGTCGAAAGTTGGCACGCATTCTGCATCCCAAATTTGTAACAAAAATTCCGCCTTGGTGTCGATGACACTGTCCATAAATATCAAAAGAAAGATGACGAAAAAACGTGTAAATGGACCTGCTCAAAGCCCGTCTTATCTGTAGACCAAAAGGCCCGTTCTATTACAGTTCCCAGAAAAGGAAGTTAACAATTGACTGCGGCATTTGAAGACACCAGGCCTTCCTTGCCACAAGAGAACTTTGCCCAATTAGTTCAAGATTACATTGACTCTCTACCTGATGCCTCACATGGCGTTGTAAATGCAATATCGGACTCTGCCGATCTTACTAAGAATGAATCAAATCATCGTGAGCAGCTTGAATGCTCTACTGATGCAGATTTCTCATTGAAGTCCTCAAATGTCGAACCAGCCGTCGGAGACAAATTTCTGTGTCTTGGACTCATCGATAACGAATTATATCCTGGAACAATTCACTCCGAGGCTGATGATGGAAGTCTCAATATACATGATGAAGATGGGGATACTGAATGTTTAGACATGTCGAAGGAAGTATGTAAATTCAGTAATGCACTAACTGCAAGCTCCAGTGCATTTCCCTCTCAACTATAAGTTTCCTGTCAGGAAAGTATTGCTCTCTCGTTAATTCTGGATTACTTTGGAAACATGATCTTGAAGCATCAAGCCCAAGGATTTGACCAATACCCAATGGTAAACGCCTAATAAGGAAGAGAGGACCTTTTAAAAGACAGTACTTCCAGTGCCGCGTGGTAATGTTCCACATGATGCAAACATAATTAGCAGCCAAACGCTGTACAAAATCAAATGCAATGATGACCGATGTCTCAAGCTTGAAGCAAGAATTGCCCCACATGGGAATGAAAATGACATGAAGAACATGATAAGCCAAGATTGTATAACATGTCCTCCAACTGGTTTACGAATTCTTGAGTATGCCGCCTCCTTATTTCGTAGTAAAATGTACAAAGCTGAAGTGAAAGCCGTCTTTCTTCAAACTAAAGAAGCCCAGAGAAATGTCTATGTTCGACCTCCGAAAGAAAGCCAAATGAAATCTACGCATTTATGTCTGTTACTAACAGCATCCACGGTCTAGGAAATGCAAATAAAAAGTGAAAAAATCAGTCAGACCAACTCATGCACGACATTGGCCTTTCACAGTCTACACACGTCCCTCAGTTCTTTTATAAAAGAAGCAGGAACGTTGGTTCTAGTTGTCACAAAAATTGTTGATAATCTTAAAGGTTCCGGTGAAGGAGACCGTGCATAAAAATGTATTGAAATTTGACAAAAGACTTAAGTTCGGTGATGTAATTCATGGACCCGGAAGTTAAGATACTTTGGCATCAATACCACGCAAAATATTGATCAAACTATATAAACGGATGCTGAATATAAGTAAGATGCTGTCACAGAGTATCTACTCACGCGTCATAGACGGAAGCAGTCTGATCAGACTCCTAACAACATTGAGAAATCAGTATTTGCCTCCGCAAATAGCTCATTGGGATGGATAGGAACTGCTGCATCTCTCTGTTCTTTCTATGCAAGCTATTTACAACAGAAAGCACCTGACCTGAAGGTTTCTCATCTCGTCAAACAAGTTAACGTATTACGAAAGCTAAAGATACTTGGGACTACAATTGCCTACCCAAGGCCAACAGAAAAAGCCAGTATCAATTAAGTGTGTTTGTGTTTGTATTTGCATATGCTTCTCGCATTGATGACTGCGGCCAGCTCGGTGTTCTGACTATTCCTTTAGTTGGAGAGATGAAAAAACTCCATCTACCATGTTGTATCCTGGATGTCACATAAGGCCAAAAGACCGGTTAGAGGTGTGCCAGCTGCTGAGATATTTGCCGCTACTGAAGGCATCGATGATGGTAAGACAGTTTCAAAGGCTTACTCGGAACTACTCGGTATAGATGTTAAGCTACACCTCTGCGTACACTCGAAACATCTATTCACTTTCTGTCCAGTCAGAAGAACTCCATCGACAAATCAATCCGTGGAGACGTTGGTTGCATAAGATTCGAGTTCCAAACTGGAGCTATACACAAAATATCTTGGATAGCCGGTAATATCAACCTTGCTGATCCCTTAACGAAGAAAAACAGTAGCCTTACTGACGCGCTAAAACTAACACTATTTACAGGTCGACTCTGTATCGACTTCGAAGTCGTTTTTAAACGCAAACTTCTCAGAAGAACTTTGGCTAAAAGAGGAGGAATATTAATTTGAATACACAAGTGCTACCAGTGGTCGTCGACATGAACCAGCAATTACAACCGTCTACTAATATATGCAATGTGTCAGATTGATTGCATCACGATTCATGCAATACGTTCTTAGTGGCAACCGTTTATGTCTTTAATACCTTTCTATGTCATACTGTACTATGGTACATAAGTACCATTGTCTTTCGATTGTACACTTCGATGGTATGCGCTATGCACACCTCGCATCCTGTTGTGTACACTGTTCTACACACCATTAGCTCGACCAGTTCGACTCAGCGCCCAGACTATGTTAAAATCAACATGAGTCCTCATGCCAAAATAACATCGCTACAGTACAGGGCAGATAGTCCCTCTAAAAATAACTTTAAAAATTAGTATTTGCGGACCCGCACAGCCAGGGCAGCATGCCAGCTCAGCCACGTCATATAGCCCTACAATTTCCTACGATATCTACGCTCCGGTACAAATTTACTGGATACCAACCCACATATCTACCACAGTAAATTAACCCCCCATTTAAAATTTCCTACATAAAAATATCACTAGCCGGCAAATCCAAATATCACTAGGTGGCTAAACGGTACAATCCAATGTGTTAGACCGGCTTCCATTTTCACAGCCCTCCGGATGCTATCAGTAGTGGATTCTTCTTTGCCTGTTCTAGTCTAATAGAAAGTAAAATAAGTACCGGGGTTTGACCAAGTAGCGATATAAGCCACCAGGACTACAATTAGCAAGTCAATTCAGCTTGGAATGGGTTTATTACATTGATAAGATTTAACACTCTCTGCATGTTAGCATCGGTCTGTGATGGAACCATACTCTATTTAGAAGTTATAACTTATATTTGCTTGCTAACAGTAACACTCAGACCCATCTCTATATGAAATCATGTATCTGACTAAAAAAGGTAGAAATGTTTGGGAAAGTAAAAAGCAACTGTACGCTCCGGTACAAATTTACTGGATACCAACCCACATATCTACCACAGTAAATTAAACCCCCATTTACACTGTAAATCAGGTGGGCCAATTGGTTTCATTTACAGACAGAAGAGTAAATATTGAGTCCTACTAGAGTAGATTAGAACGGAACCAAACAAATTTTCCTTTCACCAATAATCACTTGTTTATACAATGCATTGGTTGGTACTTTCAATCTGCGGTTTGTTTTTTGCTGAAATTCCCTCTGCGTGTTGGCAGAGTGGAGCGCTGTCGTGTCCTTTCGCAAGGTTTCATGTACATTCACACCACAATGTAAGTTGACTGGGTACCACCAGGCATATCTGTTACAATAAATGGCTCCCCTTTGTTCCACCTTTGAGTACAACGTGCCCGAGACCTAGTCTCACCGGTAGCTTAATATTTCACAAATGAAGAACTGGCGAATAGTCAACTATTCGAGAAAGCCTGATACGGTTGTCAAACAATAACTGGGGATCATTGTTTTCCTGTCCTCCATTCTAATCAAGGCGCTGTGCTGATCCCCTAGTTTGTATCCCCTCATCAATTATGCTTGTAAGCTTTCATTAATTATTCTCTATGCCTTCGAGAGACATTTCCCAAAATCGTGAAATGACACCACTGTCCCAATATTTCTCTACCCAGACTTCCCCTGCTTTATTTACCTCCTTCATTACTCGCAAACGTTGCTGCAATGACTTCACTATTGATTTCATGGTTAGAAAAAGTCCAAGCTATTCGCACAAATTTTCTTGAAAATACAGTGTGATGGGTCTTTTTGATGAACGAAGGAAGTGAGGAGAACATAAAATGAGTAATTTACGAATTACTTAAGCAGCTGTTGCTTTCATCCTTTGAATACAATATACGAAATGTGAAAGGAGACTCTATATCTGTTGCTTTGCAGTGAATTCCGTCGGCAAGCAGTGGAAATAATACAAAAGATGTTCTAAATCAAGACTACAGGAATGATTAAATTATGAAAAAGATTGGCCTTCTTAACTTTCTAATACAAAGACCTGCCCCTAGTCTTCGGGAAGTAGCCATCCTATATCCCTAATCAGTAAGGCACCCCTATTTCCCCCTTCTTAACGGCGCGAATATGATTTTTCTAAATACTTTAAACAAATTATATACATGCCGAGACGATTTTACTATTGTACCTATTCGAAACGGATGGATCACATGGACTACAGGCACAAGACTGTATGATATACTCAGTGCAGACGACTTGAGAATGGAATTGTCTAATGTTAGTTTTCAGTAATTCCCCTCAGCATGTTCTCCCACATGCTTTTTCCACATCCCGTAAAGATTACACACACACAATGTTTTAGTACATATGTATCATTTTGTGCAAAAAGGAAATGAATTTGGTTGGCTTATTGCGAGTTGCCCTATGTTTTGGGGGTCCGTGAGCTAGCAATCGACCCATATTTCTAGATCTACAGTACGGGTAACGGATCATCTCAATCAACTACAAGTGGCGTATAGCGGAACCAACAAGCTCGCAAAGTTGCAAATGACCAGCAACTCGCCGTGTCGTCGAGGAGAAAACACTCACCTTAACATTGGTCCAGGGCCCGGCTGTCAACCGACCGTGCCATCTCCTTGATCTTCGAGATCGCATCAGGGTGCTACCCTCGAGCGTTGAAAGAGGAACCAGGCGCGCCTTTTCCTCCAAGGAAACTAGGCTGTAAACCCTTTATATTTCTTAGCATATCAGCGTGTACCGCCGCTTAAGTCCATGTCTAGGTTTACTCTCATTCCGAGGAAAGGAGGGCAAATATCGTTTTCCATTGAGTAATGTAGCCTTTTAGATCGAGACTTTTGAGGAAAAGGCACGCTGCAGCAGCAATCACGTCCATTGCGGCTTGCTTGGTGGCTACCCTTGAGGTGGCCCTTTAGGGAGCGTAGTCTCTCCGCATTACTGCATCTGTATTGACGTTTTACTCGATTGCGGTTGTCTGGAAACTTTAGGATAGATTAAATATATCTTGGAACAGTAAAACACTCAAGCCTTTCCCTTTTTAGGTATTAGGAACTTGTATTCTATCATACTGGCATGTCGATACTACTTGGTAACAGTCCTATGCTACTCAACGTAGGAGAATCAGCAAAGGGCCATACAGGAGAACCCGCGAGAAGGCAGTAAAGCGGAGAGAGTCCTATCGTACATGTGAGTGGCCTAAGTGGGAAACGTTTGGTGTCTTTACTCCCATAGAGATTGGTAGCAGCTTGCGGCCCAGGTGAATAGAAAAGAGGCAGGGATAAACGATGTGCGAGGGTATTGAAGCAGTGAAATTTGGGAAAGGTAGAGGAGAACTATCGAAATGCGATCACTGTTTCCAAGGGCAGAAAGGAAAATGCAAATCGATATAGTAAACCATTTCGTGTACCTGAATCTCTACCTTCCTAGTAGAACAAATGTGCACACTACCTCCCTACCTATTTGAACGGCATATACAGCAGCTTGATAAGTTCTTTCAGGTCATAGAGGTTGCCGATCGGTCGCCAGCCGAGCCTTGGACTAATGCTCTAGGATGGAGGGCCGTTTTCCTTCAACGATAATTCGTTGAAGGTTACTTCCAACGCTGCCTACTTGCTGACTTGGCTATAAGCTAGTTCTAGTTGGTAGAAATGCGCCGTTGTTTGTACTTCAGAATCTGCCACATTGTTTGAATGCAAACTCATTAAACTTCCATCCTCCTCGCAATTCCAAGTATGGCAACCCCATTTACTCCCATCCGACAACATCCGCCCTATTAGAGGCAGTTGGAAGAGCAAATTTCTCCAGCGTTTATCGTATTCATACATAGTCCTTCAGCATTGTTCTCTCTGTCTCTCTCTCGATTCGTGAACTTTCTCTCATCCCTCTCACCACCAGGTGTGCTTTCGTTACATTTTCACTGTTTTGGAAGTCTTTCTACGGTACGTATAGTATCTATTATTTTGCCGTCAATCTAACCTGCTACATTCTAAACTTTTTTTGCATCTGAGTTTCTTTAATATTTGAAAGGTGCAGCTCAGCTACCCCCCAGTGTATGCTAAACGTGTCCCGAAAGCGGGTAGTGTCACTCGTGCGCCTAAAGGGCTACCTCAAGGCCCCCCAGCAGGCATTATGCATTGGACATCACTGCTGCTGCCGCAGACAGTCTAAATGTTCATACATATTTAACTATTAAAGATCTCATGCAGAGCCTCAACGCCATATTGCTGTTTGTATTTGAGGCATTTAAAACCGAAAGGTATGTAAACAAAATTAGTTCCTATTTTCTCAAAAATGATGCCTTCCTGATAGGGACCATTTTTTCGAATAATCAAACCCCCAAATGGAGACTGAAAGAACAACTATACTTATTCCAAAGTCTCAACAGTCTCCACAGTACCAGCATCGAAAAGACGTGTACTGCATAGTATAGTACTGTGTACAGTACAGCTCTCTCAGAATATTTCTGTCCTTCCGATAGACTCCGTCTTTGATCATAAGAGTTACAGTATATCCTCCACTGCTCTCGAAATAGCAACGAGCCCTTGGACAACATGAGTGCTTCGAGTTCTATTCATCAAGCGAGTAATCTCAATGTGGATTATTTTGGCGTTCTAGTTGGATTCTTAAAGAGCTCCCGCACACTTCAATAGCCCTGTCTCACTCTATCTCGACCCAACGGTTACGGTGAGTCCCAGCTGCAATCATGTCAATAGCGACTATGGGTTGCAGTTACGATGACCTCATCAACCAGCAACTAAAACGGATTGCAGAACTGCGTGCAGTTCTCGCTCAATACTATTCTAAACTTTTCCAACTTCGTTCGATGGCACGGAGCAGTCATCAGGCTGCAATCAAGTCAAATTCGGGAGCCAATACGGTTAATCACCTCGGTGTCTTGTTTACCAATATACTCAGGACCCTCTGAACATCCTTGTCTCGATGCAAATTCCGCATGTTCCACTCGGCCCTTAATCAGCACCAGATGGGAACAGGGCAGTGCAGATGTCAAACAAAAAACATTGAATAGAAGTAGCTCGTGCAAAAGGACGGGAAGAACTGGAAATCCAGAATCCAGGCGGAACAGGCGAATGGATCGGAGGAGCGAAAAAAATGTAAACGGGGCAAGTGCTATGAAAAAGAAAAAGGAACAGAGAGATAATTGTTCTCAGAAATCAAGATACTGGACAGAAAGGGAGCATAATCTTTTCTTGTACGCGTCGAAGATCTTCGTTCCAAAAAAATTACACAGCTATTAGCCAATTCGTTGCAACAAGGACCCCTAAGCAAGCGAGAACTCATGCTCAGAAATATAAGCAAAAGTTGGAGAGAGAGACGAAACTAATGAACGCTCAGAAGACTAACTCCCCTGTGGAAGCTCTTGTAGAAGTGTGTGTAGAAGTGAAGGGGATGGTTGAGCAAGAAAATAATAAAGGTAAGATTTTGGCGCAAGAAAACAAGAGGAGATTGATATGCGGACAAGCAAGGTTCAGTCTTTCGCACATTGCTAATGACATTAGCGTAGATACAACGGAAAAAGATTATGACCAAGATATTTTGGCAAAATACGATGAAAAATTGAGGCAGATCGAAGAAACAACGAAGGGTTGGATGTAGGTAAAGCGAAGAGTTCTGTAGAGCATGATGTTCTAGACTTAGACCTTTTCGACGAATACATCGGGATGGCTTTTCTGACTAAATCTCGTTGTGGGATACTTAGAACCGAGGCAGATCAAGCTGCCTCTTCCTTACGTAAAGAGAGCCAAACATCGTCCGAAAACGAATTTTCCGAATGCTAATAAATTCGATTACTCGCGGGCCATTACTGGTATTTCCTCTGATGGTAACATTTTCCGAAAAGAGAAAATAAGGGCTTTGTTGACTGTGAGAGCTGGAAGAGCTGAGGAAATAAGAAGTTTTAGAGGCAGGGGTCGTGTAATGAAGAGAATTAGGCAACTCTTGATTTTTTCTAGAAAGATGTCTAGAGACGATACAACAGACGGGCCGCGTTAGAGGAAGACACGAACACCACTTGTCGTTGAAATGGAATTGATCTCGCCTTCGCGAAATGTTCCGTGGTTCCATTCAAAGCAGCTCTTGCCTACACTATGATACTGGCAAATGCGCTCGGATTTCATTCTCGAACTGTAGAAACAGGAATGGGGAGGAACCTGATCCTGTACGGCGACTTTGAAATGAAACCTTGATGCTTTCTGTACTCGTCTGTAATGACAGCGTTAAGACCTCTGACAGAATTGCAGTTCCGAATCAAGGGAATAGGGGCGAGTGAATTGGCCAACGTGACATAGAAAAAGTCCACACTAACAACGGCTCTTGATATTCTGATATCGGGCCTTCTCCAGTGGGATGTTGCAGGTCGAGGCTCTACGGCAGAAGCGGGAATGTTTACTCTTTTTACTCTTGGCAGATAGATTCGATCTATACTAAAGCACTCCAGACAATCACAACCGAGGGATGCAGACTTAGTAAAGGGGAGGAAATACGCTCCCGAAAAGGCCACCTTAAGGCCAGCAGTCAAGTAGGCCGCATTGGCCATGACAGTTGCTGCAGTGCGCCTTTGCATCAAACCCCGCCGAACTTTTCTTTATGTCTCCATTGCCCTTACGGCTACGTTCCTTGTCACTTCGTTTAGCCGGCAACGTTTCTATTGTCTATCCTTCTGCTCGCTGCAACATCTCGCCAAGTACAGTTACAGGGGAAAATTTTCGATGCTTTACTCTTGGAAGACATATTCTATCTAGAAAAGTTACCGCAAACGCTACTGCGACACTTATACAAAGGCACGCTGCAGCAGCCGTCATGTCCAATGCTGCCTGCTTGATGGCTGGCCTGAAGGCAGCATTTTAGGGAGCGTAGTTCCTTCCCCATTACTGGGTCGGTATCCCTTTTTGAGTCGATTGTGGTTGTCTGGAAAACCATGGGATAGATTGGATATATCTTCCAAGAGTAAAACACCCAAACGTTCCCCCTTATAGAGCGCAAAAGTCATCGTCATTACGACGATTACTGCCATCAACACGATATCATCCTTTCTCCAGTCAGGATTGGTATACATGGCGACTTGGGCGACCGGAGCCAGGGCTTTTCCGATGGCTCGCATCCTTCTGTTCTTCCCGTCGTAGTTCCTCTCTACAGCAGTAACTTCGCGATTTCTTTACCCGCTTTGCACTTAGCCTCCAAGTGATGCATGCGCGACAGGTTGCCTTCAGCCGCCTGCCGGGTAGTTGATCTCTTAATATTCTCCGCACACTTTCATGCCTTAGAACTGGTAAAGATTTACCACCACCACCATTTAGCAATGCGCATACATCCGGGTGCCAACCTCCAAGAGTAGACAGCGGCACTCCGCTTTGACAGTAACCTCCAATGCCGCTTGTTTGCTGGCTGGCCTCCCTTCCACCCTCTGGTAGCTTGGAGTGCCATCCACAGCTTTCGACGCATTGTACGGTTTCACAATTAGCTTACCAATGATACAATATCTACGCTCCGGTACAAATTTACTGGATACCAACCCACATATCTACCACAGTAAATTAACCCCCTTTTGTAGCAGAGTAGAGGTTGGCACAAACACAAGCTTACCTTTTGTGCAGGTCGTGATAAAATATTGATATCTGCTCTGCTTCTCATTTCGCACTGCACTTAGAGAGGACATCCGGTAGAAGGCTGTCACTCCCCTGTTGGAGGGGGGGTAGATCTTTACGTGTTGTATAGTATGGCACAGAAGCGTGAGGAGGGTATTCGGAAATTAACTATGAATGCAGGCGGCGGGAGGAACCTGTCGCTCCTGCATCACTTGAAGACTAAACGTAAAACGTGTAACGAAGTCGCGTGGGGAGGAACAGCAACGGGAAGCAGCGAAGGAAGCAATGCGGCGGAAGAAAGCCTGGCTGTCGTCGCCCAAGGCGCCATAGGTATCAATCCCGACAGGGGAGACGAGGATATCGTTTTGGTCGCAGTAATCGCCGTCATGACAATGTTTGTGGTGTCTGCGAGTGTCGCGGTAGCGTCTGCGGCAACCATACTTGGCGGGTGTGGCGGCGAGCAGAGGGTGGGTAACAGTAACGTCGACGGCAATATCGGTATTGTGCAGGCCTTAGGAGGCGGGCATGTAGATGTCCGTTCATATCGCGGGGACTCCGAATGCCCAGACCAATTGGGAACCTGGTAGAGGTACGAATGCTCGACGAGGGCGACGATCCCAATTTCCTTAAAAAAGGGTGAGAAATTTGCTGGGGACGTGATGTCGACGAGTCATGCCTTCTTCGTATTGGAAGAAAAACTTTGGGTGTTTTACTCTTGGAAGATATATCCGATCTGTCCCATGGTATTTGCAGGCCAGAGCGTGTTGGCCACTTGTATCGAAGACGGGTACCAAGTCGGCAGAGCGCCAGGAGCAGAACGCACAGCGATTAGATCCATGGAATAGCACGATGCCCTGACGGAGAGGCAGAGTGACCTTCCACACACAGGAGGACATGTGCGTACCGCGGTGAGGGTGAGGAAGGGGAAGAGGTTTGGGTGTTTTACTCTTGGAAGATATATCAGATCTATCCCATGGTTTTCCAGACAACCGCAATCGATCAAAAATGGTATTCCGACACAGAAATGGGGAAGGAACTACGCTCCCTAAAAAGCTACCGTGAGGAAGCGAAGAGAAAACAGAGGAGGAGGATGTCCGCACGGATAGGAGGCGTGCTCAGTCAGGTGCTGCGGAGAAGAACATCCTGTCAGACTTCGAAAGCATGAGTTCAGTTGTGATCGCAGACTGGAGCCTCTCACCGGGGACCAGCGAACAACAACGCACGAAAAGGCCCGTAGCTGTAAGCGACGAAAACAGCTGCGGATGGCGGGAGGATATGAGCGAGATGGTAGACCGAGGGATCTCTTCCTAGTCGCGGTCGTGGGAAACAGTCAGCAGGTCGGAGATAAGTCCAAAGGAATCAATTACAGATGCTGCGTAAGCAGCCTCGGTAATGTCCGAAGTTTGCAGGAGACCTCGACTATACATTGAGAATGGAGCGAAGCCTGGAGCCAGGCCCGATCCGGGCAGGGCAATTGCAATTAGTGGAACGCTTCCATCTGCTTCTGATCGAAGCTGGAGGCGAATACCGCAGATTGAGTGGGAGAGAAGCGCACGTAGCAAGTGCATGACAGAAAGCCAATGAGGTTCATCCAAGTCTTGAAGGGAGTGGAAGATACGATCAACGGCGGTTTGGATGCCTGCGAAAAATTGGTAAACAGGAGAGTCCGAGTCAATCGGAGATCAAAAGCGCGGTGAAACCGGGGGGTTAGAAAAGGGGCAGAGAAGTGGCAAAAGGGGTGGGAAGGGGAAAAACCGTAAACTTGGGTCTTGGAAAGGTTGAGCTGGAACCCGAGTGGACCTCCTTCAAGCTGGATGAAACGGATGGCGACGGCAGCTTGGGAACGAGAAAGGAAAATGTTACCGTCTTTTGCACACCAAGCATTCAGGGCAGGTGAGAACTTCTCCTGTAACGAGAGTAAGAGGATAAGAGCCAGAGCAAAGAGCGAGGGACCGAGGGGATCACCTTGCTGTTACCTTGTAACAGAGAACTTGGATTGCATTTCAATGGGCAAATGGGGGGCATTTACTGTAAGGTCTTCGCTTTTCTGTGATTTACTTCATCGTCCCTTCTCACCCTTCCCTCCCTCTCCCCTCCTAAGCTGCCTCAGCGCGCACGGCACACGCCCACGGCGCGGACTGTGCGCGCGGCGGAACGCTTGGGGTCTCCGCCGTTTCTCACTGACATATTTCCTTCCTAACGATTCCTTTTGGCACGCATCACGCTCATTACTTCCATCTCCACCAGAGGTACGGAAATTCTCTACCACTCTGTCTATCCACCCTCGTCGGGCCTTGCCCGCGCTTGCGAGGGATTCCTCATTCGGATCGCCCCTTCCCACACCTCGGCCACGCTGCCCTACCTCCACCTCAAAAACGAGATCGTTATGTCTCGGCGTGATCTCCAGGAGATTATTAAATATTCGGAATTTTTGGTTGAGATAACTGTTGCTGAGGTCATTGTTCACGCCGTCCGGCGCCTGACGAAAAACATTAAGTTCCGGACCACGTATGATCCAAGTCGATGCCCACAATGCTTTCAGTAGCATCTCTCGACAACGCATTCTTGATGCCGTCCTGGTCTTTGCACCGGGCATCGCGCGATGGGTTCACTACTGCGGATAGTTCTTTTCTCTCATTCGGTTCATTCTCCGTACTAAGCGCTGATGGCACTCAACAGGGGGATCCGTTGGGCTCTGCTTTCGCTCTCGCTCTCCATCCTCTCGTTCTCAAGTTCCAGGAGCAATTCCGGCCCCCGCTCAACGCTTGGTATGCAGACGATGGGAACTTGGTCGTTCCCCGCTCGCAGGCCCTCCGGCTTTGCAATTCTTCCAGAGTCAGGGACAAGCCATCGGGTTCGCACTGAATATGACCAAAACCCACGTCTACGGCCTCTCCTATAATCCTTCTCCCCTCACTCTCACTCTTCCCTGCCCCTTCTCCACGCCCGATGGCTTTACCGTTCTCGGCTCTCCCATTGGTTCCGATTCCTTCGTCAGCGCCGCATTCGACACCCGTCAAGCTGCAGTCGATCGCATCTTTTCCTGTCTTCAGTCCTTCGATGACGCCCAGATGGCCTACCACTTGCACCGTTTCTGTGCGAGCGCCTGTAAGGTTTTTATCTGCTGCGGACTCTCTCCCCCACCAATCTACGGCTTTGGCCGTCAGCTTCGACCGGAAGCAGCGGGAGGCTTCGCACAGATTCATGGTCCTTGCACCGACTCCGAATGGGAGCAAGCCTGCCTTCCTATTTCCTACGGTGGTCTCGGCATTCCTCTCGCTTCTTCAATCCCTGAGTCCGCTTATGCGGCTTCGATGATTGATGTTTTCAGCCGTTTCTCAGATCTGCTCTCCTTCTCGGGAGACCTACACCTGGAGGAAGTGCCTCGGGCCGCGATCTCTTTATTATCTACCCGTTATCCAGATCTTTCGCTTCCCTGTCGCCCACTTCTCTGTTTCAGCGATGTCAAACGCCGGTCCCCGGCGAACGGCTCCAGTCTTCTATCTCGTCTGAGCTTCACAGTTCGACGTTTATCGGATCTTCCGTTCATCCTCTGACCGCGACAGATCTCGCCTCCTATCCGTCCGTGAGTCGTCCTCCTGTTCCGCTTTCTCAACTTTACGCACCCTCACCGCGGCACCTATCTGTCCTCGCAAGCCTGGATAGTCGCTGTGTCTCTACGCCTCGGCCGCGCGATTTTTCTGGTCATGATCGATGTCCGGTATGTGCTCACCGTTCCAACGACATCGCCCCGTTGCTCGATCCCCTGGGAACAAACATGCCCTCACCTGTAAAGTACGACGATGGGCAGACTCGTCGCCATAATATCTTGCGCAACGCTCTCCATCGTTACTGTAAGGAGCTCAGAATTTCTGCCCTTCTTGAACATCTGCTTCTTTCCCTTCCCCCTTCGTCCACTCCCGCGTCCGGCCTTCGCATAGATCTTTATACCTCTCGCGCATACGGCCTCGGCCCGAAGGATATCTCTTTGGATGTCACCGTTGCCCATACACCGGTCACTTCTAGCGTTTCCCAGGGTGCCCTATCTGGCGGCGCAGCTGCCTCTATGGCTGACGTGCGAAACACACGCACTACGGTCTAGTCTGCCACACGAATTATAAACGGCTTCTTCCTGTTGGTATTGATGTGTTCGGTGCCCTTGGGGCCCAGGGTGCCACTTTCTCCGGCGCCTTTCTACGTTCGCTGCTGCCCGTGGAGGCACCACTCCCCAATGGGAGCTGCACTCCCTAATCACGCGCTTTGTTTTTCTGCTTGCATGGGTTGCAAGCGCGTCAGGTTCTTACCAGACGCATTTCCGATTAGTTTCTCTCTCATCCCCCTTCGCATGTTAGTTTCTCTGTCATCCTCCTCAGCATGTTCTCCCACATGCTTTTTCCACACCCCGTAAAGATTCCACACACGAAAAAATCAAGTTTGCACGTCAGATAGTGGTGGTACATCTTTGAGGGTCCTACAATGTCGCACAGAGGCATGCGTAGGGTAATCATAAATTAACTACGGATGCGGCCGGGGAGTAGAAAACCTGTCGCGCCTGCATTATTTGGAGACTAAATGCAAAACGGGTATAACACTGCTGCCAAATAGGACTTCCCATCAATGGTAACATCGCTGCCACCAAGTCGTCGAAGAAACTGCTTCCCCCAACATAAGAATACTCGTTTCACGAATCCGCGGTTCAGAGGCTGTTTGTTGGCACTGAAGGGTCATCGCGGACTATAATAACGAAGACGGTGGGCTAGCTGTCTGGTTCGGAGGGAGTCATTTGCAGCCCGCTCAGAGAGGAAAAGAAGTAATTAATCGCGGAAAGTTGGCGGAGAACAGTTTTTAGTCGTTTGCATGGATCAGGTTGTCCTGAGCACATAGCATTGGAGGAGGTCGACTGCATTATACCGGTACCGGTTTCAGATGACCCAGCTCCACAGCTCAAAACCAGAGGCTCAATATCGCATAACAAAACCCCGATCTTTGTGAACAGTCTCTGCCCTCTCTAAAAGAGATCTTTACAACCCACACCCCAGTCATGTCGCATATACCGACAAAGTTCCGCAGTTATCTAGCAGAGACGTATGCAAAGTCGATAGGCGATGCAGTGAACGATTGTCTTGCCGATAATTCACGAGAAACTCAGGCGCTCACAAAAATATTTCTGTTCCCAGCAGTTATGCTTACGAACATTTAGTCGTCAGATTCCTACTCCGGTGAATACCGGTGGCACTCTATTACGGACAAAATGAGGGAAAGAATAGATTTATGGAACGCGGGGCACTTCGGAATACTATGGCGCAATCACTCGACCAGCCCAGAAACGGCACGGTATGAGCTCGTTCCACTTCGGACCAGCAACAGGTCATTGTGAAATGGGCGACAAAACTCGCCAAAGAAGGTGCGTACGGAAAGGCTGCACAAGCTTTGCGCTCGCTAGGCGTTCTACCAGCTACCAATGATGTAATCGATGCCCTTATGGATACAAATCCCCAGCAGGCCCCCGATGAAACAACTCTAGTCAGTGGAACATTTTCCACCAACTACATTTTCCGACCGATCACTGAAGACGAAGTCCTTGGCGCTACTAGGGCTTTTAAACCAGGATCCTCCCCCGGAGGCTCAGGTCTAAAGCCTTGCCACCTGGTAGAATTGCTAAGCTGTCCATCCTCATCGGGGAATTCTGGCTTTTTGGCAGCTCTTACGAGACTTGTTAATGATTTATCAACTGGAAAAGCACCTGCAGTTCTCGCTCCTTGGATCGCTGGTGCTCCGCTAACCCCGTTGGCTAGGAAAGACATGTCTCCTAGGCCAATCGCCGTTGGGGAGATGATACGCAGATTTGTGGGTAGCTGCTTAATGAAGCGAGTGTCCCAGAAGGCGCCAGACTACCTCCAACCTCTCTAAGTGCATATTGCCGCGAAGCCGGGTACCGACACAGTCGTGCACGGAATCCGAAGAGTTGTTCGGGACTACGGCAGTGACCCAGCATATTGCCTATTGACGGTCGATCTCAAGAACGCTTTTAATGTGTGCAGCAGACCCAGTTAAAATTGTTAATTTATCATTACCCTCCGCAGGCCTCTGTGCGACATTGTACAACCTATAAAGATCTACCACCACGTGAAAATTGAGCAAAATTTTAATCTCTATCCCGATGTCTTACAGTGATGCTGAATTGTGGAGCAATATTTTTATTGAGGCCCACAATTTATATTTATGTGAATCATCAGAGAATAATTTTATCTATTTGCTCTGGCCTATTTTATGCTGAATTCAGTGTGAAATAATTTTTATGTCCTCAACTTGGGTTTTATAGTATACAGGCTATAAGCATTGCATTTATGCTACCAACAAATTATTATCTGGATGATGCTTACCTGGAAAATACTGAATAATTATTGCTGAGCCTAAATTATGTCTATCAAAATTATTGATGGCTCACCTGATTTTGTAGAATGTTCACCATGTGTAAGTATAAGTAGTCTAGGTTGTTGAAATATTTTTTATATCTTGGGCCACGAAATATTCCATCGATCAGCTATCATTAAGTATGGTTTTCTATCATTTTCATCGTAAGTACAATTGTGGAATCTATTTATTTATTCAAGTTGGAACTATTTATTATTTGGATCTACCTATCCCAATTATTTTGCAGTTATGGGCCCAGATCGCCCCGAAATTCCTTCAAGGCCGAAATTTTCATGGGATCTTCACGCTCCTTGGACGGATGGTAAAGGACCTCAAGAAAAATATTTTGATGCTGTTCACAAATGGAAATCTGTCATGATTTATTACCAGCATCAAATTCTAATAAGGTTCCTAAGGCAGTACAAGGTCTGTCTTACAATCACAATTATTTGGACGAGCTCTTGATATTTGTAAGAAAATTCCAGACACAGAAATTCAGTCTGAAAATGGTGCATAGCGATTGCTAACGCTATTCATAAGGTGGATCCTCTATCATCTATATCAGATACATTTCAAAAATTCTTAGATCTATTGCACACTACTCGTAGTGGTAATGAGTCTTTCAAAAATTTTGAATCACGGTTTGATGCTCAAATTGCCGATTTCATTCATCTACTGGTACTTCGAAATTAACTGAAGCACTGGTATCATTTTTGCTCCTGGCTAATTCCAAAATTGATTCAAACCAACCAGTATCTATTTTGGTGCTGCTTCTCCGAAGCATGAGAAGCCGATTTGGAAAAAGGAAAAATCCTAGAATTAATCAAATATTCAGAAATATCATCTATTATTCGTGCATGTGATAAAAAAATACAAATCAAATATGGAAATGCTCAAAAATATATCTCTTCAAGTCAATCAAATATTTCATACGGAGAAAAAAAAATTTCAAGAAAATAATAAGCAAAGATTATCTCCTGAAGACTTTGCTGCCTCAAGGCAAAATCAACTTGTGACCGATGTAGAAATTGGCCATTGGGCCTATGAAAAAGATAAATGCAAGAGGGAAAAATTATCATAAAGGTTCATCATCTAAATGGGAATGCAGAAAATATCAAAGACAAAAATGATTCTGGTTCTGTAACATTTCATATGTAAAACGGTGCTTGATTCTCCGTCAAATGAGTTTACCAGGTCCCTTACTGATGATGGAGCACCGTATAGTGGAATGGGATCTTTGAATTACGAACTTTCAAAATTTATTTACCGGAATGAATGGAATTTTGATGAACTTCCTGAATGTATCAAGGACACGCCTTCTGGCAATACGAAATGGCGCCACTCAAGCGAAAAAGAAAACTGATCGTTCAATATTTTATCAGCTATTTCAGACAATGAAATCAGGTTAAAATAAGTCATCTAACAATCATGGATCATCACAATGGTTATTGGAAGAAATATAACAAGAAAATCAAATATTATTCATGTGACGGACAACCATCGAGTTCAATTCCGCAAATAATTCAATCGATTATACATTGGTGGATCATGGTCATCATGTCATGTATCCGCAAATAGATTTATACAATCATTTGACCTATGAAAATCATTTCTATCAGCATTTGTTCCAACAATATCATACATCAAAAAATATCTTGGGCTGAAAAGAAGAAAATATTAATAAGGTTCACAAACATGTATGTGTCTCAAATTACGATGACATAAAACTATTGTTGCAAAGAAATTTTATGTGAGAAGATGAACGCAAAAAATATTTATCAAGCATACCTAACTCCTGCAAATTTTGCGATGTCACAAAAAACCATCTCATCCTGTGCAGTATCTTTAAGCTCTATATCTCGCTGGTTTAATGAATTGGTGTGTGGATCATTTTTTGTGGAAAATTGGATATTTTTAACATTATGGACTCAGTACCAGGTATTAACTGGTTCAATAGTGCCCTCTTAAGTATGGAGAATTATTTTAACTGTGTTGAGACTCTCTGGTTAACAACATTTGAGACCCTAACAATTTAATGGGAGATCAGGCGTTTGACAATGATATTTTCAGAAGCTATCTTGAGGAAAGAGGAATTTCATTTTGTCCTATTGGTTCCCGCCGCTAAAAAAAAATTCTATTGAGTCAAAACATAAAGTATTAGAGACATTTATATCCGTTTAAAAATATCCGATTCTTCTTCTGCAAGTAATACGGTCGTATTGCTCGAATTTTCAAATATCGAATGATTTATATGGAAATGATGTTGTTTCTTCATACGACTGCTATGGTCACACTCGACCCATCGATAATTTTCCTCGAAGTCTACCAAATGATTGAAGAGAAGCTCATAATGAGCTAATAGCCAAGAGGAAATTAAATCTTATTCTAAAATCAAAGTCTGTGACCGATATTCCAATTAATGTTGGCGATATTGTGAAATTTTTTTCATCTACCAAATCAGAAAAGAGTATCTCGGTCATCGCGCAAACCAGTATCGAAATTCGACAAAAAATATCTTACGTCACAGTACCTGGATCCAATGCAAAATTTGTACATGCGCAATTGAAGATGTCAGACATTCCGTTCATCTAATGAACTAGCATACCAACTCAAAAGGCAAATGATTTATTGAATCAGTCTACTGAATACTCTGTGAAGAATTTGTGATGAAACAAATATTACCGAAGTAATGAAGATGTGGGCGAAAACAATTTTGACGATCATTCTGATGATGTTAATTTAACCAAATATGAATGATGATGTCGAAAATATAATGAATCAGAAAGCGATGGAAATTTATCAGAATCTAAAAAACTTTCTCTCGAACATGTTCTGATTGAATCCGAACTTAGTTCACTACACCCTGAAAATTTAATTCATATCCCTATTGATGAAAATGGTGGAATTTATGCGCATGAAATTGAGTTTTTACCTGGAACGGAATTGAAATCATCTGAACAAAAGGATCTGAGTTTTTATCATAAAAAGGTTACACCTAAAGAATTTTTACTTCATCAAGCATCTGGACTTCCATCTCATATTATTTCAAATGCATATAATACAGAAGAAAATAATTATCTCAGTAGTTTCCAGAAGACATGTAGACGACGGTAAGTGTCTAGCCCAAATATTGCTTGAGCTGATCTAAAGTAGATCAGCTCAAGCTTAAAGCATTGTACAGTGCATAAACATAACGGAACGGTCAAATTCTAGGTTGACCGGTAGAGTACAGTAATAACTGCAAATCTCTTTGCGCGTTGTTAGCTGTCAGAAAAAGGCGAAAAAATTAAATTAAACTAACACGCCCCCTCAAACTAGAACTGACTTCAGCAGCGTCCCCTCGACCTGAAAATCAATAAAATACTACCTCGAAATGCTAGGAGGAAAAATGACCAACTCACTTCGAAACTTCACATATTTGACTCGCAGCAAGGGTTTCGTTATAAGGTCAGAGAACTTGTTCTTCGGTTCGGCAGTAAGTAAAGAGATCTGTTTGGACGACACTGCTTCACGAACGAAATGGTACCGAATATTAATGTGCTTGTTCCGTTCATTAATTGATTCGTTCTGGGACGACCTAATTGCGCCTGAGTTGTCAACTGACGGCCTGATAGGAGTAGTGAATTTCTCATTCATCAAACTGTGGAGAAGGTTTGACAACCAAAATTTTTCTTTAGAGGCAGTGCACAGAGATATGTACTCTGCTACGCAGGACTACAGCGTGACACACCATTGCTTCTTGGAGCGCCGTGAGATAGGTCCACAAGAAATCATGAACACGAAGCTTTTGATAGACTTGCGAGTAGAGTGGTAGCCAGCCGAGTCAGAGTCACTGAATCCAGAGATTCTGTGAGAAGAAGACGGACCCTAACAAATTCCAAGAATTTTAGATCCGTTTAAGTAGCGATACACACGTTTGACAGCCCTCCAGTGAGCGAGTATCGGCTTTTCGCAGAACTGCGACAGCTTTACTACAGCGAATCCAATGTCTGGATGCGTGCAGATCATCAAGTACATTATACTGCCTATTTTAGAGCGATACGATATGATGAAGGAATTCTTGATCCTTAGTTCCGTCCTTGCTGGAATTACTTTGGACCATTGGAGTATCGAAGGTTTTGAGTCCGTCATTTGGAACCTTTCCAAGATCTTGTCTGTGTATATCGATTGCGAAAGATGCAGCGTTCTCTCAGAGCGGTTTCGCTGTACTTAATACCAAGGAATTCCTGGACAGGACCTAAGTCTTTCATCTTGAATCTCTTCTTCAGTTCTGCATTGATATTGTTGATCATATGTCGACTGCTGCATGAAAAGAGGAGATCATCAACATATATTATTATCATGCAGAACATAATCTCCTTCCGAAACACATAGAGACATGGCTCGTGCAGCTTGCTGACAAAGTTGAGTTGCAAAGTCAGAAATGCATCTATTTTTGCATACCATTGGCGAGTGGCCTGCTTCAATCCATACAGGGCCTTTAGAAGTCAACAGACGAAGTTGGACTTTTTTGGATCTCTAAAACCAGCTGGAGTCTCCATGAATATTTCTTCTTTCAAGTCACCCTTCAGAAACGCGGTGACTACGCCCTGATCGCATTCCCGATCTAACAGATTTTTCAAGCAGAGAAACATTCGTACAAAAAAATAGAAACGACAAGATCATACGTGTCTGTGTACTATAGTCCGAGAACTTATCTGAATCCTTTAACGATATGAACCTTAGGACCGACGTCGGGTTTGATAAGAAAATCGTAGCGACATGGAATCACGTGCATTCCTGGTTTCATTGGGATGAGATCAAAGCTTCTATTCTTACGGATATATTATTTTTTCTTTTTGATCCCTGGCATCCAAAAATGAATGTTTTCTGCAAAAGTGGCCTCTTCTCATGTCGCGGGAACACCTGTTGAGAGCAGTGCAGTATTTTTGCAATAAGTGACATATTTGAGAAAGAGCTAGAAGGAAACCAGCTACCGGGCTCCTTTGAGACCCGAGAGGAACGACGAGGAGCTACTGAATGGGCTTTTTCAGATGAGAGTGGATTTTATTCACCGGCAGCGGACTCTTCAGAATCTCTTCTTCTCCGTAAGCCGAACTCTGTACTTCTGCAAAATCTTCAGAAAGAGATTTATCATCATAGTAGGAACTGGTCTGGCCCAGATCTCCATTTGGTAGCTCACAGGTGACTTCAGGCTGTGTACAAGTTGCGGTTATATTGAAAATTACGTCTCTGGATATTTACATTCTTTTTGAGCCAACATTCCATAGCTTATATCCCTTGCTCTGAGAGTAGTACCCATCATAAGGGCTTCAAGAGACCAGGGATCCAACTTCTTGAGGTTGTTCTTTGGCACGGCATACCAGCACTGTGCACCAAATACCGGCATGTGAGATATGTTAGGGACAATAGCGTTTCAGCAGTTGTAAGGAGCGGTACTCTCCGGCAAAGAGCTTGAAGTAACTTTATTTAGAACATAGACAGCCATAGGAAAGTGATACAGCACAGAAATGCTCTGGAAAACCCTTGTGGTGTAACATCGAATGGACCAGATTGAGGAGTGTTCGATTCATTCGTTCTGCAGTCTCGTTTTGCTGGGGTGTGTGAGCCACGGTAAGCAAATTTTTTATGCCATTCTCCTTTAGGAAGTTCTTGAACTCGTTTGAGAAGTAATCTCCGCCATTGTCAGACCATAAAGCCTTAATGAGAAGCTTATCTTCATCCAATGTAGTTTTAATTTCAGGAAACGCATCGAATTGGAGATATTTCAGAGACTGACTAGTTTGTTTTCTTCGCAAAGGCTTTGTAGTTCTCAAAGCAATCTATCACATTTGACTTGTGGCTCATAGGATACACAGCCGTCTACTTGGAGTAGTCATCGATGAATGATACAAAATACCTAGTCCCTCCCAGAGAAGGAGTTTTACCGGTCCTAAGACATTAGAATGAACCAATTCTAGAGTTTTTGCCGAACGGCTTTGTCTTTTCTTCGAAATTGGGGCACGGTGGGATTTACCAAGTATGCAGCCGACCGAAACATCATCTTTCTCGTTTTTGTGAAAGTTTTAAACCTCTCACGACACCGCTTCTGATCATCAATTTGATTCCGGGAGCATTTACGTGCGCCAATCTCTGATGCCAGAGTGAAATCTGGCATATCAAAGAAACTTGAGATCCCGTCGGCGCTTTAGTGCAGGCTTGGTGACATCCAAGGAGTATGGGTCATTAGTGAGCGTATGGAAAACTAGAGTGACTGTATTGTTATTAAAGCATGTCTCATTTCTAAGATTTTCCATGACAGATAAGGTGAGCAGTTGGTAGCGAAGATCTGGAACTTGTAATAAGTTTTTCATTAGACAATTGACAGTTTCACCCTTCCGTCGCAACGTGAGAGCAACGTCACCAGAGTCAATAATCATAGCCGTCGAATCTGCCCAAGGTCGAGAGTTGAAGGGGATGCGAGAAGATTGGAAACTTGTGAAAGCTGAGCGGTCGTAAGTGACATGCGAGGTACATCATGAGTCGATGATCCATTGCATAGATGAGAGAGGAGGGCGTCCTGTAGATTTAATTGCTATTTGTTGTGCAGCGGAAGTCGACGCAAAGAGAAAAAAGACATCTGGGTGTTCGGTAGTTTCAGAAACCTCCATGGCATTGAGGAATTTCCCCATTTCATCTAGCCTTATCAAGATGAGCTCTAGCTGGATAAAATTTGGGAGCGACATAAAGGAGCGTCTTGTAGCATCGGTTGATATCCGATGCTTGCCGCAGTGTAGGCACATTTCTGCGGAAGTGCCTGTTCGAGGCTCGGAAGACTGGGTTACTAGGAGTGCAGCCGCCTCAGCGACTTTGAGTACGTCTCGATCTCGCTAAGAATGGCATTGCTCTTCTTGGAGACATCTGCTCGGTACAAATTCGAACGAAAGCTTACCATCTTCGATATTGGCAGCATCAAGGGCTGATATGAGGCTGTCGAAGCGATCGTACAAGCCATTGAGGAAGGCCATGGCCATTTCGCTGTCCTTGACATACACAGACATGGATTTTAGAGTGGCCGCAAGTTGGCTAATACGGGCAGCAACTAGTAAACTTTCTCATTTGGGTGCATATGTGCGGATTAGAAGCGACGTCTTGCAGCGAGCTTGTTTAGCAGAGTATGCTTTTCAAAAATATCACAAATGCGTTTCCACATTTTCTCGGCCGTGTGGCATATTGAACCTGCCCAAGGTGAGCGTCCGAAATTTTGAGTCTAATGCTAGCTCTCGCGTTGACATCTGCCTTTTGCCATGCGGATTGAGTTGAAGAAGATGATTCCGGTGGATCAAGTGTAAGATGATTGTCGACCTCCCTGAGAGATAGGATGAGTTGAATTCGAGCTTTCCAATATGAAAGTTATGATCACGGAGCTTCTCGAGATTATCAATACGAGACCCGGCAGAGGAGTCCATGATGAGTATAGAGGAGCCAAGTGAATTAAATTTAATTTTTGTGTTTGTGGTCAATATGTTTGTTGCGGTCGTTTCTAGTTTGGAAACGCAGTTACAGTGACCACAAGGAATAATAGCAGACTTCTGCTCAGATCTGTTGCGGCACTTCTTACCACCTCTGCGCTAAGCAAATTGCTTCGGACCCGATACTTTGAGCTGACAGAGATCACAGGTGAGAAAAGAAGACTCAGGTTTGAAACAGAAGGTATTATAGGTACCACAGGAGGTTGAAGAGAAGGTACAGTGGACGAAAGAAGTGGATCCGGAAGAGAGATTCGACAGTAGACGGAGTCGGGATTCTTAGCGCTGGAGGGTCAAAAGGAAGAGACGGCACCGCAAGCGAGAAGGAGACTGGATCAGAGTGACTTTAGCAGGAGCTGGAGGTATCGGACGTGCTAGAGTAGAAGAGCATAAGTTAATAACTTGAACTGGGGCAGATACGTTTGCAATCGGTTTCTTCTGACCCTTTAGTTTCGACACACTGGTTGCAGAGACGGGTAGAGGCTTTGAGCGGAGCTTGACTGGATTATTGGGTTTGTTTCCGATTGCGTGCCTTTTCTTTGTACTCAATGCAAAGATGTGTTGGAGAAGTCCTTCTTCTTGGGAGAAATAATCTTTTTTGAGAGTGAAAAGGGCGTGACACGACATCCGGAGTGGTTGCAGTGGATGTTATATCACCGCATTCACTGTCAGACTCAATAGAGGAGTCGTCGATGAAACGGCACTTCGGGCGAAGCTGCGGTTTCTCTGATCGAGGCGGGCGGCTTGAACAGGGCCTCTTGAGTCGTCGGCGGGAGTGAAATTGATACGGCGGACAACAGGACCGTCTGGAGATATTGTTGAAGCTAGACACGGGCTGCGAGACGAACCAAGGTATGTGAAACAGAGACAAGGCGAGTAGAAAGAGGATTCGGTCCGCAAAATGGACTTTGTTTTGTAATGAGGGGATGAAGAACGACGTAAGGCCGCAAAAAAAACCAAGGTAGGTAGTGCAAAGACGACAGGCGTTAGACAGGCCACAAGACAGAAGGTCAGTAGATAGTGCAGGGACGACAAAGAAGTCAGACCAAACCTTAGTACTTTTTTTTCTCTTTACACGGAGTTTAGGGTAGCATCGAGTTGGTTCGCGTCGAGCAGGGAACGCGAAAGAGATAAGTCGTTTTGCAGTGCTCTAGGCCTCCATGACTTGATGGACAGAACGAGAGAGAGGCAGCGAGGCAGCGAGGCAGGAGTGAAGAAGAGAATGGGAGAGCAGGAGAGAGAGAGAGAGAAGGCAGAAAGAGTGAGGACCGAGAAGGAAAGATGAGAGAAGAGAAGGTGGTAAGGAATTACTCGGGTAGAAGATCGAGAGAGACCGGGGCTTATATAGACTTCATGGAGAGTCGACTGATGCTTTGTTGATCAAAGGAAGTTTCCAGAAGACACGTAGACGACGGTAAGTGTCTAACCCAAATCTTGCTTGAGTTGATCTAAAGTAGATCAGCTCAAGCTTACAGCATTGTACAGTGCATAAACATAACATTCAAGTTCTCGGTTGAACGGGAAAGTACAGTAATAACAGTACGCCTCTTTGCGAGTTGTCAGCTGTCAGAAAAAAAGGCAAAGAATTGAAATTACTCTAATAGTACTGCACCCCGTCATACTTAAGATCCGGGGGCTACTACGATCGGGTAACAAGAAAGCCATCACCGTGGGTAACTTGCTGCTCTATGTATGGTACCAAGAAGACAGGTACATTATCGCGTACCACGACCAAACCGCCTTCGTTGTCGAAATACTCTCGTCCATCAATGTCACCAGCAAGGGTCTACACCTATCCCTGCCCAAATGTACGGTCTGGTTGTAAAAATTAAATGATGTGTGTATATCTAAAGTAGGCAATTCCAAATAAGTGAATAAAACATTACCTGAGTAGGACTTCGAATAACAATAAGAAGAAACCCAATATTTATTGATAGACGGTGGCAAGTCTATGGAATAAGGCCTGCTAAAATTTTAAAGCAGCCCAAGATTATTTATGCCGCAGGTCAGAGTAGAAAGCCACAAAGACGGTTCCAACAGTATAATAATTATTGTAGACCAAAGTTATGCCCAAAAATAGTTAAAAAATAATTTTCCAGGTCATTAGACAGAATAATATTGTACTGGCAATATAATTCCGATAGTTTTAACTGCAGAATTTAAAAATCAATTGAAAGACGCAAAAATTGCTTCAAATGTAATAAAGTACAAAAAGTGGGCCAGTGAAGAATAGATAAAATTATTTTCGATGATTCACAATAAATAAAAAGTGTTGGACTCTGATAAAATATTGTTCCACAATTTTTCCTCGCTATGTTAGATATGAAAAACCAACTATATAAGTTCCCAATACTTGCGAAAATATTTTTCTAGTTTTCACACCACTTCCCATTTGAAAATATGAATAGCATATATAACTATCCTGCTGACTGAAATAATTCACAAGACATTTTTTTTATATCCATTTGAATTGATACTTCACTCGAAAGTAGTTTTTTTGATATCATATATACATCTATCTCTTAGTTTCAACTCAACTGAAATGAAATGATCCAGAAGTTTGTACGATTGTACCAAGCTTATAAAATTTCTTAAGTTCTTGAATGAATGTTTCCCTAAGTTTTATACTGTCCAGTAAGACGAATACCATCAACTAAACTCACTACGGGTTGTAATAATGACCCTTTGGAAAACATAAAATAATTGAAGGATATAAACTTACGATTTTAAACCAAGACCCAAAAATCATTATCCCAATGCAACTGCCATTTACTATTCGCGTCAACTAGATCAAAAAAATATTTTCCGTGAGTTCTCGAGTATTTTTTTACATATAAACTTCGTAGTGCTGATCCAAATTGTAAAAATGCTGATTGATATCGCGTTTTGATAGATTTCATTTCAAAATTGTAGTAGTAGATAGAATAATTCTAACTGCCATTGAATAACAAGCTTATGAGTCTGCTTTTTAATTTTTTTCTAGTCCTCATTTCTACGCGGAGCAATTCGTGCCTCGCAGTAATATTTTACATCATCTAGAGTTTTTATATTGCATAAACTGTGACTGGGTATTATATTTGAGTACTAAGGAACTTTTTCGCAAATGAATTTTAAAACAAGCTTTGAAAACATTGTTCCCTTCTGTGGTGTATGTATTTAAAGTCATATGAGATTAAATTCCCGATGCTTGATGAAATAAAACTATTTAGATCCAAACATCTTATAATAAAGATCCATATCCCGTTTTTCCGAATATTCAAATTATGTTCCAGGTAGTAATTCAATTCCATGAGCATCAACTGTACTATTTGCATTCAATGGAAGTTTAATTAGTTTTTCAGGCTTAAGAAAGCTAAATTCGGTTTCAATCGTACATGTTAAAGACATATTACATTTCCAGATTCTAAAATAATGTATTTCATGAGTACTTAATTGCTCACATTGTTTTGAAATTTCATCAACAGAATTATCAATTGACTCGTCCAATAAATCATTTTATTTTTGATTTTGACACGCAAGTTCATTTGGCGAGACTTAGTGACGATCATCTTTAATTGCCTTTAGTAAATCTTCCAGTAGATCTAGAAATTGTAACAATAAGGGATTTTTGTCGAACTTGACGTCTGTTTTTGGAGATAAATGCGATCCTTTTTTTAGGTTTGGCGGGTTAATAAAAATTTCCACAATATCGCCAATATTACCTTGAATATCGGTTTCAGGATAAGGCTTAATTTCCTTTTGACAATTAGCTCATCATGAGAACTTTCAAATCATTTGAAATATTTTGAGCACTATTATTATCGATCGGTCTGGTGCAACCAGTGGCGAGCTAGTATGAAGAGAAAACATCGTTGCTTTATAAACCATTCGATATTTGAAACATTCTAGCAACGCGGAGAGTACCATTTCCATGTGCTCCAGATAGTTTTTATCGTAGTTATATATCTCTCTACATTTTTTTGTTTCGATTCAATAGAGTTTTTGTTGTGGCAGCGAGAACCAATAGGGCGAAATAAGAACCCTTTTCCTTTATATAGGTTTTACAATATCATTTTCAAAAGCATGATATATTATTATGTTCTCAAAAGTGTGTTAACAGAGAGTTTCAACAGAATTAATACAATTTCCATTATAAAGGAGGGAACAATATCAACAGTAGCATATCTGGTAACTGAGCCTATGATGTGATAATATCCAAATTTCTCAAAGAAGTGATCCCCACACACAAGCGTGAGATAGAGAACTTATGGATACTGCACGTGGGTAAGATGATTTTTCCATGACATCGCAAAACTTGCAAGAGTAAACTATGTTTGATAAGTATTTTGTGCATTCATCGTCCCAGATAAAATTTACTTGTAATAAAAAATTTATATCATCATATTTTCAGTGACCACATACATGTTTGAGGACCTTATTAATTAGTTATTTTCTTTTTCCGTCGGAGATAGATTTCTTTGTTATACTGATATTGTTGAAACATATTGTCGATAGAAATGAATTTTCTATACTGTCGCAGGTTTGTATACATACACTTCCAGGAACATTACAATTATGAACATGATCCACTAATGCTATTTAATCAGTCGAATTATTTGCGGAATTGAACTCTACGTTGTTACCTGTCATATTAAAATATTTGACTCTTTTGTATCATTTCTGTCAATAATTAATTGCGATGACCCGATAATTATCAAATGCCTAATTTCAACCTGATTAACATTATCTGAAATAGCTGATAGAAATATAGAGACAATTTTTCTCTTTTTTTACTAAATGAGCCCCATTTGCATATTGATGGAAGGGTGTTTCTTTGATAAATTCCGGAGATCATCTAGATTTCCATTCCATTCAGGTAAAATAAAATTTAAAAGTGCTCGTAGTTCAATAGTTCTCATTCCACTACACCGTGCTCCATCATCAAGGAAACGACTTGAATAAAACTCTTTGGACGGAGAATCAATCACAGTTGAATCCATATGAACTGTTACTGAACCAGGTATATGTTTGCTTTTAATATTTTTCGCTTTTCCATTTTCGATGATGACCCTTTCAATTTTTTTTGTATCCTTGTATTTTTCTTTTCCATAAGCCAAATGTCCAATTTCACGACATCTATCACAGGTTGATTTCGCCTTGAGTGCAGTGAAGTTTTCAGGAGGTAAGTTTTTCTTGGAGGTTTTATTGAAATTTTTTCTTTTCTTCGTATGAAATATTTAATTCATTTGAAGAAAAATATTTTTGCAAATTCCCATAATCTTGTGTCATGTTTTCTAGTTTATCTCATGCCCGAATATTAAGTGATATTTCGGAATTTTGATTAATTTAAATTTTTTTCCTTTTCTATATGGGCTTATTTATTGTGCTTCGGAGATGCATCAGCCAAAATAGACACTCGCTGGATTGATTCAATCTTCGTGTTATCCAGGATTATAAATGATACCAGTGCTTCAGGTAATTTCGAAGTGCAAGTAGATGAATGAAATCGAGTAATTTGAGCATCAACCCGTGATTCAAAACTTTTTGAGAGACTCATTATAACCGCGAGTTGTCTGCAAAAGATTCAGGATCTTTTTAACTGTATCAGATATTTTGATAGTGAATCAACCTTATGAATAGCTTGGGCAATTGCCAGTGCACCATTTCAGATTGAAAGTATGTATTGGGAATTCTTTTACAGACACAAAGCGCTCTTCCATATAATTGTGATTGTAAATAAGGCCATGTAAAAGTTTCGGAACCTTTTTGGAATTAGATGCTTTTAATAAATCATGGACAGATTTACATTTGTGTGCAGCAACAAAATATTTGTCGTAGGGTCCTTTACCGCTCTTCCATGGAGCTGTTTTGAGATCACACGAAAATGATTGCCTTGGAGGTAGTTCGGGGCGATCTAGGCCCATAATTATGGAACAAAAGTGATGTGCGTGGATCTAAAATACGTAATTCCAATAAATGAACAATAAATTACCTCAACAGGACTGAGAATAACAATAAAAAGTAAATCAATATTTATTGGTCGATGGGGAAAGGTCGATGGCCTGAGGCTTGCTAAAACTTTCCAACAGCCTAAGACTGTTTATGTCGCAGATCAGAGTAGAACGCCACAAAGATGGTTTCAGCAGTGTAATAATTATTGTAGGCCCAATTCATGCACAAAAATAAGTAAAGAATAATTTTCCAGCTGCGCACTAATCCAAATAGTAGTTTGCTGATAATATAATTCCAGTTATTCTAACTGCAGAGTTTAAAAACCAACTAACAGAAATAGAAATTGCTTCATTTGTAATACAGTATAAAATATGGACCAGTGAAGAACAGATAAAACTATTTTCGATGATTCACAATAAATAAAAAAGTATGTGGCTCTGATAAAATATTGTTCCACAATTTTCCATCACTGTATTCGATATGGAAAACTAACTAAATAGTTTTCCAATACTTGTAAAAATATTTTTTTAATTTCCACACTAGTGGCCTACAGTGACGCCGGCGCCCGTGCAATGCATAGAGCCGAAGGAGCTGAAGCAATAATATAGCGAGGTAAGCGTGTCGTAAATGCCCCAGTCGGTTCCTCGGAAGGGGCGAACAAATTCCTCGCTACTCACGTTCAGTCCCTCGAACCATTTCTCGAAGCCTTCATAGACATTGGCAATACGCAAGTGGGCTTCTTATCTTTTGCAAAATTGTTTCAGGGTATGAAAGATAGGATAAATCCTTCTTGTGTTGTAACTCTCTTGCACCGCGGAGGGCGTCGCTATTTTTGATGTCATAAAAAAGCGATGACATTGAGCCAGCCCTGTAAGGAAGTTCATTTGGTGTTACCTATCGGTAACAACTTATCTCCCATAAGGAACTAGCGGCGTGGATATAACCGATCACATCTTCCTTTGCATTAAAATATCCCAAAATTCCTCCCTAGTTTTGAAGTCTGCCATGCGGTATTTCTTCAGTGGGTGTACGTCAACAAATGGGTCCGCGCCCATCTTGACTGAGAAAAATTCTGCATACATGTCAAGCATGCGTTTGAGTTGGGTTGTGAAAGCAGACGGGATTCACTGCTCTATAACTTGATCGGGCATTGTCTACAGGTTGGTTTACTTTTTATCGAAACTATGCGAGCCTACTGCGAGCCCATGTTGCATTTTTCTGTAGGACCTCGTCTTCTACATTGGACTCAGTTGGTAGTCAATTATCTAATGCCGTGAAATACCCAGTCGCACCGTAAAACTCTGCTTCACTATGCACCAGTCGTGCTGATCTTTCTGCAGACTTGCCTCAATCACTTCTCACGCATTCTGCTTGATGACTGGGGTAAATGAAGCCTTTAAAGGAGGGTAGTTTCTTCCCAATTACTATGTCTAAATACCTTTACGAGTCGATTGCGGTTGTCTGGAAAACTGTGAGATAGATCTGGTGTATTTTCCAAATATAAAACACTTAGAAATCCTGTAGGATATTCTGGGCCACAACCGACCATATATTTCAAAATTAAATCACTCACATTTCCCCTTCCCAACTTTGATATGAGTAAATAGTCTACGTAGTTGAAGGTTTTTCTACAAAATGTTCCTTTCTGTAAGACTCTGGTCCTCCACAAAACTTTTGTATTCCCCTTCTCCATGAATTTTCAAAAAAAATCTTCCAATCAATTTGTTTACGATCAAAATGATGAAAATGATTTTCTCTCTGAATCCAAATTCTTTGTACAACTCTATTTCTGTTTTTGAGCATTTTGGTCCTCTTTTTACAGAAAAGAACTCTAAACTCAATTTTACTGATTGAATGCAAGCTCAAAGCGCGGCATTGAATGAAATTTTTTATTTCGTCCAAGGTCGTGAAACTTTTCGAATATGACGCACTATCTGAAGTTCGGAGTCGACGTCTTTGAGGTAAACCACCCACCATCAAGTAACCCATCGGCTTCTTAACTCTTTGGTACTTTCACTTTAACCAACTTCAGCCCCTCCATCACCATCGCGAATTCATTCCGAGGCCGCCGCTCACTTAACGCGCTGGCCCTGGTGGCTAATTAAACACCTAAATGATGATTACTGCAGAGGATTGCACCTGGAACGCGTTCGAGAGTGGGTCTGCTGGCATTGCTTCGAGGAGTCAGAGGAGGTAAAGGAGGAGAGGAAAAGGAGGATGAAGAGGAGGACTGGATGGAACCGTGATAGCCACTAGTGTGAAACGGTGAGGGAGTTGCTGTGGAGAACGAATTGGACACTTCGGGAGTTATCGTGATCTCTGACTCTTCCGACAAAGATGAAAAGGATTGTGAAGAAAAGGACGAGGAGGTTGGGGTAGAGGGATACACTCAAAGTCCTGGAATCGTAGGAAGGGGCGGGACAGCATGGACCAGGTGGTCCCGACGCTGAAACCGGATGGGGGCATCTTTAGTGGTTGACGTATCTCCCTGGAGGAAATAGAGAATTGTAAGCCGTTAGCGGATATCTTTGGGGCTGCTTGGTTGAGATGGATATTTTGGGGGAACTCTTTGGCTCTGATCTAGAGGGGTAGGATATGACGGAAGAATCTAGATATTTATCCTGAGAGTACCTTCTGTTAGTCATTTTCGTTCACACGATTTCATTGGATGCATTTTTGGCTCTTAGTACGTTTATTTAAGACTCCAAGATTAGCCAAAAAATCTATTGAAGCTGAATAAGCTGCGTTCTCTTGTGGAGGTCAATCAAGTTGGCAGAAAAATTCAAGTCAAGTCCAAATCTGTAGGAATTTGAGATTCAACTTCACACCCAAGACCCATTTTTTATCTTGGTCATAGACCATCAGTGGCAAATTCTGCTCCTTGTATAGGTCTTTCAACTTTCATCCCTGTACATACCTTTTTTCTTTCAACTATACCACGGTAGCACTATTGTCGCTTGAAATACCTCCTTCTTAAGGTAATTGATTCTGATTTTCTCTTCTCCAGACATTTTACCACTATCAGAAGTCCTTGTATCAGTACTGCGTTCTCGCAAGTACAAGGTTTCCTTCCACATCGAAATCAAAGGGTATCAGTAGGTGCCGGGAGAAGAGGACGTTTTCCCTAGTCTCATGTGAGACAATTATTTATATATGGCGTAAACGCATCGGATATTCCGATGACAAGAGATTAATCGAGACCCTATTCTTCATATTAACTGTACCTTATAGTATTTCGTTGGTACTGTCCACTGATAGGTCCACGACAGTTGTCTCTCTGATCGGAAAGATCGCAACAAAAATAATGTGATTTTTTCGGCTTTCTCAGATGCTTCTAGCTCAGTAAAGCACGTTGCACTTCATAGTAACCTCAAATGCCGACGTTAACCAGTTCTGCAGGTTTAGCAGTTATGCAAACGCTGTCTCGACTGCCAATTGTCCCGTTTCAGTCCTTAAAATTCAAGAGCCTCTTGATTCCTGTAAAAAAAACCTTAAGCCCGCTGGGGCTTTTGGGTTCTTTCTGTTAAAGAGCTTTTTAGCCTCTTTTATGGATATCTCAGGGCACAAAAGAATAGAAATGGCCTTCCTTGGGCACAATTCGAAGTTTTAGCACGTTGATGGCTTGATTTGCGGTCCTTTTGCGCCTCCGCTCTCTCCTAACAGCCCTTGTCCCTCATTTTTAGAAGTAAAATTGTCCCTTTCAAATTCTATCGATCTTTCCACAGTTTCTCTTAGCTTGCGGCCTCGATATCTTTGATTTTATTGATGTCAGTAAGAAACCCTTCAGGGTTAAAGTATTCTTAGTACCATCTTGATAGAGTTAGTACCAGTTCTTTCCCAGTGCTGATTTGTGCAAGGCATTAAAATTCCTTATCTTCTGCGTGAGCGTAGCTAATTGGAGGCCGCTGTAGATGTGGTCTGCTGAAACTGATATTATCAATTGGCGAACAAAAAATCTTATTACAGCTCTGGCTGAGTTGACATGCTGATCTGGATAAGCTGGCGTGCTGTTTAGATTGAGCAGGAACTGTATTAATAATTTTATTTTAAAGTATTTTCAAAAAGGACTTAGTGTATTATACAGTAGCGCTGCAGCGCAGGCATAGGTAATGCTCATGTTCCACAGATTTGAAGGGTTTCAAACTGTACATATGTAAGGAGGTAATTGGAGATGCCCGCGGGCACCGGTAGTGGAGCTGAATAAAGATATTTTTAATGATTTAGATATTGCAGTTGGAGGCTATTTTAAGCCAAGAACCACTCGAACGAATACTTGTGGACTTCATTGAAGGTTTGAATATTTTGGAGTAATTGATTAGATCTTATCTTGAGGGATAAGATTGTGAGAAGAAAATCTACACACGTATCTTGATATTATTTGTTGTTAGTCGTTTTTTCTTCACACGATTCCATTTCATGCATATGGCGGTACTTAGCATGTTTGTTTGAGGCTTTCATACTACCAAAATTCTATAGAATTTGATTGAACTGCTTCCTCCTGTGGAGCTCAAGCAAAATAGCAGAAAAATTCAACTACCAAGTAGTTGGGAAGTTCAGAGTCAAGTCCAGACTAAACAACTATTTTTCTTACGCTGTTCACATGGGATATTTAGTACACTGTGCCTTATCTAAATTCGCTTGTAGCACTCTCAACTGCCTTTCCTATCATCTCTTCCTGTTTTCTCAACTTTACCGCTGTAGCGTTTTTGCGCTTGGAAAACCTCCTGGTTGAGGCAATTGGTTCTGAGCATCTCTTCTGATGACAATTGATACCTATCCGACACCATCAGTTTCTCTTCATACCTTTGTAAAAATTCTTCCCGGAAGGCAACATGAAGTAATTCACAAAGATATTCATGAGGTGTAACATGGGGCATGGTTCCGTCGTCTTCATGACGAGCATATTGTGAACGGAAGATTCAAGCTCCAGTAACCTAAAGATACTGTGTATATCCTCGTCCTGCGTAGCCATTCACTTCCATAATAAATCATCAATGAGATCATTGATCCGACGGACATCTTTAAACGTCTTTAGTGTCACAAAACGCTTTGAGAAGCTCAAAATTGATAGAAATTGTAAGCTTGACCGGTCTATACGCACTTAATGCTCCCTGGAAGTTATAAACTAGCCATCAATGGGGCTCAAGCTATCGCGGGAAAGAATTTATTGATTTTCGTCCAAGTTATTTGAGATTCCGATCAAATGGAGTGGAACACTCATTGCAGATTTTTGTTCTTAGAATTCGTAAAGATTTGTAACCAATAGTCTATGACATGATAATAGATTCGACGCAAAAATTTTTCCAGAAAAGAGAAAAATGGTTTGTTTTTTATTCTTGGAGGCCATTGAAAACCAATAATCTTTCCAGTTAAATATTCTACGCACCATATTTTCAAGAAAAAAGGGGTGAACAGGACAAGATTATACCCAAGTATGATTCTGGAGACGAGAAGAGATTAGAAAGAGAGTGGGAACGATAGGGTATATGGAAGAACAGAAGTGGAGCGGTCTGCCAACGATGCTTAGAGGCTGGCGTGCAAAAATATTTACTCAGAGCAGAAGTTGTCTTTCAATTTCGGGACAGCTTGGGTGTGCACTTGAAGTTTTCTACCAACTTGCATGATCCCTAGAGGATGTAGCAGCCTAATCAGCTCATACAGACTTTTAGACTAGATCTAAAAGAAGAAAAGAGCTTACTTCTCACTATAAAATGAACTCAAAGGAATTGGATGGACGAAAGAGACAAACTTCTCACTATAAAATGAACTCAAAGGAATTGGATGGACGAGAGAGACTACTAAAAAATCCTTCTTCAAGGTGATTATCTGGGTGCCATACCCACGTCCGCTGCGCATCGATCAGGGCTGAAATTGATGTGGCCGTCATACAAGGGTTTCTGAGTTACTCCTGGTATCAACCCAAACTTTGACTTGTACTGATATCTACTAATACCACCGCATAGTAACAAAAAGCAAACTATCGATTTGCCAATCGCATCCAAATTCAAAATTTCTCTCAGATTCAGATGCTCTACTGTATTCAATTGTTGTCCCTTATCATAGCATATTTTTCTAGGGGTACAGGTTTGGTACTATCATATAATTCGCTTTTGTCCTAAATTTTTTCTGACTCCCAAATCGACTAAAAGGTATACAGATACCATAATGGGAAAAAACTAGGCTGCTTAAAAAATCACTTTCAGGAAAGCCATGCAGCGGGCTGTATTACACATGATAGTTGATGACCATATTGACCCTCTTTCCGCAACAATTGGCCAGGTGAGGATTCTCAGGACGCTGATTGTCGAGATTACCTGTCCTATGGCAATAAGATTATAGCTCTTCCGTCTTCACGGCCGCTGTCGCGGTCTTTCAAGTCATTGTGGAGAGGTTCTCTTCTTACAAAGTTATCATTTACAAAATATTGTGGAAGCTTTTCTCCATTAACTACCGAGGTTCCTGTCTTCAACATGAACAGACTGCAATGGAGATCCAATATTGGTATGCTTCGGACAGTTTTTGTAGGATTCAAAAATAGCTTTTCTATATAACTTTCCACTCGTCGGAAAGCCAACGACTGGATTGTCCCACAATTCTTGACTTCATACCCAACTGTATCGTTTAGATTGCTAGAAGCAAAAGAAATTTTGATATAAAAGATGTGCGGGAGACATTTGCCACCTTTCTCTGCTTTGTAGAGCATCCTGTCCTCTTCTTGAGTTCTCCTACAGAATGCACACACTAACCACTGAACCAGATAAATCCTGCAATAGAAAACCTTCTTTGATGCAAACTCCAATAATCCCATCGTAGTCTACTGCCCTTGCATACTCCTTGGCACGCCGAGGACGAAATACGTTAAGGTAACAGCCATTTTAATTCAAGGGCTGTCTAGCTATAATTTTGGCCCTCGTCGATCTTTTATCACCATAGAAATAGCCAAAACATCTTACAGCCTTCTCTTTGCTTTTACCATTAGAACATTAAGCACATGTAAAGATGCTCTTCCAAGTATTCACGATTGTTACCATAAATTGTAAAATGACATTTGTGGGATCCACCACAGGAATCATATTACAGTTTTTGATACACAAATTAGGCCTAGAAAATAATCTGCAGGGTCTCATTCTATATATGCGAAAAACTTTTAGGGACGTACCGAGATAAGGTAATAGTCCAAACGGAAAGGGGACCAACGTACTTCAATCCCAATCTGGTTACTCAGAGTGGGATGAAAGCAAATAAATTTAAACTGTACAACATATAAACAACAACTGTAATCAAAAGAACGCTCAAATGTGCTCCATTTGCCTCACAATAGTTTTTTCCCAATTTATTTGGTGTCAACTTCGCGTAAATCACAACTGACTAACCAAGTTGCGTAAGGGTTTCTCTCTACGTCATTCGCCATTTTCCTGTAGCGCCAATAACTACCCGAATCGAGAGTCGCTTCGAGCGCCTATAAGACTACGGTATAGGTTAATGGAAGATAGAGAGGAGTGGAAGTGAAAGCTGAGTGACTATTATAGTAACCAACTGTAGAGGTTCAAGCCTTAATACTTCGCTTCGAGGTTGAATAGCTGATACAAGTTTTTGAGAAGATCTTCTTAATTTTCTTGATATCTTTTCTTCGCGTGCGAACTAGTTGGGTGAGCTTCCCTCCCGTGTATTTCGATTTCTCAGTCCTCCTACTATTACATCCAGACCACTCCGTATACAATGTTCGACCACCCTTTATCTGTTGTACCTAGGCAGTATCTATGCAATTCTTGGACCGCTACAGTACAGAGCCAATTATCCTCTAAAAATCGAAATTAAAGTAATTATTTAAACACCAGCGCAGCCAGAGCAGCATATTTTCTCATTTAGCGCAGCTTTATACCTCATCCAGCGCAGCATACCAAAGTAATACGAACAGTATATTCTTTTTTCCCTATTTTAATTTCCAGCCGCTGGCTTTCGATTCCTTTGGTTCGTCTTTCCCCGCTCTCTCCGCTTCATAGATGACCTCCTCCCGAAAATCGTGAAAAAAGTGCATACATCTGTCGGAGTCTTTAGAATGAGAATTTTACAGACTCATTAGTTACACGATCTGGTCGTCTCTGGCGAATTCTATTGTATCCCCTACACCTGTGCACGTGGTCGGAATTTACCACCCTGCTAGCACCTAGCTAGCAACATAGTCGGTTCCTGCACTGGCCCCCTGATACTAATACAATAAAGTATTATTATTAGTAGTAGTAGTATTGCAACAAATAGTTTGCAGCGCCTAGCCGAAGTGGAGGACTCATTTCACACTGCCACGCTCTCTGCCTCTGCAGTCGCCGACACACTCGCTACCCGCCAAGATTACGCTGAAATCGGTAAGTTCAACATTACAAGTGCAATTTCTGGCTGCGAATAATAAAAAAATGGTTAGATTGGGCCAAGACCAAAACCAATAGAAAACTATTAGGACTTTTATGACCGGCCTGTTGCACTTGAACTGTAGGTTGGCGTACGTTACACTCCGTGATACGCACGCAAGTATTTCAATAAGAGGCTTTACAAAATTTTAAAAATACGATGTTCCGAACTCGCTGCCCAAGCCCAACCGCAGTGCTTCCCCACCTACCCCTACACGCTTGATTCTGCGCTTTTTCAAATATATCCACGGTGCACTGCAATTGTTCGAGTATTTCAATCTCAGATTGAACCCGCCCACATCCCCTCGCTTGATTTCGGGCGCGTGCATGTATCTCCAAGTAGCACTGTAGTTGTTCGCTTATTCCATCCTGAGTTTTATTCCGCCATATATCCTCGCTTTATATGGCGCGCACATTCGAATCTCTACGTCGCACGGTGCGTCATGTACAGAATCGAAATCATTCTGCAAACTGGCTGTTTTACAGTTGTGCAGTCGAGTCATTCTACATTTGACTCTAATTGATTCAAAAAGGTGATCACCTTTCTTGTGCATCTTACTTCGGTCCCATTAATTTTAGCTAGTATTTCTTTTGTTGCTTTCCCTCTACTGACAGTAAAATTCATACGCATCAAGGTTGTTATTGTTATAAGGTGTTCTTAACCTCCATACATTTCATCCCCATTCATTTACAGTACCCTTAATAGTTACTATGCACAAATAAAATAAATGTACAGCTCAAATCGTGATTGTTTACACCATCTTGGGATGTTTTCTTCCTTCCAAACCTGTATAAAGTACATACACACCTTGAAACACTCTCTTTTTGAACGACAGTTATTTGCCCCAGCCTCACTTTGCAGTGCTGCGTGCAGTCATGATAAATTCCAACTCGGCGAACGCCGTCTTTAAGCATTAGCGGCTGGAGATATTCCACACTCACTTTCTACTTATTCTCACCCTCTTTCCGGTATATTCCGTAGACAGAACCATCGCCCAAGTATCCTCTTGCAAACGTCAAACAATGGTAACCACCGCAAAGTAGTAAAGCGACACCCGTTCGCCCATCTCTTGGCTTTTTTCATTGATTGTTATCACTTTTTCGTCAAACTTGACGCACTGAGCAGCGCTTGAATGACACAACCTGTAATTACCACATCATGACGATAAGCTGCCCTAATGAAATCTTCCTCAACAGCGCGTTTTCGGCGCGCACGGCGGTAAAGCGACAATTAATTTGACCCATCACTGGCTAATTCGAAGTTTCCATCCAGAACCGGATGATGCATTTTCATTAATCTCTGTGTCTGGTTGAGACAATTTGACATTCGGAGCAGCCTACGATTTCCCACAGCAATATTCATTTTTGTAGGATCTCTGACCCTACCCCATTCCTTGCCACACTATTGTTCCTTGGAACCAAGTCAAAATACCTTCCCATCACTCTCCAACTCCTGACTTAAAGAAGGGATAAAAACATTCCTCCAACTGACTCTCCACATATCCGCTACAGTCCGCATGAAATTCGTTAGATAAATTAAGTTTTGTGGTGGAATCAAAGAATAGCAAACGTCGTAGAGAGCAACTAGCTGTGCTCAACTTCCCCTTATCCGAGCCTTTTAAAATCCTCTGAAGGACACCAATGCGCCCTTTCAGTCATTCGCCAGCGTATGCTCCAAAGCAGACAAGTGAGAGTTATGGTGGTTGCTCCTAACGACACATCTTTTCAACAGCTGATGAGCTGCCTCAAAGACAAGCTCCATAAAGTGCCGAACATGTTCATAGCAGGGAAGAATATGGCGGAACAACTCTAATAACCTGTAAAGGTCGGGTTTGTGTAGAGTGGATGCGACGGTCGTTTCACACCCTAACTCCTCGTACAACTCTCTAGAAGCTAGAAGTTATCTACTGCTGCAATATACTGCATAGCCTTACGTTGCAACACCATCTGCCATCCCTCTTCTGGGGATCGACGGACAAGGTTGACCGCTTTCTCTCCATCGACATTGTCAGCCGGTCACCAATAGGTTAAAGATACAAGACATTGAAGGTCTTCAAGGAGCTTGAGTGCCTTCCAAAATAGATCACCAACTTCACGTTGTCGCATGCCCTCACCTGTGCGAAACACACAAACAGAAACGGTGAACAAGCAGTAAGTAGCAGATAATGTAATACTATGCAGCCCATTTCTCTTAATATTATTCACTTCGATTGCGAGTGCAAACCATTCTCTTTTAAACTCGCCCACAACAAGACGTCAATACGACACCGCAATGCATTGTCAGGTAGAAGAAGGAAACAGCAATCCATAATATTAATAGCCAACCTCGTCGTAAGATGATCCGGCATCACAATACAGTAACGATACGGATCAACAAGCCACTTACGACTCTTTCCCTTTCGCGTTCAACAGTGTATTGTGCCTGAATTGCTGAAAGGCCTTACTCAGTGATAGCAAGGGGAAGGTTTCATCTGAGACAGATGACGGACTCTACTTTCCAAATATTTTGTCCCGTTATACTTTATCTTGATGCTCCGTAATGCCTCATGGCGTTCTGAACACCGCAGATTTGGGCTTGATTCGGTATGCACGGTAGTTGTGAATCCATAGCCTGCCCTATATTCCTGAAACTCCCTTCGGAAAGAACAGAGAGAACAAGGGGCACTGGCATTATGTCCCAACAGGTACAGTACATGTGTGAGGATATGATCGTAGGAAGGCTGGAGCTATCCATACGAACGTTATATTTGTCGGAGACAATTTATGCTCTGAGATTTTGAGCAAAATGACGGCAAAAGTTATCCTGCTTGGTATTGAGTAAATGTATGTAGTCCCTGACCAAGAAGAGTAGATCTGCTTTCCTGGAGTGAATCATCGCAGTCATGCACAGTGTACTGATTTCAATGCTCTGGATCAAATAAATAAATAAAAATCAAGATGCAGACCGGCTATTGGGGCGGACAAAAATAAAAAAGGAGTTTCAATTTCTGCCCTCGTAGTGAACAAGTTCCCGCATCCTGGCTCCATCGCTCCATTCCCCGCCAAGAGGTTCATTCCGGAATCAGAAGGGCTCTTTGGTCGCATCAATTTCGGTGACTAGTTTATCCCAACATCATCCAAAAAAAGCGGCATATGGTCAATCTTTCCCGACAATCGACTATATTTCGGAATATTCCAGTTCTTTTGGAAACATTACAAGATTTCGCTCTAGATGTTCATGGGTCCAATTTGATATTTTCTTCCGATATTGCAAAGGGTAGCTACCACTTTCGCTTACACACCTATATTCGAAAATGGTTCCGGTTCAAATCGTGACATCCATATTTTCGCTGCATTGCACTCCCTTTCGGCTGAAAAATCTCTCCGGGTTCCTTCACCAAGTTTCTGCGTGTTTTTGCCCAATATATCCGAGAAACTCTACGTCTTCGAGTCCATCTCTACACCGATGATTGCCTCGCTGCTCTAAGGTGTAGTTCACGCCTCAAAAGGCTCGCCAATAGTTCGGTTCTCTACTTCCTCATGTGGAATTCAAAATATGTAGGAGAAGAGTCAATGTGGATAGACGCGACAGATCGAGCATTCAAACTTTCTAGTCGATGCAAACAGTCTAGTTTTTGGAACTACGGCTCGAAGGATGAAAAGGCTACGGAGTGCTGCTTGAAAATTATTAAACCAAGCACGCCGAAATTGAAAACAAGGCCACGTACCGCTGCTACTTTACTTCGTCAGCGCCGCGATCTCAAGCTCGCTCTTTATGCCCCTCTTCTGGTTCTACACCCGATCAATGACTGTCTTAACAAAGATTTGAGCAAGATAGGAAAACGCGTGGGGACTTCAAACGCCACTCCTCGAGATCTGGGATTCTGGAGGGGATCTCACCACCAATCTTTCAAGAAGGCATATCGCTACTCGACAGCCAACATTTGCTCTGCACTCGGACGGGTCGACCGGAGTTGGTCAGGGGAAACAATGAGATCAGATCCGAGGCCAGAAATATAGGGGTTTTGGGAAGGTCGAAAACTCTGGGACCCCGTAATTAGAGTCAAAACAATAAGCGTCTAGGAGTTGCGGACCTTTACGGACAATATTTGCGCTTTTGCGTCGTTGCTGAAGAACGATCTCATGTCAAGATGTTTATAGACAATCAAGTCTTGTTTTTCATACTCAATAGCGGTGAATACCAAGATCTGGTCTGAATTAGAGATATCTGTTCAGTCACGGCTTGATTATCAAGCTCGGGATCACTATCTAGTCGCAATATCTCCCCTCGGCAGTCACTTGTTTCGGCGATTGACAGTCAAATCTATAAACAATCGTCTATTGTAGGATAAATATAGAGCCCTTTCAGCCATTCGTCGAGTTTTCCCTGCCAAAAATCGGTAGTTTCGCAGACAGCACTAACCGCGTCTGAGAGATATATAACAATGAGTTGAATCTTCTGGTTCCCTCGCCGTAGACGCGCTCGCCTATGATTGGAAAGCCGAATTCATTTTTTGAAACCCGCCTCTGAAATTGATACCGCTGGTTGTGGCCAAGGTGATCAAGTAACAAGATACAAGAATCTGTTTCACGCCGTATAGGCCCCTCTATCATGGTTTTTCTGTCTGAGCCAACTGTCATGGTCAGATATATTCGCTGCCAAAAATATTAATATACCGCGTCTGCGAGCACCGCCGTCGATGCCCATTTTGCCGTTAAATATCGACGTTGCGAAAATCTAGCAGAAGAATCGCGATCGCTACCGCTCGTAGTTACTCTAGAGGAATCAATGCTTACAGCAGCAAGAATAGAAAACACGTCGAGGGTGACTACAGTTGCAAGTCCTATGCTCAAGGCATGTAGCCAGAACAAATGTCGCTCGAAGAAGATAATGTGAAAATGGGTTACCTTTTAAAGTAAGGATTGAATTGACCCATTGGACGCCCCGGAAGTTACTTTACTTCTCTACCTGGGCTGTATCTTTATTAATCTCGCGAAAGTAATCGATCATTTCGTAACTACCTCTCTTTTTTATAGCTGCCCTTACCTGATTTGGTCGTCCCTTCAGTGTTAATCCTTTGATATAAGTCGCAGTGACTTCGTATTAACAAGCCGATTTGGACCGAAAAATCGGGATTGACCCATAAGCATCCAAAAATCGTCAGGCGTTACCAAGCTCCGTGGTCAGCTAAATCGTTCAAGCCTTCATGGCTTCTCCAGCTACGTATTTTGAATTTCTAGGAGAGGATTGCGAAACATTCGTGGAATACGTATTTTCCGAGCAGAGTGAGGCTATTATATCGCTGTTTTTGGACTAAGTCATGGTAAATACTCAATCTATCTATATCGCAATAGCGCTCTGCAAAAACAGGCAAGTGGTTGGGCATAAGCTCTTATATCCTCGCAATGCAGACGTATTGGAATTTTCAATTGACTTTGTGCTTCTTTACAATTTTCAAAGCCGCAGAAATGGTTCTAGATCGCGCCTTTTTCTGGGATTTGCCTGGAATTCGCTTTTTTACTCGCGCGCGCGCATCCTATCTATCTGTATTACTACTACACTCTCTACCCTGAAAATAAAGCCATCACCGCAGGATACTTGGTCACCTGATTCTCTACGAATTGGTGCTACATCACAATGTGCAGCAGCTGGAGTCCAAGAATACCGAATTTTCGTCCAGGGTGATTTGTCAGCTGGTCCCACGTTTCAGGAGTTGTATTTTGATGGAGGAATGCAACCGTGTGATGATTCGTTTTTTTCTCAGTCTGCTCTTTTTGACCGCAGTCTGGAATCAAATCCTCTCAATTTGTTCTTTTCTATATCTAGCTGGGTAATTGAATTTGAAAATTATGGGTAAATATGAAGAAGGCTTTGATCTGAAACTCAGACCAATTAATGTGCTCACAGGTCCATCGGTTGACTGTAAATATCTTTTATGCTGAAAAACGTAGGCCGCTTACCGTTTTACACCTATATTTGCTGTAGCGGCCGCATATGCTTACTGAGATGATGTCCCGTAGCATTAGTACCGCTTGCGTAAGGGACTTGGGCTAAGATTAAGACCTGCTCAACAGGGCTATAAAAACGCCAACTGGGAAGCGACGAGTCGCTTGTTCTCCCACCTCTTGCCCTCAACTCGTCCTTCATGGCCCAATCACAAATGTTCTTTGTTCCTCGTTTCACTTTTTCTATTGAATTGAGTATTTTTGTTCTGATACACGTGTCCAATCAAAATTGTGCGACCTTTGGTCCATGACGACATTGCGATTCAAAATATGTCGTGTCATTTGGATATTTGGGTTTCTCTTACATGTCACATCATGCCGTACAATGATGTTGCTCTCTTAATTCCAGTTCCCTTCCAGCATTATCACTCTCGAAATACGTCAACTGGACAATATGTAAGCTTTTGCAAGGCAGAGTTCTGTTACGAGTGTGTTAAATTAGTAATCAACATATTTCTCTGACCTCTTAACGAACATCTCTATGAGAAGGCTTCAGCATGAAATTTGTTACAGGACGTAAAAAATCGGCCCATGACGGGTGATGTCACCTGCTTAAACACAAATACACCCTTTGTGAGAAGGATGGACAGCTCCTGACAACTGTGGAATCTCGTGAACGCAGGAATGACGATAACTCCGTTTTCAGCTTGAGTTGGGATGAGACTCTAGCACCCTAACTGTGCAATTAAAAATTGTCTCATACTAACGCTAAGTCATCCATCCCGATTAGCTTCACAATCTCTGGTGATGTGGCTACTAACAATTTATGCGATGAGAACGCGGAATATGCTATACGTCATGAACTCGCTGTTTTACATTCAATTAATAAAATAAATGTTTTCATGTTTCTCTATGTTTAATTGACCAGAAACAAGATCATTACCACCGCTTGAGTCCACAAACGCAACAAACTGAGCTGATCTTTGCCTCATTAATAGTCCAAACCTCGAACTAACCTAACAATATCACCTCGCAGACCTAACTACCGCAAGATACGAACGAGTAAGTTCGGCGCATGACCTACATAAAATTAAAACGGCAGCTAAAATGCCAGATCTTGTCCGTTGAGAAAAATAAAAGACAGAGATAAGCTCTGGACCCCTACATGTGTTCAAAGCCGTATTTTACACATGTTAAGCATACTCGGTATGTAACGAGAACTTTGAGTAAGCACTGCTCCATCCCTCTCGATACATATACATAGCTTGAACGGCGATTTCACGAGCGACATCATTTAAGGCGGAATATGTATAAAGATGAAAGCTTCCAACGGTGAGTATGGAGATAAGTACTTACATGTTTCTAGCAGAAGTCAAAAGAAAAGCTTCATAAATTCGGTATCCGGCAATTATTGGTGAATTGAGAGAGGTCAGTGGATTGAAATTAAGAGCCCTACAATTGGAAGGTGGGAGGCTATTGACGAGCTTAACGTCAAAGATACAAGTTATTATATAGTGCTCTCTACTGCTTGAATGCCTGCGCTTGTACAGTGAAGCCTTTATTGATCAATTGCATGGTTACTGGCTATGAGATGCTGATCTTCGACAAGGAGGACATTTCCCAATCCATTTCGCCGGGTTTGGTGCCAAATGTTTGGAGTAGTTCCCTAGCGAATAATATTCTCAGAGCCTGGTATCCAAGGCGAGGCGTTGCATGCGATGATAGTTCTGGAGGACTACATTTTTGGGATTATAAGGGCTGGAGCAGGATAAAGACTTAACAGGCTACAAATAATATAGAAGGTACATAATGTACCATCGATGATCAGGAATCATAGCTAATCAAATGTGTCTTATTGCATCAGTTGACTTTAAAGTTCTTTATTACTTGGTTTTTCGCTTGAGTTTCGCTGTAAAACTGCCTTTCTTTTCTTGTAGGAAGCAGTTAAATCAACTTCTATATTATTTCCGGCAAACTAAAACCGTCAATCAAACATATTACGTACCATAACATACATAACAGGAAGTCATGTCGGCGAGAAATATAAATAGAAGATGCTATCACCATATATACCTATATGCAAACCTCAAAATCTACGGCTTCAAGATCAGAGCCAGAAAGTCCTCCAAAAACCGCATGCTCCATGCCCCAGATTCAGTCCCTACAAAATCCGTCAAACGGCTCAGAATGATAAATAGCCTCCCAGTATATATCAAAATCCCTTTACATCTCTTCAAACCCCTCAACCTCTGCGAAGTATCACTAGAAAAGTTCGAAATTACGATTAATCTCTTGCTATGCCCTCCATGCACAGAAGCAGTCTCCCTGATTGTACACAAGTGGCTCCAATTGGTCCACCCAATTTTCATCATTCTCCGATCCCGCCATGTAAGTCTCAAATTACTCCAGATCTTCTACCCTTTCTTCGTCTTATTTCTCCTCAGAATTTATTTACTTCCTTAAATGAAAGCGGACACACTCCCGAACACCTCACCATATGCGATTCTTTATTTTCGTCGCAGTCAGTCCTCCCATTGCCGATTGCAGCCAGTTCGCGGTTGGGAAGGCGACATCTGGGTGAAATAATAGTAGGAGGAGACGAGAGGAGGCTGTTCATCTTCAGAACGAAGAGGGGTGAGCCGACGGGGAGATTAATGGCAGGGATGTTCCTTCGACAACATTGATATCGAACTTTAGATAGAATAGAGCAACGTTCTTGAATAGTTTCACGCCTTTTGGAGAAGTAAATAATTCGAAGCTATGTTACGGTTTTTAATTTGCGTTTATTCAATATTAAAAATTCCACTCTTTTTGTCTTTGATGACAGCTGACAGCTCGAAAGAGAAGTACAGATAATACTGTACTTTAATGTTCAACCTTCAACTTCACCGTTGCATTTATAGACTACAGAATGTTGCAAGATTGAATTGATTCACTTTAGGTTAGCGCAAGCAGGGATAGGGCTGGATTCTCACCATCAAATACACGTCTTTTAGAATTTTTCTTTGAAGAACCCAAAACGCCAGTCCACTCGCGTCAAATTATATGTAGAGCCTGTTATCCCTCTATATTCTGGCTAATTAAAATTCCTGACTACTTTCTCTTCTCTCATTCCATCTTTTCTGTCCCTCAGTCTTTTTCACTCCAGCTCTCTGGCTCACTCTCCGCCTCGCTCGCTCACTCGCTCTCTATTTTTTTATTTCTGTCCAACATTCCGGGCATTAAAAAAATATGTTTGCTGCAATTTCGGAAGTGAATAATTTCTGAAATCAAGTACCGCTTCCTTTTTTCCGTTTTTCTTCCCTTCACTTTCCTCCAACGATCCCACAATTTATCGAGCCTGTAACAGCCATGGAGATAGCAGAAATGAGAAAAGCCGCCAAGGCCATGGCCAAGGCATGCCCACCTTCGTGGGCAAAAATTGTGAAGGCTTACACAAGCCTTTGAGTTGCTTCTGTTCACTCCACCGTACAGGATTGATGCCAACTGAAGACATTACTATTGCTTAATACGGCCCTCTAAAGGCAGGATGAGACTCCAGCGCGCCGGAGTCACACTCCCTTCCCGAAATCATCTGTCCTTCTGAATGTTATGACACGCTTATCTCGACGTTGGTCGCCATGTTGTCCACGTTTTCGTTCTTCGCCAGTCTTTCAGCTGGAAGAGGCCTGTAGGGCCGTGAAGATGCAAAGGCAAGCTTGCTAGTCGCAAGTAAGGATAATGAAGTACCTTTGCCGAAATACGAACTGCTTTAATCGGGAGCTTGGACAATTGTTGTGTAGTACGCTGCAGACTCTCAAAATTCCCTGAACATATTTTGGGGGGTTCTCAACATCTTCAATGGCGCTCTCATTTCCTCAACTGACTTTCTGGACAAATCGTCGAGATCCGCAGAACTGAAAAGAAAATTGGCACTTGCGTTGCTGCTGCACGCGAATTCCCGAAGCTCAAGACCGTGAACTCCGTCATAAAAATGGAAAAAAGGAAAGCCTCGGTGGCAGCAATCACCTTTCCTGTCTATACAGCAGTAGTAACCCTCCTAAGAAGGTATGACTTTGTAGAAAACTTCATCACAAAGTTTTATGTAAGATGAAAGATTGTCATACCCCCAAAATATTGTTTCGGATGGTTAAACATCTCAGAACACTGCTTCCGAACCCGGAAATTCCATTTCCGCCAAAACTAGTCCGGCTTCACACAGCCAACCCGATCAACAACAAAATAATGCGCCTCCAGAAGAACCTGAGGATACTGTTGTAACAAAAATGGTCCTTTCTGTCGGAGAACGGTTCTCTCCACAATCTTCTGTCTTCTTCTCCTGACCTCTGATTTTTAATGAAAAGCTTCCCATTAATACTATTTTATGAACAAAATTATCAATAAAAATTTTCCATATTAATCAAAATTCACTGCACAAATACATTTCCCGTTTATCTCGGAATATTTTGATCCTCCTTCTCTAAAGAGAAATATTTCGACTCAAGATACGCTTCTTCCTCCAAATTTAGTTCAGATGGATCCAATCGAAAGTGTTTACTATCATGCTTAGGTTAGCTCTTAGCTATGCTATCCCTTCTGCTGTCGATCTTCGTTTTGGACCTTGCGATAAGTTTTTATTCTGGAGAGAGAATATGCTCGCGAGCCGCATTGTCGAATAGCTTGTTACTTTTCAAGTTTTGCGCGTGTAGTACGGTAAGAAATTGGTCTACGTGCGAGAATATCTTAAACGTTTGGCAGAACATTTCAATGTCGCCAAATTGAAACCTCACTTTAACCTGGAATTCTTGTCTTACTCTTTTTATCAAAGCTGGACAATAGCTGTGGGGAAATCTAGACTACATACTACGATATGATTTTGGTGACTACGTTGCTTTATCCTGATGATGATCGCGGTAGAAATAAAGAGATTGATGAAGCGAAGAATAGATATTCACAGGGATTACTACAGCAAGGAACTTCAACGTCATCCTTAAGGAGGATATCCTACTTGATGCCTTTCCTTTAACGGAACGACTCTTATTTGCGATCAAGTTCACTATCGACAGTAACAGGAAGTAAAAGACCCGATATTTAATTCGGGGGTGATACTTTTCAAAGACGGAACAACACCATAATGTTGCAAAATAATATTACCCTCTGCACTACCGAAAAAATCTATTTTGGAACTCCCTTTCTGCATCGTTTTCAGTAGCTTGATAAAGCTTACAGCGGAGGATATCCATTTCGTCTCAATTGATAATGATATACGCCACCTTCGAGTAAACTAGTGGAATGTCTGAGAATATTATCTGTCTTATCTACTTGAAAATATTCTCCATTGCACCGGTGGTATATACGTACAGGGCGATCGACAGCGCCAAGCTGAAGTACTTGTTAGTTTTGAACCTTAATAACGGCGAGAATTTTAATAGCTTGATGTCATATTTCAAAAAAAAACATGCCTGCCGCTTTTACCCGATCGCCTTTCCTTTTGACTATTCCAAACACTGCAAAGATGCATCTGACCATCGCCCTATTCTATTACCTATACAACTCTACACTTGCCAAAAATTCTTGTGACAGCTCTACTTGTAGAACAGTCCCCGATGTGACCACATCGTGGGTGTGACAGCGAGTACCGATACAGAGTCTGGTCGCTAGGTTTCTCTTTGCCTGCCTGAACGGACATAATTTCTCTTCTTCATCCGTCCTGAAAGCGGCGTGTATGTATTCAGATTTTTTGGGCACTTATTTAACAGTGCCCTGGATTCTTCCGACGAATCTTCCTTACATAGAGATTCTGGTAGATTAGCCAGCTCCTTTATGAGTGTACTCTGAGCCCGAATTTTCTCCGTGAAGGTCCATGCTCTATTGAATTTTGCATCACTCGTTCTTTCTCGTTTACCCGGCTCCACAATGGTGTATTTGTGCAACTCATACTTTCCCCGAATGATTTCTCGTCATTATCGTTGTCGGTATTCAGCAGATCTGCTTCTTTTACTAACAACCGCCTTCGAAGCCATTTTCTTTCCTGTGATGCGATCGCTTCATCCATGGATTTTGCATAATGTTACAGCAAACTCAGTATACTCTTGCAGCTATTTCCGGTGCACTGATTATCTGTGAAAAGATGGGCTTCATGTTGACTGTTCACGCATCGTTTCAAAGACTGGTGGGCACATCCAAATACCAGCGTCTTGAAATTCTTACTTGACCAAACGATAGGAGAGTGTAATGATAAAGTTTCAAGAAATGGTACAATTTGGGCTTGTCCAAAACGTTACTAAGCTCTGTATTTTCCTTGCAGTACTCATCAACTATTTTGGCCTACCTCTGACAACGCTCTCGGAGATATCCAAGATACCTATGCTTTCTGTTTTCGTAAACATACTGTACAGCTTCTCTTCCATCACCACTTGGTATGGACCACCAAAATGTCATGCCAATTAGCTTTTTGGACAGATGATGCGATTCAATTACGAATATTTCTCCCCGTGCCATAGTTTCTCGAAACGGGCCCGAAACCCAGGAAAAAAGCATATGTCCCAGATGAACACATAGAGTTCAGATCTCCTTTAGAATTGTCCAAAGTGTTCTGTGTAAACAATCCTTTCATTCTCAGCGTAAAACGTAAATGTACTTCGACGAGATCTTGATCCAGACTGATCACTTTGCTCACTTAAAGGCTTTGATCAATCCCTGTCTTCACGAATTATGTTAGGAGATGATACGGTGCAATTTAACTACTCCAGCTAGCATCGAAAGCCCCAATAACTACTCGCTTTCCCTCCAAGGTAAGAGTAATTTCCGCTGAAGCTTTTTTCAACTCATTTTGCAACACGAGAGGTGGTACTAAATCTTATTTCTCCTCATAATCATCAATTTATAGAAGATTTGCTTGTTCTGGGAGCAAACTGCTTGGTTTTAGGGTTTATCAGAGACTAAAACTTCTTTTGTACTCAAAATTTAGACAATGAACAGTAGTTTAGTATCCATTATCACTTCGTTTGTCAGTTTTCAACTTTTTGAAACCACATAACGTGCAAGGATCATTTACTCTGTGCCACATGTTGTCACACCCATGTGATCAGGTAGAGTAGTCAGCCTTGTATCCATTGACATCTAGGAAGGTTATCATTGGCATACCGTTTGGTAACACACCGTCCACTTTAGTCCTTGTAGGTTTGAAAATGTCCGATATCATCAACTTCAGTACATCATTCGTGGATACTACAGGAGTCGTGAGCTATTTATTGCGAAAATCGCATTTTCAGCTGCATCTAGAAGGTGAAATTCCGACCGGTAGCAGAAAGAACACCCCGTGTATCCATGCGGATTGAAAGTAGTTGTCGGTTTGAAGTCATCACAACGAAGCATAATTCCGTACACAACGTAGAGTTTAACGGATTAAAGAAAGCCAATGATGCGCAAATTATCGAAAATAGGATGACTCACGTCATTTCTACCCAGATACTCATGTCCATACCCGAAATCAACAATCGAGATCCCTTAGACGTCTTGAGTTGCCGCGGCTATTAGATTGTCAGTGCAGGAATGGATTTGTGACAGTAACTCACATGTATTCATTTCTTCGGACTTTTGTTCTAAATAACTGATGCCATACTATAGAATCCGCTGAGATGGGATCCCCATCACGTGCTTCAAAAATCGAATCAAAAGTACAGCCACGAAAAGATAATTCTACAACTGTCCCGAAGAACGCAACAAAGCAAAAGTGTTTAAAGGTAACAATCTTCTTGTATAAGTAACATTTTCTGAAAACAAATGTATTCCTTCTCTTCGACTCACTCTCATAGCTCCAGTATTGGCTTGAAGGCCTTCCGCCACGAGTCTTTGTATTAAAAGTCCAGGGCACAAATTTGTCACCATTAGTATTCTGGCGATTTTGCTTTTGGTAGGTTTGCCCTGGGATCCTACGCATTCAACCGTTGCTATGTTGAAAAGTGAGCCTGGCCTTGTGCGAGGGAAACTAAACCCGCCAATGTCAAGATCTGAACGTTTTACCTCCATAGGGGTGTTTTTTGTGTAAAATGGAACCTCATCTCCCCGTCCAACCCTTACAATACGGTCACTTCAACCCGCGTAAACGACGGTAATGGATCAGTTACAATTTGCATATTCTACACATGCCTGGTACGTTTAGTTGATTCGACATTACCGGCACCGACGTTTTCATGCGAGCCCGAATCCTTCGAGCTTTCCTGAAATCTCAGACACAGCTTCAAAGCATCCTCACCGTATATGTCTCCGAAGTATGTAAAGGGGTAGATGTAGTCAGTGAAATCTTTACACTCGTTTACACGCTCCAAATGATCGCTTCCTTCCAGTAATATGGGATTACTGTGACGACTGTGCCCAGTAGTATCCTACTAGTAGCCCTCAAACGGCATGATCACTAAAGAGAGGAACCCATGCAAGAGAAGTACACGTCAGCGCAATTATTGCACTGTAATCTGGCACCAACGAAACGTGAAACCACAATGCCAGTCACACGACGCCATTTGGATACCTGGAATACTTCAAAATACTTTCCAATCAAGACCAACCAGCAAGTGCTTTGTGTTTTCTCGTCAACAGGATCAAAGAGAGTCTCCCATGATGAGCAATACTGTCAGAATTACCGTAATATGCTCAGTGAACTCTCAGAACCTTGTAGTACTATGCCACTAGGTCTTGCCTTCTAGAATACCTTAGAATTTAGTATTGTGAATTTACCATTCATTTTCACTCTTATTTAATGCTTCTCTATACAAACCATGGTCAGAAACTCCAATGTGTTCACCAAAAGCTTCAATCATCAGTTAAACCATTGATTACCTCTTTTGCGCCCAAACACTCAAATCTTTCCAGAGATCCCAGACACAGCTATAAAGCATCCTCACCTTGTATGTCCCCGAGGTACAAGAAGGTGGATACATCTTCAGAGAAATATTTACACTCGTTTACATAATCCAGCCGATCGTCTATTTGGCGGAAGATGGGAGGACTCATCTCATTGACACAACACGCATCATCTTGCAAGCAAGTATCACATAGACTACCTGGAGGGTTCAGTAAATGTATTAGAGGCACGAAGTCATCTTCTAAGTTGGAAGCGCCGACAGCACCTTTCTCCGCAGCTTCAAAAGGATGACGATGATCCCCTGTAGAGGTCATATCAGTGTGATTATTCTAAGGAGAATGTGGATCGTTCAAATCCTTACTCCTCTTTGACGCGTATCGTTCTGTGTCCGTTGTCTAGGTGGAGGCAATCTGTTGCTATAGTCAGCGATCGCTTTTTTCTATTCCATAGAGATGTTTGAAGAGTTCTTGCTCGTGTCTCATTGAATGAGCTCGTATTTGCGCGCCGTATTAGCAACGGTTTCTCTCCATCCGATTGCTGGGAGTGTTTTCATCTTTTACCTTTCATTCATGGTTTGGGAGCCCTCATCAATGCGTAGAGGGCGGTAATAATTTTGAAAGACAGATCCGGTGCATCTCTTCAGCTCTAGTCGACTCCAGATAGGTCCACCTATGAAGCTTAATGTTGTCAAAAGCACTCAGGATAAGAGGACAGAGAGTAGAAGGTACTTATTCCATCTTCAGCCTAGAAATCTCCGTCGCAACTTCTGACTCTTCACTTTATAGTGTTTTTTCAAAATAAGGCCCTTTTTTCATTGTGGGCTGCCCAATCGCAGATAACACTTGCTTTCCCTTGAAATTGTTTATTTTACTTAAAAATATTTCCCCTTTATTCCTGTATCATACATTTCTGTCATTAGCTTGCTCTTCACTTTTCTATTGTACCGCTTGCAAGCACGCAGCATGGAGATATTTCCACCGTATGAGAATCAATGTTGGGTTAAATGAACGACACAAATTATCAAATTATAGGTTGCTAAAATAGATTTCAGCTTATTTTTCGGTTATGTAAGCAAACTTGACACAAGAAGGCTTTAGCGATACTGTTAACTTTCAAAAAGAGATCAATTGACCTGAAAATGTTGAAAGGCGCAAATAGGCTCCCAAAACTGCTTTCCTGGGGGATATTAGACCCTGAAAAGCTGTCATGACTCGTGTACATTGGAAATGACCAAACTTTTATAATGTTTGAGTAAGGATGATAGCACCCTGATGATCTCTTGAAAATAGTCTGTTCCAAGTTCGTACTTACCTGATTCTCTTCTCTTCATTATCTGCTTTGAATGGACTACTCGTGGAGTATGCATATGGGAACGCAGGGTCTGCTATACATCCAATTGTAATAGTATCTTCTGTAGTATTTTATTAATGCGTTTGATGTTCTCAGATCTTGTAATTCACTGAATGAATACTATTTAAAAGCCTTGAGGTATCAATTTTTGAATTTTGCTATAACAAACAATATCTAGAGATAAATTTAGTCAAATGGATCGGATGCTCTAACTGACTTTGGCGGCTTGACAGCTACATGCAGAGGGAAATATTAAATTTTCTTATTCTGAAATCTCAAGATATGTCTCAGCATTTGTTCTATTCGTAGAATGCGTACTAATATACTACGTTCGCGTTTAATCACAGGGAACTGCGCGCCTATCTACTACATGACCTCCAGAACCTGATCCTGTGGTATCTCTCTGAGCTCTATGAAAAAAAGCAGTCTTTCATGCTAAATTTACGTCATATCACGGCCTGTAAAAAGCATGATTTTTTCAATAGTGAACAAAACAGTTTCACAAGTACATAACTAGATCTATGCAATCAACAAATCAACATCTACCTAAATAGTGATTTTAGTGAACCAGACAAAAGTATTTGATGAAAATAAGCGATTTTCTCATTTTAATAAAAACAATGTCAAGGAAAAAAAAGATATGCTGCTTCAGATGTTGAAAGTTCGGGTTTCAGGGCCCATTTCAAAGAAAGGGGGGATTTCTCATTGATTATGTAGATTTTGCACTGATTGACCTGCTTGTCAGTTAAGTAGGAATAATAACTTCTATGAAGGTACACTTTGCAGACTTTATGTGACAATTGAGCAATTATTCTAGTTTTTTCCGTTTTTCTACAATGATATTAAATATTGGTGGTTATCATTTGATTAGAGACCTAAATTAAGTTCAAACTGTGAATAATTGAAAGATATTTTAACTAATTATTTCGCCTTTATTCTCAATGTATTCAGTAGAGAATTTTTTCTGTATTACGACTGCATTTCTGTTTTGATCTAAATTATGGTGTAGATGAACGCCTCCCTAGAAAATTTTGTAAAAACTTCTGCGAAACCCGAAGTTTTGTCTACCGAAATTACTGAACCGGTACCTAATTTGCGATAGATATTCACTCTGTTCTAGATTATATCTATGTAGCACAAGGCTAGAAATAGGTTTACTTTTTTTAGATCTTCGAATAATCTTCATTGATCATCTCTTATTAGAATTGGTTCTCTAATCGTACTTATATTTGAGATAGTTAATTCAAATAATTACTATTGTAGTTGGAACTTTTTATTCTTGTATCTACCTTCCCAATAATTAAAACTGCTACACAGAGCGGCATTTGTAGTAAGTAATGTAATGTTCTATGAAGTGCTCTAAAATACAGTAATGACTACAATATGAAAGTTTAAGGATGAAGGAAAGTAGGAGATAGTAAACCTTAACTTCGGATCTCGTTCGCAGGTAAAACGGGGATCTTGTTTAATTGGAGATTTAAAGGGCTTCAACAGGTACAGTATATGTTATGAGCTGGAGAGGAAACACGATGTATAATGGTGTTATATTTTCTTGACGATTGTGCTATGTACAATTGCATCCTACTCTGGAGAATATAGATGTATTAAGATATCGCAGCTCAGTTGGGTACTACTGATATAGTAGCATCAGAGCACACTTAGGCAGAAGTCCTGAGGGAATCTGATGCCTGAAGGCTTGCCTTGGCTCGTGCTTACTACTGACGTCTATGGACGAATATTTCAAGACGATGTTGCGAAAGGTGCGGTGCCCGCTTCAAATGTAGGCTACTCTGCAGTGCACGTTTCAATTTTTATCTGAGGCATCTATCGACGCAGAGCTAATGAAGCTGCCAAACAGCTTCTCTTAAGAAAGGTAAGGGCATAGATTAGTACTCTAATCGCATTTTAGGGTTATTAAGTGATCTACAAAGTGCTGGACAAGACGATACAAGACTGTTATCCAGGCTTTGAACTGCTTCTTGGATTACGTACTGAGTTCGACTTGACCGCAGAGATGATTCAACGTGACAATAGAGATGATTCAACGTGACATAGAGATGATTCAACGTGAAAACAGAGATGATTATGAGCATGAAGTACGAACTTAAAAAGGCAGTTGCAAAACTGATTGTCCTTAAACCCCGGTTTGAGGAGCTGAGTACTATATTAGAGCAGGCCTTGGTCACTAAGACCGCAAGGTGCACTAGGGAGTGCTTCAAATGCTGCGAGAAGGGCCGCATAGCCAAAAACTGTTACAAAAGGGTAAGAGTAATAGCAGAAACAAAGTTTATAAGGAGAAGCACAACTGTTTGGAGTGTGGCCAGATGGGACAAATTGTTAAAAACTATAAGCTAGAGGAGTCTAGCCTACAGAGAGTCGTACTCTGTAATGCTGACATTTCCGTCGGCCCTCATGGTAATTGCAGACAAGACGAATTCCAAAAAATAGATTCTATAATCTGCTTGCACCAGGCATATTTCAGAAACCCGCGCTCATTATGCAACATAGAAGTCAAGTGACGTAACCATAAAAGTAGGCAAAATGAAACTATAAAGTCTTCTGCCTTTGGTTATGTTTTCGCTGAGGCAATGGTGCATGGATTGAAGCATAGAGTGCAGTTGCAGGACATATTGTACGCACCAGAGATGGTGTATAACATGATTTCTGTATCACGCTTACGGTAGAAGAACTTCCGGATGATTATAGATGTGGAATACAAAGACCCTAAGTAAGATCAGATGAAGATTTTTCACAAGCCCACTCAAGTTTGGAAACTAACTGGACAGGAGACCCAGGATGGTCTTTATGAGGCAATCTTTTTTCTTAAAATTCAATAACAAGCGCATGGGTCGCGTATGGATGAGAGAAAAGATTGGCATAAAAGGCTTGGTCATTGTAGTGACGCTGTATTAATTAATTCTATTCCCTACGTCCGTGTATTAAGAAAAGGAAGTGAAGTGCACTAAGGAGTCCGATTCGTACGAGCTTGGGAAGCGTACCAGGGCACCACGCAAAATCTGTTTTAATCAAGGACGAATCAGCTGAAAAAATCGTTGGAGTCGTTTATACCGAATTTGTCGAACTAATGAAACACAAGTTACTAAGGAAGTTAAAATACTTCTCCACACCTTTGGAATTCTACAGAGTTTTCACGCCACTGTGTTTCTTACATCGCAAGAGTAAGGCCGAAGATGATGTTATTAGTAAGATAAGTGAGGAAAACGAATGTTCCAGAGTAATACCAAAATATTTGATGTCGACTGGGCCAAACGCAGCGAATTGGTTGAGCTCAGACGGTGGCGGAGAGTGTATCGGCCATGAATGCACCGAATGTTTAGACAGGCGCGGGATTATTCATGAGACAACCACAGCTTACTCGCCAGAGTCCAATGGATGTGCTGAATGCTTGAAAAGAACGCTCCTGGAAATGGCCCGTACAATTTTAATCAATATGAGAATGCCGCGCCATGAACTCTGGGTGGAGGCGATTAATACATTATGCTTCATTAGTAACTGCTTGATTACAAGCAATTGTAAGGAGAATGGTACGCACTACGGAAATAATTTGGAGACGGAAACCCAATGTGGATTTATTACAGTGTTTGGCAGTCGGAGTTTGTGGAAAAGATCACACAGAAAAGGAACGGAAAGTTTGATACACGTGTTAAGGAAGGCGTTTTAGTTGGCTTCTGCCGAGGTGACGCCTACCGCGTCATGATGTTGAGCGATAAGCGAATTGTAGAGAGCGAGGATGTAAGATTCTATTAGACATAGGATCGGACAGGCGTAAAAATAGATGATGACGTTGACTTTGACTTTTCCGACCAAAAGGTGGTTTTAGATATCATTCTAACTAAGGAGAGCAAAACTGTGTCGCGGAGCCGGAGAATTTTCATGAAAAAGAGGGAGTTGTTTCCGACCTGGGGCCGCCTGGGCCTGATTATAATAACTGTACGTCAGATGAAGGCGTACAACATCATCAAGACCATGACATATCAAGTAATGATTTGACATACTATTCTGCACCTCATCACAGTACACGTCGTAACCCTGGAGAGCTGCTGAGTAGATTTGAGTAAAGAGAACCTAATATGCATTTTTAGTGTTGGAATATGAGCAAGGGATTTGCTACTACTCATGAGAAGAAAAGTATTTAGACCAATTTCCTTATGCCCATTTGGAGCAGGAGAAGCCTGACAGAAAGTCTATCAGAGACATGATTAGAATGTGCGCTGGTAGTCCAATAAGTTGACGTTCTCAAACCCAAACAGTTGTAGCCTAGAGCAGGAAAAAAGAAGAATTTTTTGCTTTGTCGGACCGTATTTGAGATGTTTTATGAATGGGGAAGTTTTGCCCCATGTGGGCACAGATGGTGGACAAGGAACAGTGATTCGATATCAAAATTGGGGGGATAGCCAGGCCTATATTGTTGATGCTGAGAATTCTGTTTTGTCTGGACTCTCCAGACATAATTGTCTTAACTATCAGTTTGTTATTGATCATGTTCGAAAGGATGATGTGAAGTTACGCTATGCATGTACCGACTATATGTTTGCTGTCATATTTACAGAGAACATAGGACCCCATGAATTCTCGCCGATGGTTCGTTTGATGGGTGGCGTCAAATATAACCCTTAACATAGCGATGGAAATGTCTCCTGACGAAGAGTGTTATGAGCTGGCGCGGAAACATGATGAATAATTGTGTTGTATTTTCTTGCTCCGTAGTGGATGATGACGATTAAGCTATGTATACATACATTCTACTATGGAGAAAATAGCTGCGTTAAGCTATTGCAGATTAGCTGAATAGTGACCTTTTTTTAGTGAAGGTCGCTTAGAGTTGTCTGACCCAACTACTTATTAATAGTGTGAGGCTAGCTCTTTCCTCGGCAGAGAAAACATAAGTCAGGTAAAAGTAATTCCTTTTGCCATCGTAAGAATTTTAGATTTTGTTCTTTCTTTGCGAAGCTTCCAGAAACCAACTTAGATACTCTCAGGTAAAAAATGGTGGTAGCTTCAATCTGCTCGAAAAAAATGTAAACATGAGAGCTAGGGTCAAACTACATTACTGCACCTCTGTTGAACTAAAACGGATATTTTTTTGTGGGTATTATGTGGGTCATCCAGTTAGATTATAAACTTAGAGTAAACCAGAAAAAACGACCCCCTTGGAATGCGGTCGTTTGAAGAGCACCTAAGCCCCTAAAATGCCACCTTGAGACCCAACATTAAGATGGCCACATCCGATATGGTGGTTTCAGCAGCATGTTTTCGCATTAAATTCCTCAGAAACTTTCCATTGGTCTCCGTTTCTCAAGAAAGCAGATTCATAAAGTCTTTCATTAATACTTTACTGTACGAATGTGCCCAATTAAAGCGAAATAATTGGAAAATGCCATGAACCACTTTTCTATATATCAGATATATTTTCCAAGAGTAAAACATCCAAACCTTTCCCTCCTTTCTGTCCGTACTTGTCACTTACAGAACGGCTAATACAAAGCTACGAACAACGTGTCTGTTGTTTGTTAAATGTAATCAAAACTAAAACGGCATTACTTCCGCAGGTTGAGAGAGATTAGTGTTCTACTAGTTTAGAGTTTCATTACAAGTACAGAGGACTCCCAACCTTTCCATTACTCACAGTAAACCAAGCCATTCAAGTAAACCCAATTTACCCCAATTTACCCCCTAGTTTAGAGGCCGGTAGCGGCTATTTACAAAAACTGGTCTCTTGGGGTTTCTTCAATCAGTAGAATTGATTTTCTGATGAACGGAAGGTCGACACTGTCGTACAGAGTATACCAATTAGAACACCTTCGGGTTTTCAGTTTCAAACATTTTTTCGAAATAGTAGGCCAGATCTGCAGCTTAAGATCTCTACGGAAATCTCCTCTTGTAATGAGTGGTTAAGAATTATACTATATGCGAAACAAAACTAACCTAAACTTCTTACGTATATTTGAAAGACCTAGGGATGGATAGGTGGGCTCTGTCGTTCATTCAAATTTCTATTCCTCCACCCACATTACAGAAGAAAATAATATCGAACTTATACTTTATGTCGTGTATATTTATGTCATGAAACCGTCCAGTCTTTACATCAAACATGCAGCAGTAGAGCTACCGTACAATACAAGTTGACTAAGTATCAGAAAGCATATATGCTATCTTGCAGGACATTAGCCCCCGTCTTTCCAACAGCAGTCAAACTGAAATCTACTAAGTTGCGGGTTGGAACATTGAGAGTTCGTTTACTGTAACGGATATGCTTACTGAAGCATCTTAAGTTTTTAGTTTGTTGCGTATACGTAAACTTATTCTGCACGCTTACATGTTACTCCACTCTACCAGCAAGTCAGCAATTTATTTTCCGTTGCTTTGATAGCCTCACTGGAAAAAAGGGCGGTGTCTTTATAGAGATGTATGGATTGGCTGGAACCATTTGGAGTTGCAAATCTGCATGTAATATTACATGGTGTTACTGAGTTTTACTTGAATGGGTTGGTACAGTACAGTATACTTAATTTTCCTCCTAAGAGCAATCGCGGACTAGGACTACTGAAAGTAGGGTAACCACTTACTGTACATCCCTTGAGAACGGAGGTTCTTTGTTTAAATGGGTTTGATATGCTGCGAATTATCCAAAGGGTAGGAGTCCTACGAGTTCGCATTCAAACTATCATTTATGATAGTTTCCAGAAATGGAAAACGCAAAACTTCTATTACCGTATTTCGTGAAACTGTTGAAATTATATTGTGACTATTTTTTCCTGGACCAGTAATGAGAATATTTTAGCGGATTTATGCAAAAAGAAGATGTGTACGGAAAACAGCGCATCTGATTGAATAAGATTGGCTGAACATATTACGGATTACCAGGTCTAAAGTTGCGTTGCTCATGTTAGTCGTTCCATAAACAATTTCTTGAACCATTGGAGAATTGTTTCAACGCTGAAACCCCATCTCTTTGAGTGGGAGGTTATTGCAGTTGAAGATTGACCAAGCGAATGTTTTTTATGCTTCTTTCTGCATTACTTTACTGCTCTTGACGTGATGCTCAGTAGACGCAATGTCAATATTGACAGTTGTTCTTGTCTGTTAATGTAGTCTCAGCTGACATGAGAATGTATTTTATTATTCTCCTTGTTCTGCATTACATAAAAAGAGAGAAAAAGGTGAATGGTTGCAATAGGTCGGTTTCACTGAGACAAGCAGAGAGTTTTCTGTCTGTAAAAAGTGTTTATTTGATGGATACCAACCCACATATCTACCACAGTAAATTAACCCCAATTTTAAAAAATATTTTATGAGTGGCGAAACATACCACCTCTCGTAAATGCGAAGTTTAATGCTTTTCTTGGAAATTGCATACTAGCAGCTTTTCCCGTTCAAAAATGCGAATCCATTTCATGTTATAACTAAGTATTTCTAGGTCATAACCGACCATATATTTGAAATAACAAAACGCCACATTCCCAGCATTTCTGTGATTGAAAATTTTGTCGGAAAATAATGAAAAGTTCAATCTAGTTTTGCTGCAGTGGGAAATCGGTAGGGTGAAAGTTTCAACTAATCTTGGTTTGAATCCAGTTTTTCAGAAAAGGTAACAGACGGAAGCCCACGGCGCTCCAGGTACCTTGTAAGAAGATGTGCTCTTATTTTTCTAACCCAAAAGCAAGGAATGTATCCCAAAACAGACAAGTTAGAAGATAAAGACAGTAATGATAAGGGAAGCCGTTTAAAGAGCCTTCAAGAATTTCTTTAAAAAGTTTTCTTCAAGCACTCGTTTGGACTTGGCCACAACTGACCACATTTATTAAATATAAAATCACCCCATATTCCCCACCCTCGTGAAAGGAAAAGTCGAAATGCTTGCTGTGAGACTTTGAAGTACACATCCAGGTGAAGACAAACAATTTAACTCATACGTCACGTCAGAGATACCACAGTGAGCTCTTAACTGTAAAAGTCGGTCAGTCAATGTATGTTAGAAATGACAAATGAGCAAAAATTTTCATCTTCTGGCCTTACCAGCATAAACTCGTGACCAAGGAAAAGTTATATTGTTAGAGAGCAGTGGAAAAAGGTTCCTTGCGTAATAAGGCCATTTGGAGTCCTATTCCCCTATAGATGCGGCACAGTGTCCGTTATAGAGGCATCAATATATGTACACGAATTCATCTGAGCAAAAGGAAAAAGAAATTAGGCTCCCAAGCTGCAGTAGAAATACACCAGCGACTAGAGGGAGATTCAAAAATTCATCCAACCTTTTATTCCGGGAATCGATTTGGTTTTAAATGTTTGAAAAGTGCGGTTTGGCTATCCCTCGGTATATGCGAGAAGTTTTCAGTATAATGGGTAATGTCACTGTTATGCATAAATGAATGGCTCAAAGCCTTTCAGCAGGCATGATGCATTGGACATCATTGCTGCTGCCGCAACTGTCATATATTGTAATTAACTAGGACCCCTACTTAGCTTACACTATTGAAGAAAAATTTAAAATAGGATAAACAGGGGAAATATTTTATTGCGAGACTTCCGAGAATTGTAATTTAGAAAAAGAACTCTGCCTTCGAAGGAAGTGCTAAACTGCTCCTGTGCGATGGAACTCTTTGGTTTTTACTCTTGTAACGTAAGTTCGCTACAGTAGTTGTCAATTGTTCCTTTTCATGGCGATACACTCAGCCTTTCCCAGATATGGGAAGAGTTTTGGTGTTTTAATCTTGGAAGATATGTTCGGTCTGCCTATAAATGGGGGGTTAATTTACTGTGGTAGATATGTGGGTTGGTATCCGTAATTTGTACCGAAGCGTAGATATCGTATCATTGTCAAGCCAATTGCGAAACCGTACGATGCGTCGAAAGCTGTGGATGGCACTCCAATCTACCAGAAGGTGGAAGGGAGGCCAGCCAGCAAACAAGCGGCATTGGAGGTTACTGTCAAAGCGGAGTGCCGCTGTAAAAGAATGGCTCTAACCTTCGAAAACCGTTCCATTGCGCGGGTGGCAACGGTTCTCGCGAGTTCCTTGACGACGGAGAACGCCGCCGGATGCCATCCTCCAAGCGTTGAGATGGGGACAGGAACCAGCCTGTTTCTCCCAGGCAGCTCAGCAAGGAACCCTTGGTATTTCCGCTGCTTCTCTGCGTGAGCTGCGTTGAGGCTTGTGAGTGGGTTGAAAGCCCTGGCTCTTGCGTGGGAGGGAGCGAGCGGGTTGACAAAGGTTACGTCGAAGTAATCCGTGCCACCGGCGGCTCCCATCGCCCTGATATCCGGCCTCGTCCTGTTTTGGTAGTGTAGACGAGGTTCGATGAATGGACGTCGGGCGGCTCTTGCAAGGTCGTTCCCCAGTAAAGTCACCTGGTTGTTATGGCGAGTATTCCGCTCGCAGCCAAAGCGACAATGTAGCAAGTGGTCCCCGTAGATATCCAGCATTTCATGGCATCCTGCTTTGGGGCAAGGGGTACCTGGGGCGAATAAGGGGGTTTGGCAAAAGTACTGGAACCACACGGAAAAGTCTTTGCTCTTGATGTGCGTCCTCAATCCAGGGCAAGGTGCACAGTAGACCCAGCCTTTGGCACCGGGGAGGGACATGCTAGCGCGGAAGGCGCGGGTGCGGATGTTTCCGAGCGGCAAGGCCTCTTGCACAGCCATATGAATTGCATCTGTTAGCTTCTTCTGCGATGGTGGGTTGGATGAGCAGAAATTGCTAAACGGAATTCGTTCTGAGGGTCGACAAGAGGCGCTCCATGCGGTAAAGGCGGCTGTAGCATCCTCGTACTGCGTCAGGTCTTGAACACAGGACGGCAAAGACTTCTCGCATAACTGCTGCGTCGCGGCGCTGGACGCAAGAAACGAAGCGGCGGCGACATCTCGCGCGGAGGAGAGGCCGATTCCCAAGGTCGGCTTCTTCTCCTGTAGTGCCTTAATGGGCAGTTGCAGCTCCTTGAATATACAGTTGTCTAGCATTCCACCCGCTAAAGTGCGGCAGCACCTCTCGATTAAGCTGTCGAAGTATTCGGCCCCTTTCCGCGTACAAGGAGGGCGGCACAACTCGCAAGAGGTATCCCACTTTGCAAACCCCAAAGCAGTTGCGCAGTAGTTGGAATGAAGCGTGCGCGTCCTCGATTTCCATGACAGCGTTAAGTAAAGGCTCAAGGGAGTATACATGGTCCAGGAAGTATTGTTCCATGAACGTTTGGGAGCCGATTGGCGCGTTCAAAACCGAAGTACCAGCACTGTATTCCTGCCGCATATCACAGGGGTATGCGGACTGAACCGACGCGGAGGGGGCGGTGGGCCACCATACTTTTGCATTTCGAGACTGCCAGATGGAGACCACGACGTTTGGCCTCGGGAGAAGACAGAACCTCGATTACCTTGAGTATATCCTCGTGTTTGGCTACAATGTAGCCATCGTCGTGATACCAAAGCTCCAAAAGCAGTGTGTCTAACCCTGTGTCCTCGTCGGGGGATCCCGACAATAGCTCTTTGATCTTTAGGGCGATGGGGTGGAGTACGAGAGCGAAAAGCAATCCGCTGAGCGGGTCTCCTTGCTGAGTACCCACAACACTCCGTATAGTCTCGAATCCCGTCCAGAGGAACGCTGGATCGTTGTTGTAGCAATACAGTACCCAAGGGAGCACTGAGGAAAGAGGTTCCGGACTGCGTTAAAAAAGGAAGCACGGCTGCACAGGTTGAACGCATTCTTCAGGTCGACCGACAAGAGCGCATATTCAGAGCGTGTACCGAACTTGTTCACGATGCGTCGAACACCGTGAACTACTGCATCTGTTCCTGACTTTGCGATACCAACCTGAAGAGGCTGGAAGTAGGTGGAGGCCTTTTCATTGACCCGAGTAGCAAGGCAGCTACTAACTAACCGTCGCAAAGTCTCTCCCACTGCAATGGGGCGCGGAGTCATGTCTTTCTTCGCAAGTGGTGTGAGTGGGGCTCCAGCAATCCACGGGGCGAGGGCAGTAGGAGCTTTTCCGGAAGCCAGGACGTTCAGAAGTTCTGTTAATGAATCCAAGAATTTCCCCTGCGAGGAAGATGTGGGTGTCCGTAGAAGCTCTTCGACGTGAGAGGGGCGAAGTCCGGATCCCCCCGGGGCTGAACCGGGTTTGAAAGAGCGAACTGCCCGCAAAACCTCATCCTTTGTGATCGCTGAGATATCGGGGGTGCGGAAGGCGGTTCAAAGTGTTCCTCATCCTCCCGGGGATTGAGGATGTTTAGCTCGGAGGGCGTCAGACACCGATTTAGTGGCCGGTAACACCCCTAGAGATCCTAATGCCTGTGCAGCTTTCCCATATGCTCCTTCGCGGGCGAGTCTCATGGCACGACGATGTTGGCCTGTTTCTGTTCCTGGGGCGTTAAAGTTCGTTTTGTTCGGGAGGTCGCTTGTTGAAGTGCGTTCTGCCATAAGGTTTGGAACTGTCCTGCATTCCACAATTCGAGCCGTTCTCTGATTAAGTCACTGGTTGATTGGACTTGCGTTTCGACGTTCGAACCGGTAGTACCTGAGGAAGGTGAAGTATTGGAAAGCATCACTGAAGGGAAAAGAAAAACTTTAGAGAGCTTCTCTTCCGCATCATTATGTCCGTGTGCACAAGCCCACGCTGCGTCATGCATGGCGACCGACAGGGAGTCACTCAGTGCTGATCGGAATCGTGTAGGGATATGAGACAACACAGGAATGTGGGTCGTAAAGATGTCCTCATGGCGGGGCAGGGGTTGTGCGTGGAGCGGAGCATGCCCTGGTGAGGGTTGCTGATCTGACGCGTGTCCAGTCGTGTGTGCGGGTCGCGGCGGTTGATCGTCGGCGATCGGGCGTGGGACCGGGACCGAAGACTGGCGGGTTCATCCGCCTGCAACTGCGACTTGTGCAACGGAGCGTACTGCCTTGGCCTTGTGTCTACGGTACACTGAGGGCAGCGGACGTACGAGAACGAGTACAGTCCTTGCGGATCCGGACCGTGTACTTTGGAGCCGAGGTATTTGTGATGACAGGCACAGTACCAGTATCCGATTTGAGCTAGACTTTTCTGCAGTTTGTGGATCTCATGGCAGCGGGGCGGACCGTGTCGGGATTGTGGCGTGTGCGTCGTGCGCAGATGGGCCAGCAAGTTTGCGACAGTCTGGAGTTGCGGCTGGGGCCTGCTGCAGAGGATACATTGACCGGGAGTAGGTAGTTCCCGGGTGGGTTGGGGCCTTTTCAAGTGCGTGTTGAGAGCCAGTAAATGCCGTTGTCACTCGAAGGCCGATGTTCGAGAGTAAAAGTATTCTTCTTGCCTACGGCCTGTGCCATGATGCTGTAAGCGCGAACACAGTCCACTAGTGACAATTTTCCAATCCCCTGAGGTCCTAGAACAGTGCACCCTACTAAGCGATTGGACTTACTACTGTACAGTACTGTACAGTGTGCCAATCCTCGGGACTTCCTGTCCTGTACGGTCGGTATGCACTTCAGACCTCCTTGTTCAAAACTGTAATTGTCACCCGTGCTTCACTGTCAGTTGATACAGCAATGCAATCAATCCGGTGCGGCGGAATTTGACCGTTTGGAATTTTGAAATTTTGTCCTCTCGTCAGCGGAGGAACGGGAGCCTGCGGGATAGCCGATGGGCGATGCGATGAAGAAAGCGCGGTCGGGGTGTCGATGTTCTAAGCGATCGCCTTGGCAAAGAGAAGCAGGGGGGTGGGCGCCGGCACCGAAGTCCACTTGAGTTTGGATGGTACGAGAAGAAGTAAAACGAAAGTGAGAGTAGCGTGATAAACAAATGAAAGTGGCGGAAAGAATGTCGGTCTGCCTGATGTGGTGTATGGAACTATACAGGGCGATCGAATGAAAGCAAAAAATCTATATTTCCTAACATTAAACCTTAGTACATATCTTTTGAAATTACAGTAGTCGTTAGTAGAAGTACAAAGCAGGGCTCAATCATGACACCTGCGTCTCTGCAGCATCAGCAAACACAGCTGAATAGATATTTATAGAGCTCACAACGTTTAATCGGCACCTCTCCCAAGAAAATGTGCAACTTCAACCGGCTGGCGTCACTCAAAGTAGCTACAAACAAGAAAGTGTGTAGATACGAATAATTCATTGTGAATTCTGCCAAAGGAAAACTTGCTGCTACCTCATCTCGAAGCTCAGAAGTTGGCACTCGGATGCCTACACGCTGAGAAATGATGCCGCCCGGAAAGTATCTGTAAGGAGAAGGGGATATTGAAGGTTTAAAGAAGTCCTACGCGAAGGCAAGCCGCAGAGACTTCAATGTCCAATGCTTTCAGCCTGATGGCTAGGATCCAGTCCATTTTCTTGAGTGAAAAGGGCACACTGGTAACCTCGTACTGTGAAAGTTTACACTCACTCGCCTCAATTGCTAATGGTGGTAACTATTTACGCGTTCTAAGGCACAAAAGTGTGCTTAGGGTATTCGGAGATCAACTGAGCAGGCAGGCTGCAGGTAGGAACCTGTCGCGCCTGCTTCACCCGGAGGTGAAACGTAAAGCCAATAACAAACTCGGGAATTTCCTGCTGAGGAAACAATTTCCAAAAATTAAAATACCAAAACTCCCTCCGAACAATGAATTGTTGTTTACTGAACTTACGAAATGTAGAACTGGTGGTATCTAATATGTTTTCTAAGATCGTCGGGCGATCGTCCATGTATTCTCTCATTCCGCGACCTGTGATAGGGGTAAATCGGCGGGAAGAGATCTTCAGAACCAATTACCCTGAGAAGAAGGTGTTGCGAGCGACAAAAGTGCTACCGTGTATTGTTGGAACAAAAGGGATTGTATAAAGAAGAGAGTTGAGAAAGCTACAAGCAAGTATAAAATAGACAGGGTATACCACCGACGCTCTGCGACTAGCGTAAGAAAACGTTTTCTTGGGTCTGAAGTTGACTCTCAACTTCCTACTACTCGGGACTTGCTTGAAGTTGTCCAACTTGCTTGACCTCTCCATTAGAAAGCAGTTTAATCAGCTTTATAGACTTTTGGCTACCCCTAAGTCGAACAAAACTACAGAAGATACCAAGAAATGCATAAAAATACTTTTTGTGGACAATATACTCTAAGCAGAAGATACTTAAGAAACTAACAATTAATTTCGTCCTCTTATTTCCCATTCTCTAAATCAGATCCAAACAACTCCTCTAAAATATCCATGCTGTCCAAGCAGTCCCCACAAATATCTGCGAATGGCTCACAGCTCTCTATTTCCCCCTGGGAGATATCTAGACTACTAAAGATATCTCCATCCGGTTCCATCGTGGGCACAACTTGATCCATACTCTCCATTCCAGGCCCTACCAGTCCAACATTTTCCATGCCCCTGTTCCTCATCCTCCCTCCTCCTCCTCCTCCTCTTACTCTTCCTCCTCTTCCTTCTTCTCCCGAGCCTCGTACAATAGCTCAGGGCTACCCATTCCTCGAACGACTCCCCGCTCTCCTCCTCGACCTTCTCAGCCTCTCCTCACTTACCTCCCTCGCTTCTTCTTCTACGAAGAGGCGGCGAACGAACTCGATAATTTGCTTCTTTGTTTGCCGCCGGATGCAGTCGGCGGCATCGGTTGGCCCGTAGGCGGCGAACGAAGGCCATTGATGGACGGGAAGGCAGTTTTTGAAATAGGGACAGAGGGGCAATCATGATAGACGTTCGGAGGCAATGTAGGGTGTTTTGGGTGTGTGGGAAGAAGGGTGATGAGTAAAATGATCGGGCATTTGAACTTAGAATAAAGGGGTTTATATGCTCTATAGATTAGGAATATGTAAAATAAATCTGCAAGGGATTTGCAGTATGCATTGCGCCTTCTTCTCAAAAAGGCGAATTAGGAGGAGTAACTAAAAGGGAAAAGGACTTGATCGGGGTCGATTCAGAGTTAAATACAGTATAAAAATATCTAGATAAAATGAAATAAATTTGGAAATGCGGTGGAGAAGTTAGGGACGGGATCGTTGTAGTTTGCTGGATACACGAAGGGGGACCATTTCCTGTATTACATGAAGGGGGACCATTTCCTGTATACATGAAGGGAGGACCATTTTTTTATTACAACCTGCACATCGCTAATGCTCTTTTTTAAAATGTGTTCTTACATGGCTAGGACGACGATAATCCAATATTTCGAGGGTACGTTCTCTAGATCCACCGCTTCCCGATCCTTGCTCCGTCCCTCCTTCCGCACAGTGCCACCGACATGCTGCTCAAAGACACGACTCGGGTGATGCCAGCCCTCCTACACGCGACTTCGCCTTGACATGTACATTACGGGTTCTGGACTTTCTGCTTCTACGCTCGGCTTCGATGTCTTCGTTATCAGCCCACATTACTCTTACCATAATCGTCCTTAGACTTTACCTCAAATTATTCAAAAAGAGATCAAAAATGTCGTGATTACGACTCTCTTTGGCCCATTATGGAATTCAGGTTCACCCCATGGTTATTGATGTTTACGGTTGCATTTGTTGGGGGTTTTGAAAAGGGTGTTCAGCAAGTAGCGAATATCATCACTGCAAAGAACGGCGCTTCCCCAGCATCTGAGAAAGCGACGCTGCTCATCTCCTCTATCCGGGGACATATGTAGTATCTTACCACCGGAGATAAGCTGGGTAATACCCAGTCAACTTTTATGGTAGCGTGTATGAACGTGAAATATAGCGGGGGGGCTGATAGTAGCTCAATCTACAACCAAGTAGAGGGGTAGGAAGCAAGGGGGAATTTTTGGGCTATTTTAATGCATGGGAGATGTGGTTGGTTATATCAACGAGGTTAATACCTTATGGCAAGCAAGGTGCATTAAAGGTTACTGACGATGCAAATTGTCGCTGTAAACGAATATCTTGCATCTTCGAAACACATTCCAACGCACGACTAGCGACTCATACTCATTGGCGAACGCTGCCAGAGCCAGCCTCCGATCCTTGAGATAGGAACAGGAACCAGCCTCCTTTTCCTAGACTTGTAAATCGAATGCTGCCTGCTCATGCCGTATATTCTATGTACTTCCTTACTGCTACGAAAGTAAAGTTGGTGCCAGCTTGTATATTTCCTTAAGCAAATAAGGCCCTTATGTTCCCTTCAGTAAAACCTTAGTAACTTCAAAATGTTAAAGAGAGAACCAACCGAAATTGTGAAGTTTACGGCTACCACTAGTATCTTTCTAAACTGCTTTTTAGATCAAGAATCTAGAGCAGAAAAGGTTTTCATTAAGTTCTGATACTGTCGCAAAGAAACACATAGTTACAAAACCATACCAACCGTTCCCACCGTCCTCCCTATCTTACTGACCTCCGCAAGTTTTGTTTCGCTCTTCTCGGCGCCCGCGCTGAACTTGGCGCGGGCGCCGGATCTATGTCCGCTCGCATGTCCTGGCGACGGAACAACCATGACTCAAGATCTCTCGCTGCACTGTTGTTGGTGGTGGTAATTTCGAGTGGATTGTCGTCCCGCGCCCCCACCGCACGTGAGACGACCTGGGAAAGACGTTTAAGGACGGCTCTTTAACCCGAGCAGGGGTTTCAAAGTTCGCTGTTTCCTATCGCTTTTCACCTACTGTCTTTGTTACAGTCTCCGAAGGAACGTGGTCTGCGCAGCCCTGTCAGTGTCGGCAAGTTCATTCGTCCGGAGTTTCTTCGTCTTGGTTGTCATCCTCCGTAAGTTGTCATGCTTACACTATAGTTTTTCAAGCTGTCTCGATCCCGTATTTAGATGGTGGAATTTCTTTTAGTCCTCTCTTTGTCCTTGTTGGAGTGGGTGCAGCCATCGCCTGAAGATGTTCTTAGTCTTCTTGTGTAACCACTACCTGTATGGTTCAGGTTTTTGAAGAAATTAAAAGATTCCCCCCAAGAAACACGCAAAATCCAGCTTTGGCTTCAATAAGTGAGAAGGTTACTGAGCGACATTTTTTGTAACCTTTCCTGCATTTTTTTCTCATGCACAAACAGGTCGCGTTACTTTTTTAGAGCATAATACTGAGGACAGCCTGCCTTTTGGCAGGGCCGTCAGTGAAGACGACGGCAATCTACGAAGAGAGTAACGTATTGAATGACAAGGCAGATAAGGGTGGTGAGCAGCTTTGCTTTCTCAAGTGCTAGGGATGTCTTCATAATTTTTTAGCATTAGTAGAGCAGAGTCCGGTGCATGATCCGACTAGGTGTTAGAGGCGAGCTAGTCTGCTGGTCCACGTTGGCCACCGGCAGCTCCATTGGCGCGCAAACAAAACTTCGCATATTCTTCAAAACTACAATGTATGTGATGTGCGCAAATTCGCGCAACGAAAAAATCTAGATGAGGACCATGATTGTATACAGTATCGGAATTGGGAAGATATTTTTACAGTTTTTGAATTTGCAAGATATTTTTAATTTGGGTGAGTGTGGCAAATTCGTCGGTTGATTTTTTCATTTTAGGACACGCTGTCATAGTAGATGTCAGTACAGTTCCAGGTTGTGGGTGATACTACAAGTAGCTCTGAAAGGTCTATATAATGGCCACATCAATTCCCACCCCTGGCCGATGGATGGCTGGCATGGGTATGGCACCTAGATATTTACCTTGAGGAAATATCTTCTAATAGTCTCTCTGGTTCACACGATTACCGTGAATACAGTATGGTTAGTACTTTTGAGGTAGCCAAAAGTCTATATAAGCCGAGTAAACTGCTTCCTTTAGTGGAGGTGAAGCAAGTTGGCAGACAACTTCAAGCCAAGTCCGAGTAGTAGGAAGTTGAGAGTCAACTTCAGACCCAAGAAAACTTTTTCTAGCTGCGCGAGGTGGTAGACCTGCCCCTTTTATACTTGCTTGTAGCTTCTCAACTCTCTTCTATATACACTCCCTTTTGTTCGTTCAACAATACCACGCAGCTTTTGTCGCTCGCAACACCTCCTTCTCAGGGTAATTGGTTCTGAGGATCTCTCCCCCGCCGATTTACCCCTATCATTTGGTACTCTTGTGGAGGGGGTTGCACCCGAGGTATTCGAGTTGAGCAGTAGTAAGGACACTTCGGGGGATTTCTTTTCTGTAATCATGGATCTCAACGCTGCTCGTATAACGTTCACAGGGGGCAAGACTGAAGACGTTGAGGAGTTTCTTTACACATATGTCAACGTTGTGATGCGAGAGAAGGGCGATGAAGAGAAGGCCGCAAGTATCTTCGCCTATCTTCATGGTGACGCAAAGCACAAATATAAGTCCAAGTTTATCGACGGGTGGTCTCTTAACGGGAATGGGCGTAACTTCGGTGAGGTATGTGAGTGGCTTGTGAAAGAGTATGCTAAGGAGGTAGAACCAGATGAGATGATTCGTACCGCCATAGAGGCCCGGCTCAACTTCGACGATTTGTTAAGCTCATTGGTGTACTTGTGTGATCTTTATGAAAAGGCTGGGTTCAACGCCCAAGCCAAGTACGGAATGCTGCGTAAGGCGGCTATGGGGGATAAGCGGCTCTCCGATTTCCTCCTCATCAAGGGCCCTCACACTTTTGATGAACTGAAGGGTACCATAGTAGAATTTGTCAAAAATTCGGAGACGTTTCAGTCACTGAGTGAGGTACCGAGGGAAACCCGCACATCGATGTCTATCGTACATCCTGAAAAGAATTATCAAAGGCCGGCTACTAGTGCAGCGGCATTAGAATCTGTCAGGAGCGATGTCAAAAACTTGGAAGAAAGGTTGGAAACCCGATTCGATAATCGACTTGACATGATAACCTCGCAGTTGGAAAGCCTTACTCTTACCATTAAGAAGAACCAGTCTGGGGCCCCTAAGCCGCAGAAGTCTGTTCTTACTGTCACAAGCCTGGACACTTTGCAAACAGGTGTCCTGATAATCCACATAGAAACACTCGTTGTGCAAAGTGCGGTCGATATGGGCATCATGAAAGTAACTGCTGGTCTAAAGACAACAGAAGAGCAAATTTATCGGAAGCAAGGAGTGAGTCAGGACCAGAGGTGAAAATCTTACAAAATAGAAGGGATCAAAGGTTGACGGATGCCGGTAACGTATCCATCGCTGAAGAGATTAGTCAAGTCAATGTGACAAAAAGGGATGGGGAAGGGAACATTTTATCGAAGAAACCTAGGCTAGAGTATGGAATGCTGGAGCATATCCCAGCACCTGTACCTCCTCGAACCAAGAGGTCTGATCAAGTTGTTCCAGGAGTGGGAGTCACTCCGGCCAAGAAGACGAAAAAGAGTAAGAAAGTTAAGAGTATCTCTAAGGACGTACTAGAGTATGTGAAGAGGTACAATTTGGTGGCTGAGCTTGCATCGGCCCCAACTGGGATAACGTTTGGTCAACTTTTGAGGGGCGACGCAGAGGATGCGAGAAAAGAACTCAAAAAAATTATCAGGTCTAATAAGTCCGCTAAGGGTAAGAAACTGTTTCTTCAATCGGCCTCGACAGCACCAAGACGTCTTAAGCTGGTACCAGTCAAAGTATTGGGTATGAAAACCCAAGCTCTCTTCGATTCGGGTGCTGTTCCAAACCTCATTTCAGAAACTTTGGTGACAGATCTAGGTCTCGAAATTACTCCAACGACTCGAAAAATAACTGTAGCGGATGGAACCGTCTCAAAATGCATGGGCACTGTTGACAAGGTTTCCGTGTTCTTTGGGGACTCTAAAGTTGATGTAGACTTTCTTGTCATGCCGGATCTCCCTTTCGATGCAATCATTGGCTGCCCCACCATGGAAAGACTAGGGACATGCATTGACTTGGGCAACCAAATGGTTTCAGTTAATATTGACGGCAGAACCGTGAAGATGCCCCTGGATTTCGACAAAAGCACGCATCCTGAAGATTTAAAAGAAACGGACAGTGAAGATTTCACTTCTAGCTATGACAGCGAAGATTCGGAACCAACTAACACTTTCGGAAGTGGAAAAGGGTACCCTCGGGGGTAATGAACATGGCATGGGACGATTATGATTCCGGGTTTGAAACAGATGACGACTGGGATTCTAGGATAAGTTTGAAACCCGAATGTGTTTCTTTTTGCGATGATATCGAATCAAAGGACAGAATTCGGAGCATGAAAGAAGATTACCTTTGCAAAGAAAATAAGAATACGTCGAATTCCATATATGAAGATGTGAGCACGACGGAAGAGGTCCTTCAAAATATTGAGGTTGAGGATCAAGAAGAAAAAGGGCGCCAAATGGCAGAAATCCAAGGAAAAGTGCAGCACCTTCCCGCCCCCGCCTCACTGAAAATATCCGACATGTTAACATCTTCCGAAGTAATTGCATGGAGCGTTTCAGATTTAAGACAAGCAAGTGTACCGGTTACTCACTCGTTCGAACTTACCGACACTCAACCGATTTACCACAAGCCTAGACGTCAACCGCCAAAATATGACCAATTTATCTCAGAAAATGTTACAAGTATGCTGAAAAATGATATTATTCGACCAGTTTCATCCCCATGGTCGTTTCCAGTTGTGGTCGCACCAAAGAAGGATGGAAAGCTGCGTTTTTGCGTCGATTACCGACAACTGAACCAGAGAATGATACCCGATCGATTTCCGATTCCGAACATGGAGGAGATCCTCGAGGACCTGAAGGACGGGAGATATTTCACCTCAATTGACCTTTACACTGGCTATTGGCAGATTCCATTGGATGAAAAATGTAAGGAAAAAACAACCTTTACCAGCAAAGCCGGTACGTTCAGGTTCGAAGTGATGCCTTTTGGTCTCATGAATGCACCAGCTACATTCCAAAGAATGATGAACGAGGTTTTGAAAGGACTTCCATTCGCAAGAGTCTATATCGATGATGTCGTCATATTCTCAGAAACATTGGATCAGCACATCTCGCACGTCAAGACAGTTGTGGAGAGGATATCGGAGTATAGCTTGAAAATTAAGTTGAGCAAATGCTTCTTTGCGAAAACTTCTATCCAATTACTCGGTCATATCGTCGACCAAGAGGGAATTAGAGTGGATCCAGAGAAAACGAAAAAAATAAAGTTGGCACCAAGGCCCGCTTCAAAGACGGAGGTCCGAAGCTTCTTAGGACTGGCCTCATATTACAGAAGATTTATCAAAGATTTCGCCAAGACTGCAGCACCGTTACATGCCAGCACTACGAAGAACGGAAAATTTTACTGGAACAAGGAAATGGAAACTGCATTTCAGGAGCTTAAAGATAAGCTATGTGTCCCCCCAGTTCTCATGTACCCAGATTTCAAGAGACCATTCGTTGTGGAGACAGATGCCTCAGAACGGTCTTTGGGTGCCGTTTTGTCCCAAAAAGATGAAAACGGAAGACTACACCCTGTTCAATTCGCAAGCCGAACTCTGAATGACGCGGAAAAGAGATACTCAGTCTGCGAGAAAGAAGCGCTAGCTGTCGTCTTCGCGCTGAAAAAGTTTCGCGTATACCTTTTATCACTCGAGAAATTTGTCTTGATAACTGATCACCAGGCACTTAAAACAGCATTCCAAAAGAAGGATGTACATCACCGCTTGGCCCGATGGCTCGACATTTTCGCAGAATATCGGTTTGAAATTGTGTATAGACCCGGACGCAATAATCAGCCTGCCGATTACCTATCCCGCTTGAGGGACGCACTGATTCCAAATGAAAAAGCTTCGGAGGACATCGTCGGAGTCGCCGAGTTGCAGTTGCCGAACGATAACGAGTACGAAGCTAATATTCACGGACTGATCAAATTCCTCGATGGACTAGAAATGAGAAAGGTTGATCTTGAACACCGAAATTGGGTACGCAGGAATCAAAAGGCTTTTACATTGTGGAATGGGAAACTTTCCGGCACACTAAAGCCGGTCCCCGACTAGTGGCCCCTTTGAAAGAAAGAATGAAGATCTTGAGGACTTTCCATGATGAGCTAGGGCATTGGGATCTCGAAACAACCAAAAATTCGTAACTGAGAGATTCTGGTGGCCCGGTATCCATAAGGACGTCTATAACTTCGTGAAAAGCTGCGACAACTGCCAAAAATTCACTCCAATACGGAAGTATAAGACAACTCTAAGTTTTCCAGTTTCCGGTCTCTTTGAAACCTTCTCAATTGACTTCGCGGGCCCGTTCAAGGAAACTTCTTCCGGAAACAAATATCTCCTTATAGGGGTGGAACATCTTACTGGATGGCCAATAGCAGTTGCAGTCGAGGAGGCAAATGCTGAGGTGGTACTGAGATTCATCGAAAAAGAAATAATTGAACCGTTTGGTCTTCCAAAAAGGATCATCTCGGATAACGCCCTTTGTTTTACTGCAACTTCACTGCTTCGTTTTTTGGAAGAGAAAGGATTCAGCTGAAGACCGTTCTCGCATACGCTCCTATGTCCAACGGGAAAGCGGAGAGGATGGTTGGAACCATCAAACGAGCAATATCGAAAACTATGTTGGAGAATGAAATCCAGTGGGAAGATGCCTTACCAAAAGTGTTATACGGCTACCGTCGAAGAAGAGGAAGAAATGGACGCTCACCATTCGAGCTAATGTACGGAAGGGCTCCTAGAATGTTACAGAGAGACATGGAAACAAATATTATCGATGAAGAGAGTAGGGAAGTTGAACTACTGGCCACCGAAGGCTGGAGATCACACCGCGCGCTAACACAGACAAGAAATAAGGATGCAGAACCTGCAGTCAGAACCTTTTCAGTTGGCTCTAAAGTACTTGTAGTACATGGAAAAGCAATGCAGCAGGCTGTGAAGTGGCCGGCCTTCCAAACCAAGTACTCGAACCCTTGCATCGTCACGGAGGAAAGACACCCGCACTATCAGCTCTGTTCAAGCTCAGGGAAGAGATCAAGGAGGGCCATCCATGCACGTCGTCTGGTCCCTTACCATCAGAGGCCTGAAGAATTCCTTCTCACACAGGACTATGCGCAACCACGGGGCATACTCATCTTTAACTATAGAATGATTCCTATGGGAGGAAAAAGGGCCTGGGAATGGATCATCTCGGTTACGCGGGACTACTACGAACTCCACGTAATCATCCATTTCTACATTAATATATGCCTATGTTTTCGTACGTTGAACGGACCATTGCTACCTGAAGAAGATTTCCGACTATTAATAAGAGTTCTATTTTCATTCCAAAACGGAAGGTTCACGGAAGCAGGTCCAGAGTTTGTGGAGGTAATATATCATTACTCTATAGGAAGATATGGAATGGTAGCTGCTGGAGACTTGTCGCAAACGTATCTGAATATTATCCGTCCAATTTACGTATTTCTCAAGAACAACCAAGACGTGCGACTGAGAGGTTACGCCTTACCCCCGGATATGGAATACAGGCTGGTCCCGTATCCTCTATGGGAACCTTACGTTTCTCCGCCACAAATTGGGAACGTTGGAGGCGGCGAGGATCCTCCTGAAGCAGTGATGATGACCAGAGGAGGACCTTCAGGAGACAACAACCCGCCCAGAAGAGGTTCCGGTCGTCCCCCGAGAGGACCTCGTGCAGGTCCCAGTACGTCAGGAGCTGGTCGCGGCCATTCATCGGGACCGTCCACCACAACTTCATCTCTAGCTCTCCTTCACAACCATGCACAGCATACAGTCGGAAGAAGAAGATTATCTTTTTGGCTGCGCAATATCTCCGAGGATGCGAACGATGCGCAGGTCATTTCTTATTTCATGATAAGCATCTGTTTATGTTTTAGGGCGCTACATGGACCGCACTTATCTTACGAAGATTCGTTCTTGATGATGCGCGTCTTCTTTTCTTATCGACATCCATTCCTCCGGCATCTTCCAGAAGAGTTTGCATATCACATATATTTTTTCACTCTTGGAAGATTCGGAAGAGTCACGGAAGAAGAATGTATTCAACCCCACCTCGATGTGATCAAACCAATATATGAGGCTATGCTACAAAGTGAGGTACCAGTAATGCGAACCTACTTTTTAGAGCATCATATTGGTAATCAGTTGCATCCGTACCCGTTTGAGAGACCATACATTTTATCAATAAGACAGCGAACACTAACGGAAGCAGAAGAAGAGCAGTGACGAGTCGGGACGTTCGTCTTGAGCGAGAGGGCGTGATGTGCGCAAATTCGCGCACGAAAAAATCTAGATGAGGACCATGATTGTATACAGTATCGGAATTGGGAAGATATTTTTACAGTTTTTGAATTTGCAAGATATTTTTAATTTGGGTGAGTGTGGCAAATTCGTCGGCTGATTTTTTTCATTTTAGGACACGCTGTCATAGTAGATGTCAGTACAGTTCCAGGTTGTGGGTGATACGACAAGTAGCTCTGAAAGGTCTATATAATGGCCACATCAATTCCCACCCCTGGCCGATGGGTGGCTGGCATGGGTATGGCACCTAGATATTTACCTTGAGGAAATATCTTCTAATAGTCTCTCTGGTTCACACGATTACCGTGAATACATTTTATGGTTATTAGTATGTTTGTTTGAGACTTTTGGGGTAGCCAAAAGTCTATATAAGCCGAGTAAACTGCTTCCTTTAGTGGAGGTGAAGCAAGTTGGCAGACAACTTCAAGCCAAGTCCCGAGTAGTAGGAAGTTGAGAGTCAACTTCAGACCCAAGAAAACTTTTTCTTACGCTAGTCGCAGAGCGTCGGTGGTAGACCCTGCCCCTTTTATACTTGCTTGTAGCTTCCTCAACTCTCTTCTATATACACTCCCTTTTGTTCGTTCAACAATACCACGGCAGCACTTTTGTCGCTCGCAACACCTCCTTCTCAGGGTAATTGGTTCTGAGGATCTCCTCCCCCGCCGATTTACCCCTATCAGTATGATTGAAGAAAAGAGCCTTAGAGAAATAATTTCCAAAACTTGAAAACTCATTTGCGCATGGAGAATCAGAAAACAAGTGAAGCATTTTTCCATTACTTGCAAATCATTCTTACATATCTCGAGATCATATGTTGAATGCCCTCTATTGCATTCAAAAAGAGATGAATGCTTCGATTCGGTGGGCTCCAAGGTCACGATTGGTATTAGAGAGTTTATGCATAATATTTCTGCAATCGTCGCCTAACGCAAAACACCAAGTTCCAGAACCACGTATTGATCCACGTCGATGCCCACAATGCTTTCAATAGCATTTCTCGACAACGCATTCTTGATGCCGTTCTTGACTTTGCACCTGGCATTGCGCGATGGGTTCACTACTGCCATGGGGATACCTCTTTTCTCCCATTCGGTTCATTCTCCATACTAAGCGCCGATGGCACTCAACAGGGGGATCCGTTGGGGGCCCTGCTTTTCACTCTCGCTCTCCATCCTTTCGTTCTCAAGTTCCAGGAGCAATTCCGGCCCCCGCTCAACGCTTGGCATGCGGACGATGGGAACTTGGTCGTTCCCCGCTCGCAGGTCCTCGGGGCTTTGCAATTCTTCCAGAGTCAGGGACAAGCCATCGGTTCGCACTGAATATGACAAAAACCCACGTCTACGGCCTCTCCTATAATCCTTCTCCCCTCACTCTTCCCTGCCCTTCTCCACGCCCGATCGCCTTACCGTTCTCGGCTCTCCCATTGGTTCCGATTCCTTCGTCAGCGCCGCATTCGACACCCGTCAAGCTGCAGTCGATCGCATCTTTTCCTGTCTTCAGTCCTTCGATGGCGCCCAGATGGCCTACCACTTGCACTGTTTCTGTGCGAGCGCCTGTAAGGTTATTTATCTGCTGCGGACTCTCTCCCCCCACCAATCTACGGCTTTGGCCGTCAGCTTCGACCGGAAGCAGCTGGAGGCTTTCGCACAGATTCTTGGTCCTTGCACCGACTCCGAATGGGAGCAAGCCTGCCTTCCTATTTCCTAAAGTGGTCTCGGCATTCCTCTCGCTTCTTCAATCCCTGAGTCCGCTTATGCGGCTTCGATGATTGATATTTTCAGCCGTTTCTCAGATCTGCTCTCCTTGTCGGGAGAGCTACACCGAAGGAAGTGCCTCGGGCCGCGATCTCTTTATTATCTACCCGTTATCCAGATCTTTCGACTTCCCTGTCGCCCACTTCTCTGTTTCAGCGATGTCAAACGCCGGTCCCCGGCGAACGGCTCCAGTCTTCTATCTCGTCGAGCTTCACAGTTTGACGTTTAATCAGATCTTCCGTTCATCCTCTGACCACGGCAGATGTGGCCTCATTTCCGCCCGTGAATCGTCCTCCTGTTCCGCGTTCTCTACTTTACCGCACCCTCACCGCGGCACCTATCTGTGCTCGCAAGCCTGGATAGTCGCTGTCTCTCTACGCCTCGGCCGCGCGATTTTCTCTGGTCATGATCGATGTCCGGTATGTGCTCGCCGTTCCAACGACATCGCCCTGTTGCTCGATCCCTTGGGCAAACATGCCCTCACCTGCAAGTACGATGATGGACAGACTCGTCGCCACAATGTCTTGCGTAACGCTCTCCATTGTTAATGTAAGGAGCTTGGAATTTCTGCCTCTCTTGAACATCTGCTTCCTCCCCTTCCCCCTTCATCCTCTCCCTCGTCCGCCCTTCGAATAGATCTTTATATCCCTGGTGCATATGGCCTCGACCCGAAGGATACCGCTCTGGATGTCACAGTGGCCCATCCACAGGTCACTTCTCGCGTTTCCAAGTGTGTCCTATCTGGCGGCGCAGCTGCCTCAATGGCTGAACGTGCGAAACATACGCACTACGGTCTAGTCTGTCACACGAACGACATACGACTTCTTCCTGTTGGTGTTGATGTGTTCGGTGCCCTTAGGGCCGAGGGTGCGACTTTCTTCCGGCGCCTCTCTACGTTCGCTGCTGCCCGTCGAGGCACCACTCCGAAATAGGAACTGCACCTCCTAATCACGCGCTTTGTGTTCTGTTTGCATGGGTTGCAAGCGCGTCAAGTTCTTATCAGATGCATTTCCGATTAGTTTCTCTCTCATCCCCTTCGCATGCTAGTGTCTCTGAAATCCCCTCAGCATGTTCTCCCACATGCTTTTTCCGCATCCCGTAAAGATTACACACACGCAATAGATATGAGAAAAATATGATTGTCGTTTTTACCCTTGGCGAATTTCTGCAAGAGGATGTGACAATAATTATCGTTATGTGACCCCTGTTGAAACCGTTACTGAAATTAGTACGTACATGTCCTCTTCTACGTGGAAAGTCGCTCTGGCTCTCCGTCTCGTCATCGCGGTATTCCCTGGAAATACTCGCTGTCCGGTCTGCTCCCGCCGCTCGGCCGACATCGCACCCGCTTTAGATCCAAGTGCGCAACACGCATTGACCTGCAAATACGAAGACGGAATGACTCGTCGTCATCACATCCTCCGCAACGTTCTTGCCCGCTACTGCAAGGAAGTTGGTGCCGTCGCCCTCGTCGGGCGTCAGCTCCTTTACCAGGTTCCCAACTCATCTGGGCATTCGGAGTCCCCCGCTACGAATGGACATTTACATACCCGCTGCAAACGGGCTTCACAGTACCGATATCGCCATCGATGTTACTGTTGCCCACCCCTCCGCACGCCGCCACATTTCGCCAAGTACGGTTACCGCAGGCGCTGCCGCAACACTCGCAGAGCGCGAGAAACATCGTCATTATGGCACTGCAACCAAAACGATATCCTCCTCTCCGCTATCGGGAGTGATATCTATGGTGCCTCGGGCGACGATGGAAAGGGTTTTTTCCGCCGCCTTGCTTCCTTCGCTGCTTCCTGTCGTGGTTCCTCCCCTCAACAGGTGATCCGCGACTTTGTTACCCGTTCTGCGTTTAGTCTCCAAGTAATGCAGGCGCGATAAGTTTCTGATCGTCTCCCCCATTCGTAGCTAATTCCTGATCACCCTCCGCACGCTTCTGTGCAACATTGTACAAGCCATAAAGATTTACCACCACCACAAATTAGACTTAATCGAAAAGCCTAAATTCAATTTTCACTAATTTGATCATTTCATTAAATGGGGAAATTTTTGAGTGCCTTAATGTTTGAAAGATGAGGTGGGTTGGGGCCCGGGGTATCTTAAAGGGTTACCGATGATCGAAAGTCGTATTTGCCAGCAAAGCTACCTGCGCATACCACGAGATATGCCCGCACCTTACTCATCCTTTTCCCCACCAGCTTCTAATCCTCCAGATCGGCAGCGACATCTCCGACGTCGTCCCCGTCCGAAGAGTTGAGATCAGACCAGTCCATCCAGCGAGCAGGCACCTACAAATGCTCCATACCGTAGGGTCCCATCACAGGAAGGTTACTGTCCTTCTCCGTGGCCGTAATAATCCCACTCTCACCCCATGACGTCTGCCTATAGACGTCTTTGGTGGTTGTTGTTTTGTAATCGGCGGCTTCTACCAAGGTGGAACAGTAGAGCTTCCTGCCAGTAGGTAGCGGGCGCGGAGTGTTCGGTACCACGGGTAGTTCACTATGGGCCTGTTTCTTTGGGGGACAGACGGACCAAGTGAGAATCCGACCTTAACCCATCAAATATTGCGAACAAAAGGACCATCACGGAGCGGTTCAAACCACGCTTTGCTGTCTTGGACGCTTTCACACGAGGTAGCAGATCGCATATGGTTGCCGCCACCACGTGACAGATCCCATAGTCACGCCATACAGTTGCACTGTGCAGGCCGGTGAACCGTTGGAGTTCAAACACGAGGTGCTTGACCTATGCATGAAACCCGTTGAGGTCTTGTTTCGGTTCACAGCGCAGGGAACGGACATCACTTTCTAGAGCGAAGAAGACCAGGCGCAAATAGAGGAATGATTCTCCGGGCGGCTTAGCTTCCGCGGGACGTTCGACCAAGCGGCCTCCGTCCTCGCAAAATGTGATGCTTGATCCTCCATTTTGTCGAAAACCCAGTCTCCTTCGTCCTTGCTTCCTCTCTGCAATCGTCTGACAAGTTGAACATCGGGATGGTCGAAAGCTTAAGTTGAAGGAATGGGGGGGAACGTTTGGGTGTTTTACTCTTGGAAGATGTATCCGATCTATCCCATGGTTTTCCAGACAACCACAATCGACTCAAAAAGGGTATACCGACACAGTAATGGGGAAGGAACTACGCTCCCTAAAATGCTACCTTCAGGCCAGCCATCAAGCAGGCTGCATTGGACATGACTTCTGCTGCAGCGTGCCTTTGCATCAAAACCCCCCGAACCTTTCCGTACGTCTCCAGTGCCCTCACAGCCACGTTCCTTGCCACGTCATTTAGCACTGCACATGCATCCGGGTGCCAACCTCCAAGAGTGGAGATTGAAGGAATTGACGTGTAGAGATTTTGCTAGGAGTGTTTGGAAGTAGGTAAATTAAATTGATTTCAGTGAAATGTTAGAAACAAAAACTGCACAATCCGTTTTCGTAAACCCTGTATTGCTAGTTTTATTTTATGGCTACCATGTCGAATATATGTGGCTTGCATTGTTCAACTAGCGTGTAGGAGCCTTTTGGCGAGAATGACAGTCACCCAGAATAAAATCTCACCAGGGATAGTCAAGAGCCTAGAAATACTCATAATTTCAGCTGAAAATTCTATCCCCTAATTTATTTGGAGCACATTACACTAGCAGTGTAATGTGAATCCAGGATGAACAAGATAAATGCTTGTTTTGCACAGAAAGGCACAAGAAAAATAATACAAACGAGGTTATGCAAAAATAGAACAAAAAATCAGAATGAAGTACCAACTTTGAGTGAACTGTCTGATTTTGCACGAGTTTAAATAATTTTGTCGAGCGTGACAGATTATGAGATCCTTTCTTTTATCTGATGACACAGTGGCAGTATTTTCTGCCAATGAACGCCAAAGTGCTATAATACAACCATAAAGACTCTGGAAACTCTACATACTGGCTTAATATTTCTATTCCTGGCTGACTGGGTGAGCTCAACTGGGTAAACCCCTGAAATATCCTCTGAATACGTACATTCCTTCTATTCCAAATCGCCAATTCAATTCAATTGAGTTAACTTTGGGATCAATATTATGTTGTTGAAGCCTCTCGTGATAGCCGAAACGTCTTTACCAGCTGACTTTCTCCCTTATAAAAGGGGAAAAAGTGGGGAGACAATTTCAAGTAAAGACCAAAATATTTAAGGTGCTGAAAATCACCTTTTGAGATTTGAAACGTTATGTTTACATAATTAGCGGTGGGTGGATGGTACAACGCTCTCCTTCTGTATTTACTTAAAGCCCTTTAGAGTATGACACTTGTCCATTTCTTTTTGTTCACGCAGTAATACTACGGCAGTATTATCTCTTGCAGAAAAGTTCTATTCTGAGACAACTGGTTCTGCGAACTTTACCCTAGTCGAATAATCTAAATAGGGTTTTAGTGGAATTTAGAGGCGCTTTCCTAATTTATTTTACTGGTTCATTCCATTCCTCAATATAAAAAGATAATGAAGCCAACTGCAATATGATCCACAGTTTGGCCGGCATGTCTTATTATTTTTCTTCGAAATACCAAAAAGTTAGGCTATTATTGTTTTTTGGTTATGAGTTGACTGATGTTTGATTTAATTTGCTTTTAAGTTTATCTTTCATGAGAAACGCAACCACAGCAAATGGAAAGTTTTGTACATTAGAGGGTAGTTGACACCCCAGTGTATAAGGAAGTCATAATGAAATACCAGAAAATCAAACTTACCTCCCAAGAAAGGAACTGTTGTTCGCTTATCGTATATGGAGACCAAGAATGGTTACAGCGTGATTTAAATATACAGAGCTCTTCGCATAGGGGTCTTTTATCTGTATAGACTTTAGTGTGATACATTTTCATGTGATTATACTCTATATACTTGTAATTCATACATTTAGCACTGCCCTTGATACATATGTATGCAATAAGAAGTTTGTAACAGTTATATTTTACACATACCAACGGCTGTTCTTGTGAAACATCACCCCTCGTGACCCAACCTCCATCTTGAGTCTAAGTTCAACATCGCTATTGTACGTACTTGAGAATCATGAAGTTCCATAATGGAACCATATCTACACCAAAAACCTTTTGAACCTAGATTTTAATAAAAATTACCTCTAATTTATAATTAAGTAGGAATTTAAGACTAGTTGAAGGAAATTATCCAAACTTACGAAATATGTTACAAAAAGTAGCAAATATGTAATCCCCCTTTACATATTCTCTTACATACTTCCCAAAATCCCGTAGAGACCGCACAAAAAGTCAAGTTGAGACTAAGTCGAAATAGATTAAAAACACTATGGGGAAACGTTTGGGTGTTTTACTCTTGGAAGGTATATCCGATCTATCCCATGGTTTTCCAGACAACCACAATCGACTCAAAAAGGGTATACCGACACAGTAATGGGGAAGGAACTACGCTCCCTAAAATGTTACCTTCAGGCCAGCCATCAAGCAGGCCGCATTGGACATGACGGCTGCTTGCGGCGTGCCTTTGCATCAAAACCCCCGAACCTTTCCGTACGTTTCCAGTGCCCTCACAGCCCCGTTCCTTGCCACATCATAAAACACTATGGCCATGGTTGAAATCTCTCTTGTCAATTTTTCTAATATATGAGTAATATATGAGTATACAGTCAATTCTCTTTGTCATAAACTGTTTTATTTTTCTCTTTTTGACATGCATCTTATAATTTCTCTCTAGTTGAAAGATGTGAAAACATTACAGACAACCAACTGACTCCTCGATGAGCCAGAAATATTTTAAAAAACTGCTACGTGTGGAAAAGTTCGCGGAATATATTTAACACACCGAAGAATCTCGTAACATGTAGCGCAATTATGAAACAATTGCCAACATTAATTAAATTATACTATTTAACAATTGTTATCGCTTACAAAAAAATTGCGAAAACTTTCCCAAAATGTCCTCCAATAGGCCTCAGTGGTCTTGCACTGAATATCCATATAAGCAGAAAGACAAAGATCTTGTGGTGATATTCGGTTCGTCTCTGTTTGGACCTCTTTATAATACCCGACTTCTTCAATATTTAGTAAATGGGGGGTTAATTTACTGTGCTAGATATGTGGGTTGGTACCCAGTAAATTTGATCTTCAATATTTGCCTCAAGCCTATCTCGTTTATGCTATTTTGAATACAATGAAAAAACTGTCCCATTCTCCTCGCAATTCACGCTAACGAAGGTGGAAATTCATTGGAGTGGCACGGATTTTTGAATAATATCACAATTATTTTTTTGTTAACACCTCTTGCCACCGAAAATGTTCCAAAGCACGCCCATCTCCCCGAAAAATCAATCGATTTGGTTCTTTAATGTTTGAAAAGTGCAATTCGGCTATCTTACGGTGTATGCTAGACGTGTTTAGGATAATAGGAAATGTCACTCGTTTGCCTAAATGGCTGGCTCAAAGCCTGTCAGCAGGCAAACATTATCAAAAAATTAATTGGTGACTTGAAATCTTGACATTACGAGTCTCTTCAGCTCCCGATAAGGTTACGTCCGCCGGCTTCGTTTTAAACACGATTGTTGAATAAAGTTACCACACTCCCGATACCCTTTGTTGACCAATACTGCCCACATATCTGGGTGCTCAAAACATAGCTCCCCGTGTCCTTGTGACTATCTGTCTGTACAGCTAGTTTAGCTACAGAATATGATAATCAGAATTCTATAAAAATGTTTCGATATCAGACACTGATCCTGGCTAACTTAGCGACCAAGAAAGTACCGAAAAATTTTGAACTACTGTAACCTCCTTATTGTACCCGTACAGTCTGGGCCTCCTGCTAAAATATTCTCACCCTTTGCACACTACCACAAGACCTAAGAAATTGCTGAAGTATTATGTCCTTAGAGTAATCCTGTCTTGTATGCATCATTTTCACCTTCCAGTTCTTGCATTACAAACTGAGCCCAAACTGCAGTGAAAGCAGTCTCAGGAAAAAACCAGAAAGCAGTACAAACTCACTCACATGAGATTCAAACGACTGGCCCTTTTCTCCAACTAGACGCATAATCTAGTTCTAATGTTCACCATTTTCGAAAGTCTGTACCATCACTAATAAAGCATCTGTCCCATAAATTTCACTCATCTTCCTTTCCCGATATTATAGTTGTCCTCGATATAGCTTCTGTTAGATCTCAAACCTTCCCTAAATCATCCACATCAAAATTTTCATTCTAAAGAGAGTGTTAGACCCGCAAGAATCATAGAAAATATCAGTAAAGAGGAAAGAGGAGCCTCTCTTATCATCGCCTTCGTAGCTTGAAGAAATTATGTAATTTTCCAGATACTCGTCGCTATATGCATCTGCATCTGCAATTAGGACTCCCTTCCACCTTCTGGTAGATTGGAGTGCCATCCACAGCTTTCGACGCATCGTACGGTTTCGCAATTGGCTTGACAATGAAACAATATCTACGCTCCGGTACAAATTTACTGGATACCAACCCACATATCTACCACAGTAAATTAACCCCCATTTACACATTAGGAGCACGGCTTGGCCCGTCTTTTGCGCTGAAAGCGGGCAGTAGTCACGTTCTGAGCCGGTGAGTACTTTTGAGGCTGATCATCATGCTGAAGTTTGGATTCTACCTGGCATGGTGGTAAATCTTTGCGAGTTGTACAGTGTTGCACAGAAGCGTGCGGAGGGTATTCACAAAATAGCTACGAAAGCGCTCGGCGGGTGGAAACCTGTCGCGCCTGCATTACTTGGAGAATAAACGCTACACGGATAACGAGGTCGTGGAGCTCTTGTTGAGGGGAGGAGCCGCGACGGTAATAAGGGAAGGAAGCAAGGTGTGGGAAGAAACCCTGGCCGTTTCTGCCCAAGGGGAATTTTTGGGTTATTTTAATGCATGGAAGATGTGGTCGGTTATATCCACGAGGCTAATACGTTTTCCGGAATAAGTCCTCGCTGATGGGTAACACTACAGTAAATGACCTTGCTTACACGGCCGGCTCAATGCCGGCGAGCAGGCAAGCCGCGTTGGACATGACGGCCGCAGCAGCGTGCCTTTTAGTAAGCACCGCTCTAACCACCCCATAGGTCTCCATCGCTCGAACGGCCACATTCCGCGCGACATCGGTTAGCACCGCGTACGCGTCTGGGTACCAGCCTCCGAGGGTGGATACTGGGATAGGCACAAGCCTCCCTCTAGTAGCAGTGGCGAGCAGTGGTTCATACCTTCTACCTTTGGCGGAGATGGCTGCGTTGAGGGAGGCGAGTGGGTTGGAAGTACGCGCTCTCCTATTGGAGGGTGCCAGAGGATTGACGAACGTGACGTCAACAAAGTCCGTTCCTCCGTTGCTACCCATTGCCTCTATATACGGCCTTGTGCGGTGAAGCCCCTCTCGCCGCTCGATAGTCGGATGACGGGCTGCCTTCTGCAGGTCTTGGGCGAGGAGGACGACTTGACGGTCGTGTCGTCGGGTGCGGTGCCCACCATGCAGGCAGTGCATGAGGTGATCCCCATGGCAGTCGAGGAACTCAGGGCAGTTTTGGCGTGGGCACGGCGTGCCTGGGGCGAAGAGCAGGACCTGAAGGTAGTACTGGAGCCACACTGAGAACTCACGGGCGTCAATGTTGGTCTTGAGGCCGGGGCACGGAGGACAATAGATCCATTCCTTTGCGCCGGGAAGGCCCATAGAAGACCGGAAAGCTTGCCTTCGTTGGTCGCTGAGAGGGATCTCTTCTTGAACTGCTGCATAGACTGCTTCTGTTAGCGTCTTTTGCGGGGGTGTTTTGCTTGAGCAAAATACACTAAAGGGTAGGAGTAGTGAGGGCAGGCATAGAGTCGACCATAGTCGGTGGGCGCAGACGGCATCATTGTACGTCGTGAGATCCGTGATGGGTGCCGGCAAGATATCGGTGGCCAGCCTGTTGGCAGCTGCGCTGGAGGCCAGGAAAGCGCCCCCCGCGATGCTTTTCGCCGATGTGAACCCTAAACCGAGGGTGGGTTTCTTAGGGTCCTGGGTTTTCACCGGTAGTTGGGGTTCTCGGAATATATCGGAGTGCAGCACTCCTCCGGCGAGTGTCCGGAGACATTTCTCTATCATGGCGTCAAACATAGCGGCGCCCTCCGCCGTGCAAGAGGGTGGCACCACACGAAGGAGGTATCCTATCTTGCATACCCCAAAGCAATTGCGCAAAAGCTGAAAAACTACTTGCGTATTGTTAATGTCCATGACAGCTTCGAGGAACGGTTCGAGGGACTGGACGTGAGTGGTGAAGAATTTGTTCGTCCAGTCCGGGGAACCGACGAGGGCGTTTAGGAAACGTGTACCCTCGCTATGTTCTTGCTTCAGCTCCTTCGGGTATAAGCATTGAACGGACGCGGGGCTCTGTAGGCCACCAGACCCTGCATTTGGGCAGGGATAGGTTTAGTCCCCTGCTGGTGGCGTCGATGGATGAGTATTTCGACGGGGCGGGCGATTTGGTCGTGGCGCGCGATGATGTACCCATCATCATGGTACCATAGATGGAGCAGCAAGTTACCCACCGTGTCGTCTTCCTGGTTACCCGATCGTAGTAGCTCCTGGATCTTAAGTACGACGGGGTGCAGGAAAAGGTCAAATAGAAGTCCACCGAGGTTGTTCCCTTGCTGTATACCTCTCATGCTGCGAATGATGTGTGGGCCGGACCACAAGTACGCTGGCTCGTTTGCGTAACAATACGAGATCCACGGCAGCAATTCGGGGAATAGGCGTTTGACGGAGTCCAGAAAAGCGGTTCTGCTGCACAGGTTAAAAGCGTTTTTGAGGTCTACTGTGAGCATAGCGTAGTCAGAGCTAGTCCCAAACTTGTCGACAACCCTACGGACACTGTGGACGATGATGTCGGTGCCGGCCCTTGTGGCGATGCCCAGTTGCAGCGGTTGGAGATAGTTGGCAGCCTTTCTCGTAGCTCGTTTCATCAAGCAGCTGCCGACCAATCTACGAAGCCTTTCGCCAACGGCGATGGGTCAGGGAGTCCCGTCCTTCTTGGCCAACGGGGTGAGGGGCGCACCAGATATCCAAGGGGAGAGAGCAACTCATTCAAGTAAACCCAAACAATCCCCTCCATTCCCCAGTACAATAGATTGACTATATCCTTCAAGAGTAAATAATATTACTTCACTGCTTCAGTATCAGGGGCCCAGTACGGGAACTGACTATTTTGCTCAGCTATGTGCAAACCGGGTGGTCCACGTAGGCCACGTGCACAGGTGTACGGAACTCGAAAGCATTCGCCAGAGACGACCAGATCGTGTAACTAATGCGTCGCTAAATTCTCTTTCTGACGACTCCAACAAATGTATGCAATTTCCGCGATGCGCCGGAGGAGGTCGCCCATGAAGGAGATAGTAGCTGGGGAGGGCGAACCCAGGGAATCGAAAGCCAGCGGTTGGAAATCGAAATTGGGGGCTTGTGTGGAGTTACTGAAGGGCAGGGGGAGTCAAATCAACAGTTTGCATTCCAGGTCAGTGACCTTCTTGCGGTGCGCAATTGACGCAACAGCTCCCACTTCAAAGGTATGTTTCGATTGTAGTTGTCTGGAAAACCATGGGATAGATCGGACATATCTTCCAAGAGTAAAGCACCCAAATCTTTCCCCCAGGTGGCCCTTGATCGTACGTCGGCCTTGAACATCGAAACCTTCCCCTATAGAAGTTAACTGAGTTTCAGCCTGCATGTCTGATACAGGAATGGAGCTCCCCTGTGTTAACTCCCTTTTTAACATACTGAACATACCAAGGATACAGTTTGTTGGAGACAAAGAGTGCAACCACCGGTAATTGATAGCGATCACAGTTGCTTGAGCAATGGGCTCATAACAAGGAGGGATCTTTGATATTTTTCAACCGGACTAGTACCTTCCCTGAGAGCAGTATACTCGGAAACTCAAAGCATCCCGGCCTCGGTTCCTGGATCGACAGGACCATAGACATCGAAAGCAATCGGTTTAAACCAATATTGAGCTCACCGAACAGAGCGTAGTAACTGCCATCTTTATCGTTCTCAGCTTGGGAGAGAAGGGCAGTGGGATAGTGGGTAAACGCCCACCTCTAGAACTCCCGTGATTCTCAGACCTTGGAAGTCTCGCGCTGCGGAAAAGCTCATATTTCAACTTTTTTGAGATAATGCTAGTATTTTTTGATATATGATACGCCTATGATTGCACTGTCCCCACCCTGGATTCCTACGGACACCACTACCCTGCTTACCCTTTCCCAGGACCGCCACTTGGAAGAGATCCCTCGGTCTGCCATCTCGCTCTTATCCTCCCGCCACCCGCAGCTGTCTTCGTCACTTACAGCTACGGCTCTTTTCGAGCGTTGTTCATCGCCGGTCCCCGGCGAAAGGCTCCAGTCTGCGATCACAACTGAACTCATGCTATCCAAGTCCGATAGCTTGTTCTCGTCCGCGGCAGCCCACGACCGAGCACGGCTCCTCTCCGTGCGCACATCCTCCGCATCGACTGTTTTCTCTTCGCTTCCTCACCCCCACCGCGGTACGTACATGTCCTCTTCCGCCTGGAAAGTCGCTCTGGCTCTACGTCTCGGCATCGCGCTATTCCCTGGATCTACTCGCTGTCCGGTCTGCTCCCGCCGCTCGGCCGACATCGCACCCGTCTTAGATCCAAGTGGTCAACACGCGTTGACCTGCAAATACGAAGACGGAATGACTCGTCGTCACCACATCCTCCGCAACGTTCTTGCCCGCTACTGCAAGGAAGTTGGGATCGTCGCCCTCGTCGAACATCCGCTCCTCCACCAGGTTCCCGACTCATCTGGGCATTCGGAGTCCCCCGTGCTACGAATGGATATTTACATACCCGCTGCATACGGGCTTCACAGTACCGATATAGCCGTCGACGTTACTGTTGCCCACCCCTCCGCACGCCGCCACATTTCGCCAAGTACGGTTACTGCCGGCGCCGCCGCGACACTCGCAGAGCGCGAGAAACATCGTCATTACGGCACTTACTGCAACCGAAACGATATCCTCCTCTCCCCCGTCGGGATTGATATCTATGGCGCCTTGGGCGACGACGGTAAGGCTTTTTTCCGCCGCCTTGCTTCCTTCGCTGCTTCCCGTCGCGGTTCCTCCCCTCAACAGGAGCTCCGCGACTTCGTTACCCGTTTTGCATTTAGTCTCCAAATAATGCAGGCGCGACAAGTTTCTACCCGCCGCCCGCATCCGTAGTTAATTTATAAATACCCTCCGCACGCCTCTGTGCGACATTGTACGACAAATAAAGATCTACCACCACTCTGTCTGTCCCTGCGCCGACGGCTCCATTTGACGCCACAACTGTGTTCGCGACCGCCTCAATTCCTAGGCTTCACGCTTATCAATTGGGATTCGCTCTGTCTGTAAATGGACCTTCCCGCAAGACTTGCCCCGACCCTTCAACTGTCGCCGGCCCCTCGACATCTACCTTCATGATGACCAGTTCTCTCCCGTCCCGCAGGGCTGCGACGTCACTGTTATCAGCCCCCACTCAGCTCCATACGCCCAACCACGGATCCAGACGGCCCTCGCTGCCCTTATTGCACCTGAGCGCGCGAAATCTCTCCGCTATGGCCACCTCTGCGCCGAACTGCGTATCGACTTCCACCCGATGGCTTTCGATATATACGGGTCTGCCGGTCCCGGTGCCGAACGAGGTCTGTCCAGAATTGCTGAGTACATCGCTCAACGGAAAGGCAGTAGCCCTGCCATCGAGCGCGATCGCTTGTTAACGATTATCAGCTGGCTCATACAACAACGAACTTCTGTCGCGAGCAACCCTCGACAACTCAACTGCTCCTGGCTCGGATAGATGTTTCCGCTTTTGAGGGCCGCTAGCCCCCCCTTTCTTGCTTGGTAAAGTCTTCATCTTCTTCTTACTCTTGATATAGGACAACTTTCCAAGACAGTTACCTCAGCCTTGCTATATATCACATCCGTCGTTCTCAATGGGAGCGCAGAAGGTCATTGAAGAGAGAGGCGGGGGGACCGAAGGGGTTGTACGACTAAAGCTCATAACCAACATTTTCTCGTAAGGCTTGCAGGTAAAACTTGGGGGAATTTTTACGGCGTTAGGGACAAGCAGTCAGAGGGGCAGAGTAAGAGTAGAATAGGAACTAATCGGAAAGACGCTTGCAAAGGACCTACTTAACGGGCATGCATGCAGTGCAGGCAAAATAGGGGAAAGGTTGGGGGGTTTTACTTTTGAAAGATGTATCCGATCTATCCATAGTTTTCCAGACAAACGCAATCGACTCAAAAAGGTATGCCGAGACAGTACTGTTTCTGAGATCCCTCGGCACTTCAGAAGTAGTAGAGGTCGAAAGCAAGCTTCGTAGTGGCACCGTAACAATGGTGCACCTAACGTACAAGATCTGGGACAGATACTGCTTCGAGAATGTGCTGGCGAAAACTGCCATTGAATTCGTTGTCGATGTCAATCTGAAGCAATACGTGGTCGCGGATCTCTACGCGTTGGGGAAGAGGATGGAAGAAATGATCGGTCGCATTGGTGCCGTTCTTGACGCCTACCCCGAGCTGATGATGCTAAAGATATGAGCGAAAGAAGGGGAAAGCATTGTGCGCCGAGAGCCTGGATATTGAGGCCGGAAAAGAAGCCCGACTGCGATGGGACGGATTCCAACGAGGAATCCGTCCCATCGCAGGACGGATTCCTCGTTGGGCTTCGCCAACGCAATATAGACGGCTTCAAGAGAAATACGGCTGGCATGGCGCCGGGAGGTCTCCTTTCAACCAGAGTTCGAAAAACTTTGTCAGCGAATAAATGCAATCTCTGCCTGGTGGGACCCCACCTGACGGGCAACGTGGCATTCGGCGGAACATTGTAGACAAACTATAGGCCCTAGAAGCGTTTGAAGGGTCCAAGCTGTGAGTAGCACTGCGGACAAGGGGTGAATGTGGGGGAAATTTTGGGTTATTTTAACGTATGGAAGATGTAGTTGGTTGTATACACGCCACTAGTGCGTTGTGCGAGAGAAGCCGTCACTGCTAGGTAACACTAAATAACATACCCATACAAGGCCGCCTCAATGCCAGCGAGCAGGCTTGGCTCGTTACTCATGACGGTCGGAATTTTGGGTGCTTCAATATTTGAAAGCCTATTTGAATATTTGCCTGCTGACAGGCTCCGAGCCAGCCATTTAGGCACATGACTCACATTACCCATTATCCTGAGCATGTCTAGCATACACCGGGGGATAGCTGAACCGCACTTTTCAAAAATTAAAGAACCAAATCATTCTCCCCATATTTGAAAGATATGGCCGTTTGTGGCTCGGAACACACTGTAATGGAAACCTTTATAAGTATGAAACAAAGCACTCAGACGAGCAGAAGTCATTGAAGAAATACTGCTCAAGTAGATGACGGGGGCTCACCTGGCGACCTTGAATCCCTTGAACACAGAATTAAAAATGAGTAACAAAATCCCGGAACTCAAGCGTGGCGGAGGAATGTCGGCGGTTGGCAGCGAAAGACGCGAGGAGGCGAAAAAACTTATAACCAATCTCCCCTAGCTAATCATAAGTATCGATTCCGACTGGCACCAGTAATATACCTTTTGGCGTCCCAGTGGTCGCCGTAGCGTGAGACGTTCGCGTGCTCGGCGAGAGACACAGCGCGCCGGGAGACGAGTCGCTGTTCGGAAGGCATTAGTGGAAATACTGTGGAATGGGTTCTACAATGCGCGGGTGTCCTGTCCAAAGCGGCATGCATGTTGGCTGGCATTGAGCCGGCCCTGTAAGGAAGGTCATGTGTTGTAGTGTTACCAATCAGTGACGACTCGTCCCGCATAACGCATTAGCGGCGTGGATATAAGCGACCACATCTTCCATGCATTAAATTAACCCGAAAACTCCCCGTGATGTGCGCAAATTCGCACACGAAAAAAATCTAGATGAGGACCATAATTGTATACAGTATCGGAATTGGGAAGATATTTTTACAGTTTTTGAATTTGCAAGATATTTTTAATTTGGGTGAGTGTGGCAAATTCGTCGGTTGATTTTTTCATTTTAGGACACGCAGTCATAGTAGATGTCAGTACAGTTCCAGTTTGTGGGTGATACTACAAGTAGCTCTGAAAGGTCTATATAATGGCCACATCAATTCCCACCCCTGGCCGATGGGTGGCTGACATGGGTATGGCACTGAGATATTTACCTTGAGAAAATATCTCCTAATAGTCTCTCTGGTTCACACGATTACCGTGAATACATTTTATGGTTATTAGTATGTTTGTGTGAGACTTCTAGGGTAGCCAAAAGTCTATATAAGCCGAGTAAACTGCTTCCTTTAGTGGAGGTAAAGCAAGTTGGCAGACAACTTCAAGCCAAGTCCCGAGTAGTAGGAAGTTGAGAGTCAACTTCAGACCCAAGAAAACTTTTTCTTACGCTAGTCACCAAGCATAGGTGGTAGACCCTGCCCCTTTCACACTTGCTTGCAACCCATTCAACTGTCTTCCCTATCCACTCCTTCTTGTTTGTTCAACTTTACCACGGTAGCACGTTTGTCGCTTGCAATACCTCCTTCCTGGGGTAATTGGTTCTGAGGATATCTTCCCCTGCCGGTTTACCCCTATCACCCCCATGAGCAGAAATAAAGAACCATCGAAAACCCCGGGAAAAAGGAAAGCAATACCTGATCAATACTCAGGAGGCCGCTAGCGCCGTACGGCGCAGGAAAAACCGCTTCTTCAATGTTGCGCTAAACCTTTTCAACCTTCCCGGGAGGATGAGGAACACTTTGAACCGCCTTCCGCACCCTCCGGCATCTCAACGATCACAAAGGATGGGGTTTTACGGGCAGTTCGCTCTTTCAAACCCGGTTCAGCCCCGGGGGAATCCGGACTACGTCCCTCTCACGTCGAAGAGCTTCTACGGACACCCACATCTTCTCGCAGGGGAAATTCTTGGATTCATTAATAGAACTTCTGAACGTCCTGGCTTCCGGAAAAGCTCCTTCTGCCCTCACCCCGTGGATTTCTGGAGCCCCACTCACACCACTTGCGAAGAAAGACATGACTCCGCGCCCCATTGGAGTGGGAGAGACTTTGCGACGGCTAGTTAGTAGCTGCTTTGCTACTCGGTTCAATGAGAAGGCTGCTACCTACTTCCAGCCTCTTCAGGTTGGTATCGCTACAAAGTCAGGAACAGATGCAGTAGTTCACGGTGTTCGTCGCATCGTGAACAAGTTCGGTACACGCTCTGAATATGCGCTCTTGTCGGTCGACCAGAAGAATGCGTTCAACCTGTGCAGCCGTGCTTCCTTTTTTAACGCAGTCCGGAACCTCTTTCCCCAGTTGCTCCCTTGGGTACTGTATTGCTACAACCACGACCCAGCGTTCCTCTGGACGGGATTCGAGACTATACGGAGTGTTGTGGGTACTCAGCAAGGAGACCCGCTCAGCGGATTGCTTTTCGCTCTTGTACTCCACCCCATCGCCCTAAAGATCAAAGAGCTATTGTCGGGATCCCCCGACGAGGACACAGGGTTAGACACACTGCTTTTGGAGCTTTTGTATCACGACAATGGCTACATTGTAGCCAAACACGAGGATATACCCAAGGTAATCGAGGTTCCGTCTTCTCCCGAGGCCAAACGTCGTGGTCTCCATCTGGCAGTCTCGAAATGCAAAGTATGGTGGCCCACCGCCCCCTCCATGTCGGTTCAGGCCGCATACCCCTGTGATATACGGCAGGAATACAGTGCTGGTACTTCGGGTTTGAACGCGCCAATCGGCTCCCAACCGTTCATGGAACAATACTTCCTGGACCATGTATACTCCCTTGAGCCTTTACTTCACGCTGTCATGGAAATCGAGGACGCGCACGCTTCATTCCAACTACTACGCAACTGCTTTGGGGTTTGCAAAGTGGAATACCTCTTGCGAGTTGTGCCGCCCTCCTGTACACGGAAAGGGGCCGAATACTTCGACAGCTTAATCGAGAGGTGCCGCCGCATTTTAGCCCGTGGAATGCTAGACAGCTGTATATTCAAGGAGTTGCAGCTGCCCATTAAGGCACTACAGGAGAAGAAGCCGAACTTGGGAATCGGCCTCTCCTCCACGCGAGATGTCGCCACCGCTTCGTTTCTTGCGTCTAGCGCCGCGACGCAGCAGTGATGCGAGACGTCTTTGCCGTCCTGTGTTCAAGACCTGACGCAGTACGAGGATGCTACAGCTGCCTTTACCACATGGAGCGCCTCTTATCGACCCTCAGAACGAATTCTGTTTTGCAATTTCTGCTCATCCAACCCACCATGGCAGATGAAGCTAATAGATGCAATTCATATGGCTGCGCAAGAGGCCTTGTTGCTCGGAAACATCCGCAACCGCGCCTTCCGCGCTAGCATGTCCCTCCTCGGTGCCAACGCTGGGTATACTGCGCACCTTACCCTGGATTGAGGGCGCACATCAAGAGCAAAGACTTTTCCCTGTGGTTCCAGTACTTTTGTCAAACCCCTTTATTCGCCCCAGGTACCCCTTGCCCCAAAGCAGGGAGCCATGAAATGCTGGATATCTACGGGGACCACTTTCTACATTGTCGCTTTGGCTGCGAGCGGAATACTCACCACAAAAACCAGGTGACTTTACTTGGGATCGACCTTGCAAGAGCCGCCCGACGTCCATTCATCGAACCTCGTCTACATTACAAAAACAGGACGAGGCCGGATATCAGGGCGATGGAAGCCGGCGGTGGCACGGATTATTTCGATGTAACCTTTGTCAACCCGCTCGCCCCCTCCCACGCAAGAGCCAGGGCTTTCAACCCACTCACAAGCCTCAACGCAGCTCACGCAGAAAAGCAGCGAAAATACCAATGGTTTCTTGCTGAGCTGCCTGGAAGAAACAGGCTGGTTCCTGTTCCCATCTCAACGCTTGGAGGATGGCATCCGGCGGCGTTCTCCGTCGTCAAGGAACTCGCGAGAACCGTTCCCACCCGCACAATGGAAAGGGTTTTGAAGGTTACAGGCATTCTTTTACAGCGGCACTCCGGTTTGACAGTAACCTCCATTGCCGCTGTTTGCTGGCTGGCCTCCCTTCCACCTTCTGGTAAATTTGAGTGCCATCTGATAGGCATAAATCGGCGGGAGAAGAGATTCTCAGAACCAATTGCCCTGAGAAGGAGGCGTTGCGAGCGACAAACGTGCTACCGTGGTAAAGTTGAACAAACAAAAAGGAGTGGATAGGGTAGACAGTTGAGGAAGCTACAAGCAACTAAAAAAGGGGCAGGGTCTACCACCGACGCTCTGCGACTAGCGTAAGAAAAAGTTTTCTTGGGTCTGAAGTTGACTCTTAACTTCCTACTACTCGGGACTTGACTCGAAGTTGTGTGCCAACTTCCTTTATGCTTTGTGTTTGACTTAACTTGTTGAGCGCCCCGCTCGGGTATGCTGGCTCCCAAGTAGTCCTACCATTTCATGCAAACAGCCCCTTATATAGAGTTTTCAACCCTCACATTCTGTAGCACCTATACAGTACCTATGTGCCAAATCTGCACCGCCACAGTACAGTGCAAAGCATCCCTCTAAAAATAACTAAAAATATAATTGTAAGTACAGTGACAGCTCAGCCAGCGCAGCATGCCAACTCGGCCAGTGCAGAATCCCAACTCGGCCAGCACAGCATGCCAAATCGGCCAGCACAGCATGCCAAATCGGCCAGCGCAGCATGCCAACTCAGCCAGCGCAGCCAACTCAGCCAGCGCAGCATGCCAAGGAATATCTACAATTTTCATTATATCACCATCCACAGCTTTCGACGCATTGTACGGTTTCACAACTGGCTTGACAATGATACGATATCTACGCTCCGGTACAAATTTACTGGATACCAACCCACATATCTACCACAGTAAATTAACCCCCCATTTACAGCAATGTTGCGCTTGATCTTTTCCGAGAGTGGGTCAAGCGCAAATTGTCCCCTCCCTATTCCTTTCTCTTGCTCCGATACACTAAAGTACATCTCACGCATTCTACAGTACAGTGAGCCCCTGAAATGACTGGCAGCAAGAAAAGACACGTGTGTCTCATCACGCTCATTAGGACTTTGTCAGGATAAATCAAGAAACACTATCGTCGGCCTGGAATCGATATCGAGACGATAGATTCTGAACATAACGCAACGCCTACCTTGACCCTACCCCAGGTTTGGCACTAATAGTTCTCGCACTAAACACAACTCCTATTTTTATCTTTGTAAACAGGAGTAGGCTCTAGCTTTTTTAGCACTTTACTCGCTGAAAAATGCAAGTACTTGTACATGCTTGAAGGCAAACATGCTTTTATGCATTTCATTTGGAGTATTTGCCGTAATCTCATACCTCCATTCACATTCTGTTTTATCCTTCCGTAATCAAGACCTCGTTCAATTTTCTTCCATTACGGATCCAATGGCAGACACCACGGCAAAACTTCTGTATGAAGAGATTGTCAACAGCCAGCTAAAACGCATTATGAACTGCGCGCAGATCTTGGTCAGCATGAGTCAAAACTTTTCCCGCTTCATCGTTATGAGTACGAATCCCATCGAGCCGTAATGAAGTCATTTTCCTCTACAGTTCTTTCAGCTGCAGCGTGGTCTGGGTTGCAATTACATTCAAGCCAATTTGATAATCCGCCTCTGCAGGACAGCCACGTAAGTGTTGATATACTCCTGGACTATTCTTCAGTACAGCTAGGTGGTTCACATGCATTACATTCCTCACATGAAAATAATGCCAGAAACATTTTGAGCTTAAGTGGCATGGAAAAAGGTACAGGGAAAGACGGGAACGGACTGACTGTGTACGGGGGAAGGAAAATTGGACAAACGATAAGTGGTCCTGCTGGATTGAAAACAAATCCAAATCCAAACGAAAGAAACATTCCACAGACAAAATATTGGACTAAGACGGAGTATGATCTCTTTATCTACGCTACAAAGCTTTTGGGCCAAACAACCACGATGCTATCAGCCAATATGTTGGAACACGGATTCCAAGACAGGTGAAAACTCATGCACCTAAGTACCAACTTAAGCTAAAAAGACCAGCAGATCCACTGGAGAATGAGGCATCAGATACAGCAGTGTCGAATGTGAAGAATGTTGTGGTGAGAAGTGAGAATGAAAGAAAAATAGGTGGCAGTAAGAATCATGAGCAGACGGAAAATTTGGATCGAGGGACTACTCAGGCCCTTTTATTAGAACCAATGGACGTTGATATCGGGGAAGGGAAAATGTTGGGTTATTTTAATGCATGGAAGATGTGGTCGGTTATATCCACGCGGCTAATGCGTTATGCGGGACAAGTCGTCGCTGATGGGTAACACTACAGTAAATGACCTTGCTTACAGAGCCGGCTCAATGCCGGCGAGCAGGCATGCCGCGTTGGACATGACGACCGCAGCAGCGTGCCTTTGAGTAAGCACCGCTCTAACCATCCCATAGGTCTCCATCGCTCGAACGGCCACTTTCCGCGCGACATCGGTTAGCACCGCATACGAGTCTGGGTGCCGGCCTCCGAGGGTGGATATTGGGATAGGCACAAGCCTCCCTCTAGTAGCAGTGGCGAGCAGTGGTTCATACCTTCTACGTTTGGCGGAGATGGCTGCGTTGAGGGAGGTGAGTGGGTTGAAAGTATCGGGGAAGTGATTGGAAAATCGTTATACATATACAGGTTTACAAATATTGATGAATTGATGAATCTGATTGCAGAAGCCGCGGAAAATGCAGAAATAGATGGGGGAATGGTGAGGCAGTTTACTTCGTCGTCTGACAGTTCTGGCTGGGGCTATCTAAATGGAGTTTGGATAAAAGGAAAGGAGAAAACAGAAACGGGTCTGCCTTAAGTGATCCTGAGACTAAATCGACGGGTCAAGGCAGGCGAGGAGGCAGAGATAGACCGACCAGTGATGTTTATAGAGAGCGAAAATTTATACTCGGGCACTTTCAAAGAACTCAGCGACATGGACTTTTCTGATGGTTCCTGTGTGAAGAATATCTCCGCAAAAAAGTTGACAGCCTCCTTTTGCCAAACTTCGACAAATAAAATAAATCACTACAACGGAGGGGGAGGTTTCGGGGTTTTATTCTTTGATAATATATTTGAAATTATCCCAAAGAACTCCAGACAACATCAATTGAGTGAGAAGAGTATTCCAACATAGAAATTGAGACAAACTGCTCTCCCTCAAAGGCAATACCTTCCTCACGGTCCTGTGCCATACTGTATCGTAAAGATCTACGAACATCAAAGGCTATTTACCAAGCAGGCCGCACTGGACATGACAGCTGCGAAGACATGCCTGTAATGAATGCTTTGCGGGGATCAGTAGTCCTCCTCCTGGGTGCAACTGAATTAGCTCGCTATCTCCCGACAGCAGATTTATGGACTTCCATTAGAAAGTAAAATTTCTCGGTTCAAATACTTCTGTTAGGCCTCCTGTTGAAGCATGGAAGCTAATATTGACTCCAACGAACTCATATTGAATCCTATTGCATCAAGTTATTTGTTTATGCATATTAACAGTCGTCGTTTTTCTGTATGCTGTATAAGCAGATGAATTGCAGAAAGCACTAAACAAAATAAAAAAAAGATAGATTTTTTGACATTCCAGACCCCTCTATTTTCTATCACCTCGTATTGTTTGAACCAGGGACCCCGTGCGCCAGGGCCATGAGTCTGGAAACTCTAGACGTCTACGGCGACCACCTGAACCATTGCATATATGGCTCCCAGTGGTCGAATGCCACGATGACCAAGTCACCTAACTGGATCACGATCTCAGCCTCGGAGCAAAGCATGACGCCATCATGCTCTGGTCACGAGAGAACAAAAGAAGAGACCGTAATCCAAGACAATGAGCGCAGCCGGCAGCACAGATTACTTTGATGTTACTTTCGTGAAACCATTTCCCCTATATGTTTCAAGATGGGAACCCTCTACATATTTTGATTACGCGCGGACTCTCTTGAAGGTTCTGGTCATCTATGAGTACCCTCATTAGAAACTGCTTCTCAATCTGAGTGACCTCCCACCAGCTAGAAAACAATGTCTAAGTTAACAAAGTGACTACTCAAATATCTTTTCTGAAATAATATTTCCTAAAATCCGGAGGGCAATGTTACCCTCAAGACTTCAAATTTACTCATATAAGTCCATAGTTCTGAAGGGAAAGTTTTATACAGCAAATTAAAAGATGACACCATTAGCTTGTCACTACATCCAGGAGCAGCTTTAGATAGTCATCAGTGCAAAACGTCGGAGTTTATACCTCAAGTATTCAACCGATTATACAATAAGTCCGTGAACATCCCAAATTTCAACATAAAATGAAAAATACAAATTAACCCCACCCACAGCCCGGAAACCTTGTCAAAACTCGAGCAACCCTTGTTATGTCGGCGGCTGAGTGTAAGCGACTATTCTGTTATCTTTGAATAATTAAGCGCGTCAAAGGAACTTTGATTAGCATCGAAATTGAAACATATGTTGGAAGACATCAGACTAATATCACCCCAAGCTGGTCTATTTGAGACCGGACAAACCCTGTCTCCGTATAACTTGTCAATACCAGCCAGGAGAAGCATTTGAAGATGGCATAGCATCATCCAGTGAAATAGAAGCATTGGCGGCCATGGTCTGGCTACCGAGTGGTCAACTTTCAGAAGAAGAGCCTCGATAAGAAGCCAATATGATGATCGGAGTAAGAGGGGTATGAAAGAAGTGCATGGAAAAATTTGGACCAATCGGGAGATATAATTATCGTTGAAGTGATCAACGACACATCTGCAATGGAAGGTAACTGGTCGGACGGGGTAACACGTACAATCAAGATCATATCAGGTACGAGAAGACCTCCTAAGATTTTTTTCCTTTGCACGTTCCCCTCGAACACATTTCTAGAATTACCAAACTAATAAACCGGAAATTCGGTACTGGCGGGCACATAAACGCAACAGCTCTTGAATTTTTAACTTTTTTTTGAATTATCATATTGCGATGAAAATACGAGTTCACAAGCAGAAGGTCACTTTGAAGTATACAGTCTACATCTAAATACATTCCATTCACGATGTTTGGAAAAATAACTTCGAGGAACAGTTTCGAAGCACTGGTCTCATGTATTATTTTCAGCCGCTTCACGGATCTGAAGGCACTGACAGTAGATTTTTTTTGTGAGTGGATTCGTTCAGTCCATATTAAGGAATTGGAGGTCATAAGGATCGCCATCGGAGAGGATTTGCGTGGTTGAAAGCATGTTGCACTGCTACGGAATTAGAGGAAACTGGACGTCAGATGGAATCCCGAATAATGTCGGTATGGACCGTGAGGCTAAACATTGATGTAAAATTAAGACTGCTTGCTGCGGTGTCAGTGGAATTGTATTGAGTTTGGACCTTTTTTTGTCATTATCTGACAGCAGTGATTGTAGCTACGAGGCTAATTTCTATCATGGTATTGCTATTTCTATTCGTCTTGCTGTGATTTCAGTGGAATTGGATTGAATTTGGAGATTGTTTTGTCATTACCTGACTGCAGTGATCTGCGCTAAGAGTCTCATTTTTCTCATATCATTACTCATTCAAATCGGCTTGCTTTCGCAGACTCTGCGTATCCTTCTGTAACTCAAAAAAATCCACATTTAAGATAAGACATGAGGTTTACAGGTGTCACTAAGAATGTAGCAAGACAGTTTTACATGTCTTATTTGTCAGAGCTTGAGCTTTCTAGACGTGAAGATCATATCTGGAAAAAGCGAAGCATTAAAATTACAGTAAAGCAAAGGCCGTTATCCAATATCATACTTTTAGGAAGACCAATTGGCTCAATTATTTCTTTTGCGATGAGCCCCAAGGTCAACTCTGCATTGATCTCCTCAGCTGCAACCGCTATTGGCCATCCATTAAGATGTTGCACTCGTACGAATAAAGAGATACTTGTTTCTTGAATTGGAAGGCCGAGTCGATTGAGAAGGCTTCAAAAAGATGGAAAACTAGAAACTTAGAGTTCTCTTGTACTTTCAGATCGGAGTAAAATGTTTTACAGTTATTGCAGCTTTACGAAACTGTAGACTTCTTTACGGCAACTCGTCCATTGGAATCTCTCTGCAATAAATGTTTTTGTTATTTCGAGATCCCAATGCGCTAACTCGTCATGAAAGGTCCATAAAGTCCTCATTATATCTTTCAAAGGGACAACGAGATGGAGACCAGCTTTAGAGTGTCGAAATAGTTTCCATCCCACTTCCTGAAAGCTTTTTTGATTCTTGTGTACTCAATTTCCGTATTCAAAATCAACTTTTCTCATTTATAGTCCTTTAAGGAGTTTCATTAGACCCTGCAGACTAGGTTAGTATTCGTTACCATTTGTGACTTGCACCCTGTAACATACGACGATGTCCTTGGAAGTTTTTCACTTGGATTCATTGGATCCCTCAAAACTGATAGGTAATCAGCAGAATAATTACTGCGTCCGCGTCTATAGAAAATTTCAGATCGATATTTTGCAAAAATGTCGAGCAATTGAGCCAAGCGGGGATGAACATCTTTCTAAGTTCTGGTGATGAGCTTTTAAGACAATCTCTCCAGTGATAAAAGGTACTCGCGAAAATTTCTCATTGCGAAGAGAAAAGCTAGCCATGTAGATTATCTTTAAGCTCCTCAAATTCTGTTTGTATTTCCTTGCTCCAGAAAAACGTTCCGCTCTTCGTAGTGCTGGCATGTAATGGCTATGCCGTCTCGGTGAAATATCTGATAAATATATTCATATGGGGACAGTCTCAAGAAGCTTCGAACTTCCGTCTATGGAGCGGTCCAGAGAACCAACCTGACTTTTTTCGATTCTTTTGGATTAACTTTAATTCCCACTTGATCGACGATATGACCGAGTAATTGGATACGTGTTTTTTTGCGAAGAAGCATTTGCTCAACTTAGTTTTCAGGCTGTTTGCCAATATCCTATCCACCACAGTCTTCACATGCGATATGCGGTGATTCAAGTTTTTTGAGAATATAACTACACCATCGCTATAAACTCTTGCAAATAGAAGTCCCGTCAAATCCCCTTTCATCATTCTTTGGAATCTAGCTGGTGCATTTATGAAACCAAAAGGTGTCACGTCGAATCTGAAGGTACAGAGGTTTGCTGGTAAAGTTCTTTTCTTCCTTACATTTTTCATCCAACTGAGTCTACCAGTAGCCAGTGTAAAGATCAAGTGATGTACATACTTGCACCATTTTATTAGATAAATTGTTAATTTTTTTGCGTCTTGCGTGAAGATCTATTTAAAACTGGGTGAGTGTCGGCAAGTTCAAATGCATGAGGGACCGATACACTCTTTTGTCTTAGATCTGAAACGCACCATGCAAATACTTCGGGAGATGTTAATATATCAGATATTTTCTTCGATACGAGAGCGGGAAGGTGCTGCACTTTTTCTTGACTTTGTGGGATCTTTCCCTCTTACTATTCGTGATCCTTACCCTTATTGTTTCAAAGAACCTCTTTCGATGTACTCATATCTTCAGATATGGAATTTTACATATTCGTATTCTTTTTGGAAGGATTTCCGTTTTTCATATTCCGAGTAAATTCGTTCGATTCGAGATTATCGCAAAAGGAAACACATTCGGATCCCACTTTTGCTAGAATTCTAGTCTTCATTGGCTTCAAACCAAGACTCACAATCATCCGATGCCATATTCAATATTCCTCCAGCATACGCTTTTCCATTTCCGAAAGTTTTATTTGGTTCGTAATTTTCGCTTTCATAGCTAGGAGTGAAATATTCACTAACTGTTTATCTTAAATCTTCCGGATATGTGCCTTTTTCGAAGTCTAGTGACATCTTCACCGTTCTACGGTCAATACTAAATGACACACTTCGATTGCACAAGACAATACATTTACCTATCCTTTCTATGGTATGGGAACCAATGATTGCATCAAAAGGCAGATCAGGCACGACAAGAAAGTAGACATCAATTTTGGAGTCTTTAGAGAACTTGGAGACCTTTTCAACAGTGCCCATGGTTTTTGGTACGGTTATATCCATAAAAGTTATTCTTCGAGTAATTGGAATTATTTCGAGACCTAGATACATCAACAAACTTTCTGAAATGAGAGTTATAACTGCAACCGAATTGAAAACTGCCTGGATTTTCATCCTTAACACCTTGACTAGTAACAGCTCAAGACGTCTTGGTGCTGTCTTGGCCGATTGAAAAAACGATTTCTTACCCTTAGCATACAAAGTAGACCTTATATTTTTTTGAGTTCTTTTTCGCTTCTTTTATGTCTTTTCTTCAACTTGACCTAATGCTTTTCCGGTTGAGGCCTATACAAGCTCAACTACCAAATTGTTCTTCTTCACATACTATATTTCATCCTTCGTGGTACTCTTGAATTTCTTATTCTTTTTTATTTTCTCGGCCGATGATTAATACTCCTAGAACAGCTTGATCAGACCTCTTGGACCAGAGAGGTACAGGTGCTGGGATATGCTCTAGCATTCCATAATCTAGCCGAGGTTTCTTTGATAAAATTTTCCCTTCTCCGTCCCTTTCTGTCACATTGACTTGACTAATTTCTTCAGCGATGGATACTTTACCGGCATCCGTCAACCTTCTATCCTTCCTGTTTTGAAACATTTTCACCTCTGGTTCTGATTCTTCACTCGCGTCCGATAAAATTGCTCCTCTGTAGTCTATAGTACAGCAGTTATTTTCACGATGCCCGTCTCGACCGAACTTTTCACAGCCAGTGTTTCTATGTGGAGTTTCAGGACATCCATTTGCAAAGTGTCCAGGCTTGTGGAAGAAGAAGCAGACTTTTGCGGCGTTAGGGGTCCCAGACTTGTTATCATTAATGGTAAGAGTAATGCTCCCCAAACGGTAGGTGCTCATGCCAAATTGATTATCTAATCGGTTTTCTGCCGGTTTATCAAGCTTTGGACATCGCCTTTGGCAGATTCTGATTCCGCTGCAATAGTATCCTGCCTTTAATTATTCTTTTCAGAAATTAAGATAGATATCTATGTACGGATTTCTCTACGTACCTCACTCAGTGATTGAAATGTCTCCGCGTTTTTGACAAATTCTACTATGGCAGCCTTCAGTTCATTCAAAGTGTGAAGGACCTTGATGAGGAGGAAATGCGGGGACTGCTTATCCCTTATCGCCGCCTTACGAAACATTTCGTAGTTGACTTGGGCGTTGAATCCAGCTTTTTCATTGAGATCACATAAGTATAAAAATAAGCTCAGCAAGTCGGTGAGTTTGAGCCAGGCCTCTATAGCGGTACAAATTATCTCATCTGGCTTTACCTCATTGGCATATTATTTGACAAGCCACTCACAATAACTCACCGAAGCTACGCCTACTCCCATTAAGGGACCACCTGTCGATAAAGTTGGCCTTACATTTGTGTTTTTCGTCACCATAAAGATAGACGAAGATACTCGCGGCATTCGCTTCATTGCCCTTCTCACGCATTTAAACATTAACCTATTTATACAAAAACTCCTCAACGTCTTCACTCGTGCCCCCTGTGAACGTTATATGAACAGCGTTGAGATCCATGGTTACAGAAAAAATAAAACTTAAGTGTTCCCTAACACTTCACATTTCGGATACCTCTGGTGCAGCAACCTCCACGTGAGCACCAAATGGTATGGATAAATTGTCGGGAGAAGAGATAATCAGAACCAAATACCTCAAGAAGGAGGTGTTCCAAGCGACGAAAGTGCTACCGTGGTATAGTTCTACGAACAAAAAGGTTTGGAAAATGACAAAGTTTGAGAGTGCTGCAACCATGTATCGGAGTGGCGGGGTCTACTACTGATGTTTTGTGACCAGCGTAAGAAAAATGGTTCTTTGGTCTGAAGTTCACTCTCAATTTTTTACAACTCGGGACTTGACTTGCAGTTGTCTGCCAAGTTGCTTGACCTCCACAAGAGGAAGCAGTTTACTCAGCGTGTAAATATTTTTTGGCTAACTATTCTGTCTCAAGCAAACGAACTTTGAACCGGCAAATGCATCAAATAGAATCTTGTGAACGAGAAAAAATAACAGCAGGTACTCTCAGGATAAATATCGATATTGCTTCCGTAATATCTTACTCCTCGGCATCAGAGCCAAAAATTACCCAAAAATATGCATTTCACCCAAACAGTCCCCACAAATATCCACGAACGGCTCACAGTTCTCTATTATTTTCCCGGGAGATATCTAAACTACTAAACATGCCCCATCCAGTGGCCGCATCCGGACCACCTGGTTCATACTGTTTGGCCCCCTTCCCACCATTCCAGCACTTTCCATGAATCTCTCTCCCTCATATACCTCCTCCTCCTTTTATTCTCCTTGTTCTTCGGTTCTTCCTCCACTTCATCCTTGACAGAGCAGTCAGAGATCACTTTTTACTCTCAGTCTTCACTTCGTTCTCAACAATAGCTCGCCCCTTGCTGTACTTTAGTGGCTCCTACAGGTCCAATCAGTCCTCTTCTTCATCCTTATTTCCGCCTCCACTTCCTCTGTTTCTTCCTCTGCTTCTTGTGACTCCTCAAAGCAGTGCCGGCGGACCCACTTCTGAACAAGTTCGCGGTCCATTCTCCTACAGTAAGCATCATACTTGGGTGGTCTATTTGCAATCAGATCCAGTGCGACGATGGGGCAGCGGCCTCGTGGTGACTTTGCGATGGTGACAAATGGGCGGAGGTTGGTATTGTTGATGGCAAAAAAGGGGTGAGCCGATGGTATAGTTGATGGCAAGGGGTTTTCAACGGCGTCGGTTTCGAACTTTAACTATGGTAACTTTCTATAAAAGTTTCTCATGTCTTCGGATAAGATTAAAAAAATTGAGGCTATGCCGCGGCTTTGAATTTGCATGAAATCAGGGTAATAAGTAAAAATCTGCTTGGTGAAATGTCTTCACTGAATTTGGAGGATGAAGCGGATCACAAGTCGAAAGATTTCTTTTTTTAAAAAAGGATGACCAAAATGCTTCAAGAAAAAATAGAAATGGAGTTGCATAGTGAATCTAAATTCATGGGGAAGAATTCGTTCCATGATTTCGTTCGTAAGAGAAAATTGATGCGAAGAGCTGTTCTTGATGACTCACAGGGGAGGAGAAGATACGTGTTTGTGGTTAGGACCGCCTTTCTGCAGAAATGACCGTTTTTGTAACAACAGTATCCTTTCAGGTAGAGTAGCTTCTCCCACATTATTGTGTATATACAACTTAAGTCGATTGTAATTGTCTGGAAAACTATGGGATAGATTGAATGTATATTTTCTAAGTAAATCTCCCAAACTACCCCCCTCTCCGCGTTAATAGTTGCTTCGAACGCAGCAGTTCTGCTGACAGAGCTCGCAGCAACTAGTCGCTCTTTCAGGGCATGGCCATTTTCACTATAGTGTTTTCTCCGCGGCCACCACACTGCAAACGCTATTGGGAATTGCACTCCAGGTTTTACTCACAGTAAACTAACTAAACGTTCCCCTAAAAGGTCGCCTTGTGGTTACGATGACGAAGAATTTGACGTAGCTGTGCAACAGGAGGAAATAATCCCAACGAGCAACTTTGATATCTCTACTACCCCCTTGCATTCTTTATCGCTCTGATATGTAGGCCCGTTTGCTCGATGAGTTCTAATCGTGTATACCTTAGTCTTTTGGACATGGTACACGGCTTTTTATATCCTGTTTGGTTTATACTTCCCCTGTGAAGACCCATTCACTTCTGTAGTAGTGAACATCGCAGCTGACTCAAGTATTCTCCGTGAAAGTGTTCCACATTCATAGAAGAATAAAATCTCTACGATACGGAATGACCTCTATTCGTCACAAGCCACACAGTTTAAATATCCGCGACCCGTGCATCTCGAGCATATCAATTCATTGCTTTTTTCTTCAAGCAAACCCCAGTGCTTTCCTTCAACCAAGCTTTTTCCCATAACTTCCCCTCCCCGACTCAACAAGAATCTGGCTCGACTTCTAGCCCTTTCTGCCGTTTGTTTCTGCTTGGAATGTAATGATTCCCGCTTTTCCATTCTCGACTCATGATGACCAGCATGTTGGGAATGTCCAAGACAGCCATATTCAAGCTTATGAAAGCCATTACCCGCGCATTTGCTACAAACTACACGTTGCGAGCCGTTACAGACAAAGCATTTTCCAGAGCTTCGAGACGGGCATTTCCGAGCGTTATGACCTGAATTTCCGCATACAGAACAACGCTGGGAAAACCATGCAGAGGGAGAAGAGATAGATTGGGGACAGGATCGAACGTTGTGACCAGTTTCGCCGCAGCGGGAACAACGGTTGCGACGAGGTTTCGGAAGAGAAGAGTCATTTGAGCAAGTCATACCTGCTGCACAATTCTGGAAAAGGGGGACGTTTTTACTGGGCATTTCAGTACTGCGAAGGAAGCTTTAAGAAAGGAAGAATTGTAAAAGAAGTATTGGGCCACTTATGCCCACACTCCAAAAGTCTGGGAAAGGTTTGAGTGTTTTACTTTTGGTTGATATCCAAACGGTGGCGACTTAAGTAGTGAACGATAGCGACAAAATTGTGCGCTCCATCGTTGTCTTGGGATGAAGCATACCGCCTAGTCTGTTTAAGAGTAGCAAAAAGTTGCAGTGACAAGCTAAACGAACACAGTTTACCTTCTGGCGAGACTCTTTCGTAAAAAAACTTGTGGTGGATGTGGCCCACTAACTACATACGGGTTGCTTAGGATATAAATATATCAAAGGCCTGTTACCCGGAGACTGCTTAAACATGGACAAATTTTAAGACTATAAATACTCTTAAGAGTGTCCTTCTTATTGGTGGTACGAAACAAAACGATATTACCCTTTGGGACACTAAGTTATGACCAACTTCTAACCCCTCCAGATCGGCAATGACCTCACCGACGTCGTCGCCGTCCGAAGAGTTGAGATCAGAACAGGCCGTCCAATGAGCAGCCTCCAGCCAGTTTCCTAGCGTTTTGACCGCTTCCCGCCAATCCTTTACTTTGAAAGACTTCACCCACATCACGATATCCCTCAGGGAACAGCTGACCATATTTTTCATGGATTAAAAACACCCCAAATTTCCCCCAGTTATGCTCTACAATACTACACAAGACTCACACAGCAGTCACCGTCCTCGACCAGGAAACATTCAAATGCAGCCTCCGTGGCTAACACGGTTCTCGAAATATCCGGCCTTCACAGGTGACAATTAGAGCCGTCTTCACATTAAATCAACAAAACACCGAAGCATGTACCTGTCATGTTCTCACTTATTATACTATAGCTTTGGATTTCAATTGGGTTGGTTTACTGCGAGTAATGGAAAGGTTAGGAGTCCTCTTTACTTGTAATGAAACCGCCAATAAGTAAAGCAACCCAATTTCCGTCCACCATGATAAAACTCTATATAGCATTAAAAAAATTGTACGACAAATAAAAATCTACCACCACCACCATTAAAAAGTGGAATATTTTGGGTATTTTTACTGTTACAATATATTACAATATGTTGCTGGCTGGCCTCCCTTCCACCTTCTGGTAGATTGGAGTGCCATCCACAGCTTTCGACGCATCGTACGGTTTCGCAATTGGCTTGACAATGATACGATATCTACGCTCCGGTACAAATTTACTGGATACCAACCCACATATCTACCACAGTAAATTAACCCCCCATTTACACATTTATTACAATATAGTTGGTACACACGCTCGAGCACTTGCAATATATGTCCTGCCAATGGTTTCATTACAAGTACAGCGGACTCCTAACCTTTCCATTACTCACAGTAAGCCAACCCAATTCCCCAATTCAATCTGGTCAGCCGAAGTGCCTTTTTGAAGGAGGTCGAGCAGAGGTTCCCAGAGCTCTTACCTTGGGTCAATTACACGTACACGGTAAACCCGGGTCATCTGTGGTGTGGGGATGATATGCTCCGGAGCGTGGTAGGCGTGCAGCAAGGGGGTCCGTTGGGTCCACTTTTCTTCTCCCTTGTGCTGCAAAAAGTGACGCGGGAACACAAAACCCGCCTGGAAAATGTGGGCGACGCCACAGGCAGGCCTTCTGCACACCTTCAGCTGTTGTACTTGGACGATGGGTACATAGTGGGCACCCACGAAGCCATTGGAACTGCACTAGAGTTCCTCTCTTCCGTGGAGGTGCGCGCTTTGGGTTTGCACCTCCGCATGAATAAGTGTGCCGTCTGGTGGCCACCCGCTCCCCCCCGTCTGTTCAGCAGTCCTTCCAAGCCGACCTTCGGCAGGACTATAGTGAAGGGACACAAGTGCTCCGCGCCCCAATCGGATCGGACCTATTCGTGGAGCGGGAGTTCTCAAAGCATGTCGCTTCGCTGAAGCCTCTCCTCAGCGCTTTGGTAACCCTGGAGGATACTCAAGTAGCTCTCCATCTACTACGGACCTGCTTCGGCGTATGTCGCATTAACTACCTCCTACGTGTAGTCACCCCTCATTCCACTGCTAAAGGGGCTGCGCAATTCGATTGCGGGGGTTGATGGGCCGGGTTCTGGACAGCAATACTTTTCGGGAATTGCAACTCCCTGTGGCGCCCTTCGGCCCCCTCAAGCCAACTTTTGGCATTGGGCTTCGCTCTGCGAAGCTCAGTGCGGCGGCTGCGTTCATTTCCTCCGTGTCCCTCACCCGTGCCCTTTGCTCTACCCTTCTGGCTGTGCTACCGAACACTGCTCTTCATTCATACAAATCCGCAGTTCGGGCGCACGACGACTGGAACACTCAAGTGGCACCCGAGAAGGTGGTCCATTTCACGGCTATCGACTCAGTGCAGAGGTTTGGGCAGGGGCAACTCGTCCGCCCAGTTGAGGAAAAGGCTTTTGATGACATGCCAAAGGGAGATGAGAGGACTGTTGCATTCCGAGCCTCGTTATCAGTGGAGGGTTGCAAGGACTGGCTGTGTGCCAACTGGCTCTGGGGTTGGGTACCTACATCCCGGACCGCAATTACAAGACGTGGTTGCAGTTCTATTGCAGGGTGCCATTGTTTCCTCCAGCTTCGAAATGTCACAAATGCGGGATGCGCGACCCTCATGTATCAGTATGGTGACCACGCGCTGTGCTGTGCCTATGGATCCACACGCGGGTGGCGGCATGACTGGCAGACACGTTTGTTTGCTGCAGATCTCTCCAAAACTACCCGACACCCTGTCCTCGAGCCGCCACAACCCGGCCATGCAGTTCGCCCGGACATCAAGGTGCTTGCAGAGAACGGGGGCACGGACTATTATGACGTAACCGTTATCCATCCCCTGACCCCCGCCCGCCTTCCCTCCCTGGCGCGATGCCCACTCAAGCCACTTAACCATGCTCGCGTGTGCAAGGACACTCTCTTTGCCGAGTAAATACGTTCCAAGGGTCCTGGGAATCGCTTCATTGCCCTTCCGCTCTCCACGTTGGGGGGCTGGCATCCTTCCGCTCGGAACTTCGCCAACCGGGTTACGACTGGTATTGCCGCGCGGGCAGCCATTCCGATTGCTGATGCGCAGCGAACATTGTTCGCTCGTCACGCGGCGAGACTCGTCCAGAATAACGCCAGTTGTTTGTTGGAAGGAGTTTTGAGCGACACTTAGGCCGCAACTTGAAATTGTGTATACAATGTATTCCAGAAAAACCTCCGTTCCGAGGGTATGTTCAGTAAGTGGTTACCCTACTTACAGTAGTCCTAGTGTGCGATTGCTCTTAGCAGGAAAATTAAGTATACCAACCCATTCAAGTAAACCCAATTCCCCCTCTGTTACAAGATATATTCGATCAATCCTAAAGTTTTCCAGACAAATACGATGATATTGAAAGTGGAGCAGAACTTTGATCACCCCTGACAAATGCATTGAAGGAGGGAGTGATGGGGTAGTTTAGCTCGTCATGTGACACTTCTAGTGGGAGGAATGTTAATGGAGTTTGGAGAGAAGGAAAGGAGAACACAGAAACGAGTCTGTTCCTCCGTGACAATGTGACTACATCAACGGGTCTAGGAAGGCGAGGAGGCATGCGGCATTACACAGTACAGCTTGCGCTGCGTGTATATGCATGAGGACCATTATGGCTCTCGAGAAGATCTTCTTTGCCCTCGTGGCCGCATTTACTGCCAGCATTGCAGTAAAGGGGGGAATTTTTGGGTTATTTTGGTGGAATGATTGGAAAATTATGGGTGAATATGATAGGGGGGCTTCGACGTGGCTGTGATCCACAACTGGAAGCAAGTCACGCTGTCACGTCTGCATCTCGGTTGCATTTGCATCCGCCAGACTGTAAGCCACTCGAGATAAGGCCACGTTGGCAGCGTACCGTTGCTCAAGGACTTGATGTGCGATCAGAACCCGTCGGACAGGTCTATATAACCGACAACTTGGAAACCTTTGGCACAACTTCTGGTCCCTCAAGTCGTCGCTTGTTCTCATCCTTCGAACCAGCTCCAGACGAATCACCGTGTAGGCCGACATTCACACAACACAACACCCTTACCATGTCTAATGCTGAGTCCTCCTCTGCTGCATCAACCGGTTCCCGTATCGACGCCCTCGAAAACAAGTTTTCAACCCTCGAGAATCAACTCTCTGAAGTCGTCAATTTGCTCAAGGGTGGTGCCGGTCCTTCCGCCCAAGCCGCTCCCGCCGCTGGGCCCTCCGCTGCCGCAGATCCGCCGTCGGATCCCGCCGATCAAGCCACGGCCGCCGCCGAGGCCTTCAAGGTTGGGCAACTGCAGTTTTCACTGCCGCTCCCAAGTGCCGAGCAGGTGGGCGAAACCTTCGCCACTCGGCGAGCTTACGCCGCTACCGGTAAGCTCAACAAGTTCGAGAAACCTCTTTCCGTCGCTCCCTTTCCCGCAAAAAGGTTCATTCCGGAACCTGAAGGCCTGTTTGGACGCATCAAGACAGCCGATCAGAGGGACGGGTGGGAAGCTGAAGTCCTCTGGAACGTGGGCAACAACTGTGAAAACGCCCTCGCCAGTGCCCATCGAGTCACCGAGGCCCTGGCTGCGAAGGACGTCCAAGCCGCTACCGAGGCCTTCGCAGTTCTACATCACTTTCTTGAAGCTTCCTATTCCAGGGTATTGGAACGAGTTGATTTCTTCACCGACTCCTTGGAATCCGGTAAATCAGAGGCTATTCTTCTCCAGAAGTACCTCAGAGAAGACGACTTCCCCTACGCATCCGATTTGTATCGAAATACCAAACACAAGTTCGCCGAGCTCCGTTCGCAAGCTTACGCAAAGGAGTTCAACAAGCAACAAGCCGCCGGAAATCGCCGCCCTCCGAAGGGACCTGGAAGGAACCAGCCTGGTCCGGCCGAAAAGCCTAGTCGCAAGTAAAGCGGTCATCTCCGCCGTCGTTTTGTCCTATGTCTCAAGTCCTGTGGCGCAACACCCAACGCGCCGCTCCCTTTTGGTCCCAAACCCTTCAGGCCTCCGAATTCCTTCTTCGGGCACTCCGTTTTGAAGTTTACGAGCGCCCGGTGAAAACATCCCTTTCAGACACTCAATTCCGCCTCTCTCAAATCCCTATCGAACCGTCCGACCGGGAATTCTTCGACGACGCAATCAAAGACGCTCTTCACCGTCGAACGTACGAAGAAATCTCAGCTGCCGAAGCTCTTCGTCTGCACAAGGATGGCTACCCGATTTCCAACGCATTCGTCGCAGTTACCGGGGAAAAACAGCGGTTGGTTGTAAACCTTTCCCGCCAGTCTACATTATTTCGAGACATGCCTGTCAAAATGGAAACCCTGGAAGGGTTCGCTCTGGATCTCAAGCGTTCAGACTACCTTTTCTCGTTCGATATCGCGAAGGGCTACTACCATTTTCGATTGCATCCCGATATTCGCAACTGGTTTATTTTCAAGGTGGACAACCGATATTTCCGCTGTATCGCCCTCCCTTTTGGATGGAAGCTTTCGCCGGCATATTTTATCAAGCTCATGAGACCCTTCGTCCGCTTCGTCCGAAATCGCCTTCGTCTGCGTATGCACCCGTACATGGACGACTTTCTGGTCGCGGTTCGCCGACGCTCTCGTCTTCACAAGGCTCGTGTGCAAATCGATCGTCTCTTGAAGGCTTGCGGACTACTTCGCAAGGAAGACAAGGGAAACTGGGCCGGAACGCAGTGTATCGAACATCTCGGTTTTACTATCGATACCACTCGTATGATGTTTGGAATAACCGCAAAGCGAATGGAAAAACTCAAGGGTATCTCGCAACAGTTGCTCCGCCAAGCACGTCGGAACCGCCGCCTGGTCGACGTCCAACTGTTACGCCACTTCGCAGGAGTGGCAATATCATGCTCCCTGGCCATGCCACTCGCACGGTTCTACACCCGATCCATCTACGATTCGCTCAAGCTGAACACATCCAACTCAGGGAAACGGGTGAAGCTGCTTCACTCAGCGATTCGGGACCTCAAACACTGGCGCGATCTAGCTCACAGTCCGCCAGAGAGGCCCGTGTCGACCCCATCCCTACGTTGGCGCTCCACTCGGACGCATCGACGACCATTGGTCAAGGGGAACCTTGGGCTCCAATTTGCAACCAGGAACCCAAGGAACGTGGGAAGCTCGTGGCTTATGGGATCCTCTTCTTCGCGTCAAGCCAATAACATTCTTGGAGCTCCGCGCCGTGACGGACAACATCCGGTCGTTCGCCAACATGCTCAAGTCAGGGACTCACCTCAGAGTATGGGAGGACAACCAAGCAGTCGTGGCAATTCTCAACGCTATGACAACCAAGTCCCGACCACTCATGCAAGAACTCCGCGTGTTACACCGCTTGTTACAGAAGCTGGGAATCTCCATAGAAGCACGTTACCTCCCGTCAGCAGTCAATCGTTTCGCAGATCGGTTGTCACGACTACACACCCTCGACGACTGGAGAATCAATCAGGAGACACTCCAACCGCTGCTCGAATCATACCATCCGACTATCGACCGGTTCGCCGACAGCAGCAACAAGGTCTGCGCCAAGTTCAACAGCGAATTCGCGTGTCCTGGCTCCCTGGGGATCAACGCGCTACAACAAGACTGGCGTTCAGAGCTCAATTTTTGGAATCCTCCTCTCAAGTTGATTCCACTCGTCGTCAACAAGATCTGCCACGAACAGGCAAAGGGAATACTGGTCACGCCTTGCTGGCCCGCTCAGCAATGGTACACGAAATTGCTCCGTTTGGCTCGTCCGCACGTTTTCGCCGCAGAAGATCTTTACCTCCCGCCAATTTGGGCCCCGCAAACAATGCCCACTCCTCCGTGGAAATTGGCCGTCTGGAAAATCTAGCAGAAGAAGCTCGTACTATACCTCTTGCTGTTACGCTACAACAGTCGGTGCTTACAGTGGCCGGGGCTGGAGCGACTAATGGGGGTACCACGATCGCTCGTCTGATGCCGAAAGCGAGAGCACCGAACACGTGGAGATCAAATGAAATTTTGTGGAAGAAATGGCTGGTATTCTGTTCTCAAGATGGTATGACCCGCTCTCTGGAAATGAAGGTGCTGTCCTTCGGTATCTGGGTTGGCTCTTCGAGGAAAACAAGATTAGTGCGGGTTCAGTACGCAACTACCTCTCGGCTGTCACTACGGCGCATACTCGTATTGGGCGGTCTCTGGCACTCACACCACTCATTCAATTGGCTGTGGATGCCTTTCAACAAGGGGACAGGGACCGAAAGTTGCTCTCAGACCCGCTTACAGAGCGGCGTGCTCTGCCAAGCTCAGTTGCTCGTCGAATCTTCGCTCTCGCACTCGCGTCTCCGGACACTGATCTCGAATTTCTACGCAACGCCTGTGCCGTACTCGTCAGCTACATTTTCTTTGAACGTGGCGAAGCTGGGGTGTCTCTGTTGCTGACCAACATCTCTGTCACTCCGGATTCAATCAACGTCGCCATCGCACTACGCAAGAATCGTAACCGGGTTGCTCATACTCTTGCTTACCGCCGAAATCCTCGCTTCGATACCAGCGTGATCGACCTGGTCTGTCGTTATGATACCCTACGCCGCTCGAACCGATCCGGGAGCAAGTACTATTGGGCTTTACCTGGGACTCGTCTTTCTACGAGCGCAAGAACCATTACTCTTTGGCTACATCTTGTCTCGCCGTGCTCAAGTCACACCTCCGCCTCAAGTCTCTTGGTCTTCGCACTCGCTGCGCATGGGTGCCGCATCAGAATGTGCAGCGATTGGGGTTCAGGAATATCGGATATTGATATGGGGGGATTGGTCGGCTGGACGCACATTCCGCGAGTCTTATCTGGATGCTAGGGTGATGCAATGTGATGATTCGTTCTTTTTCTTCGGTCACTTGCTGTGACCTCACTCTCGTTATCACGTACCTACGGTACATTTGGTTTTCTCTATTGTTTTAATTCGGTGGAATGATTGGAAAATTATGGGTGAATATGATAGGGGGGCTTCGACGTGGCTGTGATCCACAACTGGAAGCAAGTCACGCTGTCACGTCTGCATCTCGGTTGCATTTGCATCCGCCAGACTGTAAGCCACTCGAGATAAGGCCACGTTGGCAGCGTACCGTTGCTCAAGGACTTGATGTGCGATCAGAACCCGTCGGACAGGTCTATATAACCGACAACTTGGAAACCTTTGGCACAACTTCTGGTCCCTCAAGTCGTCGCTTGTTCTCCCGCCTCCCTCCCTCCACTCATCCTTCATGGCCCAATCACAAGCCGTCTTTTGTTCTTGATTTATGTTATGCTTTATTTATGATTCGTTATTTATGGAATTCTGATTACGCAAACGCAGCAACTGGTGGAAGTTTGATTTGGTTCTGGCCAGAGGATCATCACGCATAATGGTCACGGGCGTATGACCGCGCTACTCTCCTTACAACTCTTGCGACGCGAACACACCAAATCTAAAGAGTTTACCCAAGCGTACGCATGATGGAACGAATGGAACCGGACAAGGATCTCATCGTCTGGGGAGACACGCCGATCAACTCATCCAATTCCACCAATCCATTACTCCCGGTCATATGTCTCTGTCCACAGCTCACCTGCCCTCTCGCTGGAACATCTTCTCCCCTACGTGTGCCTCCCAAGGCCGGCCATTGCTGGCAGCGTACGTGCACTCAAGACAAGTAAGGTTGGCACCAAACGGAAGCTGTCACACTACACCCCTTTGAGGTACCATCCCCGGAAGAAGCGCCCCGCGCCCATAGCCGCTGTACAGCAGCATCCGGAGATTCGAGTGATCAAGCGTTTTTAACCCTGCCTTCACCAGTTCTGTCTCGAGCAAACGTTCAACACGAAGGTTCAAATCAATCCCAACTACTGGAGCAAGTAAGCTGCATAAGTTATCCCTGTTTGCTGTAATGCGTACTTATTTAGTTATCCCTGTTGCTGTTAGCTATTTGCTTTGATAAAGTGTTATGTGTTTCTCTATTGTTTTAATTCAATGCATGGAAGATGTTGTCGGTTATATCCACGAGGCTAATACGTTATGCAGTAAAGTGATTAGTAAGAGAATAAGTTTAATGCATTCACTATCTACTGAGGACCGCGCACGCCATAAATATACGGCTAAGATCCAACCGGATATACCTCGTCGTCCATGCGCATCGGAGCTCGGGACAGGATAGCTTGAGCAATGGATGACCTGGGAGTGCAACCCAGTGGCTGGTAGATACGGCGGCGGACAACACCAGGGTCAATATGGGTGTTCATTTTGGCTTTCTATCAGTTAGGCTCCCCCGCGAAATTATGACGCCAGATAACAAAACGGAAACTTTTTACGAGTTCTAAACCACGAAAGTGTGCTAAGCGTATTCAGAAATACTGTACAACAGCCACGATATCTTTCAAAGAGGGGAGGTTTAGGGATATTTTAATGTACGGAAGATGTCGTCGGTTGTATCCAAGCCGTTAGAAGTGATTTGCGCGGGACAAGTCGTCACTGGGTACTACAACACTAAATATCGTTCCTTACAGGGCTGGTTCAATGCCGGCAAGCATCAAAACGTAAACTGCGCCACACTTTTCTTCTTTAGTATTAACAGGTGAAAAGCTTGTTGCAATCAGTACCGCAATTTGTACTACAACTTAAATTTAACACCCTTTAGAATATTCCAGGCCACATCCGACCATATCTTTCAAACATTAAAGCACCCCACATTAACCTGCATTACGGCCTGCTTGATGGCTGGCCTGAAGGTAGCATTTTAAGGAGCGTAGTTCCTTCCCCATTACGGTGTCGGTATACCTTTTTTGAGTTGATTGTGGTTGTCTGGAAAACCATAGGATAGATCGGATATACCTTCCAAGAGTAAAACACCCAAACGTTTCCCCCACATTACCCTCATTTAGCTATATTTGTTCATAGAGGGGAACCGCGTGTGTCCATTAACTGTGACAGATATGCTGCCAATGGTTGAAATTTAGTAAAGTCGAATGGTGGGGTGCGTAATTTAGGGTGCTTTAATGTTTGAGTGATCTGATCGGATGTGGCCATGAATATCCTAGAGGGTGAATAAACGGTACTTTGTTCATGGAGTATTTTGAAATCGAGTTCTTAATTATTCTAGCTACTTTTACCGCACGCAAAGGCGCTTCGAGCTAAACTTCTCTCTTCAGTCGATCTCCTCCTCCGAAGGCTCCCGGCTACTCCGTCGCCAGGCTTCCATCGCTTCTTCCCGCGCCTCCCGTCCCTTTCACAACCTACCACAGAGCCATCTCGGTACCCGCGCCGCTCCTGAAGTCTGGCGAACCATGGATTGCCTCCGTTTTGGTGTCCCCATCTTATCTGGCACACAACCCTGCACCTATTGCGCCACCGCCCACTTCCGCACTGTCTCCACCCTGGATTCCTACGGACACCATGCCTCTGTCTGTCCCTGCGCCGACGGCTCCATTCGGCGCCACAATTGTGTTCGCGACCCCCTCATTTCCGAGGTATCACGCTTATCAATTGGGATTCGCCCAGTCCGGGAATGGACCTTCCCGCTAGACTTGCCCCGACCCTCCAACTCCCGCCGTCGCCTCGACATCTACATCGATGATGTTCAGTTCTCTCCCGTCCCGCAGGGCTACGACGTCACTGTCATCAGACCCCACTCCGCCCCATACGCCCAAAGTTGTGGTAAATCTTTATGGGTTGTACAATGTCGCACAGAGGCGTGCGGAGGGTTTTCATAAATTAACGAAAAATACAAAAAAACCCAACAGCGGATTCACACGCCCCTCGCTGCCCTTTTTGCATCTGAGCGCGCAAAATCTCTCCGCTATGGCCACCTCTGCGCCGAACTACGTATCCACTTCTACCCGATAGCTTTCGATATGTACTGGTCTGCCAGTCCCGGTGCGAAACAAGGTCTGTCCAGAGTTGGTGAGTGCATCGCTCAACGGAAAGGCAGTAGCCCTGCCTTCGAGCGCGATCGCTTGTTCACGTTCATAAGCTCGCTCATACAAACAACGAACTTCTGTCGCGATCAACCGACGAAAACTCAACCGCTCCTGGCTCGGATAAATTTTTCCCCTTGTGAGGGCCGCTAGCCCACCCTTTCCTGCTTAGTAAAGTCTTCTTCTTCATATCCACTACAACGGGAAAATATTGGGTTATTTTAATTTTTTGAAGGTGTTTGTAATACAAAAAATGGTCCTCCCCTCATTTAATACAGGAAATGGTCCTCCCTTCACGTAATACAGGAAATAGTCCTCCCCTCGTGTAATCCAGCAACCTAGAACGATCCCGCCCCTAACTTCTCCCACTGTCATTTCCAAATTTACTTCCATTTATCTAGATATTTTTATACTGTATTTAACCTTTTGAATCGACCCCGAATCAAGTCCCTTTTCCCTTTTAGCTTACCTCCTCTCCAAATTCGCCTTTTTTGATAAGAAGGGCGCAAATGCACTACTGCAAAATCCCTTGCAGATTTATTTTACCTATTCCTAATCTATAGAACCTGCCCTGGGAGCCTATTTAAACCTCTTTATTCTAAGTTCCAAATGCCCGCGATCATTTTACTCATCACCCCTCTCCCCCCACACACCCAAAACACCCTACATTGCCTCCCGTTCCCCAACGTCTATCACAATGAGCAACCTTCGCCCCTCTGTCCCTATTTCCAAAAACCGCCCTTCCCGTTCCATCAATGGCCTTCGTCTCGCCGCCTACGGGCCAACCGATGCCGACGACTACATCCGGCGGCAAACAAAGAAGCAAATTATCGAGTTCGTTCGCCGCCTCTTCATAGAAAAAGAAGCGAGGGAGGTAAGTCCGGGAGAGGCTGAGAAGGTCGAGGAGGAGAGCGGGGAGTCCTTCGAGGAATGGTAAGCCCCTGAGCTAGTGTACGAGGCTCAGGAAGATGAGGAGGAGGAAGAAGAGGAGGAGGAGGAGGAGGAGGATGGAGAGGAGGAAGAGGAGGAGGAGGATGGGGAGGAGGAAAAGGAGGAGGAGGATGAGGGAACAGGGGGCATGGAAAGTGTTGGACTGGTGGGGCCTGAAATAGAGAGTATGGATCAAGTTGTGCCCACGATGGAACCGGATGGAGATATCTTTAGTAGTCTAGATATCTCCCAGGGGGAAATAGAGAGCTGTGAGCCATTCGCAGATATTTGTGGGGACTGCTTGGACAGCATGGATAATTTAGAGGAGTTGTTTGGATCTGATTTAGAGAATCGGAAATAATAGGACCAAATTAATTGTTAGTTTCTTAAGTATCTTTTGCTTAGAGTATATTGTCCACACAAAGTATTTTATGCATTTCTTGGTATCTTCTGTAGTTTTGTTCGGACTTTAGGGGTAGCCAAAAGTCTATATAAGCTGAGTAAACTGCTTCCTCATGGAGAGGTCAAGCAAGTTGGCAGACAACTTCAAGCCAAGTCCCGAGTAGTAGGAAGTTGAGAGTCAACTTCAGACCCAAGAAAACTTTTTCTTACGCTAGTCGCAGAGCGTCGGTGGTAGACCCTGCCCCTTTCTTCTTGCTTGTAGCTTCCTCAACTCTCTTCTATATACACTCCCTTTTGTTCGTTCAACAATACCACGGCAGCACTTTTGTCGCTCGCAACACCTCCTTCTCAGGGTAATTGGTTCTGAGGATCTCCTCCCCCGCCGATTTACCCCTATCACAGTGCAAGAGATGGTCTCGGAAGCAATCAAGTGTTTCTGGGCAACTTCTCCTCGGGCACGGTGTGTCCGGAGCGAAAAGCGGAACTTGAAGGTCGTGTTAAAAATCGCTTTGGTTCTTTGATGTTTAAAAAGTGCGGTTCGGCTAATATGAAAGCCATGTCGAGAATTCCAGAGCGTCAATATTAGTCTTCAGCCCGGGGCATGGATAGCAGTGCATCCATCTCTTCGCCCCTAACAGCGCCATTGGAGCACGAAAAGACTGCCTACTAGCGTCTTTGAGAGATATACCGTCTTGCACAGCCTCGTGGATTGCTTCCGTGGAACGTTTGGGTGTTTTACTCTTGGAACATATATCCGATCTATCCAATGGTTTTCCAGACAACCAGTATCGACTCAAAAAGGGTATACCGACACAGTAATGGGGAAGGAACTACGCTCCCTAAAGTGCTACCTTCAAGCCAGCCATCAACACGCAAGCAAGCCGCATTGGACATGACGGCTGCTGCAGCATGAGTGTCGTTTGCGAGGGCACTGAACGGAAGAATCCTTGACTGTAAGCAGGAAGGATTTAGACCAAATTCGGTGAGCATCGAGGGCGTCTACCAAACGCGGAACATGGGCGGACTTGAGGACTTTGTCGCGTTCCCCGACTTTACAGTTATTTGGTTCAGAGGGTTTTGATGCATTTGTATATAGTATGGTACGATGTAATGTAGAGGCGTCTCATTGATATTTGTCGAAGAAAACGTTGTCCTTAATCATTATATTCATCACAATATGCAATGAAACATGGCATCAGCAAATGCAACATTTATTGTTTCTAGGCACAGGAGAAGGTATAAACAGAGAGTATTTTGCAATTAGGTTTGACAGTGATGGATTGATAAATCACATGGAAATCGCATGGAAATCGCATGGAAATCAATACATTCGCCATTTGTCTCTTAATGTTTTGAGGCAATGTTAAAAGCAAGGAGGTGGTGTCCGTTCAGTTACAGTAAAAAGCAAACTTATGCTTGTACAGGCGTTGAAACTTTCGCTTGCAGCCGGCAATTTGGATAAATCAAATATACTGTGCACAGTATATGACATTATTAGTTTCAACTATGGCGGGCTTTTTGAAAAAAAATATAAGAAATATTAATGGCAAGTTGGCCTTAAATCAAACTTCTGTTGAGAGGGTTTACTTTCAAGATCCTCACTGCCTTTGCGGAACTTTTTGGATATTGGAAGAGTACCCTAAAAGGACAATGAAAACCCTGTGTTTTCTATTTGATTGATCAAATTAAAAAATGTTATTTGTGCTTGCATAAGATGTAATTAGGCAAAAAAGTGTTTCGTGGTGGGTGTTATCTAGTGTGCGCATAACACGAATATGACGTTGACCATTGATGTGTCTTCAAACATTGCGCCGGTAGAGAACCGCGAAGCTGTTTCCATGATGTGCACGACGCAGTGTTGTCAAGGTAGATGTGGTCGACGCATAGAACTCTTTTAAGTAATCAGTCCATCCAGTGAAATGATAACTTACGGGTTGCAGGACCCCTGAAGGTCCTCCTAAAGTTAATATACCTCTCCAGTAAGGACTGCAAGTATTTGTCCACAAAGTCGTCCCGGATGCCGATATATTGCAGCATAAACTTGATGTCCTTGTACGTCGAATGACCGCAATGTGCCTGTTGACCATGTCCACGCTCTTTTTTGTTTCACGCCTCGGCTTGAGGTTGTATTTTGCAACTGTTGTGGCGGCACATAAAAGCGTAGGTCTGGCTTCTTCTTTAATAGGCCAGCGTCGAAATTGAACAATGAATGTGGGATATAGGTGTGCAAGCTATGGTCGACGAGGACGATCAACCATGAAGAAGCACTAGTACAATCTAGCGATAGCACAAATTTGTTCTGACTCTTCTGAATTATGTGGCAAGGACGAGGTAAATTTCAGTCGACAAACCGCTGCGAGAAAGACCGGATGACCAAGTGACTCATGCGTATTGGATAACCTTAGTCCATTCCAGCTTCAAGCACGATCGATCCCAGTAACCACTAAGCCTGAATTTTGTCCCTCCTTATCCCCTACGATCAAAACAGTAGTTCGAGACTGCCGCAAGGATCGGTTTCAGCTGCACGTTCCGTGTTGGACACAATGATCTCGCGATTGGACTGATTTCTGTGGCTCTAATGACAATCTACGGTGCATCATCGTCTGGAAGTACTCGCCACGGTATGTAAAGCTCCCCCTCTGAAACAAACGCGCGATCTTTCTGGGCCATATTGAAACTTAGTATCCTGTTCTGTTTATCACAATCGCTCGGGTTGTCCAAGAATACTACTCCCCGTATCAAAAACCCAGTTTTTTTGTCGATGTCCTTCAAGTGTCCAAGCGGTCCGCATTAGTGTCATTAGATCTTGGCCTTCAGTTTTGGGGGTCGTTTCATGATTCTATTTCGGCTTTTTCTGCCCTTCGGATGGGCTGAAGGACGGCCGTGAGTCATAAGCTGGGAGTAATTGGCCGAGGGAGACTTAATAGAAAATTTTACCTTGGCTTTCATTTAATATCATTGCCTGAGCACCGACACGATTGACTAGTAGGACTCGGCTGAAAATTATTCTCTAGTGGTAGAATAACACGATAGCTTCTAATCTCTGGTTACAGGGTTGTCCAGTAGAAACGATCTTTGCTATCAGCACCGGCATTTTTCAACAGAATGAATCCGCCCACTGTCTAAGAGAGCATATCATGTGTACAATTAGAGCTAAATGTTGGCGTTTGCGCCTCAGAGTTGGATTCAAAATTCTTGAAGCTTTCTTAATTCTGGTGATATGTAAAGGTAGAAAGTCTTGAAACATGTCAGATACGACTGCGAGAGGGTTTTTGTACATCATGTCGACAAAAACCTGTACACTCTCAATGGACCGAACATTACTGTCAGGTGTAGGCTATTATTGATCCCTTTCACGTCCTTACGGCTGAGCATGCAAAAAAATCTCTTGTACTCTCTTGTTGATCTTATGTATGTTTGAGGTTTGCAAAGTATCGTGAAACGCCCCCCGCAGAGGCACTGCGGATGCATACGGTTTCCTGTTTCCGCACCCATCGGTCTAGGGTGGTGCTCAAGGGTCCCAAGTAAAACCCAGCCACGACGGAAAGCTACACGATTTTTATGGGCCTATAATTATCAAAACGTGGCGTTTGATCAGTGTCTTTCTTGCGATAGTAAATAAAATTCATAGAGGTGATCTACCCTCTCTTCTATGTTGCTAGAGTATTATTGTCTAGTACTGCGCTTATAATTTTCTCTACAAACATATTCCTGTAGGATCTACAGGTTTGCACGACTGCGTGGAAGGTGCTCATTTCACTCACCTATCTAATTACCAGCTCCTATTAAAGCGCCAGGAACACACGAAGCAACTGCAGACGCTCGTTAGAGGTTGTCGCATTTTTGCCTGCCGTCTAGGAGTATGCAGTCCAGCGTGATTTGTCAACCAAAAACAACATCCCAAAGAAATTGACGGAGGCAATTCATCAGGCAGTACAAGACCTAACTTCTGTTTGGGACTCGAATATAGCGTAATGGAAGAGGTTAATTCTGGTAGACGCATTTGGTATCAGTACGTTGTTTTAGATTAAGTAATTCCAATCTGTTCGAGTCCAAATCTGATTAGAAGGGCATTCGTCCCTCTTTACTTTAAAAGATCCATCCTAATATATATCCAGTTGGGTAATATGAAGATTTTAACAGGGATAAAGCGTCGGAGAAAGAGATACTCAGAAGAAATTACTCCGACATAGAAGTCTTGCAAGCAAAAAGAGTGCTACTTTGGTAGAGTTGGGCGAACAGAAAGAAGTGGGTAAGGACAACTGTTGAGAGGGCTAGAAGCAAGTACAGAAGGGGCAGGGTTTACCACTGTTGCTCTGTGGCCAGCGTAAGAAAAATATTTGTAGGGTCTGAAATTGATCGTAAACTTCTTAACTACTCAGGACTTGATCTGAAGATCTCTGTCAGCCTGTTTGACTTTTCCAAGCGGAAATAAAACAAAGGAAGCAGTTTACCCAGCTTATTTAGACTTCCTAACAAAATACAAAAGTATCCAGGAAATGACTGGAGACATTTTGTCTGGACTTTACACTATAGACAAAAGACATTTGAGAAACGAACAATGGTTATAATCTTTTAATTTACCATCGCCTGCATCTGACCTATAAAAATTGCTTCAAAACATAAATTATAACGAAGCAGTCCCCACAAATATCCGCTAATGGCTCATAATTATCTATTTACTTCCAAGAGAAGTTCTAAGCCACTGAATATATGCCCATCCGATGCCATCATAGGGAATACATGTTCCATACTGCTCAGCCCCCATCACATCATTCTAACACTTTCCGTGTCTCCATACCCCTCATTATCGTCATTCTCTTCTTAGTTCTTCTCTTTTTCTTCGCCGTCCTCCTTCCTCCTCCCGTTTCCTTGAACCAATTCAAGGGCCGCCCACTTCTCAAACGTCTAGCAAAATCCATCCTCGACCTCCTCCTTCTGCCACTCACCTTCCTAGATGAATAAGCGATGAGCAAACACGATCATCTTCTTCTTGGTTTGTCAGGGGGATACTCATCGCGTTCAGTAAGGCTCAAAGGGAGTAGAGGAATGAGGTTTAAGGAGCTCGGGCCGCGAGTCTTGGAAACGATGCTGGAGAAACATAGGTTGTTCATTTTGGTGAAATTTACGGAGAGGCAGGCGATTGAAAGTGTGTCGATTGAGTAGAAAATAAAGGGATAGTGGAAATGATGAGGAGGGGTTTGGAACTCAGTAGAGAGGGGCTTAAAAGAGATACTTTGGGTGGATTATATAAATATGATACAGATAAAATAAATTTCAGTGGGAATGTACGAAAAACCGTATTTGGAAAAGAAAGTAAGGAAGAAGAGGAAAAAAAATTGATTTTGGAATTGATTCGGAGGGAGTATATAAAGAATTTACATATGTAGATAAAATGAAAATGACCTTGGAGAGGACCGCGCTAATGATAACCAAGGATAAAGAAGGAGAGATACTCACCCCCAAGAGGTCCTTAGAGCAAGGGACGGTAAAGTAGGACCAAAAAACAAGCAATTTTGAACAATAAAAAATACTGCAGTAAAGAAAATCGTGTTCGATGAAAACTACAAAAAAAATCTGTGCAGATTCGCGCACATCTGACAGAATCCCCTGAAAACCGTATTGGGTCGCACATAGCCGCCGGGAGGTAGGGATTAATTTTAGTCCACAACAACCCTCATCCTGGCCTGTACTGGGTCTATTATATTTTAGGATAGAGATATTTTTAAAGTTTTGTCGCTTAGCATACACCAGAAGATAGCCCAACCACACATTTTGAATATTAAAAAGCCAAATCTTCGCTTCTTTCAAGTTCGCGTGTGGTTTGCACTTTTCATTCCTCTTGGGTCTTTATTACTCATTTCTTGATACATTGAAATGAGTAATTTCTTTTCTGATCTATTTTACTTCTCGCCAAACTCCGGTTTGATGTCCCAAACTAGAAGAGCAAAATAAAGAAGTGAAGTTCTCTATCATTCCCTCCTATATGATTAGTTCGGAACGGAAGCTCCTGAATCCGAACATTTGGCTGCATTTCCGTCAGTATATAAGCACTTCTTGTGGGCTTCTCTGAAGATTTTCCCACAAAGAAATATTCTCTCAATTAATTAGCCGCTAGCAAGGATTTAGCCGAAATGTGTTTACTTATGAGCCTGATAGTCCTGGCAAATTACTGGCTTGGAAGCAACGGATCGACTCTTTTCACCTTCGCTGAGTAAATTCCCTCATTTGAGACTACGTTCCGTGTGTTTTGCCTCATCTCATTTCTTCCCGGACCTTCTCTCTCACTATTACCGACAAAACGTCGTTTGCCTACAATTAAAATATTCCAGAATTTAAAAAAGTAGGGTTCCATAATTTTGTTTATCGTAAGTAGTTTTTTTTCATTCTTTGTAGCTGTAATGCAACGCATATTTCTGTAAGACATCCTGTTAAATCAAAAAAAAATCATATTGAATATCAAACCTCGTTTTCAGTGTATCAAACCATCATATACCTATTAGGTCCTGGAATAAAAACGTTATTCTAGAGGAGCATAAAGACAGTCATGAAAATGAAATTTGATATCTGAAGCGAAAAATGTTTCAAAATTTCATCTAAAACGGAAACCACGTCCCGAAACTTCAACTGAGCTATATAATCATGTAGCGCAACATTCTCAAGATTTAGATAAGAAGATTTCACAGCACAACATGCGATGGGTAGAGAAAACTCGGGTGTAAATGTTTTACTGGGGACAAGTGGTAACAGGTATTCTGGAAAAATCACGTCTTTTAAGTTTGAAATTGGTTCCAGTAACATGCAGTAGTAAAAAGCACTTCTCATATACATATATGTTTCTCTATAAATACTTTTCTATAATTAAATCTACCTCTTTTTGTGGGAATTAAGAATTATAGTTTCCACCCAAATGGATCCATTGAAAGAAATTTAAAAATGCTATTATTTTTGTTTAGATCTCGTTATCGGCAGAGTATTTTATAGGATTTCCATCTTTGAATTAAAACTACTCAATGCAATCCAATAATACCAAGAAAAATTTTCTTATTTTTTTGTGTTTCACGGAACAAAAATATCTACATATTGGTTGCAGTTCAACTACGGTTCCAAACTGGAACAAATAACTTTATCTAAAGCCAGTTCACTATATGTACTTTACGGAAAGATATTATATCACATATTTTCAAGAACTAGAAAAAGACAAACATTTCTGCATGGTTATATTCTCGAATTACCTCATTTTTAGAAAACATTATCCTAGCCCATAAATAAGCTTGATTCCATTTCTGTTGGGATTATCTTTTAGTAGAGGAAATTTTGGTTGTTTTCCTCCTGAAGTATATATCCGATCTACCCCATGATTTTCCAGACAACCACAATCGACTCAAAAGGGCAAAATGAGACAGTATTGGGGAAGGAAATGCCCTCCTCAAAAAGCTACTTTCAGGCCAGCCATCAAGCAGGCCGCATTGGACGTGACGGCTTCTGCGGCGTACCTTTGCGTAAATCCTCCGAGCCTTTCCGTACGTCTCCAATAACATCATGTCCACGGTCCTTGTCACGTTATTCAGCACTGCACATACATCTGAGTGCTACCCTTCAAGAGTTGAGATTGGCCCATTCACGAGCCTACCTCTGGTGCAGATCGTGAAAAAGGATTGATATTTTCTTTGGTTGCACTTTGCGATGGACTCAGAGAGGATATTTACTATGAAAAAAATTTTGTGTTTATTTATCTCTTTCCTTACTTCATACCTAAGATCGTTTTTATCCGCATTAATGAATAAATAATCTTGGATGTATTAGTGTTCATCACATTTCCGTAGACATGTAAAGCTGAAAAGTCTCGAATTTATCCTTAAGATAAGTATATATTCTTATGATTATAACCGCCAGGTGGTGAAATGTCTTTGCATACACACTCCGAAGTTCACCATTTTCCTTGCATGTTGAAAGGGGTAAATCGTCTGGACGAGATATTCTCAGAACCGATTACCCCACGAAGAATATTTCGCAAATGAGAAAAGTTCTAACGCAGTGTGGTTGAGCGAACAAAAAGGGGTGGGTAAAGAGGACGCGTGAGAGGGCTACAAAAAAGTATAGAAGGTGCAAGAACTACAAGTGGTGCCTTGTGACCAACGTAAAATCATAATTCTTGCTTCCACAACTACAATTCTTAGCTTTCTACCACTCGGGACCTTGCGTAGAGCTACCTACTAACTTGCTTTACCTTCACAAGGGAAAGCAATTTACTAAGCTCATATATAATTTTTTGGTTCACCCTGAAGTCTCAGACAAGTACACCAAATACCGCAATATCAATCAAATGTAATCTTGTCAGCGAGAAAAGCTTCTATCGGGTACTATCTGAATAAATATCTATATTCTTCTTTAAAATCGTAGTCCTCGAGATCACAGCTAAACAATTCCTCCATATTAATACCCCCCAAGCATTCCATACAAATTCTGTCGAACGTCCCGGAATTATAAATATCCCACTTGGACGTATCCGGATCTTGCAATCACTCCTCATAGCTTTCATTATACATTTTACAACTTTCATAAGAATCATAAATACCGATTATTCCTTCAATCTCCCTTCTGTTCTATAGAGCAACTCCTCCACCGTTGTACACTAGGTGCTCCCAAGAATACACCCAGCAATTCTCACCTTCCCATGATTCCACCTCAGCCTAAAGCTCCTCATCTTCTGCCTCTTCTTCTGTGTTCTCTTTCGCTAGCTCCTCCTTTGCCTCCTCTGCCTCCTCGAAGCATTGCCAGCAGACTCACTTCCAAAAGCGTTCGCAATCCATTTTTTCTGCAATAAGCATCATATCCGCTTGGTATATTTGTCATCAAGGCCAGGGCATTGAGAGAGTGGCGGCCTCGGGATTAAATAGCAATAGTGAGGGACGAGTGAAGTTTGGTCAAGTTGAAAGCAAAAAAGGGGGTGATCCGAAATGGTAGCTTATGGCGGGGTTTTTGCCTCAATGATGGTGATTATGAGCTTTAAATAAGGCGAAGTCTTCGAGAAATTTCACGACCTAGGTCGAAATCAAAATGCCAGGCAATGCCGCAGTTTTGAATTTGTGTGCAATCGAGGCAATATCTAAAAATCTACTTGATAAAACATCAGAACTGAATTTGAAGGACAAAGCATATCATGAGTGGGTTTATTTCTTTTTTGAAAAACGAGGACCAAAATCCTCAGAGATAAAATGAAAGTGGAGTTGTAAAGTGAATTTTTATTCAAAAGAGAAATTAGTTTCATGATTTTTTTGTAGAATAGATTCGTGGGAAGAGTTGTTTTTGAAACCCCAGAGGTTAAAGATGGAGAAGACAGAAGTTTGTTGAGAGGACCGCCCTCCACCAGAAAGGAAAGAATTCATAACAGCAAATAATGCACAACTGTCCTCATAATAGATAAAATTTATTCCTGTACTGTATATTTATTTAGAACTATGCTAGCTTGGTAGACAATTTCGTAAAAAAAAGTCAGAGGATTATGCTGAACAACTTCAACTCAACAAAAAGTACCATGGAAAACTTTTTACTTTAAAAAACGTAAACAAATTTGAATACCAAAATATAGACAAAGTCACTATCTATTGGCCCATTATATTACAATTGCTACTAGATGGTTCACTTTTAGGGTAACATAATACTGTCAGCCGATTGTAGACTACTAGAATGGCAATGAAGAGGCACAGCTTCCGTTTTGAACACCGTTAAATATAATAGAGAGAATATTTTGGTGTTTTAGTCTTAGAAAATATCTCCGATTCATCCCATGTGTTTCCAGACAACCATAATCTACTCGAAAAGGTTTGTCGATGCAGTTATGGGGAAGAAGCTATGCTTCCTGAAAATTTTGCCCCCAGGCCAGTCATCAAGCAGTTCTGATTGGACATGACAGCTTCATATAAGTGAACCTGATTTATCAGTTCCAGTTTCAGTACCAAGTTACTATGGCAAAACTCAATCAAATTTCAATCTGTTCTTAGGCATAGGCAAGGATCGGGCCCTTTTCTGCTCGACTTCTTTCGAAGTTTCATTCTATTAGGACCTTGCAGAGGTCTCTTGGAGTCTAGTAAAATTTGATAACCTAAAATTGGCCTGAATATAGAATCCCTACCGATTGATACAAATGATCAAATACATAAATTTCTAATTTGATTAATGGAACACAGATTTAACTATCCCATCGGCAATATAGGTACAAAAAAATTGCAAATGAAAAAAAGAGAGACTAAAATCGATTTTTTTTCAATCCCAGAAAGGTTCCAGTCAATTCATACATGTCAATAAAGAAACCCTCATTTCCCACATTTAACTCTTAAATTTGCCACTTGGCTCTCGATGTTTTTCTAGTTGTCATGATAAGATTTTGTTACCTTCATGGTTCCTTCTATACATTAGGAAGTACTATCGAGCCAGCTAGAGTATTTTTACCCGACGTTATCATACCAGCAACCCTCCTACAACACACAAACTCTCCCTTCAGCCAATTCTTTCAAGAATACCCCGCATTGATTTAAAGCCTTATTTTAAGGGATATTAAACCCTCAATTTTTCTTTCCAAGGTAATTTTAGCCTCCACTCAACCCTTTTTCACGACTTTGCTAGGATACAATTTTGGCATAACCGCACATTCTAGTACAATTTCTACGATTAGTCGCTCCTACAGCTGTCCATCCATTTCTACTACTTCTATACCTTGTAACGTCTCTTTTTTAGATTTATAGTGCCAATAGCGGGTACATAATGTGTTCCTATGCCTAAAATCACCTTTACATTGAGATTGAGATAATAAGGTACAAAATATACTGTGTGGAATGGTGGAACACTGTGTGGAATGGTAGCGCTCTGAAATAGGCCTCAATAAGGTCCTTAAGGGTCTTAGAAGATAATATAGTCATGTCGGAGCAGAAATATGTACTTTTTCCAGCATAATATGAGCCATTTTCCCCGTGTAAGCCGATATCAACAAAAAAAGGAGCTATTGATTGAATGGATTCTTTCCGGAAAAGCTTAGTAAACTCATGAAAAGGACGTCAGTTGAGTGTTTTGGCTGTGCGCAAGAGTCTAGAGTAATGAATCAAGAAGCTTTTTGAAGACTACATGTATCGAATTGCTGACAATCTATACAGCTAATTGCACTTTCTGATGCCACCGAGAATTGCGGGAGTCCATATAATAATTTTTTGATACATACAAACCTCTACGAGCGCATACCAATTTTAGGCACTGAGCCAGCCATTTACGCATAAGAATGACATTACTCATTATCCGGAACACGTTGACCATACACCGGGGGACAGCCTAAGCGCACTTTTCAAAAATTATTAAACCACATCAATTTCTTTAATAAATTTTTTTGTCAAGCGCTGTGTGATATATGATCGTCTCACAAAATAGTACAAGATCAATTGTAGCTACGGCAGCTACGAGCCAAATGGCGGCTCCCAGGTGCTAGAAGGTGCTAAGAATAACAGTCTTCATGTGGGTATAAGGATGGAGATCGACGACTGCAAAATTGTCACTTCAAAAACGCACTATTTGGCCCGACTAGATCTAGCACATTGAAAGCAAAAAGTTGAAACCTTGAAAATTGGTCGGCGTGAGGTCCATCCAAGATGATGGAAAATGTAAGTGTGAGCTTATGGGCGGAGTCACTAATTATGCCCCGATGCACTAACTGCTACTTTCGTGGGCTTTGTGCAGGTGGCCGACTTGAAGTGCGATTTCATTTAGATGTCAAAGGAAAATTACCAGGTGAGCTGTTGGCTATAGGAAGGTCTAAAATCTATGTCGGACAGCATCCCGCCCTCAAGATGAGAATCAATCCCTTGAGCTCACAGTTGTGGCCGCCCGCTCATATCATTTGCGTTATTAGGGTATTTTGGATAGATCTTTAGGTAGTGGGTTTTGGATTTCTTGATCTTCTGGTAATTCTTCTATTTTTTTCTCCACAACTCAAGGCTCTGCATGTATTTAAACTCTTGAACCCAACCAAAATTAAATGACTTAGAGTACCCTTGCCATCTTGTAAATAGAAAACTCTAGCTTTAACTTCGAGTAGACACAAACGCCCTCTGCCAAACCCCAAGCAAGTCAATTAGCAGTTGAAGGAAAAAAGCACCAGGGGCCTAGCTAAGCAAGGTACTCCAAAAGATCAAGTTCCCCTCAGAACAATGTACGCATATGCCTAATCATCCTGCGATTACAGATCGGTTTCCATCCAATAATTAGACACCGTGAAATTTCCGACCAATAACGTGCACTTGACGGCGGACGAGTGGTCATAAATAAGATCGTATCTCAACAATGTACATCAGAGGAGACAACTAATTCCGGACAGACTGGTATCTGCTACATTCGTTATTGATTTTCATTTACATTTGCTTATCCGATTACGTGTAGAGGAGAGGCTGGGGATACAGGTACACAGGCAAGCCAAAAATCCATTGGGGCATTACTGGTCGTTGCATTTCAGAAAATATCGGAAACGATGGGCACCTGGGAAGGCGACAGCGGGGTTGTAGTGGAGGGCAGTAGCCCTTGAACTATTATGATTCTGGGTTTGAAACAGATGACTACTGGAATTGTAGGGTAGGTTACGGACCTGAATCTGTTTCTTTTTGCGATAATATCCAATCAAAGGATTTTATTCAGAGAATGAAAAAAGATTACTTCTGCAAGGAAAATAAGAAAACGTCGAATTCCATATCTGAAGATTTGAACAGTCCGGAAGAGGTCCTTCAAAATTTGGAGGATGTGTATCAAGAAGAAGAAGAGCGATAAATGGCAGAAATTCAAGAAAAAGTACAGCACCTTTCCGCGCCCGCCTCAATGAAAATATCAGACATTTTAACATCTTCCGAATTAAATGCGTGGACTGTTTCTGTTCTTTTACAAACAAGTGTACAGGTTATTCACTCATTTTAACTTACCGATACTCAACCAATTTACCACATGCATACACGTCAACAGCCAAAATATGACCAGTAAAGCTCAGAGAATGTTACAAGTATGCTGGAAGATGATATTTTCCGGACAGTATCATCCTTATGGTCATTTACAGTTGTAATAAAACCAAAGAGGGATTTCAAACCGCTTTTGCATCGATTAACGATAACTGGACCAGTAAAAGGTAACTGATCAATTTCCGATTGCGAATATGGAGGAAACATTCGAGGAATTGAAGGACGGGAGATACTTAACACCAATTGACCTTTACACTGGCTATTGGCAGATTCAAACGGATGAAAAATGTAAGGAAAAAACAACTTTTACCAACAATGCACCTACTTTCAGGTTCGAAGTGATGCCTTTTGGTATAATGAATGCACCAACTACATTCCAAAGAATGATGAACGAGGTTTTGAAATGACTTCCATTTGCAACGGTTCATATCGGTGATATGGTAATATTCTCAAACACTTTAGATCAACTCATATCGAATGTCAAAAACAGCTGTGGAGAGGATATCTGCATATAGCATTAAATAAAGTTGAGCAAATGCTCCTTTGCAAACAATTCAATCCAATTACTAGGTCATATCGTGGATCACGAGTAAATTAAGGTGGATCCAGAGAAAACGAAAAAATAAACATGGCACCAAGCCCCGCTTCGAAGACGGAGGTTGGAAGCTTCCTAGGACTGGCCTCATATTAGAGAAGATTTATCAAATATTTTGCCAAGACTGCAGCACCGTTACATGTCAGCAATACGAAAAACGGAAAATTTTACTAGAACAAGGAAATGCAAATTGCATCTGAGGAGCTTAAGAATAAGCTATGTGTTCCCCAATGCTCATGTATTCGGATTTCTAGAGACCATTTTTTGTGGAAAAAGATGCCTAAGAACGGTCTTTTGGTGCCGTTTTGTCCGAAAAAGATGAAAACTGGAAACTACACCCTGTTCAATTCGCAAATCACACTCTGAATGATGCGGAAAAGAGATACTCAGTCTACGAGAAAAAAGCGCTAGCGGTCTTCTTCGCACTGAAAAAGTTTCGCGTGTACCTTTTATCACTCGAAAAATTTGTCTTGATAAATGATCACCAGGAACTTGAGACAGCATTCCAAAAGAAATATTTACATCATCGCCTGTCCCGATGACTCGACATTTTCGCAGAATATTGGTTTGAAATTATGTATAGACCCGGACGCAATAATCAGCCTGCTGATTCACTATCCCGCTTGAGGGATCCAATGAGTCCAAATGAAAAAGCGTCCAAAGACACCATCGTAATTGCCGATGTGCGAGTGCCGAACGATAACGAGTACGAAGCTAACATTCACGGACTAGTTAAATTTCTTGATGTACTAGAAATGAGAAAGGTTGATCCTGAACACAGAAATTAGGTACGCAGAAATCAAAAGGCTTTTACACTGTGGAATAGGAAACTCTTCCGACACACTAAATCCAGCCCTCGCGTTGTGGACCCTTTCAAAGAAAGAACGAAGATGTTGAGGACTTTTCATGGTGAGTTAGGACATTTGGATCTCGAAACAACGAAAAAACGTTACGGAGAGATTCTGGTGGCCAAGTATGCATACGGACGTCTATAATTTCGTGAAATGCTGCGACAATGTCATAAATTAACTGCAATATGAAAGTATAAGACAACTCTAATCTTTCCAGTTTCCAGTCTTTTTGAAACCTTCTCAATCGGCTTTACCCGCCCATTCAAGGAAGCCTCTTCCCGAAACAAATATCTCCTTAAAGGGGTGAAACATCTTACTAGATGGCCAATAGCAGTTGCAGCTGAGGAATCCAATGCTAAAATGGTCCTGAGATGTATCGAAAAAGAAATAATTGAACCGTTTGGTCTTCCAAAAAGGGTCATCTCGGATGAAGCCCTTTGTTTTACTGCAACTTCACTGCTTCTTTTTCTGGAAGGGAAAGGTATTCAGCTGAAGAAAGTTCTCGCATACGCTCCTATGTCAATCGGATGAGCGGAAATGACGGTTCAAGCCATCAAAAGAGCAATATCGAAAACTATGTCGGAGAATAAAATCCAGTGGTAAGATGACTCACCAAAAGTGTTAGACGGCTATCGTCGAAGAAAATGAAGAAGTGGACGCTCACTATTCAAGCTAACGTACGAAACTGCTCCTAGAATGTTGCAGAGAGACACAGAAACGAATAATATCGATGAAGAGAGTAGAAGAGTAAACTAACTGGCCACCGGAGGCTGGAGATCACACCGCGCGTTAACACAGACAAGAAATGAGGGTGCAGAGCCTCCAGTCTGAAACTTTTCAGTCGGCTCCAGAGTACTTTTACTACATGGAAAAGCAATGAAACTCGATGTGAAGTGTCAGGTCTTCCAAGCAAAGTACTCGAACACTTGCATCGTCACGGAGGAAAGACATCCGCATTATAAGCTCTGTTCAAGCTCAGGGAAGAGACCAAGTAGGGCCATCCATGCACGTCGTCTGGTCCCTTACCATCAGAGGCCTGAATAATTCCTTCTCACACAAGAATATGCGCAACCACGGGGCATACTCATCTTTAACTATAGAATGATTTCTATGGGAGAAAATATAGCCTGGGAATGGATCATCTCGATTACGCGGGACTACTACAGACTCCACGTAATCATCCATTTCAAAATTAATATATACCTTTTTTTTCGTACGTTGAGTGGCCCATTGCTACCTGGAGAAGATTAACGACTATAAATAAGAGTTCTATTTTCATTCCAAAATGGAAGGTTCACGGAAGCAGGTCCAGAGTTTGTGGAGGTAACATATCATTATTCTATAAGAAGATATGGAATAGTAGCTATCTGAGACTTGTCGCAAACATATCTGAACATTTTCCGTCCGATTAACGTATTTATCAAGAACAAACAAGATGCGCTCCCCGCGAGGTTACGCCTTTTTCCCAGATATGAAATATCAACTGGTCCCCTATCCCCTATGGGAACCTTTCGTTTCTCCGCTTAGGAACACGACCTCAGCTGAAGACCAATATCCTCCCGCGACCGTCATGATGAAACGAGCAGGACCATTAAGTGATCAGGGAGGGTCATCGAAGAGGGCAAGGCATCCGGAGCAGCGAGGAAGATCACCAAGGGGATCATCTCAAACACCGCCTAGTCTCCCGCAGGGAAACTATGCATCCTTGATTATTGGATGGCTATCAACTAGATGTTGGCTTTGCGAAATGACAGAGGACCATCAGGAAGCAGAAATAATTTCCTTTTTTGACATAATTATTTGCATGTGCTTTCAAACCATTCAACGGGCGCATATTACTGGTGAGGACTCAGCGCTTACATTACCAGTTTTTTTCTCCTTTAGATACCCGACTCTGGACCCTTTGCCAGAAAAGTTCGCATATTACATCTACTACCTTATATTTGGAAGTTTCGGAGAAGTTAAACGGGAGGAGCTCATTAGAGATCACTATGAAACCCTAAGCCCAATAGATGTCAGTACAGTTCCAGGTTCTGGGTGATATTACGAGTGACTCTGAACGCTCTATATAGTGACCACATTTATTTGCACCCCTGACCGATCGGTGGCTGGCACGGGTATGGCACGTAGTGTCTATTGGACTGTTGTCCTCATGTGAGGACAACTTTTAGCCCTTTTTTTCAATACAATTCATTTTTACCTCAGCGCATTTCTCGTCCCTTCGCATTAGTTCATGAGTGTAGATGGCCGATCAAAACAAACTTTTCATGATTATTGACCTCGGTTAAGCCTAGAGCAATTTTCCCTCACCAGCTTCCGCTCTTCGCAAGAAGTTGTGAAAACGACTACGTTTTGGAAGGAAAAATAGTTCGTATTATCGTGGGGGACTCTTGTGGAGATAAAGCAAGTTGGCGGACAATTTCAAGCCAAGTCACGAGTAGTAGGAGTTTGAGAGTCAACTGCAGACCTCAGAAACAATTTCCTTACCCTGGTCACAGAGCATCAGTGAATGACGCAGCGTCTTCCATACTTGGTTGTAGCCCTATCAATTTTCTTCCTTGTCCACTCCTTTCTGTTCGTTCAACTATACAACGGTAGAACTTTTGTCGCTTGCAATACCTCGTTCTTGGGGTAGTTGGTTCTGAGTATCTCTTCTTCGGACGATTTACCCTTATCAGATACCTTGGAAATGAGGCGGTCGCGAACACTACTGTGGCTCTTAATGGAGCCGTCGGTGCAGGGACAGACAGCGGCATGGTGTCAGTAGGAAGCTAGGGTGGGGACAGTGCGGAAGTGTGCGGCGGCGCAATAGGTGCAGGGTTGTGTGCCAAAGAAGATGGGGACACCAAGATGGAGGCAAACCATGGTGTACCAGACTCCAGGAGCGGCCCGGGTACCGAAATAGCTCTGCGGGAGGTTGTGAAAAGGACGGGAGGCGTGGAAGAAGCAACGGAAGCTAAACGGCGGAGCAGCCGGTAGCCTTCGGAGCAGGAGAGGTCGACGGAACAGAGAAGTCAGGCACGAGGCGCCTTTGTGATCTCAGCAGTAGCGGTTGTCCGGAAGTCAGACAGGGTGGGGGAAGAAGAAGCGCGCAGGCCAGCACGGACGGCGAGGGGGAGAAACTGTCGGGGAGGCTGTATTTGGCCCGGATAGAGGCGATCGGCGTTGATATCAAGGGCGACATGTCGAAGCAATCACCGAGGAGGCGAAGAAGGGGTAGTAGGAGTGAACAGAGCCATCGTAGCATACCCTGCGATGGTGTCGGCTAGGGGAAGTCTGGGCCGCCTATACGGAGTTAAAGCGAAGCGGTGAGCCAGGCACTGTCTGGGAGACGACGGTGCATGTCTTCGAACACCATTCGCATTCCAGAGTCAGAGGATTGAGCTCCGGAAAGAGTGAGATGCGGCGGGGTCCAGCGAATAACCTAGATCAGGCGGCAAGAACTGGCGCAGTGTCTCATTAGCTGGTAGCCCAGTTGAGGGTCATTCAATCCGGAGATGCGCGACCAGATCTCGCGAATGGCATGTACGCGGGAGGCAAGAAAAGACTGGGGTGGCGATTAGGGATCCGAGGACTGTCACAGATTTGGGGAAACGTATCCTGCATGGTATGGCACACCGAAGGGACGCGGGGAGGAGATCCGGGACAGGACGCCATAGCGTTATTTTCGCCATGTTGATAGAGAATCCGAATGGCTTTTCACGGTCTGAGATGAAGCGGAGAACCCCAGAAGTGAGGTTAACAGGGACGATGTCGGTACCGTCGTCGGCGAACCAAGCGTTTAGGCATATGGTGGGAAAGCGTGATGCGATCTGGCTGACCAGTGGATGGATGCCAAGGGCGAACAAGATGCTTCCGAGCGGATTTCCCTGGTAAGTGCCTGTGCGACTGTGCAGGATGTGTGAACCGAACATGAGCCTGGAATCACCGTCATACAAGTAGTGCACAAACCGGGCAAGGTGGGGGATATGGTTGGCCGTCTCGAGCAGAATGTTCTTGCGCTCGATGTTGTTGAACGCGTTTGACACGTCAATTTGAAGGAGAGCGAAGCTGGCACTGTCAGGGCGGGTGGAGGGAACCCGTGTCGCATGAATGATCGCTTCTGCTCAGTGGCGGATTCCGACGGCGAGCTGGTGAGGAACGAAATAAGAGACGACGGTGGGTTGTGTAGACAAGCGCCAAACGACAAGGCGGCAGATGAATCGGCGAAGAACCGTACCCATGGCGATGGGGCGGAGACTGCCGCCGCGGGCCTTTGGGATACTGAGTAGGGTAGCCCCGGCGAAGAGATGACAGAGCTCAGTTGGGAGTCGGCCGTCCAGGGCAGAGTTCACAGAGATTGTGAGCTGAAACAGGGCGGGGCGATCTGCGCTATCGCCGCCTGGTGCATGGGAGAGGGATTTGAAGACGGATAGGCGGAGGCCGTCAGGACCCGGAGAGCTGTGGTGTGATAGGAAGGCGAGCTGACGGTGAACCTCGGCCTCAGTAAAAACAAAGTTGGGAGGCAGCACGTGGCGTGGAGCTGGGGTAACCGGGACACTTGAAGAGGGATGCAGGGAAGCAAGGAGGGATTTGTTATGGAGAGTAGCCGGTGCCGGTGAGGTGGTAGAGCAGAGGGCGGCGACAGCGATAGTGAGGCCCCCTGTTGGATAAAGCAGCGGAAGCGATTGGTGGGAGAGGGCTAGGAATAGGAGGTGGATGGCAATGGGGAACCGAAGGCGTCAAGTGCATCTGAGTAGAGCGTTGCCAGCGTCCTTCCAGGACCATGGAGATTCGGGATCGGAGAAGCCGGTGGACGGAGGCCCAGTTGCGATTACGGGGTTCCCCCCGGCCGTTTTTCCGAAGGACCAGCTTACCAACTGCGAAGAGACGGGTGAGGCATTCCACGCGATATGCAGGGGAGTGTGCGTGGTTGTAGGCATGCAAAAGGTAATAAAAGGGATTGTGGAAATCGAAACGCAGAGAATTGGGTAAGTAGGTGATGGTGGGATCGGAAGTTGAAAGATGGAGAGAAGGAGAGGGACAAGATTCGGAGTGGTAACTGGCGGTCGGCCGGTATGAAGGTTCCACGCGAGGCCTACTGGCCAACGTCCATAGACTCTGGAGTCGGAACGTGTTCAAGTACGGAGTATCCGGGGACCACGGACGGGGCAACAGGGGCCGGGTGGGGCGAAGGTACGGTAGAGGCATCTGGGGATGAAGCCCCAGCCCGGGTCACTAGTGTAAAACCGTCAGCATCAATCAGAGTGGGGGGACACGTTGGCGACTAGTCGAGGCAACCGGGGACGGGGTGTGAGGAAGGGGGGATGAGAAGTGGCAAAAGAGGCGTCTTGAAAAAGAGTATAGTAAACCAGCGATTCCATTTCGCGGAGAGTGTGAGAGAAGGCAGGTGCGGGGTACCACTGGCAGCAGGAGGATTCTAGACGAGCGATTGCGAAGCGAAGGCCAGGGAAAACGGAGAGAAGTTGGGGGGCGGAAGGTCTGTAGGGAGGTCGAGAATTGCCGAGAAATCTAGGGTGGGAGGATCGAGGTTGTCAGAGGTCTTTGCCAAGGCGCGAAAGGCGGAGTAGGCTGGCTCTAAGGAGCGCAGGTGACGATCGGCTGCGCATACAAGGAAGACGTTCGGAGAAGAAGAGCTCAAGATGGAGCAAAAGCCAGGGAAACCGCCATTAGGTATCGCCCGGTGGAAGGCGGAGGGGTAGTGGACAGGGGCGTCAGGCGGGGCAGGGGAAACGTTTGGGTGTTTTACTCTTGGAAGATATATCCGATCTATCCCATGGTTTTCAAGACAACCACAATCAACTCAAAAAGGGTATACCGACACCGTAATAGGGAAGGAACTGGCGGGCCGTGACGACAACACCGCGTTTTCTGTTGCCCCCGAAAAGGGCGCGGGTGGCGTGAGAGACTCTGCCCGCGAATTTAGCCGAGAGGCGCTTGTCGGAGAGGTCAGTGTGGTGAGTGAGGCCGTGGCAGCCGAGGAAAGGAAGGCGTTGAAGCGGTTTCAGAGCAGGTGCTGGGGTGGCGGCGGCACGGAGGTACGGGGAGGGGGACGGAGCGGTCGGAGGGGTAGGGCAGAGGCAAGCGTCGAGGGCTGCGGAGACCCTGCAGGTGTGTTTAGTTGAGCGGAGGCGGACGGGGAAGCCTGTGGAGACGACGGCGGAGAAGCCTGCGGATAGCCAGCAAGGGTGTTCAAGATGGCTAGAATAGAGCGGAATTGGGGGTTGTGCTAGAGGGGCGGGGAAAGGGCATTGGCAACGGGAGATTCGGAGACGCAAGATAGAAAGGAGGCTGTAGCCTCCTTTCTATCTTGCGTCTTCGAGGTGTGATGTCGACGAGGCCGTCGAGGATGGAAGCACAACGTACGAGGTAATCCATAGCAGCGTGGGTTAGCGAGACGATGGCCTCCGATTGCGCAGCACGGGAGCGGGTGAGCATGGTGCAAGAGAGGAGGGTAGGTTCGGGACATTGAAAAAAAAAGGGTCTCAGCCAATAGGAAGCAAGGAAAGAGATTTTAAAAAAGAACTGGTAAAGATCTCGTTACTCGGAAGAACGGGGTAGACTTGGAGGGTTGAGATGCGACCAGCCAGTCGCGCTCGCGCCGCAGCTAAGCGGTATCAAGGCGGCAAGGAGATGCGGGGGCGCTGGGCGAAGGGGCAGAAGACGGGAGAAAGTGGTACGAAAGGTGGGAGAAAAGAGCTTGAGCAAGAGCAGGAGGTGAAAACTGGTTTTTAGCTATGAGTCGTTCGCCATAGACTCGTTTTTATCACAAAAATGAAGAAACTGCTTAAAGTATTCGGCAGAACCTATTTCGGTCATAACTCATCCTTGGCAGAATTTAATGAATAATAGTCTCGAGGAAACCAGATGTCTGAATCAGGGCAGCTAACTGTTGATGGCAATGGCTGGAAGGTGATTTTTATGTGTTTCTAGCACTATCTATGACGATTTTTTTTTGTATCGTACAGTACCCTCTTTCTTTTTGCCTACTAGTTTTAATCATTTTTCGGGTCCAGTAAAGTAGTGTGCAGTAAGCACACTAACGTACGGACAAATCTCAACCTCAGCCGCTCGGGTGCCTGTTACATAGGTAGCACTTGAGTCGGTTATGCAACTTTCAGGAGGTAGCGTCACCCATCGACCCCTCTCCTACACGTGAAAACTCCTCTATCCTGTCTTCTTCCCTGCAATACCTTTTCTCCCCCCTATCATGGTACTCTTGCGCAGGGCCGATACTCCCAGCGCCAGCACGGTCGTGTTAGACGGCACGAGCGACGTGCGAATATTCTTTTTTTTTGAGAATGTCGTGGTGGCATCCAAACCTGACAAAAAGAAAGCTCTCAGTCTCCTCAAAGACCTAGACGGCGCAGCGCTCGACTTATATCACGATACGTTTGCGTCGAATGGTGAGCTCATTCCCAATGCGAAAAACTACGCCGAGGTTAAAGAGAAGTTCCTCTAGCATTTTGCGAAGGGTGAAGACCCGGAGAACTTCTTCCGCCAAGCTCTAGAAATTGAGCTTGAACTAGAAGACATTCTTGGTTCTTTAAAGAAAATTGATCGCCTCTACGAGAAGGCGGAACTCGACAACATCGCCAGATTTGGACTCCTTTGCACCTTCGCCTGTCGACACAAGGAGCTGCAGCATTTCTTGGTATTTCGGGGACCCAACGATCATCCGGGAATCTTCAAGGCGCTGAAGGATTTTAACTCTATTCGGGTGGCTTATGCTGGTCCTTCTAGCCCCATTGCTGAAATTACGCCGGTAAGGTTGCCGGTTCGCTCGGATTCGAGGTCTAGGAACATCGAAGACAATGTGGATGCTCTAGCCGAAGACCTCTCGAAACTGACTGTGTTTCTGAAGAAGACTAAGGGAAATGACGGAGCTATACCATCGTCAGCCCTTAATAAAAGACATATGTCCGCCAAAGCTCTCATTGCAACGAGCTTGGCCATGTTGCAATGAATTGCAAGAAGAAACCGCATCGTAACTCCCGCTGTTCCCTTTGCGAAAAGATGGGTCACTCAGATACGACGTGCTGGTCCGGTGGAAGAAGGGCAGCGATTCGAGAAGAAGCCCCCGCTGAGAAGAAAAATTACGGGGAAGGAGGTGACCAAGTGAATTTCCTCCGAGAAGACTTGCTCAAAACCGACTCTTCACAACACGAAGGAATAAATGTCGCGAAAAGGAACGCCAACGGAGAGGCAGTACCCAAAAAGCCCGTTCAGGACAATCATGGGGTCATTCCGATCTCTCACCTCGTAACTGGTCCCCATGCTCGCGTTATACAGCCGGGCCCAGTCCTACCTCCGGAAGAACTTCGAATTATTAGCCGTAAGAAGAAGGCGAAGAATTCGAACCGCGGGAAGAAAAATTAGAATAAGCTACAGGAATAAGTATGAAAATACGACGTTGTTTCCGAGCTTGCGAACGCAAATTGTGGTTTGACATTCGGTCAGCTTCTCCGTGGAGATGCTGAAAGAGCTACCAAAGCCATGCGCCGTTTGTTGGGAAAACAGTCTATTTCAGTTGTTGCAGTCGTTTCGACTTCAGGTCCTCGTTTTTTACGGCTGGTTCAACTCAAAGTTTACGGTACCGAGGTCTGGGCTCTACTAGACTCCGGAACCGTACCGGACGTCATGTCAGCTGATTTGTCTAGACGTCTTTACCTCTCACCGAACTACAGGTCTAAAAGGATGTGAATGCAGACAGCTCTTCCTGTGTAGGTTCCCTGGCCACGGTCCCGACGACCTTTTGGGGCCAAGCCGTGAAAATAGACTTCCTTGTCATCGAGAATTATCCTTTCGACCTAATAATAGACCTCTGTATGCTCCTAGTTATTCAGGCGAATATGTATTTCGGGGCACAGAGCGTCCGTTTAACCATTGGTTCCGAAAAAGTTATGCTCCCGCTCGTGCCGGATACTAAGTCTACGGAGAAGAAACTGGTTGAGGGTGAGGAGATAGAGACTCCCGGTGAAGATTTTACTTCTAATTAGAACGCAGGTCCGGAGTCCTCGGACTCTTCGCAAGAAGAGCTGGTACTAGCTATTCGCGAGGAAAACTTTACTGGATCGAGCTAAGGTCCCATCAGTAGAGAAAGCACCACCGAAGAAGAAGAGAAGAAGGAGGAAATGCGGGATTCTCTGAGAGCTCGACTCGCTCATTTGGAAGAAGGATCGCAAAACGAGATAAATGGTTTGCTTCGGGACACGGGAATCGTCGCCCGGACTATAGACGAGCTAAATCCTGCGGCCGTGCCGACGAAGCATTCCTTCGAAATGAAGGACCCTACTCCGATCTATCACAGGGCTCGCCGAATGTCGCCTCGACACAAGGAAATCGCCCGTCGAGAAATCGACAACATGTTATATGCTGGGATCATCACACCAGCATCGTCGGCGTGGTATTTCCTACTGGTTATTGTGACGAAAAAGGACGAAGGTCTCGTTTTTGCGTGGATTATTGCACTCTGAAACTCAAGATGAAGGCGGATCGTGGACCACAACCTAAGATAGAAGGGATCTTCGACGACCCAAAGGGTAGCCCTATATTTACCACCCTTGATTTGTTTGCAGGGTACTGGAAAATCTGCATGGCCAAAGATTGTAAGGAGATGACTATGTTCGTCATTCGTTTTGGTACCTTCAAGTTCAAGGTGATTCCACTTGGTCTAATGAACCCACCATCCACATTTCAGCGCATGATGTATTACGTAATGAAGGGCATTCCTTTCGTCCGTGTCTATCTTGATGATGTCTTGATCTTCTCCAACTCTATGGAGGAGCATATTGATCACTTATCTGTCGTTATAAAGGCAGTCGGGGACGCAGGACGTAAAGTTAAGATTATGTAAGATTACAAAATGTGCGTTTGCTTTGCCAAGCGTAAAGCTGCTTGGTCACTTCGTAGACAAGCGCAAAGTTCGCGTCGGCGAAGAGAATATTGATGCCATCAAAAGGACCCCTGTTTCTACTAACTAAACGGAGTTGCGTAGCTTTCTTGGCCTCGCTGGGTATTATCGTCGCTTCATCAAGTACTTCGCCGGAATATCGTCTGCCCTTCAAGCAGAAACTTCAGGTAATGGGAAGTCCGATGGGACTGTAGAGATGACTGCCGCCCTCGAAACCCTGGAAGATAAGCTTATTTCCCGCCGGTGCTAGCCTTTCCGGACTTCGGGTTCCCTTTCATCGTGGAAACCGACGCTTCTGATGTGGCCGTTAGGGCAGTCCTGGCCCAGAAAAAGAAAGATGGAATGATTCATCCTGTGCGGTACGCGAGACGGACGATGAACTCAGCAGAGATTAACTATTCCGCCTGCAAGAGGGATGACCTCGCCGTTACTCTCCCTTTAAGGAAATTCAGAGTGTATCTGATATCGACAGAGCCCTTCAAGCTCATTACCGACCATCACATTTTTCGTTGTGCAATCAAGAAAAAAGAAATTCACGGAACACTGGCGCAATAGATGGACTTCCTTGCGGAGTATGATTTCGAGTTCGAATCCAGGCCAGATACGGAAAACGGAGCAGCTGACTTTTTCTCGCGTGTAATACCTACCGATTCGCCTCCTGCCTCGGGACCTGATGAATGAGACTTAGTTGCGGTACTGGATTCTGCCACTACCGAAGAGAATCCCATGATTGAGCCTTTCGTCCTCGACTTCGCACGTCATTTGCAAGGTTTGAAGATCCGAGTTAATGATGAAGAGAAACGTCTTTCGGTCAAGCGTATGGCTAAGAACTTCGTGGTGTAGGAATGAATGCTTCTTAGACGAACCAGAAACGGGCTAAGATCTGTACCGTTCATGAAGGACAGAGTTGCTATACTGAAGACCTTTCACGACGACATCGGACAAAGAGATAAGGAGAAGACGAAAAAAAGATTCATATACCGTTATCGGTGGCCGCAAATTCACCAAGATATTCACAACTACGTGAAAAGTTTGAGGGGAGCCAGAAGACTAGGCTCCTTATGCCGTAACGTACGATTTTGATTGTCCCACTGACGAATATTTTCGAAACTTATTCGACCGATTTCGCGGGAACTCTGCCGATATCAAACGTCGGAAAGAAGTATCTGCTTATCGCCGTCAAGCATTCGACAGGTTGCCAATCGCAGTTGCCACCAGAGACTAGTCGGCTGCAACTGTCTCCCAGTTCATCGAGAGTGAAGTTATGCACCCCTCTGGTCCCCCGAAGACCATTATCAGCGATAACGCTGGGTGCTTCACCGCTGCCACAGTCGCTGATTTCATGAAGAAGCATGAAATTATCTGGGCCACTGTTCTCGTGTAAGCTCCCATATGTAATGATAGATCCGAAAGGATGGTACGAACCATCAAGAAAGCTGTGAAGAAGATGGTTGTCGGCCAAGGTATAGATTGGCAGGAGTGCTTGCCCCGTGTCTTGTGCAGATACCGTCGCCGTCGCCTTCCTGCGGGAGCTTCGCCGTTCGGATTGATGTTGGGAGTAATTCTGCGGAATAATTTCTCTGATCCCGTCGCGTTGGTGGACTGCGCTTCTGATACACATCGCATGATGAAACTTTTGGCCTTCTCTGCCCTTCGCGCTCAGCGTCGAGAAGAACAGATGCATATAATGGATGATTTAACCTCTGCAGAGCCTCGCATGTTCGACGTGGTAGATTGGGTTCTAGTGGCACATGAACGGGCGTTAGCTTCGGCCAATAAGTGGCCTGCCTTCCATTCCTGCTATTACGGGCCTTGCCGCGTTTAAAAAATTGCTCATCCTCGATACTGGCTCATTTCATATGGGGGTCGCCATTCCCGCCGCGCCATCCACGCGAGGAGACTAGTTCCTTTTGTCTTGTGTTCGAGCCTCTTGAAGGCTTAAGAACACTTGATTGAGCCTCGATATCCACCGTTCGTCCTTTCCTTTAATGCCCTTTGTGTCTTTCTCTTTTTTTGGTTGAGTAATAAGCATCCATATGCAATCTTAATTTGCCCCTTCGAGCAAAAAAGCCCGACTCTGCACTCTTTTTTCACCCTCGCAAAGTGTTATCTTCTCACCCTGCACTCCTCAACTGCACCATAGGTTCCCAAGCTTTGTTCTGCGCACAGGTTATCTTTGCTCCGATCGCCCTCCGGCTTTTTCCTAACAGCTGTCTGTTTTGTATGCGCCATCCTATTAATTCACAAGCTATTTTGGGACGAAGATACCCCTGGGTTCCTTTGCCTCTACACGGTCAGTGGATGGGCCAGTCGCGGAAGCTTTGTCTGACCTGAATCGACACTGAGCTTCGAGGAGATGGCGGTGCGCGGGAGAGGAGGAAAGCTTCCGATGGTTCAAGGCTTCAAGAGTCGACGGCTTTGTGCTTGGTTGCGGGAAAGAAGAAGAACGAGCATATTGCGGTCCGAAGGGGGGTGCAGGTGTATGCGATGGTGTGCAAGGGTCTGCCGACCTCTACCCTGAGCTGGCCGAGCTCACTGTATACTGCACCTGGGTTGTAGTTTGAGGACGGGGTGGTGTTGATGGCAGTGGCTAGTAGGTTATTTTCAAGTGTTTCTAGTACTATCTATGACGATTTTTTAGGGTAACGTACAGTACTCTCTATCTTTTGTTTACTAGTTTTAATCATTTTTAGGATCGAGTACAGTAGTGTACAGCAAGTACACTACTGTACGGAAAAATCTCATCCACAGCCGCTCGAAAGTCTGTTATATAGGAAGCACCCGAGTCACTTGTGCAACTCCCAGGAGTAGCGTCACCTATCGACCCCTTCCCTACACCTAAAACCTCCTCCATCCTGTCTTCTTCACTACAATCCCCTTTTCTCCCCCATCAGTAAAATCAGGAAAATTGTTTCGTAATAAAAATGCTTCAGGTATTTTCCTTGGGAAAAAGGGGATGTCTTTATTGAGATGTTTGGATTAGCTGGAACCCATTTGGAGTTTCAAATCTGCACATCATTTTAATGACGTGTGCCGATGGTCGACGCATGTATAAATCATTGCGGTCTAATGCCAGCACCAACAGCAGTCTGCCAGAAAGTCGATGGGAGGCCAGCTAGCAAACAAGCAGAGCTAGAAGCTACTACCAACGCCGAGTGTTATTATAGAGGTATGCCTCGAACCCTCGCAAACCGTTTCTTTGTGCGGCTGGCGACGGTTCTTGCAATCTCCGTGACCACTTATAAATTCTCCTGAAGGTAGCATTCTAGGAAGCGTAGTCCATTTCCCATTACTCTGTCGGTATTCCTTTTTTGAGTCGTTTGTAGTTGTCTGGAAAACCATGGGATAGATCGGATATACCTTTTTTGAGTCTATCGTACTTGTCTAGAAATCCATGGGATAGATAGGATATATTTTCCAGGAGTATAACACCCAAACGTTCCCCCCGTTCTTCTTCTCCTTTCAAAAACGTGTGATTTTGGGCTAATGGAATGTATGGATACGGAAGATGTGATCGTTTTTATCCACGCCCCTATCTAGAAGTGCGATACGCGAGACAACTCATCACTGGGTAACAATAGAAATCTTTCCCTCAAGGGTCGGCTGAATACCAGCGAGCAGTCCTGCCGCTTTAGAAAAAACGGCCGGGACAGCGGGCTTTTATGTTAGCACCGCTCGAAACTTCCGATAAGTCTCCGTCGCTCGAAAGGCCACTTTCCGCACGACATCGGCACACGAGGCCCTGCAACACCAAAAGGAATCAGGCAATTGCCAAACTGTAGCATTTCCGACCTGGTAACGCTATTCCCATCAAGGCAGTGAAGAAGGAAATCAAAAGCGGCTAGGTTACTTATATCATGTACAGCTCAAACATTTGTGAAGCATGCTCTAAAAGAAAGTTCAAATTTCGGTTCCATAGCCAGCGACAACCGTATTGGTGTACTGTATTGTGATATCAAAGGGAAGATTGAGACCAAGTTGGTTAAAAAGCATAAATAATTCCTCATTATTGTGAATGAGTGCCCACAGTACACCGCAACTATTCTGCTCCTGTTTAAGGCTGACTCTTCAAATGAGCTACTACATTTCGTTTGCTTCTTTGAACGACATTCACGCCGAATGGCTCGCGAATATCACACCGATAACGTAACTGAATTCATGCCTGCCTTACAACGACTCAGAAAGGACGGATTCATTGCATCTAGCACTAAAATGGATGTAACCCAGTTCAATGGTTTAGCCGAACCGTCCCATCAAACCACACTCTCGTTGGCAAGGGCGTGTTTGTCAGAAGCCACATTCCCGATGCATTATTGGAACTATGCAGTAAAGCATGCGACTGACTGCAAGAACTTTGTTCCCCACACCGTTAGGGAAATGTTCCTTACTGTGCTCTCTTTGGTTATTAACTAAGGGCACTGGAACACATCCGCCCTTTCCGCACATGCATCTTTTATTAACCAACGACCAAGATGGCTACTTTTGATCAGCGTGCACGTTTCGTAATATGTCTCCTACATGAAGGGGAAGAATTTATCATGCGCTGTTAAATACGGGAATTATGCGCACGAAGCACACCAGGCCTGATAAAATCAAGTTCCCTGAGATCTTGGATGTCTGTCAAGCAGTTCGCATTGATGAAGGGGACGAATTCCTACTAGCGGACATACCGATTGGTAACAGTAACACTAATGATACTGATTCAGATACCGATTCGTATGGCGAAGGTCGAGGTACCAAAGTGGACCTTGAGGCCTTGACTCATGTGCCGGAAAAGCCGCGCACATCTAAGGAGTAAACCGATTCGGATTCCGACAGAGACATCGAGGACCAAACAAAAATAGAAGGCACATAGGCTACTTCCCATGGGAATTATAATCTACGACCGTGTCAATGGGGTTGATCATAGCTTCATGACATAGTCCGACTACCTCCAGCACTCGGATAAATCGAAGCTGATAGAAGTACTGAAGTCATCCTATTCGGAAACATAAAGGGACTAAATCAAGGAGGATTTCAGCACTCTTGTCTAGAATGGAACCTGGACCGTTGCGGAAACTATATCTTTTGGCGCCAGCATCTTACCCTCCTGCATCATCCTCAAAATGGAGAGGGGTACTAAGGGACGACCACCACATTACATGGCACGTCTAGTTGCCCTTGGCAATCTTCAATCCTATCCGGTTGACTACACGGAGCTGTACGCAACAGTTGCGTGGATTGAATTGGTTTTCGTGCAGATCTGCGTTGCGATTGCCACCAACTGGCAAGGGAACCAGTTGTACATGAAGGTCGCGTTTCTACACGCAAACCTACCCGCATCGGGGAACATTTAGATTTGCTTGCCAAATGTGGATGTAACCGACTCCGTTTACGGTCAGACTGTGAAGCTGAACGAATTTTTTATGGTCTCAGCCAAGCCCCCGAACTTTGAATTGAGAACCTCCAAAAGACTATCTCTGATGTCGTATTTTGTAGATCGATGGAAAGTGATTACTTGTTCATAAATGATCTAATAATCCTACGGTTGTATATCGTCATGTACGTTGCAAACCTTATATTATTTGGATCGAGTAAGACCATTGCGCATATTAATAGGACCCTTAGTGGACTGTTTACCGCTACAGACCTTGGAACTTGCCAGTACTTCCTTCGCCTCAAGTTAGATTGGACCGCGAACGTCTTTTTATTTCCCAGGAGGCGTATGCCAAGCGTATCATCGAAGCCGAGTTCACAGCTCTGCTGACCTGAGTAAGAGAGGTGAAGGGGATCAGGGAGCTTCGTCTCGAAATAGGTACCCCGCAGGAAGGCCCCACGAAAGTTTATCAGGATAATATTGGGACTATTTCTTGAACGGAAATGTACAAAGACTTCGAAAGGTCAAGTAAATTGGTATAGAATACCACTACGTTCGATTTGCGCTATATAATGCCCTAGTTGAGGTAATCTACACACCGTCTCGGAAAACTCGTGCTGATCCGTTGACGTAGATCCTTGGTCCTGAAAGGTTCCCATCCCCGTAAGCGGCTCTTACTACTCCCGCCTCGGTCAAGTGACATAGGGGGCGTGTTGTGATGACCAAAATACAGTAACTCACTATCCCAGATACGATATTGTGATGACCAAAAACACAGTAAGTCACTATCCAAAATGCTAATTTTGCCAGACCCCCGGGACGTGAATTTAATTCTTCTCTACGACATTGGTCCAGCAGTTAGCTCCATTTCTGCTCCACTGTGTTCAGTAGTACTGCGAAGTGTCATAAGAATGTTGATAGTCTGCAGCTTCATTAAAGACAACGACATTAACTGCATCGAACCTAACAGCAACGGTAATGCCAGCTGAATGACTTCAAACAACATATCAGCCGGGTCGTCCGCGCAAACCGACCATCGGTCCCCGCACAAGTCCCCACTAGGCCGACTGTGGCTGCAATATTAAACTAGCCAAGAAAAAAGGATATTGGTATAGATGATAAAAATGTGGTTATTGTGGTTATGTAGCTCAAATAATCACTTTTATAATTGTGCACTCACTTCATGCAGGCATTATGAGCAGACCTTAATGATTAAATAGTACATTTCAAGCAAAAATCTGGGGTTTAAGTGCGAAAAAACTACACGAACGATAAGTGGATGTCACTAACTTCAACAACCGGCACGTTACCTCTCCGTGCGCTACATAAAATGTCTCTATACAGGCCTCTATGGCTAAAAAGGCACCAGTAGCTGTGTTATACATTAGAACTGATACGTAATTTGCAACTTGAATTGAAACGAAGAAAATTATCCGCTTGCAATGAGATGAAATATGCATTCAAATACGGTGGTCATTGACTCCCAGTTTTTTGAAGTAGTCAACAATTGAAATGGAAAAATACAAACGACTGAAGTCTGTGTTCAAACAACGAGGCGCTTTTAAAGCTCTTTATTGTAATGATTATTAGATTATGACTGGTTTTGTAGTAGCCTCTCGAGAGATGATTTGCTTTCGGTATGGTGCAAAAAACTCGCAACTACTAGAATTTTGTCTTGAGAGTATATCCAATAAAAGCCGCATGTATGGACTAAACTAATCGAAAGATGCCTTGAGTGACGGCAACACGCGCCGAGTGGTGTTAAAATGATATTAAACAAAGAATTATACTACAAGCAATAACTCTATATGCTGCATGTACAATTTTTCATTTACAGTGCGGTTTAGATATTTTCAGGTCAAAATTTGAGGCTTTTGCCGAAAAGAAATTTCAAAACTTTAATTTACCAAATATGAATTTTGTATGTACATTATTAACGAAATGTTCCTATAAATAAAGGGGACAAAAAATCTCCACTGCGGAATGGATGCCCATGGAAGTTTTGGGAAGTGCCATTTTGAGATCTTTAATTAAAAAAAGGAAAACGGTAAATTCATTTCTTATAAAATGTAAACTGTATTGTACCTAACCAACTATATATAGATACTAGATACTGAACGCATTAAAGTTCTTTTAACTATTGTAGTAACTTATTTCTAAAAGAAAAAAGCAGTAGACAGGTAGAGGGACAGACAAAGAGCGACTTTTACTGACGCATGTACATATCAAGACTTTGGAATAAAGGAGCAGGGTAGTGCAGCTCTCTGCTATTGATAGAAATCGAATTACGTTGCTGGAATAAGGACCTGAGGACCAGTAGCAGGCGTTGACGTTTAGCAACAGGGATCGTCCTCTGTCATAAGGCGATGTACACTGAAATGCGTTTCAACCCAGCCTTGATCTCGTGATGAACAGAGCTGTAGCTATGGAAAGCCATCAGGTAGAAATCTACATCAAAATCATCGAAATGAACGCGATACCTGTCATTATTGGCATCTGAAGCTTGAGAAAAGATAGTGGGTACATAAAAGATTGCATAATGATTGCATGGCGCGTAATAGGAGCTTATGGAACTCACATTATAACCCTGATGGCGGGGCGCAAACTCGTGGTCTTCAATGAAAAGATCTAGGCGACGAAGGCGAGAAGAAGAGGGAGCAGTATCCTGGGGAAATTCAACGTTCCCGTACGGGGCGGAGATTAAGGACGAGAATTTATCTCAGAAAAAAGACGATCGCGGAGCAGATCAAAACGGAGAACGGAGCCATCGGCGCAGTAGCAGACGATAGCATGATGATTAAAGATGTCGAGGACCAATGCGATGAATAGTGCAAGAAATAAGGGCTGCAGTCGACTCGGAAACCGTTAAGGACGCAAAAGGGTGTTGCTGTGCTGGCGGAAGAACTAGGTGAAGGAGAGGTGAATTGTTTAAGGCTGACTTTGCAAGGACTCGAAGTGGTGAAAAATAAATATACGGAGCTGAGGATCAAAAAATGTCGAAAATACTCAAGCTGCAAAGATTACCGGAAGGGTCATGAATTTAGGCCTGTTTCTGTCTAAATCAATGTTTTTGTCCGCGCATGGCGACCAAAGGGACCCGCAACCGTCAACAGAGATATCGTAGATTATGATAAGTAGAACGCACTCTTTCGAGCACCAAAATTAATTGACCTGACCTACAAAATGCACAAGAAGTGAAAATTGACCAAATATTTTAATCTTCATCCCGGTGTCCTGCAGTAATGCTTAGTTGTCGAACAATATTTTTTATTGAGGCCCTCAACGTGTATTTTTTTGTGAATCATCAGGGAATACTTTTATCTATATACACTTGCGCTATTTTATGCTGAATTCAGTGTGAAAACATTTTGATGTCCTACAGTTGGGTTTTAATATTATACAGGCTATAATTATTGCATTTATGCTACCCAGAAATTGTTATCTGGATGATTGCTTACCTTTAAAAAACTGCAATAATTATTGCTGAGCCTGAGTTATGTCTACCAAGATTATTGAACGGCTCACCTGATTTTTGTAGCAGACTCATCCTGGTATAGAGTATAGTAGTCTTGGTTGTTACAAATATTTTTACATCCTTGGGCTATCGAAATATTCCCCTCGATCACCTATCATTAAAATTGGTTTTCTATTCATTATTCATTCTCAGTCCAATTGCGGCATTTATTTATTTATTCAAGTTGGAACTATTTATTATCATTTGGAGCTACCTATCCCAATTATTTTTCACAAGATGAAAAGAAGTGTTAAGCAGTACATCCTATCAAAACATCGTACATCCCCCAGGTAACAGCTGACCATATTTTTCACAGATTAAAAACATCCCGAATTCCCCCCTTTTTCAATAACAAACTAAGATATCGACTTTTGAGAGCACAAATCTAAGACCCTCTATGTTATATAATCCACCATACGTAGACTCGTGCCTTTGCCTAACTTTAGACTTGGAATATCGCCCACAGATGAATGTGCAGCGCTAAATGACTTTGCAGAGAATGTGGCCGTATGGGCACTGGAAAAAGGTGGAGATGTTCGGATGATTACATGGAAAGGCACGCCGCAGCAGCCACCATGTTAAATGCGGACCGCTTGATGTCTCACTTGACGGTAACTTTTCAGGGATGTCACTTTCTTTCATATTACTGTGTGGGAATTTCCTTTTTGAGTCTAATGTAGTTGTTTGGAAAACTATGAGATAAATTTGATACATATTAAAAGATTAAAACACCCAAATATTTCCCCCTGATACGTAGTAATCACTACAGTACAGAAGTTGATTGATACCAACCCTGAGAATCCCTAGAGAATGGAAGCAGCTTTACCCATGCTTTGACCTCGATAATTCATTCCAGAACAGTAAATATCACGAAATCGTCATTCTTACCTAGCACAAATATTAAAATGTTTTCTTCGAAATTCCATTGAATAATTTGGGAAATGGTTGACCCCTCGCCAGTGTAATAATAGAAAAGAAAGAAAATTGCTCAACGTACTCCAACCATTGGCGTTTAAGGAGCCGAAAATTATTTCCAAAGAAAAAACTACCTAACAGTTTACCACTCAACAAATACTAAGTTCTTGATACAATAAACGATGCACTTAGAACCTGCTCGATCTTCGAATCTTTCCCGCTAGGGGTTTTCTGAATACTGAAGCTCTTTTAGCTTGCCGCAGCACATCACTTCCTCCAAACGGTCTGCTGTTTCAATAAATTGGCCGAACTCCCAAATCCTTTGCGGTTGGAATTTAGAAGGTTCCACTGGTCAAATATTTCACTTTAAAACTTAAATTAAAACTCTTTCACTCAACTTTTAAAAGTTGCCGTAGTCAATTTTTACAAGCTACATAATGGCCTGTTCAAGGAAATTTATAGGTCTCAAATAAAGAGTTTCCATTAATAACAAAAGGAGAGGAGATTATGTGTTTTAATCTTTTGAGACATATCGGATCTATCCCAATATCTTATAGAAAACCGCAGATGCCGCATCGCTCGTCATTAAGCCCAAGTTCGATTGTTCGCGGCCGATCTGTCCAAAACTGCGCGCCACCTTGGGGTAAAGTACAGCCCAAGACTTGGATATCGTCAGCGTCCAGAAATTCAAGCATTGTACTCTCATGGCGGGAAGTACCACATGAATAATACCTTTGTTAGTCCCCTCGCCTTGTGTTTTTACCGATTCGGAACTTCGGCCACCAAACTTTCTTGAACACGACCTCATCTGCAAAGTGTACAAGATACAATGGGCTACTTTCAGCTAGGAGAAGGAAAGGTTTATGAAAATAACGATACACGTTCTACGAGGATGAAACCCAGAGACACACGTTTCCGTCTGGTATTTTGCCGAAAATGTGCCCACGATGGCAATGGAGAGTTCTCGGATGCTAAATATGACCTTACGCGTAAACAGGCAGTACCAGCTGTACTGTCAGATTGCGCATACCTCCTCGACTACATTGACCCATCGATGTAGTCACAGGGTTATGGAGGCAAAGAATATTTTCTTTGCTCTCCTTTCAATTTCTCCAAACTCTGTTTAGATCTAATGCACTAAACTGTGTATCAATGTTTCTATTACACTGGTGTGTATTAAAGACTTTTTCGATTTTCTATTTCAGTTTTATAGTACACCGTGGTGTAACAGAGAAATGCATCGTCTTGAATTAATTTAGAAGTTTGATTTTCCTTCAATGTTTTTATTTGACGTGGAGACCTACGTCATCATTTTAATTACTTAAGTCTATTTGACAAAGTACAATTCTAAAGGTACATCTACACTTTCTAGTAGGTTCTTTTACAAATCTGAATATAAAATTTCTAGCGTTGAGCAATAGTAAAGTCTATATAAATGGGGCTTATCTGGATACTTGTTGAAATGCAGGTACATTCTGTACCCCATTTGCCCCTAACTTTCTGAAAGTCACTGCCGTCATCTCCATCGTTATTAAAGCGGCTTCCTGGCTGCCGTTTTCTTTTTACCACTGGTATTTTCGCGGATTTGAGCTCCGAAAGTGGTCGCATTGGTGAAAATATAATTTATATGTTTTCGGCATTGCTTACTCTCCTGTAGGTGATAGGAATGAGGTGAAATATGTAAGAGTCGTCACAGCGTTCTGTGGTCCCTTGGGTGAGTATTGGTCTTTAAATGGGCCCTGTGTTCACTCAGTACACCACTTTACATGTCAGCGCATGTGACGAAGATGTTGATATTTTTTTTCCTACATAGTAGCATCGCCTTCGCCGACTCCGCTCCTTTTTTGCTTCCGTCTTGCTCTAGTTCGAAGTTTTCCACGCGTGTATATTTTATTGGGGGTTATCATCTTTTGAAAAAAATTGCTGAAACGTGTTACTGTAAGCAGTATCATATATTGTACTTGTGGGCTGGAGTATTAAGTACAGAAGTGTACCTGTGGCCTGGAGTGCCAGGTACTCTAAACCCCATTGTTCTACGTAGATCGTGGTTACTAGTTGTAGAGTTAGATAACGAGGAACTGGGGGTGCAGCACTGTCTGCGTTCTTTATTTTATTCTGTTTTGGTAGCGTACAGGCCTCACAACGCTACGTGTTCCTCTTAAGAATAGTTAAACGGAACAGATAGGCTTCAGCAGGGCTGCCTTAGTAAAGCCGTTCTTTTGACCAAGTCCCCATTTGAGGATCCCAGCACATTATTACTATACAAGCCTATTGCAATAGTTTGCTGTTGGCTAGAAGCACCAACAGGGTGATGGGTTCATGTAACGCTTGAAAGAGTCAACGTGGACTGTACATGGGCTTAGGGTCAGGTTGCTGACCAGCTTAAGGTCGGCTTGAGAGAATTTACTATAGGGTAAGGACACGAACCGCGGTCTAGATAGTGGAATGCTGGGGATATCCCGAACGAATTTCTAAGTCACATCAGAGTGTAGGTGTTATCAAAGCTGCTTATAAGTCACTCTTTCCGCTGGGAGGGAGCCAAGCCGTCGTTCAGGGACGAATCTTTTGCAGATTTAAACTCCAAGTGCTTGTATTCAAGTTTAGGTATTGGTAAAAGGCTTTAAGTAGGAGATTTGTTGAGCTTATCTTTTTTCAAATCAAAGAAGCCTGTGTAATTTTAAGGGACCCAGATGCGTTGCCGACTCCGCCATGGTTGCATTCAGTCGAAAAGTACCTAGGGCTTATCCAGTTGGTTCAGAGCAAAGATTTCAATACCCAAGATGCCATTGAGTTGGCTTCCACTTTTATAACTGGTATCGCGGCAAACTGCTGGTATACACTTGTTTCTGAGAACATTGTACACTCGAAGTGGGAAGCGTTCGAAATCGTAGGGGAAGCTGAGCTTTTTCCCCAGGATATTGTTATCAAAGCTCTTGAAAATCATAGTAACCTACACCAGAAAAAAAGTTTTGCGGCGTATCTCTCGAAGTCCAGGAGTTTGGTTATCATTATTCCCTGTATAACTGAATCGGAAAAACTGGCACGGTTTTGTGAAGGTCTCAAACCACATATTCCACTGGAGGTTCGTGGGGAAAATCTATCCAAGTTCCAAACTGCTACCACTATTGCTCTCAACGTTGATGGATCATTTTACGGAAAAGATTTCTTCACTGAGATATTTTCATTTTCAGACAATCGAAATTCCTCAGGCCTTTCACCAATGAAGATAAATAATCGGGAATGTAGTCCCAATGGGCAGCTCCAGAAAAACTAAATGAAAAAGATGACTTATATTTTATAAAGTAGGACGTAGAACTTGGAAACAAAGAAAAAGAATGGAAATAAAGGTAACAGGGGTGTTACTCGTATAGAGGAGAACAATACACAAGCAGGACACAGTTATGATTTGAATGGATTTGACTAGGAAAACAGTTAGTCTGTCAGACTTGGTGAATACTCAGATGAGTCCAATAGTGAGTGTGAACAGATGTTCCAATGGGCACAGTGCAACTGCTAGGGACATTACCGGAGTTATATTCTCAGAAGACAGGAAAATGTCTAGAATCTTCGATGCAGAATCTAATGGAAACATAGCGGGGCAGAGACTGGGCCTTTTTGAACAGGTAATACCGACGTTGGAACCGGATGGGGACATATTTATTGGTTTAGATATCTACCAGGAGTAAATGGGTGTTGTAGTCCGTGCGAAGATATTTGTTTGTACTTTTTGGGTGGTCTGGATTTTTATATGATTTGGTTAGATCTAATGTGAAAAATTGATTGTTCAGGGGCTACAATCATTTCTGTATCTATTCAGAATATTTTAAATATCTTCAAATATCTTTAGAGTGTCTTTACTTGGGATTCCCACGTCTGTGTAAAATACTTTTAGTACATAAATGATATTATTATGGTTTTTGCAATACACAACGAGTAAAAAGGTCTATTTCAGCTGAGTAAACTGCCTCCTCAGAGCGAAATCAAGTAACTTGGCAGAGAACTCTGAGTAGAGTACAATGTAATTAGGAAGGCAATAGTCAACTTGAGACCCAGTAACGGTTCTAGCTACTTTTCTTTGATGAAGGCAGGTAGAAGAGCTGGCTCCTTCTAAGTACACGTGAAAATCCCTAATCTATCATACATACGTATATAAACCATTCTCTGATCTTGTAACTGTACTATGATAGAACTTTTGTCGCTTGCAACAACTCAGTTCTGAGATAGTGAACGTCGGATACCTCTTTTCCGCTGATTTATCGCTACTACTGTTTCCTTCGCGGCAGCCGTGCTGCACTAGCTAGTGCAAATTACACCCTATGATCTACTTTCAGTTAACAAGCATATCATTCTTCCTACTTATAAAACCTGCCTCTAATCTCAGAATTCCTAATTTTTGCATTGAAGTACGCCGTCAGGTATTTGCAGGATAGATCGAATGTATCTTCCCAAAATAAACACCAAAATCTTTTCTCCATTGTTTCTAGGTGTAGTTTTCTTTGTAAAAAGGTGATTTTACCAATGTGAGATCTGCAAGAGGTTACGACTGGGGTAGTTTGCCAATATTAGAGTACCTCAACAAATAATTGTAGGGAACATTAAAGTCTCTACTGGGTCTGGCTCAATAAATTTTACCAGGAACTATCGATTGAGCTTCGAACATCCAACCTCAAAGACGCCATGCCAGTAAACCCTTGATGTCCACAGCTTCCACCTCAGTCTCTGCAAAGAGAAGGAATCATGTTGTAGTTACTTCGTCGTCTGTCACTTCCAGTGGGAGGCAGTATAAACGGAGTTTGGGGAGAAGGAAAATGGAAAACAGAAACAAGTCCAATTCTTAGTAAAACTGTGAGTACATTGATGGGTCAGCACTGGGTATGACACATGGGAAATGTGACAGTTCAGATGGCGCTGTGCTTCTTTGCGTGACAATAAGTTCTCCATTGCCCTTTTGGCCATACTTCCCGGCACTTTCGCGACAAACAAGTGTGCCTCCGGTTGCGATTCACCCAAAAATGATATCAGGATTGATACTAGCTTCTCTCTTTTCTCAGCAGAAAGAGAGAATTCGAACATTAAAGATAGGGCGGTATTAATGGGAGTTTGGGGGGTCAAAGTTCCTCATTTGGTTAAAAAACCGGACAGGGAACATAGCGAAGGTACCATCCAGGATCTCCATCTCATTTGGGGATCCCAATGCTTGAAGGGAGAATTTTGTGTGTTATAGTGCTTGCAATTTTTGGCTCTCAAATGCCCAACTTGTGGTTTGTGCAGAGCCACAAGGCGGCAAATACCTTTGCACAGATTGGCCGCCAATAATCGAACTTGAGCGTCATGACAAACGATGCGGCAACTGCCGTACTGATGCTGCAAAAATTGGTCCCTAAAAATTCAACATTGGTAGTTTATGAGTGTTTGGGGGATGGTCTTATGCAAACATCGGGACTTGGCAGTAGAATTCAATCCGAAAAACTCCCTGGTAGGGATGTGGGTCTGCAGACTGGGTACCGGCGTGTGAGCAATTCACTTTTTTACTATTGTAAAAGCCATTGAGGCTCTGAACTCTTGACGTACTCGGATCATATTAAATCTTTCTGCTTAACTCTTTTCTCGATCCCATCAGTCCATTTTTTTGTAAGAATGTGCTAGTAGAACAGAGGGTACTAAATAAGCGGTTTACATCAGTTTCGGAGGATTCTGGCCATTTTCGGTGGTAAATAACTGCCCCTTCGTAGGTTAATAATGGTGAAATAGAAAGATAGAAAAGCGATCTACAGAAAAAACGCCGTTTATGTGCGCAAAATTTGCACACGAAAAAAAATCTAGGAGAGAACAAAATTTGGATACAATATCGGAATATGAAAGATATTTTTACAGTTTATGAATTTGCGCGATATTGTAGTTCTGATAAGTGTAGCGAAATTATGGGGTTTTTTCTTATTTTAAGACACGGTATCATTATAAGATGTCAGTACTGTACATTACTGGTGTCAGTACTGTACTCATCCACAGTCGTCATACTTTTCGAAGACGTCGCTAGATCGAAGTCGTTGAGGCAACCTCCCACCACCATCCCGAGGCAGTCGTCCAATCAATGCCTTGGCCCTGAAGGCAATTGGTCCAACCAACTACGATCATTACTGTAGAAGATTGGACCGGGAACGCGTTCGGGAGTGGGTCCGCCGTAACTGCTTCGAGCAGGCATAAGAGGCAGAGAAGGAGGAGGAAAAAGAGGATGTAGAGGAAGAGGAGGATGAATATGGGGACTTGTTTGGCCCGTGGGGGCCACTGTTGTATAACGATGGGGCGCTCACATAGAGAACTAAGGGAAGACTGAGTGAATAATTGTGATCTCTGGCTCTTATGAAGAAGAAGAAGAGAGGAATGAAGAGGAGGATGAGGGGGAGGGAGACATGGAAAGTGCTGGATTAGTGGGAAAGGGGCCGGAAAATATGGACCAGGTGGTCCCAACTCCTGAACCGGATGAAGGCATTCTCAGTGGTCTAGATATTTTGCAGGAGATAATGAAGAATTCTGAGCCGTTCGCGGATATTTGTGTGGACTGCTTGTGTGGAATGGATATTTTGGGAGAACTATTTGGCTCTGATATAGAGTACTAAGATATTAAAGAATGATTCTAGATATTTATCCTGGTAGTATCTATTGTTAGCCTTTCTGTTTCACACGATTCTATTTGATGCATTTTATGGTTATTAGTATGATTGTTTGAGATTTTAATGATACCCAAAAAGTCTATATATGCTAGATAAACTGCTTCCTCGTTTGGAGGTTAAGCAAGTCGGCAGACACTATCAAGTCAAGTCCCGAGTATTAAGAAGTTGAGAGTCAACTTCAGACCCAAGAAACGTTTTCCTACGCTGGTCACAGGGTATCATTGGTAGAGGAGGCGCCATCCATAATTGCTTGTAGATCTCTCAGCTATCTTCCCCTTTCATTACTTTTTTTTGTCCAACTATACAAAGGTAGCACTTTTGTCGCTTGCAACACCTCCCTCTAGGCGTAGTAGATTCTGAGAATCTCTTTTCTGGACTATTCACTCCTATCAGCCGTCTTGCAATTTGTGCCGGTAGTGCGATGCCCGGCAAAAAGTAAAGAAGACGAAATAAAATATTACAACCGTGCTGAGCAAGGGGTTTAATTGCTTGAAACCCCCTGCTTTAAACGTGATAATCACAGAAAAAGACAGCAGCGATAAAAAATAACTCAAAAGAGCAGCCTTAGTTACGGTCAGCAGGACTGTCTGGCTCAGGAACCCTCGCATGTGGCGAAAGAGCCACCGAAGTTGAGTGAAGCAGAGTAAACTGAGTATTGCGGTACTTAGTCGAAGGTGATAGCCTTCCTTGCGCGAGAAAAACCGCCACTTGAGAGAGCCATATCCCTAGCCGATGCAACTAGAGCTCCGTAGACGTTAGTGCTCTATCCTCAAGAGTTACGAAGACAAAAGTGCCCAGAACCTGCGCCGAAAGCGGCACAGGCGCCACAAGTGGTAGAATGAAGGCTGGAGAAGGGCATTAGGAGAAGAACAGTCTAGATAGGGGGAGAAAATGGTTATTTAAAGTTCAATAGAGGTTTTTTTGGTCTATATTCCCTACGCACTAGGTAGAGGTTTAGTACCTAGTAGGAGCATACTTTGCATATTTTTTGATGTATCGGGAGCTCATTCATCTCTATGGACCACTACTGTATTGCGGTGGGCTGTTTTCAAAGGTATTTATTGCAATACGGCCTGATCCTCGTTACCGGCGAAGACGCTTCTCCTACGCTCACATGTCAAGACCACCTGCTTTTTCTCCCCTCGATAGGCCCACAAGTGTCTATACATCCTATTGAGACAGCTAGTCTACTGTTTTCTTGAAAACGCTCCGTAATGACCCTCAAATTTCAATACTGTTTACTTGGCTATCAGCTACTTTTTTGGTTTTCGCAAATGAATGATTACTCGAAGTAGAGGACTTAGAACGCAAGATTGAGTCACATTTTTAAACATAACAACCTTGGCACCACTCGCAGTAAATAGATCTGATTATCCTTTGTTAGATGTACTTCGAATCGCTTACTTCTAGAGAATTATGTATTTCCAATGAATTGTGAACTGCTTTGGCCCTTGAACTGCTTCGTTTCTGTTTACTCTCTTTTTTCTCCTTTTGCAGCGAAGCGGAATCTACTTTTCCTTCCCTCTGATTCCGGTAGGTCTCTAGAACCTTTCACAGGGACTGTCGAATTGGGATTGCTACGCATGTACGGTACCCGTACAGTTTAAAGTACTGCTATACGCAGCTCGAGCCGACTTCCAGCTCGTAAAGTGTACTGTTTACTGATACTGTATACTATACGAGAAAGCTTGTCTAATCAAACAGCGACGCTTGGAGTCGCTTGATGGTAAACTTGCGCGACACTCCCCCGACTCATTGCTGGCCATCGGTGCCATTTAAAAAAATAGCGGACCGCAGCTCAACGAAATATATTTACAATCTCCTCCCACATAGGGGGATCTCTCGATTCGTCACCGCTCTCTCAGTCCAGCCCACTCCTATACCACTACCTTTATTCCTTATTCCAACGCCAGATCAAACTCCACTTCTCAACTTCCGTCAGGAGAGCGTAGAAGGTGCTGAAATACACCCAGTATACGTCCGGAGGTCCAAAATTCCTCCTCTTCCGTCAAAATATCCACATTTGTAAACATCCTGAGCCATCCAAAACCATTTGCAGCTCCTTTTACTTCTCTAAACATCTTTAACCACTCAAAACTCAATAAAACAGTCTTTTCTAGTCTCCGAAGGCTTACATGGTTCAGCAAAGTCCATCGTGAACTTGTAAAACCCTCCCATAACGGACTTTCTCAAACTACGGTGATACATCGGCAAGTGTCTTCCGTTCTGAAACTTATCACAATTTTGGAGATACTAAATTACGTTATGGTGCAGCTCAGGCCACCAATATCGATCTTTCACAAGCATTGTTGTCGATTTGAAATCGCAGTGTGCAATGCAATCGTGAAAGGTGGCCTGTTTCTCCGAGAGCCGACCTAATGAAAGCAAGAAACGGAGATTCTCGTTCTAGCGACAGAAAACAGTGTCGTTCAAGACCATGAAAAATTTTGCACTACGTCTGAAGTCTTCCTTCTTCTTTTGGTCAGAGCCCCACCTGACGATTGATATCCATCAAGGTGAGGGAAATATTTTGGCAAAGGTCCCAGGAGATCAGGTTAATAACTTCAGCTGTGTCGGGAAGGGCATGAGTCTCCGTTCCATATAACTTAATGGCTACTAACTTCCCTCCGCATGGAGCTTCTGAAGAGTTAAACATCTATACCTGTTTATACGGTAGCCTCTTGGATAGCAATACTCCAAAAACATTTCTGCCGTTCTAAGCATTCCCCGGAAAAAGTGCAGATAAGTTCATCCCGAAGGCAGCGAAAGCCAGCTCGGCGATCACTTTGAACTTCCTTACATGATATTGGAGTCCACTGGATTTCTTCTTCAACTTTCGGATCACTCTCTTAATCTGCATCCTTGAGACGAGGACCATCATCGGCGGACGAATGGCAGAGGCCTTGTTCGGGATGGATTCAGGATTAATGTAATTTTATCTCCTCTGTTTCGAGAGTGCCTGTCCGTCCACACTTCTCTTCGCTACAGCGACAACGTTCTTTTTGAAATATTACTGAAAACCGGTTACCTTTTTATCATACTTGGTTTTTTTCATTTTCGACTCTTACCCAGAATTCTACCAGATCCTAGCAACTGCTCCTCGTCTATCATCAAGACGAAAGTTCCAGTATTTTGCTTTCAATTTACCTATTCTCCCACACATCATGGATTCTGAATCTCTTTGTACAATACGCGGGAAACCGCTCGCCCTTCTGCTTGCAATAGCTGCCAAAATAATCTGCACCAGTCTTTAGTGGTGGCGCCGTTTCGTCAAATTGTTTCTTCTCGAATAAAGATAGTTCAGCGAATTGGTCGGCAAACGTATCGACCTTGTTTTGCAGATGCTGAATACCGCAAGCGTCGGGCAGATTAAAGAACTTCCTTTGCGTTCTATACGATGAAAATGTTTGATTTATTTCCTTCTTAGAACGTCTTATGGCTACCTTGAAAGTCCTTGATTGCCCCATTAAGCCCTTGTTGTCCATAAGGGCAGTAAACATGACAAATTGCGCCACATCTTGATTTTCTGCCGCTGCTTTCCGAGAAAATTTGAGCAAAGCAAAATCATTGAATCTAACTCTCTTCAATAAATCGCCGACTTTGCCAGGGAGCACGATAAGTCTCAAAATGGCAATTCTGGCTGACAGAAAACCGAACTCTACCCGTTGTCTCGGTGCTAACGCCTGCTGTGATGAGAATAGCTCATGGATACCTCCCAAATAAGCTAATCGCCTTTAATGCTTCTGCAACGCTGCTACGTCTTCAAATTCAGCCATACGAGATCCGTTCTATTATAATTGGAATGTCCTTGCGGCGAAAAGTGACTAAAGTGCACCTACCCCAATCTTTAGAGGATGCATAAAAATATTTCCCCTCATTGCAGATGGCTAGCAGAGTACGCCACGGACTAGATTCTATTGTATTTGAAGCCCATAAACTGGTCTGGAGCATCAATACCATTTCTATCCAATCGAAGCCTTACACTGACACATCTTCAAACTCTTATCCTCATGGTTGTGCCCATCAAGGCCCCTTATTTCTCTTCTCCATGTCATTAGCGAAACGATCTGTCTCATGCAGCGTCGCTATCGTCTTTTTCACCCATACTGTAGTCTAATTACTCGCTAAATGTTTCTGGAGCCTGTATCCAATCGTCGGCCTTTACTATAAGAATACTTTCTCAGGTTGATGATTCGAAAACAGTCAAAATCTAGTCCACTTTTTCCGTAAACCCCTTTTTGCACCGCTATAATCGATATTCTTGTCTCATGAGCTGTATTTTCGCTGGTAGGCTTCCACGATCTTTCGTTTGTCACGCAGGATCCTGCTCAGAACACTGGAAATTCTGACGGGCGTCCTTTCGATAACATCTGCGCTGAATAACCTGCAACGCCAGCTTCGAGAGTTTTCCTGTTTCTTTCAACAAAAAGAAATGAGCTACTGGGGTAATAATATCACTCAACTCCACGTCCTGGACTGCCGTGGCATGGCCTCAAAGCAATATCGTTCTGATGTTTGCATTTTAGACAGATTTGTTGCTACAGTTCGACGGGTTTCTCAAGGCCTGTTTGCTAAAAATGAGAAAATAACTGGTCCACATCACCCCTCTTGCTAGCTTTGCTGGTAATGGCGCCAATCAGTTCCGCCCTCACTGTCGCTACTGGCGGATTTATGGGCTCCTTTTCCCGGATTCCATCAGCGATCCTTCGCATATTCTATATTACCGCTGCTGAATGTGACCTGAGCTTTATTCAACATGACAACAATGCTTTCAAGAGTTTTGTCACTTAGTCTATCAATTCTTCAGCACTTATTCTGGAATTACCAGGAGTCATCAGGTTCGTCGCCAGTAATTATTCTACTGAGGAGAGAGTCTCGCTACTCCTGAGTTTTTTCGATAAAATTGCGCGTCTAGGGTCAAATACCTCCCTTTCGATACATGCTTCGTTATTTGCTGTCGCTTTGCGACTCGCTTAGAGCATTAAATGTGATTCTTTCTGGTTTTCAGACCCCTGCTTTCGCTTTGAAAATTTTCTTTCCCTCACCAATAAACAGTAGTCAAGCGTCTGTGCTGAACAATCCCTCATTATGATTTTGATGGCTAAGCCTAAGATGGTCACTATCTTTCTTATCCTCCAATCGTTTCTGTCCCCGCCGTAAACCTTTTATCTACTTCCGGCAACTCCAGGCCTCGCAATAGCGGCAACCAGCTTTCTTCCCTCATTTTTGATCATATGTTGTCTTCCAATCTCTGAATCACACCCTTTTGGTCATAAACAATAATACGGAAAACGCACAGGCCTACCATTACCATTCTGGCCTTCCAATCGCTTCTTCTACGAAAACACCTATCCTAGTATACATTTTTCCTCTCATTGGAGGTCGCCTTAGATTTGCACTACACTTCCGTCTGCCGGTTTTTTGATGTTGTATCCGATAACTATCTGGCCCGGCCCTTTCTTGCGCTGATCGTCATCCTAAAACATGTTTTACTCCACAATCTGCCCAATACAGCTGGCTGCTGACGCTTGGACTCTTTTCCAGCTTTGACGGGCCGCATCTGGACGGCTTTCGCCAGCCAATTCAGTTACTTTCTCCACGATGCCCAGTTCTTGATATTTTGTTTGTCTCCGGAACCCTCCTTCTCTACTTTCACCTCTTCCCTCTTACCTGCGCTCAATCAATCGCCATTGCCGCAACTTTTTTCATCAAAGCAGCCATACTACTGCTACTTCTGATCTCTCCCAGGTTGAAGGCCCACTCTATAATACTGGGGTCACTTGTGCATCCCTTACTTTTGTTACAAAATACCTGTGGCTCCCCCAAAAATCCAGATCAACTTCTTTGTTCATTTAAATTTTCCGCTATTGATGTCGGCCGCGCAATCTGATAGGGATAAATCGGCGGGGAAAGAGATTCTCAGAATCAATTACCCCAAGAAGGAGGTGTCGCAAGAGACAAAAGTGCTACCGTTGAATAGTTGAACGAACAAAAAGGAATGGATAGGGATGACAGTTGAGACGGCTTAAGCAAGTATGGAAGTAGCAGAGTCTATTACCTATGATTATTGAATAGCGTAAAATTAATGCTTCTTCGGTTTGGAGTTGACTCTCTACTTCCTAATTATTTGGGACTGGGCTTGAAATTTTCTGCCAACTTGCTTGACCTCTCAAGGGAAAGCGGTTTACTCAGCTTAAACAGACTTTTCGGCTAATCCCAAAATCTCAAGAACGCATACTGACTACCATAAAATGCACTAAAACAAATCATGCAGACGATAGAGACTACAAATAAGATACTTCCAGTAAATATCTACATATACTTCTTACAATCTTCATTCTCAAGTCTAGAACCAAGCAGCTCCTGCACAATGTCCATGCTATCCATACTGTTCACACATATCCCTTCGAGCGATTTGCAATTTTCTGTGGCCTTTCCTGACATATCTAGAGCACTATAGATATCTTTATCCATTTCTATGACCGGCAACACCTGGTCCTCCATTTGTAGCTCCCATCCCGCCCCAAAGTTCTCCAAGCTGCGGTCCAATTCCTGCATTTACCCCTCCTCCTCTATGGACCGATCTTCCGTCCCATCCCCGTTCTCCTCATTCTTCTCCTGAGTCTCGTAAATCAGCTCAGGGGCTACCTATTACTCGAAAGACTCCCCACTCTCCTCCTCGACTTTCTCAGCCTCATTCTCACTTACCTCTCTGGCTTCATCTACTATATAGAGACGGCGAACTAACTCGATGATCTTCTTCTTATTTTGCCGCTGGAGGTAGTCGTCGGCATCAGTTGGCGCATAGGTGGCGAGATGGAGGCCATTGATGGGACGGGAAGAGCAGTTTTTGTAGATAGGGACAGAGGGGCGATTTGACGTCATATTTCTGAAAGAGGGGTGACCGGGTTTGCGAATATTGACAAAAAGGGTAATCAGCTTATTGATGTGTTTGGTGGTAGGAGTGATGCTTCAGCGACAATGCTATAGCACTTCAAATAGGGGCATGTATTTGGTAAGCAAGAAGGTCTAGGTTAAAAAATACTAGGCGATACTGCGGCCTTGGATTTGCAAGAATTTGTGACATCATAAAAATCTGCATGATTCAATATAGGAACTGAATTTGGGAAGCGAGGTGGCCACGAATTGAAAGGCATCTCTTTGAAGGAGGAGGACTAAATATTGAAACATAACATAGAAAATAGAGTGGTACTGTGAATTTTGATTCATAGAGGAAAAAGATATTTAGAATTTGTTTTGGAAAGAAGAAGGTAGGGCAATTTATCAAGGACGGATTTCAAGATGCGAAGAGGACCTTTTTCGTTCCGACACAATCTATGGCCTGCTAATTAACACTGCAGCTGCCGCTGATCGTAGCCCTTGATGTTTTTTCCTGCTTTTCGACCCGCAGGGATGTTGCATCGGGTCATGAGTGCCTCTTTAAGTTTAAAAAAGTCATCAATGTTGAGTGTAACGGAGTGTTGCCACCTTTTTGTCGCAAAAAATTGAGAATAGGCCGGCTTACCGGCCTACCTAGGCAGAATGGCCGTCCAACCTATTGATTTAGGCCTATGGCTTCGGTGTTGGATTTCATGGATGCTCGCGCAAACAAAGCTTTTCCCCTTGTACATCAATTTCTTCTCTCATATTAACTGGATCAAGCGGTAATATTCAGTACCCAAGCAGTTATATAAACCTTTTGTTAAATATCTCAACGCTCGGTATTTGCGGAGAATGTGTTTTTACAAAATTAACGTTCAAAATGCTTTTAGCAGTATCTTTCATCGACTTATCCTTAATCTTATTTAAAATTTTGCCCACGACATCATCAATGGGTCCACTACTACTATATCTACAACAATGACGTTGTTAATGGTCCTTTCTGGGTTTTCAGCTCCTTCGGCACATTACAAGGTGACCTGCAAGTCCTATGCCTTTCTTCCTGCCCTGCAGCCGCTCATCTTGTCGTTTCAGGATGATTTACTTCTCTGCCTGGTACGCAGTTGATGTTAAAATCGTCACACATTGCTGGGACGCAGCCCACGCCATTCAATTATTCCAGATCGCTGGTCTTTCAATTGAATTCAGGTTCAACCAGAACAGAGTCGATGCTTACGAATTATCGTCTGCTTTTCATCCCTTTCACTACCGTTTCCCTTTTCAATTCTGTCTAACTTAAAGATTTTCTGGATTTTCATTGCCTTCGATGTTTATGTTACTGAGTCGTTCGATCGCATCCACCATGGTATCGATCATACTTTATTGCCATTGCAATTCAGAAAACCTAAAATGCCCAGCTGGTTTACAACTAAATCGTTTCTTTGCAGGCACTTGTAAGATTATGTGCCTGCCTCAGACGCTTCTCCATCTAATTTATGGCGCTAGCTGTTCCGTCCAAGGAGAAACAGAGGTAATCATTCCAGCAGCTCTAAAGCCGCTGCCCTGAAAGTATGTGGATCGAGGTCTCTCTTTTTTTTGAAAAATAACCTTGGGTTTCTCAAATCCGCTGCCGTAGTGGAAGCTGCATCGGCCACCTCTCCCATATATTCGTTTGCAGCCTTTTGTATCACTTTTCCTTCCTTCATAACCCCTCCATCTATATTACTTCCACGAAATCGCTCCCATTCTCCAGTTACATCTCCCTCTCTTCTTCGTGAAAACCCACTGCACTTGCCCAGCGCTGCAAATCTCCAGTTTCAGGTGCCAGACACCAGTCTAACATCAACTCAGAATTCCACTTTTACGCATATTATCGCTTGCCATTCCACACTTACGCCATGGGGCGGGCTTAATTGCTCTCTTCGCGTTCCAAATATTCCTATTCCCTCTTAGTGGTTCGCTTTCATCCAAACCTTTTGCACATTATTAGAATCCCATGCTAGTAAGATCCTTACCTTTATTTGTCTTAAATTCTCGCTATTTCTCTGAAAATCACGGTTCACAGTGTGACTCCTTCGTTCCACTAGCTCTTCTACAGTTTGGAACCCGATGGGCACATATAAACGGACCTGAAAGTACAGTAAAGTGCAAATCTGGCTTTCCAACGTCCTTCGCAACTCTCTTCAGCGAACATGGCATCATTACGCTCATTGAAGAGCCAATCATGGTCAATATCTACACTTGGCCCCCGTTTTCTGCGTGGAAGTATATATATCTGCCGTCAGTAGTCTCTGCGCCACAGATGCGAAGTTAGATGCTACTGTAGTCCACCATGATATCCACCAGCGCCTTCCGCACAGCGTTTAACCTTGCACCGCCGCTGGTATTTACGCCGAGAACGACGAGGTCTCGCGCTCCGTCGACTACTGTGACGCCAGTGATTTCTTGCTGGTTCCCGTCGGCATCGTTACTTACGGTGTGACAGGGAAGATTGATTCTACAATTCTCGGCCTCCTCGCTTCATTCCCTGACATCTGGCGTGATTCCTCCGCCACCATTGCGTTGAACTTATTTTTTACTCTTACTTATTCTGTCTTCAAAGGATTCAAGCCCTCCAAGTGAGCTATCTCAAAGGGATATATATGTCGACAATATTATTACTAGAGATGGCTTCCTCAAGGCGGAGGCGTGGCAAGCAAATAAATGCTACTAGAGTATGCTCGTTAGGATGAAATGAGAATCAGGAGGAAGTGACTGCCAGGCTACAATATGGTATGCATGGGTCAACGCCTATCACCTCTGCTCAGGGGCTAGCGGTGAAAAAATGTTTTCAGGGCAAAAGTTTATTTTCAATTTCGAGAACAATTGAGTTTTCACATGAATATTTCCCCACATTGCTTAGCATCTACCATTGGAAGCAGTTTACGGAGATCATGTAATCCTTTAGGCAGTCTCAAGTTTCAAAAAAAACATATCATGTACCAAAAGTATATTGAATGGGGTTGGTAAACGGGAAAAGACTGATATCACATAATATCAAAGTTTATATCTATGTTTCTTCCTGGAAATCTCAGTCCTCGAGACCACAGAAAAACATTCCTCCAAAATATCCATACCCAAAACTCCGTTCGTAGCAATTATCTGGAACGGCTCAAAATGATAGATAGCCCACTTGGAACTATCTATGTTCTCCAAGTTCTTCTCACTAACTTCGACCTCCGCTTCATCCTCATCAAAAGACTCGAAACAACTATTAGGCCTTCATTCTTTATAGCAGAAAGGCTTTGGATAGGTAAAGACCAAAAATTTTCTCGAGATATAATATACTACCTAGAATGAAAAGCCATTGCCTTGATGGAGAAAGATTTGATTTTTTTAATTTCGAAAGAGATTAACTTTTAGGCACAGGGTTTGCCAGCCGCTCGTGTGTTTTGCGACACTCTGGCATTTGGAACGAAGTCGTTCGAATCCAGTGGATCTAAGGTGTGGTCCATTCGCTTCTGGTCTTCATTTTCTTATAGAATAATAGGGAAGGGGCACGTTGGAAATCCGGGTACAACAGAAAAAGTACCCTCTGTTCATTCTGGCCCTCTTCTGTCAAAGAAGCGATGGGATGGAGAGCGCTTAGAACCGTTTAAGGTTGCAGTGGGGTTGGGATAAATTTCGATTCAGTGGGGTTCTGTAGCATCAGATATTTTCAATACTACTGGGTTGCTTGAACAGTTTACTTAACGCTTCTTCCTGATATACATGGTAATTTAAGGTCAGCTTCCATAGTAAATAGTCAGTATGAGTATTACGCAATTGGAAATGAAAATACCACCATGTGGTCTGCATATGCTGCAACTTTTGTTAAAACTTGTTCATGGTCCCTTAAATTGAAGTACCAGAGATTATGGAATAGAAGTTAAGATCCTAACCATAACTTAGAACTATCCCCCAGAACTTAGCCGTATCAAAATGAATGTCCATATTATCCGAAATGGATAACGATTACGTTTAGCCAAAGGCTTGTTTATGTCATCAGATACGACTAGGGTAGTCTCCATAACCACAACTTAACTATGCATTTGGTGATTTTGTTCACTTAAAAATCTATATTTGATTTCAACGTCCGTTTAATGATAGGTAAGTGGTTCATTTGAAGCGATTTTGATATCAGATGGATCGTCTAACACCACCCTTATTTGCTATTTTTTTGGTTTATTATGCCACCAACGGCAGCATAAACTGTAAATATATCTTATATTCGGTACAGCATTGCTCGTCGAGACAGAATTTTCCTCGGATGTAGATTGCAAAACCGGAAATTACCACTTCTTCTTTTGGACATGCTCACTCAAACATTGAGAAATGAACATTCACCAGAATTGCAATCAGCTTTACCACCGTAAAATCAGCATCAATATAATTATCAAAGAGTTCATAGGACCTGCTAAAAACAGTTACAATGTTTTCTACAATCTTGAAGAAAGACAAGACAGACTTTGTAGCATTTCAGTGGTTAAGCGGAGGATACCTCACTAATTTCATATCAATGAACAAGCAAAAAAATATCCAAACAAGACTTACTGGAAAGATATATTTAGGATCCAAACATTACTTTCTATGGAACTCAAAGCAAACTCTCACAGCCGCCCTTAGCAGAGTTATTCGTAATGAATAGATCCGTGACGTGAGGAAAAATGTCGCTTTAAGATTTGCAGTTGTCAATATCATAGCCCTTAATCGTTTGGTGTACATGTTGAGGGCTCAAGATTTCGATAAAATTCTTACCTGAAACCGTTGAAGAAGCTCAACTTTTTTCTACTTAGCATTCCTTCGTAGTTCGGCCAGATGGATCAGACTGAGTCCACAGCTTGAATAAGAAGTTTGCTTATCGAAAGTCACGGCATTGTTTAGTTCTATTCGCATTTAAAGCTCTACTTGAAAATACGAAATATCAAATACAAATACATATTCTTCTACTGTGAAAATTTAGTAGCGGTCAATTTTCCTGCTAATATGCCGTAATATGTTTGCGGAACAAAAATGATCCTTGCAAAACTCAACATTTAAGCAAACATTCTATGTAATTCCAGCCCTTCCGATCAATCCCCTATTTTCCATGTTTCGCAAGTTTTTTGTCAGAAAATCTTCAACCGTCTCGCAAATGGGACATATTTCGAGCTAAAACGTCGGTACTTTCCAAACAAAAGTGAGATAAAAACGTAGATTTATGTCCATGTTCCAGGCTCAGAAAAAGAACAAGGAATCCTTTTTTGGGCAGGACTTGACACTGAACCAGAATTTTGGGTCTCGAGGAGTGTAAGACCATAATCACTGGGTAGGACAGGGTTGTAGTAAATATATTTTTAAATGATCAACACTTCAAATTTTAGTTCTTTTAACTGTAGTAGAACAACCGTGGTGTATAATGCTTGCAGTAATCTCATAAAAACTGTTTGGAAGCTCGGATTAAATTCAGGAGTACCTAGTAGTTCACCTATTAGAGACTGGAATTCCATAGTTGACCTCTATGCCTCGCAATATTTTTGGCATAGATATGCTAAAAGTAGTAGCAAAATATTCTTTCGTTCCATGTCATACCTTGATAGCATCTTTAAAATATGATGTCGCATTAGGGAAGGGGTCCTTATGTCAACTCATTCATAACTAAGTGTCTGGAATTTGATCCAGGAACAACAGAGGTTTCATGTTGAGGTCTCAGAAATGTTCGAGAGTTTTGACGATTCTATTCACATAAGTATTGTTCGAAAGCAGTAAATATACCTTGGGACCCTATCCGTTTTCGGAGGGTTACATAACTGTACCAGAAATACAGATGGCGTATAATATCAAACACTAGAGGAATTTCTAAATAGCTGAATATATATGCGTGCAAATGATGGGCATATCAACCCCAAAATTAGCCTACCATAATGCAATATATCATTGGTCGCATGACCAACAACGATAGCCGCACCGCAGCGTTGTCATTACAGAATTTGTCGCTACCATTATATACTCTACCCTATCCGTCGAAAGACATACGACGCGATGCAACCCTTCCCGAAACTATCTGTGAATGGATTGCAGCATCAAGAAGGACTTATTTCGTACTCACGAACAATGTAAATGGCAAATATCAGTATCATAATGATAGTCACTGCCTAATTACAGTATCATACTTAACACAAGCGTAACTGCCGTTAGAAAAAACTGATAAAATCCCCTGAGTGGTTAACATGAGCGGGGCAGACAGTTTACGCAGTCTATCAATAAATTGCATTTAGTCTTTGCGCACATACAAATTTATGCATTTACCTGTATCTCTATTTTACTAGAATCAAAAATAAAGACAACAATCGGCACCCAAAGCGGCATATACAGATGAGATTTAATTGAGTTTGCAGAAGGGTAAAAAGAGCTAGCATTAAGCGTATGGGACCCAGAAGGAATCTGAGGGCAGCGACGTGCTGATTTGACGTTGCGCACCGAAAAAAGCGGAAATAAGCAGCATTAAATGATAAAACAAAGTATTCTTAGGGCTTGAAATTCAATAAGCAATGTGACTGCCTATTGCAAAACAAAAAACTTACTTTATACTACGGGACACCAAAAAAGCTCATACATTTTGGACATAAAAACAAAAAAATATACAAGTGGAACCTTATAGGCTTTTTCAAATATCAACCGTCATCACACATCAAAAATTGAGTTCTGAACTAGTAAGAAGCTTTTTTTCGACCGCAGCCCGCTTCCTGACAATCATGGACGAGATTGAGCGTGTGCTGATTAACTGCATACTTTTATAAAAAAAGAATATAGTATGAGCTTCATCTTCATCCTAGAAGTTTTTTTTAGATTCTATCACAATCACCACAAAGCTTACTGGAGTTCGAGGTAGTCTACTTTCTAGAGGTTTTTTGCAAGGGGATTTGAAAATCATTCGCACCGACACGATTGTAGTCAGGGAATTACTGTTTACGCCATGCAACCGAATTTTTGTTTTTGCTGTGCTAGTTTATGCTACGTAAAAAAAAATCAAAAAACAAACCTTACTTGCCCGGTGATACAACTATTTCTGCCTTACTGTTTTTTTTATCCAACTTTATCCAAATACCGAGAGTGAATGTACACGTGGCTAATGCGTGTATGAATGAACCTCTACTTGTGTTCAAAAAAACATAATCTACTTCATATAATTTTCTTTTGGGATTTTGAGGAGACGATTATGGCGAAACTATCCAGCCGACTTTTACGATGTCCCCGAAAGCCACGTTAAATCACATCCCGAAATCCTTTGGGACTGAATTTACATATCTAAAGGACCTCTCAAGCCGCCCATGCAAGTGGAGCATTTCCACGGCTGATAGCGAAGGCTGCTGCGTATGTGCCTCATTTCCTTGGCGGAGGTTGAGAAGCCTTACAATAGACCGACAAATTCCAGTGACAGTAGGGACACGACCTAGGAATTTTTGCAAACAGAGGCAGACAATATTGCATTTATAGTCGCCCCGAATGCCGATGTGCTTTCCTCAAAAAAATTTGCCCGGAAGTAAGGACGTAGAGGTTTATAAAAAAGTGCAATTGCGATACAGAGAGTCGTCAAAAACGGCAGAAATGAGATCGGTATTCAGATATTCAATCTATAGGTATCACCAATGCTAACTGGAGAGGAGTTATGGTAATTTTTTGCCAGTCAAAAATTATGTATGCAGCGGGATGTATGTTCGGAGGGAGGTGATGGGTTTAAGTCGAATGTACTTTAGCGGGTCAATTTGTCACCAAACTCACAGAGACCAGCAGTTCATTATTATTTTCAAGAATTTTTGAAACTTTGAGACCAGAGATTCTGCAAGTCTCCATTACGGATATTTTAAGATGAACGTGTTTTAACAGGTTTCACGCTTATCCAATTATTGAAGAGCTCGGGACTACGAGCAATTCCTGCTGTAGGGCGATAAGCACACACGAAAACATCTAGGTAGAACTGTGTTGAACTTTTAGTTGTGACAGGCTAGGTTAAGCCGACCATTTCAAACCAGGATTTATATAGAGCTGAATTTAGCTGTATACTAAGCATAATGCAGTCTTACAGTAGCAAATATGCAGGTTTTCTCGTAAAAATTACCTAATAGTACTGGAAATGACACTTTCAGAATTGCAGTCTGCACGAAGGACATCCTCGAATATTCCCTAAGAAGTACGTTGGCTCAAGAGGCATGAGACAGCAATGCAAAGTTTGATGGATAAAGCAATGATATAATAACAAAGTGCGCCCCTCTCCTGTAACTATTCAAAGTGTACAATTGGTGTCAAACGCTGGGTTCAGAACTGTAAGAAGAATTGCAATATGAGGAAAGTGCCTAGTAGCCCTGGTTGTATGGTTGCCAGTGGTTTGAATGAAGAGCACAGTACATGCAGTGAATCCGTGTCACCTGTAACTCATGTGAAGTAAAAGAAAACATCGCATCCACCTACAGAGAAGAACAGTCCCGGCTCTTGAGTTTCTGCTTGAAATTACTCAAAATTTCATGAGAATTATTAATGTATGATTCCAGAAGACACGAATTCTCATGATCTCTGTATCCCTTTGGTTTGAAAAGAAATTTAATTTTTAAACGTCCTCACTTGTGAGCGAGTATAGATTCAACTTCGTATTCCTCACGTCAATCTTGAAATAAGAGAAGTATCCGAAGTCTAATTTATACGCCTAATTCATCTTCAAAGAACCGTTTGAATAGGTTAGTGTGTAAAGCGTTATTAATTCCTCTACCAATCAAAGATTGAGTTAATTGCAGACGGTACGTCTCACCTTTAGTATATTCTTTTATTTCAAAGAGACCTCAATACCTTGGGTTCGGTTTAAATGATCTGGTGGAATCTTGGAGTCATAATTTCTTTGTAGATAGCCAAAATGTGTCACTGACTCTGAACTTAGACGGCCTTTTCTTTCTTTTTACATACTTTGCAGTGGATTCATCGGATTTTCGGACTAGATTCTGGGCTTTCATTAATGCTTCTTCCATATCTTTTCGAGAAAACTTCTACCGCTAGAGTTTCTGACGCCAAAACATCCAAGCGCACTTCTCTTGGCTCAGGTCCATAATTGATAGAGATTCCGAGAAAATTGTGGTTAAATTCACAGAGGAGTTGTAAGCAACTTCAAAGTCTACCAGCTACTTATCCTACTCTGATTCGTCTAAGCTAATGAATGCACGGATTATTTCCTCTGTTTTACAGTTCATTATTTCCTACTGTCCATCAGTTTGTGGTGGTATGCAGAGCAGGGAAATATCTTTGTTTTTAGTAAAGCGAAAAGCCTTCTACAAAACGTCCTCACGAAGATTGCATCTCGGTCACAGATGATGCTCTCTGGTAGTCCATTGTGTCTGTATAAGTTATTGTTCAACAGCAGAGCCGTTTGAGAGCATGTGGACTTGCTTTCGTTGATATAATTATGATCATCTTAGAAAGTACGTCTACGACTCTCAAAACGCCGTTGTTTTCGTTGTTAAATTTTGACAAAGGTGTGATGAAACACATGGTTATGTGAATTCATTTGGCTTTCCGTGGCTCTCGGGGTTTTATAGACCAGCCTGCTTCTGGTTGGTTTCTTTGGCTCTCCGTCATTGGCAGGAACGCATGAATTGGATTATATCTGATTCTAAATTTTTGCAATAAAACTTTAGTGATATTCTGTTGATAATTTTGCTTATTCCCAGGTGTCTCGTGTAAGCGTGCAATGATATTCATGCAGAAACTTGGCTCTGAAATTCGTTTCTGGCACCTAGATCTTCTTCCTTTCAGCGATAAACATCTCTCGACGCTCGAAGGGAGCTTTGCGGTCTTGAAAAGAGGTTCTGAGGTTCTGATCTCTACCATAATCTTCTGCCAGCCGTTTAATTTCAGTTTTCGTGAATGATATTTTCGAAATTTTATTGGATTATGAAAATGTCTTGGTAATGGACTTTTGAAGTAATCAATTGTTCCGATGATCAGGTAACGGCATATCTTGTGGTTGCGTCGATAGTTACTCCGCACTACGTTTGATTTTCCTGAGATGAGCATTATCTTACAATCGAAATGAAGTAATCTACCCAATCATCTAACTTTTCTCATGTACATTTTTTCTTGGCTTTCTACGTATGTTAGGGGATAACAGTCCGGGTGAATGGTGAATTTAATACGGAAAAAGTATGATTTATTCTAAATTTGGGAATCTATAGTGGCCCAAAATTCCTTTGCATGGGCCGCATAGTTTTGTTCCGCATCATTCAGAGTCATAGACGCAAAAAGACCTAGTTTTGTAATCTGATTCTTTCTGTCTCAACACTGCACCTATGGCACACTGCTATCATCTGTGTTCACGTCGATTAGCAGTGAAGCGACGAATTTCCTAAGTAATTGTACATTGCTAAGTATTCTCTTGAGTAATTTGAAGGCATCACTGTTGACGCGGCTTCATTTGAAATTCACCTTTTTTGTACATTTTGTCAGAATTCGAATAAGAATCGGACATATTTTTTATGAATCTCCGGTACCAATTGACAAAACCAAGAAAAGACTGTAATTCTTGCTTATTCTTTGGTGGTGGCCATTCCATTATTGCACTTATCACTTATCTTATTTGAGTCAACATAAATATCACTTTGAGAAACGGTGTGTCCTAGGTACCCCAGTTCTGTAACTCGCAAAAGGGCATTGAGCAAAATTGCTAAACATCTTTTTTTCTGAGGATTTCGTGTACGGCTCGAATATGATCCATGCGAGCTTTCCGTGACTGAATGTAGATAAGAATATAATCCTGATAGATGATCACAAACAAGTCGAGCTGATACTTAAAAATATCAACCATTAGGTTCATGGAAGTTGCTGGGGAAGTAGAGAGTACAAACTGCAGAAAAAGAAATTCAAAGTGTCGATATCTTGCTCTGAAGGCTGGAAATGGAATCGAATATTCGAGTAGTCTAGTCTGTTGAGAACTAAATTTGAGATAATTTTTGCTGAAGTTCCTTGATCTTTTAAGCTGGTCGAAAATGTTGTCAATTCGTGGTTATGAGTAGTCATTTTTAGAGTAATACGGTTTAAGGTTGTGTAATACATACAAATGCTTAGATGACTATCTTTTTTTATCACGAATAGGATACGAGCTCCTCAGGGGCCCTTACTAGGTCTTATATGCTTAGATTACAATAGATGCTCCTGACATCTCTTTGTCAGAATATCTATAGAAACCATTCTTCTGTGGTTCTAGTCCTTCCTTTAGCTCTATTTCAAAGTCTTGTTATTCTCTGAATAGCTCACCAGCAACTATTCTATTTACAACAAAATGGCATTGTGATTTATTTCGAACGTAGGGGAAAATGTTTCATTGAACGCTGCATTCGATCTTATGGTGGAAACGATGGATCTTCTTGCTTCCTTCAATGATATATTTCGGTACGTTTTATATTTTTTAAGGGATTATACTGAAATGGAAATGATACAAACTTGCGAAGGACCGTTTAATCAGTACCGCCGAGCTTTTTGGCAGTTCTCGGCCATGTGGTCTTTCTGTTGGAACCTGAAAAAGACATCTTCGCGCATAAATTTCTGATGTTATTCTTTGTCAAGCTTCTTCAAATGGGCGGTGTTTGTTTCCAGCCATGGTATCACTTACATATTATCAGTTTGGACTGATTTCGGACTGCTGTGTCCAGCAAAATCGATCCCATTTCCATTCTTTCCTCCAGAAGACTTTGGGAGCTTACCTGGACCAGAACGCCGATTTGCCGATTCCACTCGCTCAATATCTCTCATTGGGTTGAATTGTTTGATATTTTATTTGCTACACAATACATTCCAGATATAAGGATTGAAAATGCGAGAGTAACGATCCATATGTTTTCTAGCTGCAATATCGGCGATCTCAAGTGTAATTTTGTTGAACTCTACTTTTAAGATGGGAACATCTTTGAACGTTTTCCGGGATACTGGCTTGTTTTGAGAGATGGTATCTTTGTTCAATGTTTCAAAACAATGGAAAGAGCCTTCAGTGTGTGCCATGAAGTTTTTTCCTTTCCCTTCTTATGTTTTGGAATAGACCGCCCACCACTCATGAACAATGCCATTCAAGTAGCTGAGAGCTATGTGTAGGGGTCCATTACCATCATTTTCTCCGAGTTAATTGTTCATCTGAACACACCAGCTACCAATTGATCCTTTCACAGTGAGTTTAGTTTGCTTGCTTTGCTTTGGCCTAGCCTAACAGCACAAATATGTATTAGTTGAGGAACTGGATTTGTTTCGGCGGTCACCACTTCAGATTCTTGGGAGGATACCTTTTGCGCTGCAATAGAAAACTTTGATATGTGTGCAGCAATCTGGTTATAGGCATTCTCGAAATTCTGCTGCATCTGATGCACGATTTGCGTAAAGGACTGTAGGTTTACTTGCGGATGACCCATAGAGACTATATTAAAAAGGAAGCAACAGTGCTTGCCTTAGTATCTGAGAGGAATTCTCGACTTTTCACGTGAATACATAGTGATACCTGTACACGTTTTTTTGTAACACCTGGAGTACTAGAGAGTCGCTTAGCTGATTTTTGGGCTAACTAACCACGATGTGAAGACTCCTACAAGTTGAAGTTTCAAAATACCAAGAAAGCAAGAAGGTTAATGGATTCAGTATCAACTGAGGACTCCGCATGTCCTATCTATAACAAAAGGATCGAAACGGATACACATCGTCGTCCATATACATCGGGGCTCGGGACAGGATAGTTTGAGCAATAGATTCCCATAAGATGCAACTCAGTCGCAGATATACAGGGCGGCGGATGACGCCAAGTGTCGAGTGAAACTTGAACCCTATGCGCGAAACCAACCCCTCGATAAACCCAACTATAACAAGGGAAGGGGCACCCAAGAAATCAAACGCCAGAGGTCCAAACGTAGAATTCGACTGAAAAGCCGCGAAGATGGCCCAGTTGAGGAAGCGGGGAAGCGTCGGGCAAGATTGCATTCCAGAGTTGTAACCTTGTCGCCGGTCGGCAGTTCAGCAGCGTCACCGGCAATCTGGGTCGCCTTGACGCGAGCTGTGGGCTTGAACGGTGAGACGACAGTGATGTCTTACGCAATGGGGCCCAATGTTGTGCCTTCCGAAGCGGAGAATGGCTCGACAACGATATCAGCGGGCCGAAGCTCAGTGCCCCGGACGAGAAGCAGAACCTTGTGCCAAGTATCCCAACCCGTGGCGCGGGTAACGTACGTTGCAAAATAGTAACAGAGCGAGTCATGGCGGTGACGACGGCCGAAGCCAGGGCAACAGAGGTCGGCGGCGTGATCCCCGAAGGTTTCTAAGGTGTGGTCACAGTGGTGGCAGTTGAGGGATCGCGCAGACATCATACACTGGCAGTCAGAGGTAACGGCGGAGCATATTCTTCCAGTGTGTGGTGTGTACCTTTGTAGCTGCCGTAAGGTGAGCGAAGAGAAACGCCGCAGTTAGACTGCGGCGGAACGGCAAGCCACGGGTGTGATGTTGAATGTCGACATTGCTATAGGCGGTCTAGTTTGGGGCATTTGCCCAGGATTCGTCGTGCCAATGTACTTTTGCCCGTGCCTCTTGCAGCACCCGTGTGAGAAGGGTTAGAGTGTTGGTGGGTGAAGCAGCTTGAGTTAGAAGGTCAAGAATCGGAGGGGTCACTATCCCGGGGATGGACAGGGCGAAACGTTGGAGCGAAAGCCAAGACTGACGGAGGAGGAAGGACCGGTCGCAGCGGAAGCGACCAGCTGCTAGTGCACTAGCACGCGGAGTGGCGTATGCGGAAGTCCGCTGATGTGCAGGCGCATCATAAGGGATGCTGGCAGTGGCTTTGCAGTGGAGGCACGGGGCGATGCGTTTGAGGCCCTGACTAATAAATGTAATGGGAATCTGAAACACAGAGCGAGGATATACTTTAAGCTAGCATAGATCTTTTCGAGCTAGAGGAACTGGCAACCTTTATCGGAGGTTGTCTAACAAATAAAAGTATAAATACAAAAGCATACACTAATACAAATACAAACTCATACGGTTGCAAATACAAGTGCAAATACAATTGCGAACTTAAACGGGTGCCAACAAATACAAATACAAATTCGAAATTTCATATTCTCTCTCTTTTTTGAGAGAAAAACTTATCCAAGAAACTTCTCAGACGATCTCATTATGGCTTGAGAAAAATCCATACACAACTCGTCACTATACAACATCAACTGCAACGTTTTGTCCATGGGCCTGTCTCGTTTTGTTAAGCAATCTGCAGGATTAATTTTTCCTGGTATCCATACCATGCGGTTCAAGTTATTGTTCTCAAACACATATCGAATCACAGCAACATCGGCACGAATGCTTTTGTCGGCAGAAGTGTGACAAGTAGAAAGAGAATCATAAAGGTCTTTGTAATCGAGACACACAATATTATCAACTTCCATGTAAAGAAGAGTAGAGTACGCTGCTGCCAACAGCTTTGCTTCGTCAATAGCGTAACCAGTTGCAAGTATCTCGGCGGCGCCAATAAATCCCCCAGGACGTCATGAATTGTTTAAGCTTCAGTGTAGGGCATGAAAGATTGAATATTTCCCAAATTCACTAATTAACAGTCCTGCGACAAATGCGAGTTGGCCGCACTCATTTGAACGAGATGCATCGCAGAAAACCAGAGTAGAGAGCTTTTGTGGAGTAGAACTAGATGGAGTATTGTACGATAGAGATGTACCCAAACTTTTCAAAGTCTTCAAGCAGTTACTCTGAGTAATTAGAGCTTGCACACTTGGTTTCACACCTTTCTGTTGCATAAAACTTGAGTAAAAAGAACAATACAGACTTGCAGCAATTCCAGTCTATTCAATGGAGCCATTAAACGGATGGAAGGCATTAAGCTCGATCTGATTCAAAAGTTCTTTAGCTTGACGGCGTCGAAAAAAATCAAGAAGATATGGTTAAAAAGCTTCTAGCTTGTCCTCAGCATGAATCGAAATCTAAAACTCTTCGTTCTGAATAATGGTCAACCCGTAATAAAAAATTGACCTGGGCCGTAAACATTAGTTCCAAGCATGATTCGGTCATTGATCTTCTCCACCAAATCTGGGACTTACTCTAAAGGTCCCGTGAGTAGCATATCATCCACTACCATTGTAGCAATTACTTCAATGCAGTCTTGATTATTCGCACGTATGTAGAAGATTTGAGGAACAAACGAAAGCTGAGCAAAACCCAACTCAAAAAAAGGAATCACTGTGATCTTGCCACTTTGCACTAACATTGGCTAGGTCGTAAGCGCCAGCCAAAAGAAGCCAGTAGATGAACTGTTCTTGCATTCGCGAGAAGGGACCACATAAATACCTCGTGCGTTAATTCAAGTCTGTAAAAAGCAGGTTTGACGTCTATCTTGACCAAAGCCAAATTGAACATACTAGAAGTTGAAAGCAAAACTCTAATTACAAGAGGAGTAAAACTGCTGAATCCGTTTTAACCGTATGCTTGTCTCGGTCTTTGTTGCCATTTGGCGCATTTCGAGCTTTCATCATAAGCGAATCATCATTCTGAACCTTGACCTTATACAGAACGTGACTAGAGATAATTTCCCCATCACTAGGTACCTGAGAAACATTAACTTCTTTAACACTCCTCTCGAAATTTGTTTCTTCAGTACCGTAGGCATTCCGAACCACAAAATCCAGTAAGCCTTAAGCATGATGAAGGAGGAATTTAATAGTATTAAAGCGATCATAATAGCTTTTCAGGGCGTCTTTTTCGGAACTAGACATCTCAGTTCCAGGTAACAGATGAAACTTGTTCGTAGAAACTGAATTGGAAGCAGATGAAGCAAACTTCCAATCCTTTTCTTGGACTTCAAGATTTCAACGTCTCCATCAAGATAGTCAACACGAAAAGTCTCGTTTTCTGGCTCATAGTGTCCAATTACACCAGGTTAGTATTGGTCGTCATCTGTCCAGAATACTTCAATCTTATCACCAACGGAAGGAACAACAGTCTCGTTGATATTCAGATCATCATCAATTTCTGTCTGACAAGGACTAATCTCGTCATCGGATCGAACATCGGAGCTATCAATGTCGTTCACAACAAATTCTAATTCAGACTGTAGAGAGTCGATTGAGTCTTGGATAGGCATAGCAAGTTCGTTATCAACATTGGCCTGTCGCACAGCTTCAATAGCTGCAGAAAACGTCTTTCTCTTTTTGCCGGGTAGATTGACAGACTAATTTACATGATCAAAACTAAGAATTAGAAGAGCTGAAGACCATTTTCCACCCTTCTGATTCGCGTTATTGATAGAAACTTCTACCATATCACCAACTTGAAAGGACTTTTCACTTACAGACTGAGCGTTTAAAATGAGAGTCAACTTCCTTTTGGCCTGTAAACATCTGTGCGCTTCCAAGATGTCCTCAGTAGTCTGTACGGGTTGGACAATAGAATCAATAGGATAGGAGTGACCTTTGGCTAGTTCATATGGGGAGAGCTTGTTATTACTATAAAGAAGATTTGAAATACGGAATACTTGCTGAACTAGGCTCTGCATGTCCTGTACTGAATCAGAATCTTTCACCCGTAAGTAGATATATCTCAGAATTCGTCGGTGTTTAGACTTGATAAAATTCTTTTTATGGCTACGAGGTGGAAAAGCTTGGGTCTGAATATCAAAAAGAGAAAGAAAATTCTTAAACTCCTCACAGTCATAAGCAGGGGCGCCGAGAACTTTGGCAGGTTTCCAAAACTCTGAAATACAAAGTGAATCAAATGCATTGACTGCATGTAAGATCTTGGTGTTAGAAACAACACAGCCAATAGAAAATCGTGTAACAGAGTCCATAGCGTGTAAAACAGGAACTACATGTAAAAAAAGGGTCAAAACCGACAACGTCGTTGAAACTTCGTGACATAGAGCTGAACGAAAACTTTCGAGCTGGTAGGGACAGTGCGGCCTTCAAACATTTGACGCATTTTTCAACAACAGAAGGTAAATATTTCTCAACGTCATTATTCCATAAACCGTTCCTTCGCAGCAGTACTTTCATGTCAGTAAAAGAAGGGTGACCAAAAACATGTTGGCGAACATTGTCAACAACGGAATTCCTTTTCTTCCAGGCCAAATATCCTTGTTCACTACTAACCTTAGCAGTGCCAAAAAGAAATACTGAACTGGTGGATATGTACAAGCTAGAACACCCACCCATAAATCGGTAGTAAGGAACAAAACAGTGAAGATCACGATCGATAAGAGATATAGAATCAACCTCTCCATCATTAGTAGAAATTTCTAGAGCATTACCGCCCATATGAATGATATTACAAAATCGTGTAACATGTCTACCGACAACCCACTGCGAAGAACCACTGATCAGCAGATGTGTAATCTTAACAACCACATTTTTTCTGACACGATCGGAAGAAAAACGGCGCCAATAAGCTTTCTAAATGAGCTGGAATGACTTCATGATTCATACTGCCAGTACGGGCGACTTTTGATCTCGTCAGGAAGAGATTCAAAAGTTCCATCCCAGTCAGGTAAAACATGTGGTTGAATGAGCTTTAATTATTCTATTCCCAATCCACTGTATGGTGCTCCATCATCTAAAAGATGTACAATACAAATTATAGAAGGGTCATTAAAACCACTAAGTTGAGCCATGCGAAACGAAACAGATTTCTTTGGATCTGTAGAAAAGCTGTTTCGATTATTGGAGGACAAAGAGCTGTTCGAATTCAATTCACATTCTGGATCATTTGCCTAATGCCCTTTATTGTAACATTTATGGCATTTAGAGTCTGATTTTAAGTCAGCCAGCTGTTCCTGCGTCAGAGATCTCTTACCATCTGACTTCTTAGAACTAGAAGTGCGCACAGAACTTGCGCAAATTGCAGACTTTATGGTATTCTTATTCGCATCTTTAGGCTTGTCACATTGTCGAAAAACCGAGGACACAGCATCGTAGGTTAGAGATTCAAGAAAGCCAGATATAGACGACGAAGAGTCCAAAGTACTGTCTTTTGGAGACGCAGCGGCAAGAATAGATATTATTTGATTCCCATCGATACTGGCATTGGCCATCAACAAAAATGCCACTAAAGAATTCGGTAACATAGAATCCTCTGCTGAATGAGATTTAAACGTAGCCACTTGAGCCTCTCGGAGAACGATCCACTGTCTTTTGGGGTCCCACCATCTGCGCTCTCCCCGAGAATATCGATGGAGAACAACCATAGGCAACATTTGGAGGTGAAAGAATGCTAGTTGAATAACGTCCTCACAACGTCCATTCGCCGCAGCTTGCACTTACTTGATAAAGAGCAAGATAAATTGGGTTAGGCAGGGGGCTGGGATATTTTGGAAGCTATTCGTCTCGCGGTATGGTGTAGAGAGGATTTACAGGGGAGTGAGCAAGGGAAAAGACGCCGATGTATCATGCGTCGGGTGATCAGATTCCATAGAGTGGACTGATTCCATGGTAGGATGGGGCGACGTTAGGCCGACTGGCCTCTTGGCTGATGGAGGACCTTACCCACCCCTTGTATGCCAGCCACCAACGGCTGCATGGGAACGGTAGAGGCTGACTCCTTACCTATCGTTGCCGCGGAGGCGACAGTGGGAGAGAGAACGGCCGTTGGCGCCGGTAGTGCGTCCGGCTTAATGAGGAACTCCAATGCTGGGGCTTCTTCAGTTGCAGGGTATCGGCCTTGTTGTCGCCGACGGAAAAGAGCCCAGGGACCGGAGTGTGACGTATGGAGTCTATCGTGGGACTGGGCAGGGAGCGGCATGGGGGTTGGAGGGCGTACCCCTGTTGGGGCGTTCGGCGGCTTGTGCGGGGCCGGGTGGGGATGGAGCGAGTTTCGTCGGGGCAGGGGCGGTGGGTTTGACGGGGTTCATTACAAGTGTGCGGGCAGGCGGGCCGGCGGAATTCCCACGGGTCGGGCGGCGTGCCTCAGCAATGAGGCGGGAATCGTGGCGCAAGGCGACCACCATTGCGTTGCGGACGTGGGCGCCAACCTACGAGCGAAGCTTGGGGCTTACAAGGTGAGCAACTTCACGTTTCAGGCGGGTGGCCAAACCCTAGGCGCCGGAGAAACCCAATGTTGAGCAGATTTGGGTGAGAGTAAGCGGCGAAACCTGCTGGTGCAGATAGGTCAGACGGGGGTGAGCGAGTACGTGAAAACGTCAGGGCGGGCCGGTGCGGGAAAGTAGAGGTAGAAAATTTTCCCGACGTGCGCGACTAGGATGGAGGGGTGCAGGGTTGTCTTAGAGAGGGCGGCGGTTAAGCAGAGCTGGCAGTGCGCCGTGTCGAACGAAGGGAAAAAGCACGCAGTGGACGGGGTTAATCCAACGTGGAGGAGGTCGGAAGAAGGCGAGCGAATGGGTTTGGTTCCGCCCGTACAGAAGTGGAAGCGGCAGGGCTTTTCGGTAACCGTGATGAGGAGGACGCGGGCGGGAGCAAGGTCGGCCGGGAAAAATTCTTCTGCATGGCCAATCATATGGTTCGCCTTCGGGAGATTCAGGACATGCTGGTCAATGACCGAGTCGAGTATTGAGAGCTGCATCGAAGGTAACGGACGCAGCGTGCAGGGGGTGAATGGGCGGAGTTGCAGGCGGGAAATAACGACCGCATACGGGGCGCGCATCTGGGGGGACGAGATTTGCGCGGTCTATGCGGGTGGAGATGGCGCGGCAGCCACAGGAATGGGGATGAATTCTTGGCAGTTGGGGGAATCGGGAGGCATAATGGAAGAAGTTTTGCTGCAGTCAATTTTGAAAAAAAATTACTTTGTAACCTATTTAGTTCTCCATGCACCGTCAAGTTTCGGTCCTGGTGACCTAGTGGATATGTGTAAGCAGTTCTTGATGAAAAGGTGGCGAGTCCAAATCTGCCAGGAGATCTTACCAAAAGTTCCGTCTTTGACGTAACGGTTGTTCAAATTCCACCGGGAGCACTCATAAAAAGGTAGTTCTCTGACGTAACAGTTGGTGTCAGTCACTTCAGATGCTTTCTAGTAGCCCTCTTCCCGATTCTTGCTTTGCAGTGGTTGTCCTTTCTAGGCTCTGATGGCGATACGAACTTACAAATTAAGTCCTATTTCAAGAATTTAGGGGCTATAGAGGAAAGCTTGGGATAGAAGCTGAACAGTGAAAATAAGGCAATGAAATCGATTGAGAAATGAAATTATTGCACTTATTGCCCCTTTTTCCTTTTCGTCACTCAGAAAGCAAGATATATTAATCAAAAATGAGGATGCTACTTGCAACCGCTTACTCTGAGTCGATGCTGGGGCCCGTTGTGATTGCACAAAATGTCTTGCTCACTGAACATCTCAATACTGCAGTCTTTGCACTTGTACTCTTTCTTGCTTCTACGAGGGATGTGACCTCTAGAACGAAGTTATTCGAAGTACTGAACACGACCGGATCAGCTAACTTGACAATGACGAGAATGGAATGGAGAAGACTTCGGAGTCGTGTTTTCCGCGGCCTTCTCTAGGCCCCAGCCTTGCCGAATTCGTTGTTTACTACCCTTTGGATCGAAACAGAGGCGGCGTCTGGCAGCTTTTCAGAAGCGCTTTTGAACTCGTCGGCGGCCTTGACGACTTTAGCAAGTTTGGACGTGAATTTATCCTTGAGAATTGGGGTTAGAATCGGAGACGGGTAGATGAGGATACTGCAAACGACCGAGAAGGGGGACGTTTTTCCCGTAGTTTTCCTGTATGTTTTTCGAGGAGATACATAAAACACTAACGCTGTTGTGACATTTTAACGACAGCAAATGAAAACACAAATCAGGTAAACATAGAGTTCATAGCACAGGATACAGCCAGATCATTAGTAGAAGTGTTAAAATGAGTTGCAAAATGTGGATTTTCAGCATTTATCGCAAAGTGCGTTCCTTGGAGATGTCACACCGATATTTGAACGTATTTGCAGACCTTTCGGAGGCAAGGCATTTACCCTCAATAAGGAAATACACTTACTGCTAAGCCTTGTCAGATGTTTAGCATCCAGAGAAAGTTTCTTATTATATACAGCTTTATCAGTAAAAAGCATTGTTCACACAACCGATGTTCTGAACTCACACGACTTCTTACTTTCTCTGCCCATAATATGCTAGAATGACAACTTTTACACTTTGAGGAGGTTGCGAAAATTGTTCTTTGAACTATTGTCTGGTTTTTCTATATGGAAACCCAAGCAGCCAATAATCCATGATTTTCAATCTATTGGTATTTGTCAACCTCTCGATATCGACAACGCGTTGCTTTTTGATCTGAAGCCAATATCCGTATGTTTTATCTGAACTTTTGAAACAAAAAGCCACACAAAGACCTTGTCCTTAAGAATTTTTCTAATTTTCTCTTTCATCTCGAGCTTAATTTGCCCTATCCCTCAAAACATTTTGGAGTAAAGGTGTAAATGGGGGGTAGTTTACTGTGGTAGATATGTGGGTTGGTATCCAGAAAATTTGTACCAGAACATAGATATCGTATCATTTTCAAGCCAATTGCGAAACCGTACGATGCGTCGAAAGCTGTGGATGGCACTCCAATCTACCAGAAGGTGGAAGATAGACAGTAAAATATTGTTAGAACTGAACAAATTCTGATGATTCGTCTCAAACAACTCGGAAAGCTACTTTTGTTAATACGAACCCTTCATTTGATGGCGCCAAGGATAGATTCAGTGGAACCTCTCGTGAAAAGCAGTATAATTAATGTCAGATCCAAAATAGTACGAGCTTGTTGACAAATTTTCAGCATTTCTACAGCTAAAAATGGACTGGTGTTTCGGCAATAGCAAAAACGCACGTGTTACCAAAGTTTTGTCCGAGATGGTGATCTTCTTCGATTGATAACGTCAGATGCTAGTGCTGTAGCGCGATAAGATGAGCAACGACTCGAATAATCGACCGATGACATCAAAATGATCGGTAATATTGCTGTTGAGGTACTTTGTTCCTCTGTGAAATCAAATATGGAGACATCGAAATGGCAAATGCTTGATCATCTCATTTATAACCTGCATAGGATGAGAAAGTTTCGATATCTCATTGCAGAACGTTTGAGTATGTCCATGCAACATGAAAGAAGTATTGCAAGATTTTACCGAAGCTTCGTCGCACAGCAATAGTGAAAACAATTATTAGGCCACCAAAATTGTACCAGTTAAATATTCTGGAGACATAAATGAATCAACTACACATCAATAATAGTTAACAGTTAGTGGTACATCCAGACACCGCAACCTTAGTGAAAGGTGGCTTCAAAATAAGGCTACACGACTCTCTTCGTCTCAAAAAAAGCAAAGATACGGAACCGGATGTACTTTTCGTTTCTGACTGGCACCGAAAATGGCTCCAGCTGAAATATTTTGTCATTTAACGCTGAAATGGCTAAATAATGGGAGGCTCTAGAATCTGAAACCATACATTCCTGCATGATAACAAAGGTCCATAAACACAGATGGATCCGATGCCACTAGAGCGGCGGGTGACTGCTTATTTTCCCTGTTCTATGATATTCTCATTGTTGAATATCTCGCAAGTGATTGCGTCGATCGCTATTTGGGTTTCATCAAGATTCGATGGTCAAGAATCGGAGGAAAGGACGGGAACTCGGAACCAACGGTATTATGGGACACGCGTCCAGTAGATAGTATACGAAGGCTTTTTACATTATGAGGAAGGCATCGTGACAAGTAAGCTTTACATTCACAAGCTAAGTTTGAAATCATTGAGACCTTTATGCGATAATGGACTCGGTTGTCACAGTGAAGCTTTCAATGTGAGCATATTTTCTTGGCCAAGGGCATTGATTACTTTTGAGATAAAGTAGACGATGAGTATGAGAGGAATAAAATATGCAACACGAAAATAAGAATCTGAAAGAGTTTTTTACAGACAAACCAGTAATATGGCGCTTAAATGAGTAATCATGAGTCAGTGGTATTTATAACAATGGAAAAATTTGGCACTAGCCCCAATAAAAATCTATCGGAAAATCGATGATTGGCAAGCCACGAGACAAGCTGCGTTGGATTTTAATGCCCATCCCGAGTGTCACTGCACAGCTAAGAAAGCCTTGCGATGCCACCACGCAAGTTTGGAGATTGGGACAGGAACCAACCGGTCCCAAGAAACTTCGTAAAGGAAGGCCTTATATTTCCACTGCTTCTCTTTGGTTACAAAAACAACACCCAAATTAATTTTTATATCAATTGTACTGGAAAAGAACTCAACAAGGAATGATAGATTTTACCTTTAGCCACTACGGAAGAATAAACTTTTCATTATGTAAGCTGGTCTAAGGAATCATCTCTAGGGACTTGTCATAAATGATATGCAAAATAGAGCCTCACATATTCCTAGCATTTACAATACAGTCCAGAGACGAATCTGTTTCAATTTGGCAGCAGTAGAAGCGAAACTAGCTTCAAAGATACACAACTTGTATGGTATTGTCAAAAGACGATACCATACAAGCATCTTTTCTAGCAGATTTTCCAGCTTGGTTCCATTACTGCTGCAAAATTTGTAAAAAACGGTAGTCCCATATCTACACGCCTGCCTGCCAATCTGCGTACTTGCTAATGAGAATACTTAAAAGAAATCTGACATCAAATAGGAGCCCTCTTATCCTTCGCGGCACACCATCACTGTATTTCCTCCGCTACTGTTTGAACGAATTTATATGCGTATTTTAGAGCAAAACCACCATGTAAAAAGAAAATTCCTTGTGCAGTCCTAACAGCAGTGTGTGAGGAACTTCTCATCCACAGTTGTTGGAAACAAGCTTTTACGGCCTCCAAAGAACTCACAAGAGCCAAACGATGGGTCTTTAACCCCCCTACAGCGAGTTTGCAGTTAACAGACTTCTATAAGCATCAGATACTTTTCGGTATGGTTCAAATACTTTGTTGCCTACTAAGAACTCTCACCGCACCTCCAAGCCTTCCGATGTACCTTTCATTAACAACTATTCCGCTTGATTTGCTTTCTGTTATTAGCCTCATCAAAACGCTCGCAAGCATCGAGAAAGCGAGGTTACTATAATTATTTATTTCAATATTGCAACCTTGACGTGCCGTCTGTGATTTATAATGTTTAAAGCCTTGGCAGGGCTTTCTTCGAGCAAGGTATGCAATAATTTACAAGATACCTCGCCTGGAAGTACGAAATTTCTGTTGCCGTCGAGAAATGATCTCCTTTTACCTGCTATTTCTATCGTGTTGTGAAGTACGTTGCCATTTCTGTCAAAAGCCCCCGTTGCACATCAACCCCAGCATGCCTATCTACTGCAAAGCTCTAAGCTACTGATCCGTTGGCTGTTGGTGGTCTCCTGTTACTCGTTAACAAAATATTCTCTTAATGAATACGACGATCAGATCTGCGTTTCCGCATATCAAATGATATTTATTTTGTGTCGCGCCCCATACCTGGCGACTCAAAAACCGATATCTACTCCTCCAAAAATTTTAATTCATCCTCATTCATTATGTAAAAATTCTCTGTTCGCTTCCAACATGCCGTGATTGATAAAGCAATGTTCTGAAATCTTTGACTGTTTACTTGATGAAATCTTGTATTGCGCGCACACTAAAAGGGGAGAGGATTGGGGTCTTTTACCTTTCAAAGATGCTTCGTGTACATGGAAGAAAATGAATCAGACGACATGCTCAAGATATGCGAAAAGCAGTTTTACATACTGCCGAAGAACATAGCGATGAGCTCTATCGCAAGAGACCAGATACTTTCGGCATGGAAAGTACTTGAGGCAGAGATGTTTTTGACACCGCTTTCGTCAAGTCAATTGACTATTACGATAGGGTTTGGAGCACTTTTAACCTGCGTGGGTTACTTAATGGGGACAAGCGCAATGTCGTAAAACGTTATGGCTCTTTATCGCGACATACGCAAGGGGTAGACTCGTTCTAATACACATCCCTACTATCGGAGGTTAACCCCTACGACCATGCGGTACTAAGCGAGAAGGCGCGAGTCGGGGCCACCCGGGCCATGGAAATGTATGGTGGTGGTAGATCTTTATTTGTCATACAATGTCGCACAGAGGCGTGCGGAGGGTATTTATAAATTAACTACGGATGCGGGCGGCGGGTAGAAACTTGTCGCGCCTGCATTATTTGGAGACTAAATGCAAAACGGGTAACGAAGTCGCGGAGCTCCTGTTGAGGGGAGGAACCGCGACGGGAAGCAGCGAAGGAAGCAAGGCGGCGGAAAAAAGCCTTACCGTCGTCGCCCAAGGCGCCATAGATATCAATCCCGACGGGGGAGAGGAGGATATCGTTTCGGTTGCAGTAAGTGCCGTAATGACGATGTTTCTCGCGCTCTGCGAGTGTCGCGGCGGCGCCGGCAGTAACCGTACTTGGCGAAATGTGGCGGCGTGCGGAGGGGTGGGCAACAGTAACGTCGACGGCTATATCGGTACTGTGAAGCCCGTATGCAGCGGGTATGGTAAATATCCGAGGGTTTGCATACTAACGGCTGGCTACAGCGGCAGTGACGTCCAACGCATGTCTAATGGTTTGCATTGAGTAAGATTTTTACGGAAAGCGTCATCTCATGTAATGTAGAATGTAGTATTTATTTACAAACTTTTCAAAAATTGACGCGGTGAATTTGACCCTCTCTTTTAAGTATTAAAATGCTGAACATCCTCACCGCGGGCGAAGATTGATACACTTCAATCTGCTGACCACATCGAGTGCGGCAGGAAACGCGAAGCAAAGAACGTGCCAATCTTTTAATGTGTCTTCTGCCCTGGTATGACTGTTCCATATATCTATATTGAAGATGGTAATTTCAAATAATTCGGCACCTGAGTGCAGACTGTTTAAGGGGTGCCATCTAAAGTCGCGAAAAAGGTGGATGTAACTAGCATATAAACCTACAGAGGGATACTAGCGGAGATTTTGCAATAATAGCCTTAATGGTTTATTGTAAAAAATCAGTTTTCAACGCATTACGGTAGATTTGCGGTAGTAGGAACTATATTCTGCATTGCACATGCTGTCGCAACCACTGAAAAACCGGCTCGAAGCCAGCCTAAAGGTCGGTGTACTCCATGCGGAGAAGCGGAGGAACTATTAGGAGGTCAGTTTCTAATTTTTAAGGCAGAAAAATGCATTTTTTCTTCCCACTGGCGACAGAATCTAGTCTAATCTAGAAGACGATAACACCCTAACGTTCGTTTGTCGGCACCCAGAAGCATTTGGTAAGGGGAAATCAATAAAACATTGGTGGGCCCAGAATGTACAGGCTAATGTGCAGGTGGCTAATGCCCACATCACTTTTGCAGACAGAAGAGTATACTAAATTAGTTGTAATACAATTGCATTATGTGCTCTAGTCTCGCGATTGAGAAACAAAAATTGTTTGATCAAATGTGATATAGAATAATCTCGATAATTGTACATGCGACGAGGGAAAATATGGTATTCTTATAGTTTCTCTTGATGATTTTCAGCGTTTTTCGTGTAGCTAAAATAACGAATACACTTTTCAATCCTGTTCAACAGGAAGTGTATTGAAGGTTAAACTTTCATCTACACTCCTTTTCAGTTGTTCAGAGAACTTACGGCTCTTATTTTCGCATTAAGAAAGGAACATTGGTATTTGAAGTATGTAAAGACCATATATCTTTGCTTAAGTATTTACTCAAAACAGGCATGTTGCAATCAGACTAGATTGGTTTTTATTCTCACTTATATCTTCTGCATGGCCAATATAGCAGTCAAAGACCCTACAAATCTTTTTGAAGGTTTTCAGTGTACGAGCAATATTAAAGGGGCTATTCGATCTATACTTAAACAAATGTTATTCTTCGATTTTTGTGTTGCAAAGCACCTCGCAGAGTCGAGATTCTCGGAATCCGAAGTTTATCCTTAAGCATGGTACACTCGGCATTTTCTTGTATTCTTTCAAAATTTTGCTTGGAAAGAGAGCCATAAAATCTGAGTATATAGGAATTTACTTGTGGTAAAAGCTCTTCCGAACTTCCCTTGCGAACCAAAACCTCGCTACTGTTCTTCTTGATTCCAATCATATTGGACGGCAGGTCCTAGACTAATGCTTTCATTATACATTACTACGAATTCACAATAGTCTCTATTTTTTGCCAACAGCCGCTTCTATGGCGAGCCTCACCGGCTCAGTTCCGAACAAGAAATAAGTTCTGATCAAGTATCTTTCGTGGAAAACGTTAGCACTTTTATTGAGACATCTGACTTTGACAAAAATTAGTCGACAGATACCTTCTCTTTCTTCCGAATCTAGGTTGGCCTCAGTGAATTAGTATCATATGAGTCATTGTTGATTTTTTTCGACGCATATTTTCTTGGGTCGGACGCCCGACTATATCCTTTGTTCCAAATTTTGATTGAATGGATGATATTTTTATCTCCTACATTGCCGGACTTGCGTTCTAATTCATGCGAAAGAAGGAACATGAAATTACCAATACTGCTTTATTTTGAGACCCTATTGTCTTCCTCTTCGCTCGCTATGATATAGTTCGAATGAGTATTTGTAGCAATTAAGCCTTTGAACGACACCATAAACTAACTCTATTTCTTCCCCCTCACTTTATAAGCTGCAGATCACTCATTACCATCATCGTTACGATATCTTGTTAATTATTATCTATAAATGGGTCAAACTAAATCAAGCCTAATTCTTCTTCCATAAGTCTGCAACGTTTTCCTAAAGCTCTCGATTTTAATTAATAAATGGGGGATATTCTTAAATATTTTTTAACCTCATGTGCCTTTTTCCAAAGATACGATATCGAATCTAAGGTGTACTGCAAGTTAAAATCCACTCTAAAATTATTAAACCCGCTCCAAAACAAAGGACAGTGTAGTACGTACTACGATCATAAAATGTTTTCCGGTTTCATTTATCCACATCAACTTAAGTATTTTCGACCAATTTTCCCCCGGAAATCGGCGCAAACTTTTTCCAATATCTCTTCCAAGATCTTTGCAAGAAATCTCTTTACAATCAGAAAAGTGCATTAAATTATATACAGCGCACCCCGGAGCGTGAGTACAAATTTCTCTGGGTTTTTACAGGTGATTTGGGTTCTGTTCGGAAACAATGTAGCACCTGAGACCCTAGAACATCAATCCTAGACAAGAAAAATTACCGAAATATCCCAAATTCCCACGTTTTTTAGTATGAGATGATACTTGAAATCAATACGTTTTGAAATTTATCATACCTCCAAATTTCTTGTGTCAGCAAAGCAAACTTGATTGCCCTCAGTAAAGAGAATGATGGAGTTGGTGCCTCTCCGCACCCTCTCGTCGGCCCTCTGCCGTCTCACTTTATTGACCCTCCACGGTCTCACTCCGATCTACGCGCCGGTGGCCCTCAGGGCTACTGTAATCACTGTAATTAATGGTCCCTACAGCCGGACCCGGCTTTGCCCCTCTGTGGGCAGAATCTCAACAAAGCTAACGCCGCCCACGAGTGGTCCCTAACACCCCTCCTCGGCGATAGCGAACAATTCTCTAAAAGTGTGCATTAATCACAAAATAAAACAAAGCCATTGAACTACTGGAGATCGAACCCCAGAGCTTTGGCAGATGCCATGCCAAATGGTACATAAAACAAAGCGAAGAAACAAAAGTCAACATTCGAACCCAGGACCTGCGAACAAAGTTTCAAATGATGCTCTCCGAGACCGATCATTAAATTCCATTAAATTCAGTAGCTCAGAGAATTGTCGGGTATAAATAGCCCGACTTCACGGAGAGTGACCACAACTGATCCCAATGGTAGTTCGAATCCAACTGTAGAGCCATGACCGGAAGGTATTGAGGACCTCGCCTTGGTGAGGAGCAGGGGTTTCACTTAATGCCCCGTTGTAAAACACACTCAGCCCAGACATGGGTAAGCACGATCAGCTGCTAAGGTTAGAAGTTGTGTTTTGCCAGCCCTTCCAATTTTTTTTGCCATATCCTCGAGCGAAGTACAACATCAACATGAGCTGCGGCACTACTCTAACGTTATTCTGGGAAACGAATACTAAAAAAGTAAACGCGCGCGGTGCTTCTCCAATGTGCGCCTATCGACAGCCTTGGTCAATATGTCGGCATCCTGATCTGCAGTTCCAATGTGAACCAGCTGCACTGACCCCTCCTTGATTTGATCCCGAACATGATGATACCTGACCTCGATATGCTTGCTCTTGGCAGAAACTTGATCCCTTTCAGCGATAGAAATTGCGGCGGTGTTGTCTGTGAACACAAGTGATTGAGGAACCTTCATTTCTTTTTTGTACGGCATGTGACAAACCATTTCCCAGAATAGTCTTCGCATCCACATTAAATCCTTGAAACAAGATGATAAGCGACGTACTCAGCTTCAGCCGAGGAGAGGGCGACCATTGTTTGGCATTGGCTCTTGCATGGAACAGGAGCATCGTTGACCAAGACAATAAAGCCGGTTGTCGATTTGCGAGTGTCCTTGTCGCCAGCTCAATCGGAATCGACCAGCGCTTGCATGTTCAGAGACTCAGAAAATCGCTTTGGACTCTTGCTGCCCTTTGGGAACTTGATTCCCATGTGTCTTGTGCCGGAGATGTAACGAAGCAATCGCTTCAGTAGGGAAGCGTGACGGACTGTGGGCTTTTGCACCTGACGTGCTAAGGCATTCACTCCGCAAAGGTAATGTCAGGGCGTGTTCACACTGCAAGCTGCAAAAGCTCTCCGATGGTCGCGCGATAACTCGAGTGATCTTTCTTGTTGAGCCTCACGTCCTGTTCCGTTCCTGCGCTGACATCCGAGTGTTCGGGTAGTGGAGTCCAAGCCTCGTTGGCCTCATGCAATCCATGCCTTCCCAAGAGCTGTTCAACGAAACGTTGCTCACTAACCTTGATCCCATCTTGGCTATGGTGTACTTCCCATCCTAGAAACGACCTGAGTTCCCCAAACAGCTTGATATCGAAATCTTCGCTAATTCGTTTCTTGAAATGTTCCAGTAGTCCTCTTAAGTTGCTTGCGAAGGCCATATCATCGACAATTATGAACAGGATGATGAATTCCTTATCCACTACCTTGTAGAACACTCTGGCATCAATAAGAGACTGCTTAAAGTCCCAACTCAATATCTTCACAACAAATGACGAACCCCAGATAATGCCTGCCTGAAGAAGTCCGTAAATAGATTTTAGCAACCTGCAAACGAACCCGGGGCGCTCCTGCTTTCCAGTTGAATCAGTCGGTTGCTCCATGTACACATTAGTGTCGATCCTACCGTACAGGTATGCCCTACTTACATCCCCTCCTTCAACGATGAGCCCTGTTGCGGCTGCGATTGCCAGAAGCATGCGAATGGCTTCTCGGGATGCGACAGGTGCATATAAAGAATCTGGATCAAAATCGACTCCGAGGAGTTGCAAGTCACCGCGAATAACGCATCGGGCTCCATAGAAGAAGTTTAGCGCATTAAGATCCAATGGTTTGAGACGAAATACCCATGTGAATGGGATCACATGCATTGCAGAGTCGCGGAGAACGTACTCCCATTTTCGCGTTTTCGGGGCGCGCGGTACTCCCTGTCAATAGCCTCGCACCAAAAAGGATCTTTGGTTGCCTCTTGAAAGGATCGCGGCAACCGAGAATCTGGATGTGTCCTGCGCGAAACGGAGGCGTGAGAGAGAACGCGCGACAAAGGAATGCGGTATACGGAGAATGCTTGCGTGAGAAGATCTTCCAGGTAACAATGATCTTGATCCTGCTCAAGAGCAGTTTGCCTTGATATGCCATCAATGAGAGAGGACAATGCGGGTAGTTCATTGGTTGAGCAGAGGCGGAAGTCTTGCGCACGAGTGATGATGACGCGCCTTCTGTCAGAAACATAATATCTTAATAGCGTTTGATCGCTTTCGAGCCCAACGAAATGACCATGGGCAGCTCTCGCAGATGGCTTTTTGTTCGGCCTTGTTTCGGATTGATACAGGAACGCGAAACCGGATTGTCCGAAAATGGACAAATCCTTGAAGTTGACACGCGTTCGAGCGTCCCACAAGAGGACTGGGATGTTTTCATTGACTCTTTCTGACGGGAGGCGGTTTCGAAGCCAGTTGCTGTGGCTCATTGCTTCAGCCCACAACTCATTTCCAAGCTTTGCCTCAAAGAGGAGGACACTTGCACGAACGCCCAGTTCCTTCATGAATCGTTCCGCAACTCCATTGCTTTGCGGAGCATGCGGCGGGCTTGTCTTCAAACGAATTCCGTGCATTAAGGCAAAATTCTTAACAGTGCCCGACAAGTTTTCGCCCGCTCCGTCAAACGTATGTTGATGATCTTGTGTCTGGTGGTATTCTCCGATCTTTTCTTGTAATACTTCAATGCTGAAAACAGATCTGACTTTTGCTTGATAAAGTAGAAATCAGTCTTTGCGGTACGTTCATCTACAAATCCAATGCAGTAATTGCTGTTACCAAGAGAAGGTTGAGCCATTTTTCCACTGATATCGACATGAATGAGCTCAAGTGGGTATGATGTGATGCGCTGGCTTGGCAGAATCGGATGACGTTGTTCTTTCGCAATTGCGCAAGGAACACACAATAGTTGTTCCAAAAACCTCCTTGGGAAATGCGCGACATCATGAAATGTGTTGGACAACTGCATGTATCGTCCAGGGTGAGGGTGTCCTGTACGACTATGCCATTTCAAAATCAGCTCCATCTCCGTTTTCGTGCGACTCGCCCGATTGTAATTTGATCCAAAGCATTGACAGCAAGTAAGTTCATTTCGAGTCGCGGTGCTTATATCCAAATTCGGATGTACTGTGCAAGGTACATGATAACTCTGGCTCCTGCCTTGGGTTGGCAATGAAAGGCGATAAAGCCCGTCATTATCAATCTTGATAGCCTTGACGTCTTTGTTTGTGCCACGAATTGATTTGACACAAGTACTTACATATTCTCTCCTTGGAGGATCCATTGTGAACAAGATGTTCAGACGCCGAGTTAACAAACCAACGCAAAGTATGTTCGTCTGAAAGTGCGGATCATGGTATGCCTCCATGAAGAATCCGCCTGCCAAGGGGATGAAAACTTGTCCCTTTCCCACCAAGACAGATAATTCAGAGGCGGCTTGGAGTGATGTGAGCCCCCAGAATCAATCAACGCATCACATGGCTTTGCAATCCCACATTTTGCAATTGCCGTATTGAACTTGATCTGAGCCATGAAACCGTGGGGTGACTCGAATTGGTTCCGATTTTTCTTTGAAATTCTCCTTGATGTTGATAATTGGGTGGTGCTTGGTCCGGTACGCGAACTGGCAACGCTGATCAACCTGAAGCAGATGAACTTTTCGGTCCAATGTTGCCTTGGGAATGATGGTTGTTTCTCCACGTTTGGTGTTGATGATAGTGTTGGTTTTTCTCATATGGATAATTTCCATAGCCTTGAGCATAAGAACGTTCACCACGCCCACGGCCACCAAGAAGGTGACCTCGTCCGAATCCTCGACCTCGGCCTCGACCACGGCCACGACCTCTGCCGTTTAACTTGTCAGCGCGAAAATAGCAATCCCTTGAACGATGACCAGGACGTCCACAAATCCAACATGCATCGGCATCACTGCGGCCATTGTTCTTGTTCACTCTTCCGCCTTGGACTCCGTGGCTTTGGTTCTTGTTGCTTGCCCCTGCGGTAGAGGCCTTCGGAACGTGGATTCCACCATCAGATCCTTTGGACTTTCGACGTGAGATCTCTGTGTCAATCGTGGTGATGAGTTCCTCGTAGGACAACTTGCTCGAGATCATTGCGATCGGAGCAAAGTGCTCAGGCAATGTTCAAATGAGCTTGGACGCCTTCTCTTCGTCTGGCACAGCCTTGTCGAGTGATGCGAGTTTGCTTAGAATTTCGTGGAACTTGTTCAAGTGCTCTTCCCAGCCCGATCCTTCCTTGTACTGCAGGCTCTCCAATTCTTGGAGAAGATTGATGATTGTCTGCTCATTTGATGGTGTGTACAGGCGAGGTAGTGCATCCCAAAGATCTTTAGCTCCCTTCTCGTCGTCATCGATGATGGTGCTTGTCTGAGCCAGTGGTCCGTTTGCCAACGTCAGAATGATAGCCGTATTGGCACGGATTTTTGCCTTGTTCCAACGAAAGAGTTGGCTTGTCGTAGCATTTTCGGGTCGCGGCTTGAGTCCGAGAAGGTCCAGGTCTTCCCTCTGAATGTAGGCCTTGAGTCGACGGCGCCACTGGATGAAGTCCTTGGTGCCGATCAGTCCTGGTAGCTTTCCAATCGAGTCGCCCTCACTAGCCATGATCGGTGTTGGTCAGCGGGGATCCGGAGCACGGAGAGTATGGGAGTAGTTCCGCCAAGGGGAGGAAGAAAGGAGCTGAGTTGTTGAAAACTCCGCGATGCTACCATAAAGGGAATAATGGAGTTGGTGCCTCTCCGCACCCTGTCGTTGGCCCTCTGCCGTCTCACTTTATTGACCCTCCACGGTCTCACTCTGACCTGCACGCCGGTGGCCCTCAGGGCTACTGTAATCACTGTAATTAATGGTCCCTATAGCCGGACCCGGCTTTGCCCCTCTGTGGGTAGAATCTCAACAAAGCTAACGCCGCACACGAGTGGTCCCTAACACTCAGCAATGCTGATATCAAACATTTGGTTCAATGCATAGTCCTTTACAACCCTATGTAGTGATATTTTAAACTTTTTTTACCCACAAATTTTTTTGATTCATATTGAAAGCGCAATAATATCTGTTTTTGAGATTCGCACAACCACTGATTTCTGATTTTACCTCCTCCCAATTTCATATCAAGAGCACAAGAAAAGAATTCCACTAAGTGACTTCCGTGTCAGTCGCTATTTACCGGGTAAACGATCACATATGCTCTTGTTTGTTCACATATATGGCAAGTTCCAAGAAAAATCATTATTGTTAGTACTAAAACACATGTTTGGAAGTTCCCTAAAGCTTCTATGTTGGATTATGCATGATTTTCGACAAGTACGCAACAGTATTGCCAATATCAGCAAGTACTGTATCACAAAAATAAAGAAAGGGTCCAATCACGCTACGATATGGGATTCCAACAGGTCGCGACTCTCAACCATACTCGAGGCTAGTCAGTTAATTAGTAGGTTAGCTATCTTCTTGCAGTCACTCATTTCAGAGCTTTTCAATATCCTTTCTATCATCGGCGCTTATGAACATTTGTGTACTCTCCATCATCCCGGACAATCCGTCTCTGAAAATACCCAATATTTTTGTGGTGCTAGTTTCAGTAGATTTCATTACACTTTCCGAGAAAGCATCGGACTTGGTGTTTGGAACTGCAGAAATATTGTTCCTTTCCTCCGAATATGATATTTTGGTATTGAAGCAATCCTTATCACTCTTTTATATTTCGAGAGCCACAGCAGAAGACGGAGAAAAGCAATCTTCGTAACCACTGATAGCGATAGAAGTCAAAGTTTTCGAGAGCTTGTTTCCTATCTTGGAACTTTGGTTCCCTCTCTAATTAATATATTGGGGTACATCTGAAGCACTCAGACCTAAAAGAAATTTTCTATGGGAAAACACGACTTTCGTATGATTTGATGCCGTATCTTCCGTGTCGCGAAAACCCCCAACCGGACAGATTATCTTTGTAATATTCTTACTCATTAATACCTATTTCCCGGTATTTCTAGCATAACTACATGATAATTAGCAGGTTGCAATGTAAATATTTCTGTGGGAGAGCTTCTTATCTCTACAACAAGATTTTGTGTAATTTTAAACTCAAGACAACAGTCACATTGCATCGTGCATCTCCTTCATTTTTCTTCCAATGCCTCGTTAATTGCTCACCTGCAACCAGACAAGTATCACGTCTCAGAATTTTTTAGTTTCAGTAATCTCCTCTTTATTCACTAACATACTGTAAGGGTTCGTAAATTCAACCCACTCCAAGCGGAGAGGCCCTTGATACCCTTGTACAAGATGAACTAATTTGCACAAGCTAGATAGTAGCTAAACTCATTGCTAGCGTTTACAGAAAAGTCTACTTTTTAAGATTAAATGTTACGCGGATGGTGTATTGAGTTCCCTTTCAGTTAGTCTCGTCGGTAATAAAGTGCAAAATACTCGGGTGGCGTGATTTAATATAGTATGAGTCGAATAAGAGATGCAAAGCGGGCGTCAACGAAGATCTGATACACGTACAACGGACAGAATGTAGATTTGGAACGAGAGAGTATGAGGACAGTATATCGTGCCGAGGAGCTGAACATGTACGTGTAGATAAGATTCTTAACAAATCCAGGAAGTATCAATGAGCGGAACGGACACAAGAAGGAGTGTGAGAACTGATTAGTTTGCGCATACTAGGTATTAGCTAGATATGTAGTAAGAGCGCAATAATGATAGAAGCGAAGAGGAAATGTTTGAAAAGGAACTGGCCGGTGTGTGTGTGCTAGCTGCTACCCAGACCAGGGAAAGGCAGTGAGATATGGGGGGTGTAACAGATTTGACAATGGTGTCGCTGAGGAGGTGATGTATCTAATCCATGGAGAGAAGATTTGACTGGACCACCACAGGATACTTTTTTTAATTTCTGCAAGATCGTGGCTAGATTTTTTTGTGTTCATGTGACCAATGAAAGCAAGGCACTAAACATACGTAAATTTACAAAATTTTATATTTACATCTCTCTACCCCTTATAATTTTTTTAGTTTAGAAAATCAAAATTTTCTTAAATATTTGCAGTTATTTATTCTGCAATATGTCATCAATATTTTGTTAAAGTCAATTAAACCGCCCTTCCATTGGTAAAGGAGCAATAATTCATTAGTTACATGCTACGGATTTGAGACTATTGTTTAAAACTCAAAACAAATTCTAATTAATGGTCTCAAAACACGAAGAATCATAACCAGTACCTGAAAGCATTCTGGAGTGTGCTGCGATCAGCTCAGAAACTAATTAAGAATATAGTTCCAAATACAGGGTTCAACACGGCTCCAAGGAGAGGTTTAATAACTTTAAGATACAACTAAGCTAGTTTTGGGTGGTCTTCTGATGGTCAATTTTGGGTTTTCCTACCATACCTTCGAAGTTCGATGGCATTATTTGAAATAACTGGGCATTTCGATTGTAATTATCTAACCTTTAACAACTAGACAATGGTAACAGGTACTAAGAACAATAACCGGTTATCATTGCGTTATGACTAAGCCATTTTTGAATAATGAATGAATGATTAGAATGACTTCAATTGAACTTTGAGAAGTGACTAAATATATGCGTTCTGATAGACGGATACAGAACATTGTAGCCTACAGCCGGTACTACAAAAAATTCTTCAATTTTTATTTGAGGAAAATTTATTTTCTCAGTCCTTCATGTGGGAACTCAGGTCCATTGGTTTTGTAAATTCTTGAAAATAAATTAACTGTAATAGTAATACAAAAAAATTACGGCGTAAATTATCGGCAATAGAATACCTGAATGATTATGTTCGATCAGCTAAGTCGAACTGCGGCTCTCTGCATCTCCCAAAATTATTTTTTTAACTACCGCATAATATAATTCAATAAGGTCAAGGAGCTCTCGCATGAATGATGGAAATTGTATACAATTTTCGTTTTGTTTTATATTGGTAAGGATGCTTACCAATATAAAACAAAACGCTGAGCGTTTTAAACGAAATAAAGTGCGCAACCAGAACTATTTCTTAGCTTGCCACACCCCATACACCCCCTCTACCTAGCTGAACTCCCGAATCGCTCCAGTATATAGAAACAGCCTCCACTGGATTATGGCATACTATAAATCATATTTCCACAGCCCACTACCTCACTCCAGTGCGAAATTTCATATTTGCAAAGCTACACGCTTGTCTTGCATCGCGACACTGAGCTCGCATGAGCAATTTGAGCGGCAAAACGCACTTACCATCCAACAATAGAACCAAACTACACTTAACAACCTACGAAGCTTGGATGTAAGTGTAGAATTGACACTGATAACAATTAGAAAAATTGTCCTCGACTCGTAGTATTCCTGAGACGATGTTGGTAGTCTATAATTGACACTAATCAATCCAAGAAAACTCTGCTTGACTCGTAGTAATGTTGACACGACTATATTCGGATAAAAAACCGACTTATTTCCCCAACTAAAAGTGCGCGAGATACATAATGGTTATGGGGATCCCCGAGGATTTCAAAGCGTCTGTTCAGCAGAACTCGATTCCGTAGTCTACAATGACTTTTTCCGCCACAAACACGGCCTCCATTTGAAGTGGTTTCTTTTTATAAAGCACACTGTTCCCTGTATAGGTATGTAATGAAAATACGCGTGGCCATATTTGCGTAGGTGTTCCTGTCATGTCATTCATCTAGACTAGATCGCTAATTTCGTAAATTAAAGTCCCCAAATATAAGATTTTTGCGGGTTGTATTAGTTCCGCGCCAAACAATTGTGTTTGGAACTTACAACTTTCCTCAAGTGCATTTTGCTCCTACTTTGTAGTTTGCTTGTCACTATTGACTACCTTGTCTGGGAATCTCTACCAAGAAAGTTGCCAGTACACTATATCTGCACACTTTATTCTTCACGCATCGCGGTCCATCCTTTTACCGAGGCGAAAGGTTAGATGAAAGATGTTCAAAGGCACGTACGTTCCTCTTGCTTTCGTCGACTTTCCACTCGCTCCAGTTCCTCGCACCCCTCTGCTCTGCAACAAACACGTTCTCTTTCACAATTTAAATACCATCCATCCTCTTCTGAAGCGAACTTTCTCCACCTCCTACCTCTTTCATCTTCTCCCTCCTTCTCCACCCACTTACCCGTCCTCGACGTTTCCCACTAGAAACTGATGACACTGTCTCCACTTTTTTTCTAGCCCCTCACCTACTTTAACTCCTTCAAAGCATCCCATGTCTCCTTCACTCGCCCTACCTGTCTTTCCTAAAATTCCGATAGACTCCCCAGATCAACGTTCTCCCTCAACAGCTCTCCAACCTCCCGCTCCATACATTCCACTATCCCATCAATACGTTCTTCCCCCATCACTCCAGCAAGTCTCGAACCACTCCGAATACTGGAAACCGCATGCAAAGGCACCCCAGCCTCCCACGCACTCAACACTTCCTCTCCCATCTCAAGTACAGCATCCGAAATGCAGTCATTCACTCTCTCTTTCAATACACTTCCAAGCTCCCTCACCCGCTCCAAAATCTCCTCACAAAACTTCCTTTCCGGCCTCCCTTCTCCATCTTCCCCACCTCTCTCCCATAACAAACCTCCTCCCTCATTTCCGCATTCCCAAAAATCTCCCCTTCATCCTCCCCGTCCTCCCGCTCCGGTTTCTCCGGCCCTTCCATATTATCCGACAGATCATTCAGATCCTCGCCGGCTACGCTTGAACTAGACATTGCCAAAGCCTGCAAATGCTTCGAAAAGCACCACTTCAAGACCATAGTTACCTCACCAAAGCTTACCGGTGGTCACAACCTCCCAGACAGCACTCTCGTTCGACCCTTATCTCCTCCCACCCACCTCCCTCGGTTTTCACTTCCTTTTTTTTCCACCCCATTTTCGCACCAGCGCACCAAAGATCGCTCATTCTCCTACACTGTGGCATCTACACTTTTGATGCCCTTCACCCCATTCAAGGCTCAGCCATACACACCGGCACACATACAATGTCTATTATGTGCATCCCTACTTCAGTCCTCCCAACCTTGCTCTCTACATTCCTTTTAGAACTTTCAGTACCCACTCAATAGTAAGTCCAGCTACCTTTTATTCATAAATCCTCTCGTCTCATTAACAACAAAAATATGGAACTAAATTTAATGGAATTTTAAGCGTACCCGCACACGTGTCTATGTACTGAAGCCCACAACGGGTCATTGTGCCATCCATCGGTGTTTTGCAGGGAATTATAGCCACCCCGGCTCAAAAAATCCCTGCGTTGTTGAACTGGAGACCATCGAAGCGTCGAGTGTCGACTACGATGTGATCGAGAAAGCGGAATTTAAGAGTGCCAAGATTAGAGGGATGGTGGAGGAAGAGTATATCGACAGCTGTGGGCTTGAAGGAACGTATTTGGTTGCTAAGTTTGGAATGCGAGATGTGGCCCATTTGCTGATTCGGAGAAGTGGGGATCGTTAAGAAGAGAGATGAGCTTGTCTGCTTTTGGTTGGGCAAGCTTGGAGTCAATAGAGGAGATGTAGAGAAACATTTTCTCTAGATTGGGGCTGTTTAGAAGGGAGGTGGACGGAGGAGTGGTGAAAAATGGCGAATGAGGAGGCGGAAGCGAGAGGAGCGAAGGCCCTCGCGATTTGAAGGGCATCTTGTGTGTGAAGAGAGAGTGAATAGTGGTCGTGATGGTAGGAATCGTTGTCAGCAAGAGGGATGTTGTCGGAAGAGCGATGTGAGAGAGGAGGGTGTGGCGGAGTCGGGACATAGGTTTGTGGCGCTCTGTGCGAGAAGGGTTGTTGGGTTTATAACCGTCATGGGAGAGCTAGGAACGTGGCGTGTGAGGGCATTGGAGACGTACTGAAAGGTTCGGGGGTTTTGATGCAAAGGCACGCTGCAGCAGCCGTCATGTCCAATGAGGCCTGCTTGATGGCTCGCCTGAAGGAAGCATTTCAGAGAGGGTGGTTCCTTCCCCATTACGGTGCCGGTATACCCTTTTTGAGTCGATTGTGGTTGTCTGGAAAACCATGGGATAGATAGGATATACCTTCCAAAGGTAAAACACCCAAAAGTGTCCCCTTCTCTGTTGGCGCTAGACCGCGGGGATGGTTCGGGAGAGGAATGTGCAAACATTGAAGTAGCGGAAAGGCATGGTTGAGGAAAACGAGATCTTGGGGAAGAAGGTGGTGGAGACCGTAGTAGGATGGAAGAGATGTCAATCGCAGAGCACGTGACAGGGAAGGATGGTGTAGACGAATATGAATGCACGCGAGTTCATCTAGAAATATCAATGTAGACTGTGTCAAGAGAAAGATGTATGCTAGTTAACTCTCCAAATAAACTAACGCAAACTAAAGATATGTGTTAGTTTGTACTTCCATACAAACAACCTCTAATGAATGATTGGAAGTATTTTGAGAAATTGAATCGTCCAAATGTGGATAAATTCACCAGATGTTTGGTCATTTCTGTTCGTTCTTTTTTTGACCACCAAACTAGCATTCTGAAAACACCGACTGACTTCATTTTGAACTTCAACGGAAGCTTCAGAGTCATCTCAACCAAATCGACTTAAAAGTGATTTACAAGCTGACTGTTCTCTCGAGTAGTATTATATCTTCTTGTGAAAATAGAGGTATCGGTTATCGAGAATAGAGCAAAGGAATCCCGATGATTCAAACAGTTGTTGTAGGCTTTGCGAAAATGCGCAACTGATTGACGATTCCTTCCTCTGAACGTCAGAGCCATTTGCATTTTCCATATTTCGAGGTGAATCAGATACTGAAAGTTTTCCCATGAGAGTGGGACTCTAATTTAGCGCACAGATCTCTGAAACAAACTCTGCACAATCAAGGGAAAGTTAATATTGGATTGATCGCTGCGAAGAATGAAATTTATGGATTGCCAGGACTGCAAGACAAAAACAAGCTAAAGATAGTTCTCTACTCTCAACATACGCAACCAATCGTGCCTCAAAGACTTTGTCGCAGATGTGATAAGTACCATAGACTTCCATCCTGATGAATTTTCTACTTCATCGATGGTAAAGACATTGAAGAATACCTTGAAGTACTTGAGAGTTCCGCTACCAACGGTGCCGTTAAAGCGTAAGACATCTACGTATTCCTTCGCCGTAGATTGCTCGGCATGCTTCCGAGGAAATCTCCTTGGTTGTTTTCCCTCCGGTATAAAGAACTCTGCTTCCCACCTTCGCGCTTTTGTAATGTAAGAAATGGAGTGCGCAGAATTGTTTTCAAAAGCGTAACCTTGCCTAGAAACGCGAACCATCTCTGTAATTCTCCCTTTCCCAATTCAGGGAAATACATGCATCAAATTCCCCGAAATTGCATCGAAGGCAATGTTAGAACCGCTGAACACTAAACTATGCAGGAAGTCATTTCTATTGAACGCTTGCAAGTGATTTTTTTCCAGCTTGAGTTAATTTTGACCAACTGCGAGACCCGAACTGTCCGTACTTAGACCTGTGCAAAATCTATGCAACAAGACAACCGATCGGGTTAGATTGAGATGTTTCTGGAGGCCCGCAGATAAAAAACCCTAACAGAATATTGGGATGCAGTGGACCCAACTCTATAAAACAGGTGAGAATAGCATACTTCTGAGAATCATCAGAGCCCATGAATGATTTTGGTTCTAGAAAATCAGCCGAAACAGTATCATGACGTTCCACTAAATTATTAATTATGTTCTGAAGGCATTTTGAGAAACTTTTTCCAGTTCGCAGACCAGTATGAGAATCTGCATGGGAAGACTAATAATTGCCACACCATTGCAGGTTTCGTTTTCTCATCCACCTGTACAAAAGGTACTCAATACTGGGAAATATTTTGAAATCACGAGAATTATGTACAATCCAGAACATTCTTTGAAAGACGTAATGAACTCCAATATAGAAAGACACACTGTATCTCCTTTGGAAGTTTTCCAACGCACGAAACAATCCTCGCTACCCACCTGCTAACGTAAACCTTACTTACCCATTGCTCGCTTGGAACATCATCATGGTATTTCTTTTCGTAAGTCATGCCCCTGATGATGAAAAGTTGGACAGCATTTTACTGACCGCCATTTTCCCTGGTTTTTTCAGCTTGAAGCCCCAAGAACACAGTTTTGGTATTGAACATGGATTCGAACTACACGTCTAACCTGTTTTTAGCATTATAATATTTGAAATTAAAAATCAGGGAAATCATTTTTACTGTAGTAAGATGCAATCTAGCAAGATTAATCCTTCGATTACTAGAAAAAATCAATGAACTGAGAGAAACTCTTTGGAATACTTAAGCGAGTCTTTGAATAGAATTTGCGAGCATTTAAAGGATTTCTTTATACAAAAGAAATGAAGTAAATCATTTTATGCGTGATCATGTAAAGCGGCAGATACCAAAAGCTATCATGGAGTAGTCATACATCTAGAAGGCAAAAATACAGGAATCACTGCAAGTGCCTATAGAAGACTCCTTAGGAGTTTCATGCTTCCATGGATCCACCATCTCGAAAGCAATTTTTGCATGAAACAATTTTAAATCCAAATCTAATTAATGGTCTGAACCCATTACTTTATGTACATTGAATGTATCATATTCGTCTTCCAAATCCTTGTTGTCTCAGTCCGGGTGTTCTAGATGGAAAATTGAATTCAAAGGAGCTACTGCTCCGAGACCATTGCACATTGCCTTAAGATTTGGATGGAAATGAAATTGATCCTTCGCTGCGGTACGTACAACATTTCTAGTCATGGTCCATGTTTCTACACTCTGCAGTAATTTTCGAATGGCAGCCTTCATTTTCGTCGGAATTCGTATTAACATTTTTTTCAAGCATTTTTAACCTACTATGTCCAACTTTCTACCATGATTCTCTTTGGCTTTAGTAGCACTAGTTCCAGCACTGCTTTCTGCTATGTTGGTGCTACCTAACTGATTCCTGTCTTCATCAGTGATTAGTACAGAATTTCTTCCTGCCACATCACTAGCGGGATCAACGATGGCATCTATCATCATTTTAATCAGATGAATATGTACTGTGCTCCTTCTTAATGCTTATCTTTACAACAAAGATAAAACAACCAAATAAAATAGGTGAGTTCGCGCACACAGTTGCTATTGCAATGCCTTTTTTGTAATGAACAGTTGCGACTGTTTTTCCCAACGTCCTGAGCTGCAAGAAAACTACTAAAGAATATACAATGTGATCAGAGTTTTGTAGGAAACTGTTACCTGGATGCCGAGGTTGAAATGGGAATTGAAAGGAATAGTTTTCACTGTAAAAACAATCACTAAAGCTATGCGGAGATTAAAAGAAGAGCTGGAGAGCAGACACGTTTTTTACTTGCGCACGCAATGTTAACTGCGATGCGGAGGTTTTGGGGGAAGAGGAGCGAATCTGTTTCATTTGCGCACGAAATTGATACTGCAATGCGGGGCTGGGGAAGGTTGATGAAGCAAGGATCTGTAACCGGTTTTCCTGAAGAGAGAGCCGGGGGAGAGGAAGAGATGAAATGAGATGGAATGTGGTAGCTCATCTCATAGGTGGAAAGGAAGGAGAGATACATCTACTTCAAGGGGATTGGCTGCGGGGAGAATGCTGTGAGATCTTGAATAGATTGGCAACGAATCTAAAGGATCGCGGTTGAGTTGGCAGAGTGAGAGGGTTGCTTGAAATGCAGGCCTGAAGTAGTACCATTTGGCTGGCCGTTTCAGCCGCTACATTTCAAAATACTGGGTTTGAATGAACCCAGAAAAGCTTTCCCGTTACACCTTAAAGATGACTGAAAATTAAATTAAGAATTTTTACAGGATAAGGAGCCAATCATATGTTTTCAGGGATGAAAATCAAGCGAAAAATAATGTATTTTTTGGCAGCAATTGGAAATAAACTTGTCTTTATTTGGAAGTACTCCATCTTGAGCTAGAGATCTACACGCCAAAATCCTACTTGGCATCTGGCAAATATCATGGTATCAGATCAATGAACGCAAGACATAATTCTTTTTTCTTGGTACAATCAGTTTGCAAGTAAAAAGATTAAATATGTAGTCACGTGCCTGACAATCAATGGTTCCAAACTAGATACTGTCAAGTAACTCAAACACGTGGTAGAAACGTTTGTTAAAACTTCTATTCTGATTGCTTCATCCCGGAACAGTGATTACAAACAAATGATGTTTCCTCATGGTTAGTATCGAAACAATTCGAAATGCTCTCCGACTGCCAACGCTCTATTTTGTAGTCGCTGCTTCCTATGTTCGCTCTTCTCTTGACTCATTCATGCATATTTCCGTCTGCATCTCAATAGCGTATGATTGCACTAGTTTGTATCCCATTCCTCCCAACGATCCAAAACCTCGCGAATGTTTTCCTCACCATTCCTTTTACTTTTCCCCTTGCGATTGTCGTGTGTCATTTTCCTCTATAGTCAAAGCTGGTTCGACCCCTTACCGCAAAATACTACCTTAAGTATTTTCAATAACGATTGCGAGATGAAAGATAGTTGTTTTTGTGCCGGCTTACATCGAAGTAGCGCGTTCAAGCGAAAAGTTAATCTTCTGTTGTGTCCTATCGCATTTCAATAGCAGATTCAAACGCTAATGACCTAAGTAAGTATTTATATCATTCCAAATTCTCTTTTTTGAAAGAGAAAGGTTCCCGAGGAAGCGGAGTTTTAAATAATGTAATGTCGAAGCAGTTAAACGCCCATTTGATTTTGAAAAGAGGGGAGAATTGATCCAAAGTAGAAAAGCGTCAAAGAAAAGGCCGTAGCTTTGGAAATGAGATGCATTGAAATTTTTAAGGCTCCGAGGCATTTGATAAACAAAGACGCAGGGCTGTTGGATCCTTAAAAAGACTGTAACAAAGGATTCGTCCATGAAATCGATGTATTGGCTAAGCATTTCACTACGAAAAACATTCTGCGGAAAATGAGAGACGAGTTTTCAGGTGTTGCCGTTTGAAAAGCTCCTAGTTTGGTTTCCGCTTTGTTATATTCAGAAAGTATACAAGAGTCTGCTCCCGAGCATATTTCAATTTTAAGAGAGAAGTAAAGCAACAATCAGTTACGAGTCAGAACTTTTAAGTCAATATAAGAAATAGTTTACACAGACTTGCCAGGTACATTTGCGGTTTAAATCAAACGTTTTACAATTATAAGCAAGTATTAAGAGCCCCTGGAAGTTCCCGAATGCTAGAAAGATTTTGCAAGGACAATACTGGATATTCGTAACAATGTCTCTGTTACACCACTGTGTAATAGAGAATTGTTCGCTGTCGCCATCCCAGTTCACTGTTACACAGTGGCGTAACAGGGAAACTTTATCTTCTTGAATGATCTTAGAAATTTGCTTTTCCTTCAATGTTTTTATTTGGGGTGGAGCCCCACGTCATCGTTTTTATTTACGTAGTTATACTCTAGGTAGTACAATTTTATAGTTACACCTCTACTTTATAGCAAGTTATAATGGGTTATCACAGTATAGAATTTCTAGAGTAGAGTTACCGTACTTTCTATAAAACGGGGGGCTCATCTGGATTCTTGTGGGAATCCAGGTACACTCCATACACCCCTTGCCCCTAACTTTCTGAAACCCATTACCATCGCCTCTACAGTTTCTTTAGCAGCGCCCCGGCTGCCTCCCTCTCTGTTTCACTGGTAGCATCATTTTCGCCGGTTCCGCTGCTTTTTCGCTTTCTTCTTGCTCCAGTTGAGGTTTTCTTACACGTGTATTTCTTTAGGTTGTTGAATTTTTGGAAAATTTTGCTGACAGGTGTACTATAAGCAAAATTATATAATGTACTTGTGGGCTGGAGTGCCAAGTACTCTAAACCCCATTATTCAGCGCAGGTCGCGGTTACTAATTTGAGAAATAGGTTTAAGGGAACTTGGGGGTGCAGCCTAGTCTGCGTTTTCTAAGTCATTCTGTTCAGGTAGCTTGCAAGTCTCACGAAGCTGCGTGAACCTTTTCACAATGCTTAGACTGGACAGTCAGGTTTAACTAAGTTGCCTTAGTAAAGCCTTACTTCTGACCAAGTCCCCATTTGAGGGTCCCCTCACAGTATTCCTATACAATCCTATTGCAATCGTTGGCTGTTAGCTAGGTGCACCGACTGGGTCACGGGTTCAGGTAACGCCTCATAGGGTTGACTTAGACTGGACTTGGACTAAGGGTTACGTGCTCAGAAAGGGTATTCTTTGGTTATTCGCTAGCTTAGAGTCGGCTTGAGAGGCTTTCCTATAGGGTAAGGACACCGATCGCGGTCTACATGGTGGAGTGGTGGGGATATCCCAAACGGATTTCTGAGTCACATCGGAGTGCAGGTGTGATCAAAGTTGCTTGTGAGTCACTCTCTCTACGGTTAGGGAGCTAACCCGTCGTCCAGGGACGAATTTTTTGTAGATTTCAACTTCAAGTGCTTGCATTCAAGTTCAGGTGTTGTTGTAAGGCTTTAAGTGATAGTTTTGTTGAACATGTCTTTCTTCAAACCAAATAAGCCTGTGTTGTTCGATGGAACTCGAGATGCGTTAACGGTTCGGTCATGGTTGCATTCAGTCGAAAAGTATACGAGACTTGTTCAGGTGGGCCATGAAGAAGTCATCAGTACCCATAATTCTATCGACTTTGCTTCGACAATCATGACTTGAACTGCCGCAAACTGTTGGTATACAGTTGTGACCGAGAATGCTGTTCCGCCTACATGGTAAGCTTTCAAACTCCTGGTTAAGGCATAATTTGCACCCAGGACAGTGTCATTCGAGCTTGCGACAAGTTTACCAAGATAGGCCAGAAAACTAGTGTGGCAGCGAACCTTTCAAAGTTCAAGAATTTGGTTATCAATATTCCCGGTCTCAGTGAGTCGGAAAATTGGCGTGGTTCTGTGTAGGTTTCAAACCCCACATTCTGTTGGAGGGTCGTAAAAGAAACCCATCCAAGTTTGAAGCTGCGACTACCATTGATCGTGACGTTGATGGAGCATTTTATGGCGCAGGTTTCTTCACTGGCAGAGGTTTATTTGACACCAATCGAAATACCTCAGGTCCTATGCCGATGAAGATCGAAAACCTGGAACGTAAAAACGATGTAAAGCGTCAGAAAGACTTGATGGAGAACCGACGCTTTAGGTACCATAAGGTGGGATTTAGACCTTGGGAACAAAGAAAAGGAAATGTTAATAAAGGTAACAGGGGTGGTACTCGCATAGCGGCGAACAATAATCAGGCAGGACGCAGTAATGATTTGAATGCCTTTGACTCGGAAAACTAGTAGGTCCACGAGACATGGTGAACACTCAGGTGAGACCAGTAGTGAGTGTGAAAAGATGTTTCAATGAGCAGATTAAAACTGTTGTGGACATCACCCGAGCTAGATTCCCAGAGGACAGGGAAAAGTCGAGAATCTCCGAAGCAGAGTCTAATGGAATCACGTCTAGTCATGATGACAGCATCCTTACTGATGGAACTATGCCAGTTGAGCCTTTGTTAGTACTTGAAGGTAGACTGAATGAAATAGCAATCAAAGTACTAAAGGACGATGGATGCAATTCAAACGTGGTTTCAGGCGAGTTCCTGAAGAGAAATAGGAACTTGTTTGAGATTCGGCGTGAACGAGTCATTGTTTGCATTCACAGAAGGGAGTTACTGAAGAAGTATCTGCGATAAGTTAGGCGAACATACATATACTTCTAGTTGAGCTGTGTCCCAAACCAGGTATGATGTTCTGTTGGGAACGCCGTGGAATGTTGCCCACAATCCACGTGTCGGCTATCGGAAACGAATTTGTTTGGTGAAAGATGCTTCTATTCCAGTGATTGATTCCTATGAATAAAACCGTATTGATGTGTCCAATTTGGGATTGAAGAAATTTAGACGAATGCTGAGGCATGGGGGCGACTTCGAAGTATTTCAGCTACTAGAAGTTCACAGTATGAGAGGAGTGACAGATTCAAAGTTTGATGGAGGACTGAGCAGATTACTGGATACTTTCAAAGAGTTCTTTCAGGATGAATTGCCAAGAGGGCTTCCTCCGATTAGATCAGTTGATCATGAGATCAAATTGGAGGAAGGAGCAAGGGAACCTCATCGAAATTTATTCCAGTTGTCTCCATCCGAACTTAGGGCAGCAAAAGAGTACATCGAGTCTTTTCTGAGGAAAGGGAAGATGAGGTCCAGTAAATCACCATATGGAGCACCATTTTTCTTTGTGAAAGAAAAGAATGGAAAACTTAGACGTGTTGTCGATTATCGCGCTTTGAATCGCATCACCAAAAAGAATAATGCTCCACTCCCTCGTTCTGATGAAATGTTCGATCGACTTGGAGATGCCAGATTTTTCTCCAAGCTTGATCTGAAAACCGGATTGCATCAGATAAGTGTGAAACCGGAGAACATCGAAAAGACTGCGTTTAATACAAAGTATGGGCAATTTGAATATCTTGTTATGCCAAAAGGACTTTGCAACGATCCTGCCACGTTCCATACTTTGATGAATCAGATTTTCTATGATTGCATCGATGTCTTCTTGGTTGTCTATATGGATGACCTTTTTATATTCTGTAAAAATGTGGAGGAACATTACGAACATCTGGAAATTATATTAAGGGGACTTAAGGATCACAAACTATACATCTCTTCGAACAAATGCTCTTTCTATCAGACTGAGCTGGAGTTTTTGGGTCTAATAGTCGGGAAAGACGGCATTCGTGTCAATCCTTAGAAGGTCAAAGTGTTACAAACTTGGACGAAACCTGAATCTGTAACGGAGTTGAGAAGTTTATTAGGTCTAATACAGTTTTCCATAGGTTCGTTCCGAAGTTCTTCCCAATTTCTGCACCTCTCACCGATCTGACAAGGAAAGGTCGAGGTAAAGGTAAATGGGATCAACAGTACGATAAAGCTTTCCGGAAGCTAAAGGAAGCGATGGCATTGGCTCCAATTTTAGTCGCTCCTTATTAAAACAAGCCACTTCATGGTCACGTAGATGCCTTACAGCTTGCTGTTGGTGGAACTATAACACAGTTGGATGAGAATAGAAGGGATCGCGTATTTCTTTCTATTCAAAGAAACTTGCACCAGCTGAGTCGGACTAAACTGCTATTGACAGAGAGCTTCTGGGTTTGATTAACTTTCTGGAAAGATTCAGGTGCTATCTTTAAGGTTCTGAATTTGAAATTTTCGCAGACAAGCAGTTGCTTAAGAGCTTCTTCACAAAACTGAAACTGAGTCGGAAAGAAGTACGTTGGTCGGACACTCTCGGTAACTTCGGAATGTTTCCCATCACAATGAAGTCCAGAAAAATTCACGTCTTTGGAGACGCATTATTTAGAACTCCGCACGTGACTGGAGGAGACCATGACATCTCAGTGAATGACGTTGAAGGTCCCTACCTTGACGTTCATCAGATCATTCCTTAGTATGAAGACGACCAGTTCTTTAGTCCAGTGGTAATAGCCATGGAAAGAGAGTGGCCAGAGAATACAATTCAGAATCAAAAACTTGAAAGAATTCTGCCAATGTTCCGAAAGATGGTTCGATGCTGTTTTACAATGGAAAGTTGTGCGTACCAAGAAGGTCAGTTTCGAATATTCTCCAAATTGCTCACGACTCGAACGTTGGTGAACATTCTAAATTTGCGAAGACACTGTACAGATTAGATAACTTCCATTGGAAACATAGGAGCCGTGATGCTCGAAACTATTTTGAAGTATGTCTCACGTGTCACAGTATAAGGACTCTAATCAAAAAAAGTTGACTGATCCACTTTCACTGGAATTGCCTGACCGCAGATGAGGATCATTAGCTACATATTTTACTGTGAGGCTACCCCTGACGAGAAGCGGTCATGATGCGATCACGACTTGTGTTGATCGACTTACTCGTCGAGTCCATTTTCTTAAATCTAAAACATCAGACACTGCTGAAGACACTGCTGAAGACGCGGCTCGAGACTTCTTCGCGAACATCTTCAGAGCAATTGATTTCCTGATGATGTGACTTCAAACAGGAACAAGAAGTTCATTTCAAAGTTTTGGAAGACACTGATGAATCTTTGTGGGGTGCAATTAAGAATGTCTACAAGTAGACACCCACAAACAGATGGCGCTTCTGAGATTATGAATAGGATCATCGAGAACCATCTCCGTTGCTATTGCTCGTATCATCAGGATGACTGGGATGAACTGCTTCCTTCTGCATAATTTGCATACAACTCAGCTGTGAGCGATGATCTGGGTATGTCACCATTTGAGCTGGACTTGGGATGGACACCTAAATCGCCATTAGAATTCTTGGCAAGCAGCAAAATACCTCTTCAAAGTTTGGACGACATTTGTGCCAAGCGTAAGGTTTCTCTTGAGGATGAGCAATTTGCCTACAAACTGGCAAAAGCTCGGCAAGCGGCATATGTTCAAGGCGATACAAAGCTCCAGATTACAAAGTCGGTTCAAAGCTTTGGATCAAACGTCCGCTGTTTACATATGTTTATTCTAGTTCCCAGGATTCTAAAAAGGTTGATGCGCCTATATATGGGCCATTCGTGGTTAGGGAGCTAATTGGTAAGAATGCTGTTCGACTGGATCTCCTGCTTATTTTAAAATCCATCCATTATTTCATATCATTCACACCACACCACATTTGGAGCAGCCCGATTACATTTCTTTACCCATTCGTCCTGCACCAGCACCACTGGAGCTGCCTGATGGACCACAACAGGAAGTTGAGGTTATCTTGGGTCACAAAAAGGTTGGACGCGGTTTCAAGTTCTTGGTTTTGATTCATGGTGTGCCACGTCTTGAGGCAGAGTGGTAACGAACAAAGGACTTCGCTGATGTTACAAAAGACGTATCTGCTGTAGTAACGGAAGCTTTCCAAGAGTATATTCGGAAACATAATATACTCCCGCAGTATCATTGACGAGGAAGTCAACAGTCCGGAGGAGTGAATAGTGTAACAATGCCTATGTTACACCACTGTGTAATAGAGAATTGCTCGCTGTCGCCATCCCAGTTCACTGTTACACAGTGGCGTAACAGGGAAACTTTATCTTCTTGAATGATCTTAGAAATTTGATTTTCCTTCAATGTTTTTATTTGGGGTGGAGCCCCACGTCATCGTTTTTATTTACGTAGTTATACTCTAGGTAGTATAATTTTATAGTTACACCTCTACTTTATAGCAAGTTATAATGGGCTATCACAGTATAGAATTTCTAGAGTAGAGTTACCGTACTTTCTATAAAACGGGGGGCTCATCTGGATTCTTGTGGGAATCCAGGTACACTCCATACACCCTTTGCCCCTAACTTTCTGAAACCCATTACCATCGCCTCTACAGTTTCTTTAGCAGCACCCCGGCCGCCTTCCTCTCTGCTCCGAAATTGTACTTCGAAAAATGACAATGCAGCGCGCAGGGCCTTCCAGCCTGGTTCCGAGTTTATGATGTGTAAGGCTGTTTAATGGCTATCTCAAGTCCTCAAAAGACTTCGAAGGAAGCCTGGAATTTTTATAGCACAGCCTGTACAATTCATAAAGAATTGGAGTAGATGCACATCTCTTGGGATCTTATCATTGCAGAGTCAACAAGCATCTTGCAAAAGTATAGATGTGATAGCGCTGAGACAATTTAGGCATTAAATACTCTTCAAATTACCTTGCACCTTGTAATTCCAGTTGTGTTTGAACTAATTGTCCCTTAACTACGGATTTTTACACAATGATGGAGACAAGAACTACGTTTCCAGCAAGACGGTATTTTTTAAATTGCAATGTTAAAAGAAATACGGTTGCCATCCGCCCCAACAGATTTTTACTCATTATTCAGAATATCAGGATGAAGGTGAAGCCGGAATATGTGAAGGAGGGTGCGGAGATATGAACAAAATCTGTGGTTAGCACTCTTAAATTGTATTAAAATAACGGCGTGTACAGCTTGAAATAGTAGAATGCTCTTCCCAGCATTTCATAAATTGCTTTTGAACTGATCTCATTTTGCAATGATCTTTCTACATCAATATTGCTATCTAATACGACATATGAAGAAACAATGGACGCCGTTATTCTCGAGCGATCCTTAACCGTGCCCAGTGAGGCCGAAGATAGCAAGTAAGCAGTTAATTTTCAGTCGCTTTTTTATGGCTGCATTGGTCGACAACCACCTTCAAACTTGCTTACAGGTGTAAATAACAATGTGGTAACATACATGTTTTCAAGGAGGCTTAAATACGACGAATTCAGACCTACAGACAAGAAATCATTACCTCGCATTTGATTTTAGGGGACTTCAATTTCATGCCTTATCTCCTAAGCTCCTGATCTTGCTACAAACTATTATACAATTTAAATGTTCGCGTGCAAGATTTGGGAAGGTAAGAATATTGCATTGGTTAATTTGCGAGAGTGATAGTTTCTGATACTCTTTCTTTGAGAGAATTGCTCAAGTTTTTCCACAAATGTATCACACCTGTACTATATAGCATACCAACCGAAAAGAAAAAACGCCGTAACTTTGCACAAATGATAATTTTGACCCTTTTAAGGCTCATGGTACCACTTCTCGTTATTGCATTGAGTTGCAGTGAGGAGGCTCTACTACAGTAGTAGTGGTAGTATTCGGCATTGGGGTCAATTGAAATTGATCCATCGCGAAATCTGGCTCAGAAGGCTGTTGCATGCATCTTGATGAACAATGGGATCTGAATAACGGAAGAGCTGGGGGTTCCACACCACCTATAGTACCGAGTCGAATTAAAATTGCACGCTGTAATCTGAGGCCACGTAAAGAATAAAATGTAAACTGGAAATCTACGTGAAAATTTGTAAAAAATCAAGCATTGGCGTCCACTGCATCGAAAACACAATAACTTTCATGGTGATTTCAGCCGAATTTCGAATCCGTAATGCAACAAACAGAATAGCTGTCCCCTAAAGAATAAATTTGCCCTCTTTAAAAATATAATAACAAAATGGTTATATAACCCTAAATATTTTCTGGCATAAGACAAGTATTAACAGTTCAGCTGTCATTTGCAAGTCTTGACTATTCTCACCAAATCATAGCTGATAAATTATATTGCTAGTGTAGTTCAGCAAAAAATTACGATGCCTTCTCCATATAATAAAAAATACCAGGGTAAACAAGCCGTAAAGTCCTCTCTTTTGAGGGAGCCAATCAGACAACATGGAACCCGAACGGGTCATCTGAAAAAACTCTAAGCCCTTTCCTTCCGGTCACACTGGTGCCACGTGCGATCGGTCCGGGGAACTTGGTGTATTGGATGGAAAAGTTTGTGTTTATCCCCAATCGTATTACGTTTCTGCGCTGTTAGCTACAACAGGCGTAGCGGTGATACCAGTTATGACACGTGGTTCTTTCCAAAGTGTAAAATTGGGCTATTATTTAGCATTATTGTCAGACCTGCAAAATACACGATAGATTCTCAATTACGTAAAGTTGCTTCGTGCGATCTTGTCGGGTTTAATGCATACAGCATAGAAGGAAACGGACTTTGAGAACTTGTTCACAAATCCATGTTTAAAATTTTCCTCCGTACTTAATTGTGATATATAGTCATGTTTTATACAAGTGTAAAATTATATACGATGGAAAATGTTATTGCAGGGCATAGATTACTCCGAATAGGAGTCAGAGTAAAATGGGTAAAAATCTTCAGATATACTTAGAATATTGTTCCCCAACGGCAATTAGAATGCTTTTATTCATCCCTACAATTTTGAAATGAAGTTAATCAAAGGTTGACGTCAACCCAGCATTTCTCATTCTGCATCAGCACTTCTCAACTTTTAAGTAAGGATCCCTCGAAAATGCACCGAAAAAGCTTTTTATTGGTAAATATTTCTGTTTCGTATGGCTTAGCTAACGTGAATGCAAAATTGCGAGTACGTTCGGATATGTTTTTTTTGGCTTGAAATCAATCGTTTATATTTTTAAATAATTTTATGTGTTCAAAATGGTTATTTATTATATTATTATATACTTACTGTTAAATGTTATGATGATATTTTGGTTGTTGGACCCGAATAGTGCAAGAAAAGTTTTATTCAAGACCTTGGAAACATATATAAGCTGGATCCCATACTGCACATATCTGGTTTCATCAATATTGGTGGTGCTAAAATTGCACAACTCACCGATTAAATCTTAGTGAATCAGCTGATGAGAGATTACCTGGACTTGAATTTCACACTCTATCCAGAAATCGCCGGAAACAAACAGATGATGGAATGAACACTATTGAAAAGTTCTCGTTTGATTCTTAGAATTGTTCGATTTTCTTTTTGGGAATCGTTCATTCTTCTTAATCTGAGTTTAAGGCCATTTACTGGCCGCAAAGGGGGTCCAATCAATTGATCCGTGACTAATCTATTCAACCGTCGATGATACGAAGTTGAAAACCCTTTGCCGTTACCGGGACATATTGATACTCCGATAATTCTGGAAATTTAATTTACCACTAGTTTTTTTCTGATGTAGGAAAACCTGCAGGATTGATAAATGCGCAACTTGGATGTATTGTTAGACTCTTAACTGGTTCATTAAAATGAAAATCTATATTTCATATATCAGTATTCATATTTATTCCGGCGTCATGTTAAATCAAATGAGCTAGGGGAAATATTAGCTGCTGGTGAAGCTATTGAAGAAGGAAAAATTATTGCAGCAGCATGGAGTAGGATACTCAATGTTAATATTCACCTACATGTTTTGTGGACTCGAAGGAAATACTCAGCTTTCTTGCCACATTTCGTGTACCTGAACCCATGTCTATAAAGGCTGACATCCAGTCAGTAAGATATAGTTTTGAAACAAATAAAATCAAGAAATTGCTTTGCATACACGACTCAATTAATCCATCCGACCCGTTGAAAAAATAGGACGGTCCTGTATCTCAAGCTTCTTACGTTTGACAGATCTATACTTGTGTATATGAGTGAGACTTTACCTCGTGACTCAATCCAATCAACAGGATAATATTGTATACTATTCATATTTTCAAAAAATGTGGAGTGGTGTGAAAAACGGAAATATTTTTTAAAAGTATTGGAAAACCATGTAACTAGATTTCCAGATCGAATACAGGAAAAGAAAATTTGGGCCACAAATTTTTATCAACAAGCTTTAATAATTGTGAATATTCGAAAATTAAATTTATACAATTCTCACTAATCCATGTTCTACACCTTATTTACATGCGAATCAATTTTAGTTCTTTCAGTTGGTTTTTAAATTCTATAGGTATAATTCGTGGAATTATCTTGCCAGAAGATTATTATTTGGATAAATGCTTACTTGGGGAACAATTCCATAATTCTTATTGAGCACAAATTTGATCTACAAAACTTTTTATACTGTTAGAATACTTTTTGTAGCTTTTTTACACTGATCTGCTGTATAAACAGCCTTTGGCTGTCAGAAAAAAAACTGGGTCCATTGAACTATTCATGTCAATCAATAAATATGGATTTCTTTTATTTTTATTCTCAGCCCAATTCAGGTAATTTACCATTCATTTATTTGGAACTTTCTATTTTGGATCTACGTATACAATTTCATTTTTGCAGCTGCCATTATTCTTGACAAGTATCACCGCGTGATCAGTGAACAGTGTTTGCCGTGTGTCATCAACCAAGGCAACTGCACCAGCGACACCAACATTTTCAACCGGTTTGGGGAAGTCCAAAACAGCAGGATGCCAAGCTCTCAATGTAGATTGAAGAATAGAAATGAAGTGATGCCCAGGGACATTCGCTCGGATTAGTTCGGCGAAAGGAGTGTAGCTTCCAAGGCGGGCATTGTTAAGGGTTTTATGCGGACATGGCGCAAGGGAAGGGAGGCGGGCGACGGTCAAGGGATAGATGACGGTTCCATAATCGTCTGTGCCAAATTTTATCCACGCGCGTTGATGCCAGGTTTAAGTGCATGCCCGTCTTGTTGAGGCTAGAGAACAGGGTGCCGGGCAGCTTTTGAGAGGTCCACGACAATGAACTGTGTCTGTTAGTCATGCCGCAAATCGCGGATGGAGCCATGGGCACAGCACAGCGGAAGAACACCATACTTATCGATAGGTGTCGTACATACCCCTGGTGGAACTACAAAGTAGGTAGAAACAGCAGTACTCGGGAATAGATCTGCAATTACGTTTGACAATTTCGGTCCAAGATAAATACCCAGGCCTGGAGCCCGTTGACATCAAGGCCGCGAAAGCCTGTCCTTGCAACCATTTACTGCAAAAGAGGCATGAAATTCTCCAGTACTCCTATCTCTCTTTTTTGTATTAAATAAAAAGCCTTTTCTTTAACTGGGCGGGCAACTTGCCCGTCCAAACTGCCTCATTGATTCGACAGTCGTGAATTGGATTACCTTCTTTGGTGACATTCATGTCTTTTATTCGTCGTGGGTCCAAACTATAGATTTGTAAGATTAGAGAGCAGTGGTGGGTACCACAGGGAGATAGGTAGGGCACAAGGTACGCGTGACAGCATCGGACAAAACAAACGTAACGGTCGCGGTAAGCTTCGCGAAGCGGAGCCCGATGCCAAATAATGCTTTGAGGGCCGAAGGGCGCAATAGGGAGTTGCAGTTCCTGGAAAGTATTGGAGTTCAAAACCGCATCTATCAATCCTCGCAGGGGAGCTTCGACAGAGGGGACTTGTAGCAAAGTTGCTTCCACCATAAGCTCTGGAAGGCACGAGAGAATACCTCATACCCTTAAAAGTGACCATTGGCGAGCTCAATGGGCTAGATTCCATTGTATATGAAGCACGGAGATTGGTACAGCGCCAGGGAGACAAGGAAGAGTATGAATTAGTGTCCGTGGATGCGCATATTGTCTGCAATCGGTCCTCCAGACAGCGCATGATAAACTTGCTCGCAATCAAGGTGTAGTCGCTATGTCGTTTTCTGAACATAGTGTACGATCGCAACGAGCCTTCGCTGATTCGGAGAAAATGTTTGAGTGTTCTACTCTTAGAAGATGTTAGGCGAGTGCAGATAGGAACGGATTTTTTTGCCGCCGTCATCTACAGACCTTTAGTTTACTGTACTACCTCTCTTTGTCTAAATTTGCTTATAGTTACGGTCCTTCCTCGTCTTCCCTGAGTCTCGCTTATCATTATCGGTCCTCTCAAGATTTACATCCATTTTATCTTGATATTTTTATACTGTATCTACCCCTCTGAATCGATCCTGAATCAAGTTCTTTTTCCATTTTAGCTTACGAAATTCGCTTTTTTGAGAGAAATAGCGCAAATGCACTACTACAAAAACGCTTACAAAACGCTTACAGATTTATTTTACCTATTCCTAATCTAAAGAACCTGCCCCGGGAGCCTATTTCAACCCCTTTATTCCAAGTTTTAAACGTCCCCGATCGTTTTGCTTATCAACTCTCTCCCACTACACCTATCCAAAACACCCTCTATTACCTTCCATTCCCCAATGCCTACCAAAATGACCAATCTACACCCCTCGAAAGCCATATCCAAAAATCGCCATCCCCGTCCCCTAAAATCTATTCCCCTACTCCCTTTCAGACCCACTAACCGCGAGGACTATCTGCGCCGGCAAACCAAGAAAAAGTTCATCGAATTCTTGCGTCGCCTCTTTATTGAGGATGAGGCGGAGGAGGTAGATGAGGGCCAGGAGTTGGACATCGAACAGGGAGCTGGTGAGATCTTCGAGAAGTGGGTAGCCCCTGTATTGGTCTATGAGGTTAGTAACGAGGAGGACGGGGAGGACGAGGACGACGAGGACGACGGGGAGGATGAGAAGGAAGGGGAGGATGAAGAGGAGGAAAATGGGGATGAAGAGGATGAGGACGAGTTGGATGAGGAAACGGGGGATATGGAAAGTGTTAGACTGGTGGAGCCTAGACTGGAGAGTACTGAACAAGTGGTGCCGACGCTGGAACCTGATGGAGATATTTTTAGTAGTTAAGATATCTCCCAAGAGGGAATAGAGCCGTTCGCAGATATTTGTGGGGACTGCTTGGACAGCATGGATATTTTAGAGGAGTTGTTTGGATCTGATTTAGAGAATTAGAAATAACGAGAACTCATTGATTGTTAGTTTCTTAAGTATCTTTTGTTTAGAGTATATCATCCACATAAATTGTTTCAATGCATTTCCTGGTACCTTCTGTAGTTTTGTTCGGACTTTTGGGGTAGGTAAAAATCTATATAAGCTGATTACACTGCTTCCTCATGGAGATGTCAAGCAAGGTGGCAGACAACTTCAAGTCATGTGCCAAATAGTTAGGAAATTGAGAGTCAAATTTAGACACAAAAAACGTTTACTTTGCGCTAGTCATTGAGCATAGGTGGTAAACCCTGCATCTTCCATACTTGCTTGTAGCCCCTTCAACTCTCTTCCATATAAATTCCTTTTTATTTGTTCAACTATACCACAGTAGCACTTTTGTCGCTCGCAACACCTGCTTCCTGGGGTAGTTGGTTCTAAGTATATCTTCTCCCGGCGATTTAGCCCTATCCGAAGATACATAAATCCGATTTATTTCATGGCTTCTCTGACAACCACAATTGTCTCAAAAAGGGTACACCGACACAGGAATGGGGAAGTAACTACACTCTCTAAAATGCTACCCTCAGGCCAGCCATCACGCTGGCCGCATTGGGCATGACGACTGCTGCGGCGTCCCTAATTCTGCCTGCAGCGTTCGCACAAGACATCCCTAGCCAAAAAGGGATGCAATGAGGAGACCCGACAAGTATACTCATGTTCTCCTATGTATTGCATCTATTAGCAACAGAAATTCCCGGGCAAACACATCTGTCTACACAGATGGCATACCGATGACTGCACCCCCATAGGCTCTCATACGGATCTCCCCAAAGCAATCTAGATCCTCAGTACCAGGGGCCCCAACCCGGATTGCATTTTAACCCAGCGAAAACACGTCTATTCTGGCCGCGCCCGCCTGGCAACCGGATATCGCCGCAATTGTACCGCTTCAGTAAAGATTTTTTTTCCTGTAAAGAGATCGACCTCCTCGGCGCCCCGATTGGATCGCCACAGTTCATGAAAAGTTTTCTCAATCAGAAAATCAGTGGCTGCTAGAACACTTTATCGCTTATCGTCGATATCTGAGACTCTCGTACTCGGTTCCACCTTCACCGAGTCTGTTCCTCGACATGCAAGCTTCAACATGTTGTGAAGCTAGCGCTGCTAGATATGTCCACTGCAATTGCACTCAGATTTGATGAAGAACAGTTGGAATTCTACTCGCGCTCAAATAATTTAGCGCTGACCAGTGCAGTTCGACAGCAGGTGCCCTTACCTCTGCCATATGGCGGTCATAGCTTTACACCTGTGGCGAGCCAAAATATCGCAGCGTATGCGGCGAGCATTATTGAAGCCAAGCAACTGCGATGCCCTGAGGAGCTTGATGCGTTAGAACACCGTAGGTATAGATACGCGGAAGCGGATGGAAATCTTCAGGACTTTTTACGACACCTCCAAGCATCCTTTCCGAACGAACTAGGCCGTCCCCCAGAAGAACTGACAGCGACTAGCCTTGCTGCACAGGCTGATAATACACAGAACGTTCTATGTCGAGCCTGGTGTGAGTCGGCAGCAAAGTCCTTCTGGAAGGATGTTAAATGGGCAATATTCCCCCAATCCCGCAACACACTCGGAAGAAGAGATTCGACGAAGGATTTGCTACCAAGCATACATGGAGGCGCCTACACCAGCGTTCCTTGCTGCGCATCCGTCTGCGGTCAACCGAACTTACGACGAGATGTGAACAGAAATGCTCCGTCGCCATATGGGAGTGCTTTTTTTGATGACACTCCTCCGCTGCGGTGCGCGGAGTGCTGCCGTCCCATGGACGCTTTAGGAGAATGTCCAGCAGACTTATGCAACATACAGCACCCATACAGAGCAATGGTAAAGGTAGTCAGCCGAAATCTAAAGGCAGCAGAAGTCAGCGTTCAATACGAAGTGAAGTAAGTACTTCCTGGTCTGTCTGCGCGATGCGCAGACATTCTGGTGCACCCAAGGTCTGATGCAAAAAACACTCGATCCCCTCTCCCAGTTGCGTATGGCGTGAATGTATCATCCCCACTCTAAGAGAGCTATAAAAAAATGGCAGTACGGGAAGCTCGAGCTGTTCCAAACGTAGCAGAAAAGCGGAAGAAGAGGAGCTTAGCTGCGAAACTGGCAGCGATTCCAGGAGAAGTAATGCCCGGACGTTCAAGGCTATGATGGGATTTTGTACCACTAGCCTTCGAATCGTTAGGATCAACCTCTTTAGAAACAATCGAAAATATAGAGATACACGCAACAGCAGTAGCGTCTCGTAACGGATGCTCAACGGTAGTAGTGATTAAAATTCCTGCTTTTGTTTACTCTGGGCTACCTTTTTTGCGGCCAAGCGGAAGCTACCTCCCCTCCCCCGGACTTCGGCAGCCCTCTCGTCCTCTTATAAAGCCCTACCCCTAGGGGGTTTCTACTCCCGCGCCGTGCAAGTACAGTAGTACTGTATACTGTACGAGCACACCGGTCCAATCATCTAGCGACTCTGACCGTCGAGCGATACAAAAATCATGCGACACGCCCCCACACTTATTGTGGGCCACGGGCGACACAAAATAATATCGGACAACTCAGCTCCCCCCAACATAGGGGACCTCCTCTTCACCACTCACCACGCCTCGATCAATCCCACACCACTACTTAAGTCAGCCCACTTTTAATTTCTCAAAACATTCAACCGTTGAACTTCCGACGGGCAAACGACAAAGGTGCTGAAAAAAGCCGATGCACGCCCGGCAGTCCAACAAACTCCACTCTCCGTCAACCAATTTTCCTCTCTCAGCCTCTCGACGGGCCAGAACCCATTTGATGCTCAATGAGTTCTTTTTTCTCCCTGATCCCCACCGGCGTACATACTTCTCCCCGCAATCATGGATTTTTGCTGTATCCATCCGTCCCGTAATGTATATCTTTCCTGGCAACAATCGTTGTCCCGTCTGTTTAAGGCACTCTATCGAGCTGGCCGCGCTTCTTCATCTCGATGGTAAGCATGCTCTAGCTTGCAAATACGAATACGATCAGATCCGCAGTCACAATGTCATCCATAATGCTCTGCACCGTATTAGCACTACCGCTCTACTCGAAAATCCCCTCGCATCTAGCTCCACCTCTTCTCCTTCGACTTTGGCGCTTCGTGTTGAAGTTTAAGTTCCAGGAGCGTACGGCCTCGACCACCACGATCTAGCTTTGGATGCTACTTTCGCTCGTCTTTCCGTCCACTCCTGAGTCCAACAGGGCACCCTGTGCGGAGCCCCAGGGGAAACCCTCGTAGAACGGTCCAAAAATTCAAACTACGGGGAAGTTTGCCGTTCTTCCGACACCCTACTTGTATCAGTCGGTATTGACATCTATGATGCCCTGAGTCCCGAAGACGTACATTTCGTCCACCGCCTTGCCGATCACGTCCCAAGGCTCCGTAATTCCACTCCGCATCTAGAGTTTCACGATTTTGTTTCCGTTTCACCTTTTGCCTGCACGGCATGGAAGCCCGTCAGGTCCCCTACGGACGTCCCTCTAATTATTTTCAGTTCCACTCCTTCCCGGAGCCTCTGAGTGCTTGTTTTCGGAGGTAATTGTTCATTAATTTACGTTCTAGAGGTCCAAAAGGCGGTGCTTGGGACTGCAGGAGAGTGCAAAAAGCGGAGCCCTGGTCGTATTTTCTTGTTATTATGGAAACGCGAGCAATGTGCGAGGAAAAAATAAATTAGCAGCGCCGCCTCCTTTTTGTCCACGATTCAAGACTTTATCTGCCATGTTTACGTTTTTTCTGGTTTTTTCTTCAGAACGTAGGCTTTTGTCATGCGTTATTCTCTGCCACACTTCAATCCACTCGATTTGTTGTTCTTTTACTCTTGTTTACCGCTTTTTTGCTCTTCTTTAGTTGAATAAACGATTTGATCTCTTCCGATATGGGACAATCCTGCCCGCGTGATTTGATTTCCTTGTAACGCGGCCAGTGGAGGAAAGTAAGTCGAAAAGAGGTTGGTTCTCCTTCTACATGCTGCATGATCTATATAAGTACGAATGGAAGGCCTTCCAACTTCTCCTCTTATTGAAGGCCGCGTCGTGCGCTACCGACACCTCATCTTCAACTTCGAACTCCCTTAACTTTCTTTTAGTCTTTCGGGGTTCTTTATTCTTATACATCACGCCAGCTAGCATCCTCTTACCGGCTGAAGTCTCGATAAGCCAATGATGAGGGCAAGCGTCACTGGTAAATGCTACCGAAACACTAGCAAAATACTCGGATTAGTCCCATACATCAGTGGAAAAGAAAAAGGGGAGTCGCTTCGGTTGTGTCTGCGGGAAGCATATAAGACTTTGAGGAGAGCTTCTGCCCAGTCTTCTCCACCGCTGACGATCGAATATTTGAGCGAGTGCTCGATAATTCCTACCATCCACTCCGCGCTACCGTTTGCCATCGGGGCGAAAGCAAGCAACGCCTTCAACTTGAATCAATTCTCCTTCATGTACTCTTGTACCGATCCCCTCAAAACATCAGTTGCGTTATCCGTGGCGATTCTCTTTGGTGGCCCTAACTTTGATATTATCTCTCCTTTGACTAGGCTCATCACCGCATTGGCCGTAGAATGAGCTGTAGACCACGCTTTGGGCTACCTCGTCATGCGTTCCTCGGCAATCAGAATAAATCTTTCTCCATTCCTCGAAGGCTTGAAGGGTCCAGCAAAGTCTATCAGAAAAGACTCAAAAATTCGAGTAACGGGAGGTCTGAACCCAGAATGATACGTCAGCAACCTTCTCCCATGCTTCTTATACTCATCACAACCTTGTACATACTTCGTGACATCACGGTACACTCCAAGCGACCAAAATCGGTCCATGACGTATGTCCGTGTAGAACCGACGTCCGGGCGGCAATTGCTATCGTGGAAGGTGGCGATTATCTCCGAGTTTTGACCTATCAGGGACACGACTCGGAGTCCGTCCTTTTAGCAACGAAATATGGAGTCGTTCCAGAGCATGAATCTAATCGCACTTCGTCTCACTACGACCATTATCCTCAGGTCTGTATTTTGAGATCTTTCTTTGTCTTAGAGTCGTGCTACATCTAGAAGTGCGGTTACAAACCATCACACTTTGGGTCTGCATAATCCACTGTAGCCACCAACCCTTCTGTCAGGTATTCAACGTTTTTTCCTTCTTCTTTCTTGTCAGGTCGTCGCGGCAGATAATCAGCTGCCCCATCTGCCAGCCCCGGACAATAATTGATGTCTAAGTCGTATTAGGCCACCAAATCTATCCATGTTGCAAACCGCTTGTCATTATCTTCCTTCTAAGACACGTTTGAAGGGCTTGACAGTTCGTATAGACAACGAAGGGCTTGTCAAACAGAATGTACAGTCGAAAATGCTTAAAAGCACAAACCACGGCGAGTGGTGCTCATTCTTATGTAGATTAGCGGCGCTCCTGGTCTTTTATCGCTCGAGAAGCAAACTGAGTGGGATTTATTTTCCCGTCTTCTCTCTTCCGTGAGAGAAAACCCCCAAAGGCTGCCAAAAAGGCGTCTGTTTTCAGCAAGAACGGAGAAATAAAATGAGTAAATGACAATAGGGGAGGGGTAGTCAGTTTCCCTTTTATGTCCCCGATGGCCTCTTAAATCTCCGCAGTCCACTCTAAAGCCTTCTAGACAGACTTCGACGCGTACAGGACTGCTGAGCTTTCGGCAAACTCCATCATGAACCGTCGGTAGTACCCCGCGAATTCCAGAAAACTCATGATTTTGGTCACTTTTTCTGGCACTCCTGCTTCCACAATTCCTTTGATCTTGTCGGGATCTACTCTCATACAACTTGAAGTAACGATGTTACCAGGCAACTTCATTTCTGATTGCGCAATGCTGCACTTGGTAACGTTCAACTTCAGCTTCGATTCTTTGATCCTCCTGAACACCTCCTTGCAATGAGCTATGTGTTTTTCCAACTTCTTCAAGAAGATCGCAACGTCGTCTACATAAACCAAAGCGAACGGCAACCCGAGAAGGAACTCATTTACTGTTGTTCGAAATGTCGCTAAAGCGTTCATGAGTCCTACCGGCATTATTTCGAGCTTGTAAATTCCATATGTAGAGACAAAGATAATCTTTTCCTTTCAATTTTCAGACGACGTAGCCTGTCAATACCCTGTGTAGAGGTCTAGTGTTGCGAAGATTTTTGCGCCAGAGAATTCGTCGAAGATTTGTCCTATTTTCAGTAACATTCAGCGGTCTGGCTTCCTCCCCCGGTAAAACTGACGGCAATCGACGCAGAACCAGGGCCTTCCGTCCTTTGTCGTTGCTTTTTCGACCCGGAAGGACCAGGCAGACCTTGACGGCGTAATGATTCTAGCTTCCAATAGTTCCTTCATTCATTCATAACTAATAAAAAGGATCTGAGTTCTTATCATAAAATATTTAGATCTAAAGAAGTTTTACTTCATCACGCATCCTGAATTCTATCTCAAATTGTATCAAATGCATACAGTACGGAAGAAAATAATTTCTCAGTACCTGTTAAAAAAGTATATTTCTAATTCCTCCCGACTCGAATGTAATATACATTCACGTTTTATACATGATAAAAAATTTGGATGTTGGAAAATATTTTTGCAAGTCTCGAATTGCTCCGCATAGAAATGAGGACAAGGAAAAAAATTAATTCGAGAACTGATTCGGAATCTTGTTCTCCGATGGCAATTAGAGTTCTCTTATCATTGCTCCAATTCTTTGAATGGAATATATCACAGGTTGATCTCAAGTCTGCATTTTTACAATCTGGATCAGCATTACGAGATGTTTATGTGAGATATCCTCGGTAGTGCTCGTAAAAATCCCTTTATTGTTTATTATTGTCTGCTTAATATGGCTTTGTCAACGGGAATGCAGAACAGCAAACACACTCGGATAAAAACTTCTTTGACCTCGGATGGAAATCAGTCCTTTAAGTAACCCAATTATTTTTCATGAGAGCAAAAGTTTCATTAATTCTGCTTGTCGATAAATTGGTCGATGATATATTATTACTGGACCGGAGAGAACTAAGAAGCAATATACCCAAGATCTCGGAAAAGTATATAAGCTTGGTACAATCGTACATTGTCCTGGATCTTTTAATTTCAATGGATTTAAAATTATGCAGTTTGATTACTACAAAAGTTGTGTCTCAGCTGGTGGAAAATATCTGCACTGGAACCTCATTCAATATCAAGAAATCTTTGAAAACAACCTGATAAAGAAATGAATTCTTCTGAAAAATTCGCTTTTAGTATGTGAAATTGTTCAATTATCTATTTGGGTACGGGTGCATCACCAGGTCTGCTTTTATAGCAATTTACTTAAAACAAAAAAGGTCAAATCCATTGGTTCGTGATATATCTATTAGATCTTTTATCATCCGGAATTTAAAATCTTTTGATTCTACAAGCACGAATCGGCGCCCGGACGTCTCTGGAAATTTCAATTTACCACTTCCTTTTTTTTCTGATACAGGAAAACCAGACAGACCGACAAATGCGCAAATTGGATGTATTTGTGGGTTGCTAGCTGGCTCCTTAAATTACAATTCAAAATTTCATGCAATTTATTGGTATTCACTAGTCCCAGGTTGTCAGTAATACTTTTAACATCCTTTGGCCATCGAAATATTCCCCTCGATCAGCTATCATTAAATTTTTTTCTCTATTCATTGTTCATCTTATGTCCAATTGTGGCATTTATTTATTTATGAAAGTTGGAACTATTAATTTTTTGGATCTACCTATTCCAAATATTTTGCATATATCCCATCAGAGCCATGGTTTTCCAGACAACCACAAATGACTTAAAAAGGTACGCAGACACAGTATACGGGAATAAATTACGCTGCCAAAACGGCTACCTTCAGGCCAGCCATCAAGCAGGCCGAATTAGACATGAAGGCTGCTTCATCATGCCTTTGAATCAAAACCCTGTGAACCTTTCCGTCAGTTTCCAATGCCTTCACGACCACGTGCTTTTCCATGTCATTTAGCACTGTACATGAATCCGGGAGCCGCCCATCAATAGTTGAAATAGGCACAGGCACGGGCCTGCCTCTGTTGGAGGTCACAATAAAAGAGTGATATCTTCTCTGCTTTGCATTTCGCGCGGCATTCAGAGAGGACATCAAGTTGAAGGTCCTAAATCTCCTGTTGAAGAAAGGGTAGGGTTTCACGAAGGTAAAATCAAAAAGGCAGTTTCTTCTCTGCTCTATTGCCTAGATGTCGGGTTTCGTGCAGTGGATACCATGGCGTGGCTCTACAAGATGATGGCAAGCAGCTCTTGTGAGGTCTTTTGCGAGAAGAGAAGCGACATTTGCGGCATAAGGGGTTGTCGCAGTTGTTCCAGACGGAGGTATAAAGGTGGAATGGGGGCGCCTTGGTTAGGGAGGTAAGGGTTATGTGAAATGCCGAGTTGAATGCGTAAGTTGTGATTTTGGGTGACTTGTGAGCTGCCGTGGTCTTCTGGTTTCCGTTGCCCACCTGGGTGGTATCCTGTGAGGTGGAGAGGAAGTTTGGTTCTTGTCGGTGGAGGAGGCTGATAAGGTCAGATATTTGAAGAATGGCTAGTAGGCGGGAAGAGTAGGTGGTATTGAAAGTACCTTCCGAGTAGAGATAGGATGCAAAAGGTGCCGCTTGACGGAGTGGTCGGCGCGATGGATCTCTTTGACTTCGCGCAGCCGGATAGCTCTGTATAGCTACGTAATGCGCACGAAGGCGTGGAGGAGGTAGGCAGGACAGGCGGGGGTCATTTCAGTAGTGAGGCACTGGGTGACTTGTAGAGCTCGGTGTGCCCTCGTGAAGGTCGCGTTGAGGTGCATCCCGAGGGAAGCGATTTTCATCCCTAGGTAAGGGGACTTGGCGCATTAAAGGATCGCTTTGGACTGTATTATAAGTTGTAGTGTCAGAAGGGCCGGGGTTTTGGGAATTAATATGGAGGAGTTTTGAGCCACACTTAGGCCACAACTTGAAATTGTGTTTACAGTGTATTCCAGACAAACGCCGTTATGAGAGTATGTAAAGTAAGTGGTTAAATTGTGCGATCACACTGTAAAACCGGTTGTGTCTAATCGCGTGCCACGACTACAGTGAATTCTCAGCCTCTATGACTTCTGCCGTATTTGACAGGTGGAAGTACTGATATATAGTGCTCCCGGTAGTTCAGTACTGCGATTATCGAGCTGTTATCACTCCTAAATTGGCATGGAAACGGCTGCAGAAAGCAGAGCTTTCCGCCAGATCGGGGAAAGAGGAGACAGAACAGAGGATAGGGATAATGGTCAATCGGACTGCCTACCTTCCTGCGTGTCAAGTATATACTTCAAGCCAGGTAGTTAAATCCACCAAATACGGGACTGGAACAGTATTTAAGAAGCTTTTGTACCATTTCAGTGTGCCTTCTTTCCTCGCTCTCTTTCGCTGACACTACGAATACTACATTTTTGGGACCAGGAAAGGATTTCGAGAAAAGTTTTGGCATGATGACCCCTCCGGTACTCGAAACGGATCTAGACCTTCTTTTATGAATGTATAGGATTGTGAGCTGGGTTGATTAGATTGATACCGCTGCAGATAACGTAAAACAAAAGTTCCCCAATACTGTTTCCATTCGCTTTGACGTCAGCTCTATTACAGGGGTCTTTGCTCGTGTACCCAGTCAACAAGATGCAACTCAGTAGAGTCTTTTTGTCGAAGCACACGAGCAAGGCAAGATCGAATACAAGCAGGTTAACCAGATCAGGGTCGTCCAAGAGATTGTAGACTTGAGCAAACAGGAGCATCCCATCTCTGTTGTTACGAGCTTCATTGACTCTTTCAATAAGGTCAGTTCTTGCAGACGCAGGCAAAATGAGAACTTGAACCAATATGTCTCAAGGATTCTCGGGTTCGACACCAAACACCTGACGAAAGCCAGTTCAATGAATCTCAAATTGAAGTACTGGCAATAACCCTGCTCAATAAAGTCACTCTCCCAGAAGCATCTCTGACCAAAGTCAAGTTCCGAATAACTGTAATTGGTAGGAATTGAAGCAAAGGTGCGATACGCCCCTAGAAAAACTCGCATCGACACCGTATGAGGCACAAATAATATCATTGAGTACCGGAAAGCTTGCTGTTTCGGTCACAAGAGCTTCGAGGAGTTCTAATCAAAATAAAAAAACTCACTATACAGAAGATCAATGGCTGCTTCAATGATATGTTTCGAGATGCTGAGGTCATTTCCGACAATATCAAGAAGCTGAGTGGCTCTCAGTATGTGGCCAAATCCATTTCTTCCACTAGTCGACGTTGTATTTTAAGTCTTGATGATGCGGTCGGCGTACTCTGTTCTTTTGCTCGAGCTACCGATAGCATTGAAACTCGGTAATAAGGGCTCAAAATAAATCCACTGCTGACCGTAAGGTAAGAAGGTTCTTCGGTAGTCATGAAGCCGGTCACCAAGAAGCGACGAACAGAAACTCATCTAAGTTCCGCTCCCTCAACGGAAGGAAGCGAAAGACGTACAGAGACGACGTTAGATACAGTAGGGATGCGGAGAGGAAAAAAATGAGTTTGGCAGAACTCGTCTAAGACGCCTGCATTGTCTGCAGAAAGAAGGATCAGACTCGTGTATATTTGAAGTGTCAGCGCCCCATCCTTGCCATTTTGATAAATCGTGGAGCGAATAATCGCCGTAACGAAGGGTTCGCTGCTAGCGAAGACCTCGAAAAAATGGACGGGTATTTTCTTCAAGGCTTCAAGCATTCCAAGGAAAAAGGAGCCTGGTAAGCGTAATCCCTACCAAGTACAACATCATGTCATTTCACGACGATCTAAATCTCATCTTGGACAGGAGTTGTCCCAATTCGGCTTGCGGCGATGGGCATCGAGTTCAAGTTGGATCCTGTAGATTGTGACCAATTCTGCCATGGCTGTGGTGAGAATTGAAGCGATGTAAAGATAGTATTCCGCATATTAGGACTGCCTTTTGAAGACTGAAAATGGGATAAATTTTATATTCCGTTCTACCTCACGAAGGGCATTTGTTCTCTTCTACTCTACCATTGTGACTTAAGCAATTCAGATATACTTAACTCACAAAATGCTCGGCTTCTAATAATACGACCAGATATTTTTGAAAGATTGAAAAGCAAAATAATGATTCCAATCCACGTTGCTGAAAGTAGACAAACTTGAACACACGTTCATGTTCTCATGACCCAAATATTCAAATTTCAAGGCTTTATTGCGACACAGCAGGCTTTTTTGGAGCAAAACGAGACTGGGCTAACCACAGTAACAGAAACTCTCGCTTCATGGAAAAACTTGTGAAACACTTCGCATCAAAACTTCACCTGTACTCGCGCTTATTCTCAAGGATATAAAAGATCTCTGCAAGCCGAGCAGAGTTTTTTATCCAGTCTTCGAGCCAGCTCTAGAATCAGACGTGCAAAAGCGCTCTAGCTACAAGAAGAATGAAAGGACTTTAAACTTTCGCAAGACATTTAAAGAAGAAATGCAAGTATATTTCATGTACTTGGTAAAATGAACGAAGTACCCAATATTTCATCTGGAAGAGCTGATCTGACGCTTTTGCGACACAGTCGTTATGTAGAACAGGGACATGAAAGAAGCTGCAAGGCTCCTCGAAACTCAATTGATCGCGGTGAATGGAGCGCCTGTGGCCTCCAACAGTCCTCCTTCAAGAAACACTAGGATATGGTAATGTGCTGTGTTTTTATCCTGAAATTCGAGTTCAGAAGCTATTCCGACGCATTTTCGTCCGAAACATTCCTCAGAATTCTCTTTGATTTCTTTCTTGATATCACTTGCAACTTGATTGTATACTCGGGTAATTAGATCCGGGGTATCATACAGGCGTGGCTTGATCCCATGGGGATGAAACGTACTTCGGTATTCGATATCGAGACCCAAACGGCCTATCTTTTCCCTCCACGGGTCCATCTTCAACGTAACCAGTATTATAGGTACCGAATTCCGTGCGACAATGATCTGTACATCCATAAGCTTTGACTTTCAGTACGCAGAGGAATTGATATGGTTGTCGATTACATACAGTCTTCCAGATGCCTATGTCCCGTCCTGATCTAGAGCGGCAGCGTTCTGTAATTCGCGCTATTCTACGATACCGGACTCCTGCTCGCTTTCAAGAAACTTCAGCCCCCCCCATGTCCTCCATTTTTGTCGTGGTTCGAAGTAGCCGTACTTGAAGAGGAGCCCTGCAGTCAACCAGAATATTTTCCGTGTACAAACGACGCTTTGCATGCTCTGTTCAAATCATAATGTTCAACTTATCCCTCCCTCAGGTTCGAAAGAATGACCCACGGCTTTGAAAATAGTAGGCCAAATCAAAGGGATCCTGACCCTCATAGGGGTAAAGGAAAGAGAAAGCACCTTTTTGGCAACTTTTGATGAAGGTTCAGTAGCCTATACTTCACCCTGCGGTCAGCGGCGCTATTCCAGTGTCTATCGAAATGTCCCAAGAGCTGAACTGCCGTAGCCTCAGTTCAAAAAGAGCAGCTGGTTCATTTTTAAATGACTGTAAATTAGTTGGAAGTCCTTTTTCGCAACTTTTGATGAAGGTTCAGTAGCCTATACATCACCCTGCGTTCGGCGGCGCTATTCCCGTGTCTATCGAAATGTCCCAAAATCTGAACTGCCGTAGCCTCAGTTCAAAAAGACCGGCTGGTTCATTTTCAAATGACTGTAAACTAGTTGGAAGTCCAGCATAATCTTCTTACAAAGGTCTTTTGGCCCATCAATGTGCACAGAGGCTGCCATTGTACCTCCATAGTTTCTGGCAGCACTCCTTTTGAAGTTGCAACCATCCCAATTTGTACCGTTTCCTCCTCCAATTCATCGTCGGTTTCCGCACTCTTTCTAACATCTCGAGACTTGCTACTTCTCTAGCGTGAAAGACGGGTATGGCTGCGCTTAAAGCCGACAGCAGCACCACGATATCTTTCAATTATGCCATGAAATAATCATCGATACTCTTCCAGGGTTTTTTTCAGGGCGCTGTCTCAGCTCTCGAAACAGAATTGGTACTAGATACTGTACAGCGACGTTGTTGACCGCATTTTGAATCAGTCTTGAGGTTTGATCACGCTGCTGGAGACTTGTCTCGCTGTTGGACCACAGTTACGTATACCATGTACCGCGAAATGGTAGTTCCATCGCTACAATTCCCCAGTAGTTTCAAAAACGATGGCCCATCTCGTAGTGCAAACGTCATCTCCATGAATGTAAGATCTGTGGCAAGCAATAAGTCGAGCTGGACTGCTTTTGAGCGAAAAGATCTGAGATCATACACGTCCTCGAGAATCTCATTTATATGACGCCTGCGAAAAGTTACGGCTTGGACTAGATTGATTTTGATCCCGCAACAGACCTCATCTAACTCTTTTCCTACTAACATAGCACAGGATCACTTGCAGCTAGTTATATGTAGTGTCAAGTCCTCAAAAGAACAAGTTCTGACGCTATGATCACGGTCTCTTCACATGGAACACCGCCTGCCCGAGTTAAAGGGTGTTTCAAATAACATCCCCCTGCAGGAAGCAAGAAGACTTCTTGCATCCTCTACTTTTGTATCCCAGGCGTATCAAGCCAGAGTTTAGCCACACTGCATACGAGAAACCGGAGACATGTAAACCCTACCACGGCGATCCCTTGTTTCCTCGGGGTGCACTATTACATCAGAGACATTAACAACTGGGCCGGCTGGAACATGATCACCGTGATTGTTAAAGCTCCCTTGGTCGGGTTCAAGAACTGATATTTGCTTTCTCGTACGGCCTGCACCACTTCTTGCTGCTCCTGTATTCGCCCTTGCCCTACCAGTGCCCGGCCTTGTCCCACCAGTGAACAGCCTTGCTCCTCCCGCATTCTCCTTTGCCCCACCAGTGCCCGGCTTTGTTCCACCACTGTTCAGACAATGACCCCCACTTTTTTCACGTAGACCTCCTCTTACCATAGTTTCGGGTGATTACGGGGTATTATCTCAGTACAGAAGCAAAATTGAAAAATTCTCTGTATTTGGAGTTCCCTAGCTCCAATTGTGGGACAAAACTTGCTCACTCCTTTCCTTTCCCGGCAGATGACGTAGTTGACTGTAGTTGATACGCAAGGGTTGATTTTTTGCAGGTATTCTTTTTTCGGCACTGGGTCTTGAAGTTTCTTTCAGTTTTTCTTCTCCCTGATGCCGTCCATCGCTGATGCCGATATTCGCTGCGCGGTATATATGGTGCGAAAGCCCTTTTTCTATCAGCTTCAGCTGACGAAAGCTAGAAGCAACAACTCGCGGAACTGCGGGCTTCGCGACAGCGATGGGGAAATTTTGGACTCGGGACGATGGTTGTGGGGGAGGAGGTGGAGATGCAGCGGAAGAAGTGGGTGGGAGAGAAGGATGAGTAGGAGAAGTTGAAGACTCGGTGGCAGGCCGACCGGTAAGGAGGAGAGCAGTGTCAAAATGTACTATCGGTGTTGCCGGAGAGGAGCAGGAATTGTCACCGGGCGATGTTGGAGGGGAGAAAGAACGTTCTCCCGTTACTTTCTCTGCGGCGCTCATTTCCTCATGATCGATGCGAGCAGAGGCCGCGTTCCTCCTCCTCAGAGCCAAACTGTGTACTGAAGAAGTTCTCCAGGTGTTTACGAAACTTACTCAGCGTAGACAATATGTAGAAAACCACTGGTCAGTATGCTAGATACCTTTTTTTTACCTACAATAAAATCTAAGGTTAAGTAAGTAGTTATAAAATTTCCTGCAGTGACAGCTAGAACAGCTGGTTGACCAAAGCAAGCTAGAGCTTAAAAGAGAAAAAACAAAAACGAGTAAAGCAATGGAGCAACAATTTTCGAAAACAGAGTAGCCAACAAAAACCAGCCAGCCAAATAGATTTTCCAATCTAGACCGAAGCGCAGCCAGAAACAGAACAACCACAGCGAATAGACGCGGGTATGAGTATGACCTCGAACAGGGGCAGCGCGAGTGCAGACCCACAGAACCAGGCCACAACCTTAAACCATGACCAACTTAGCACATCACAACCAGGCACTGCAGATAGTGACTAGAAAGCAAACGAGCACTAAGAATGGACAGATCGGAGACCAAGCTGCAGATACCAAGACCAAGAGCAGACGCAAGACCAAAAACAGATACCAGTACCAAGACCAAAACCAAACTGGACTAGTTACCACAGGCAAACTCTAACACCAAGCAACTGAGAAGAGTCAAAAGTTTCCAAAGCAACAGTGGGGAGGCAATAGGACTCAATGAAGCAGAGGGTGGATGGCGAAAGATAAGTTCAAGAATGTGGTTTGGCCCCCTCTTCAAGCGGGGTGGGGGCGGATTGAGGACCAGCTACAAGAGCTATAACCAGCTCATTGATGAGGACGCCCGCTACCCACGTGCCTGCGTTGATGATCATCAGCTCATGGCTTATCTTGGTGGGTTTCTGTTGGGTTTCTGAGGATTGTTGTTAATGATGTTGTTGTTTGTGTTGGTGCAGGGGGAAACTGCGATACCACCACCTCTTTATACTGTATATTTCTTGATCAAAGGTGCTCAGTAGATGTGTATACTATAATGTGAACCCAATTACAGCACACAGTGCACCAACTAACAGCATACAGTACAAGAGAAATAACTAAATAACTACCAATTTGAATTTTGGGCGGCACGATTCTTTGTCAGCAGCTACCGAGACTACCGTGGGAAGTGCACTATCTTTCACTGTCGGTCTGGGCAAGCTACTGTATGTCCCAAATTCTAACAACTGTACTGTACTACAACTCTGTACAGCATGTACAGTGTATGTATAATACTCCAATACAGCGTGCTCGTCATCATCGAATAGGATCCAGAGCTACTGTATTGTACAAAAGTACGGAATCTACATACATATACAGTAGACCACAGCACAGTAGTGTACTGTATAGTTCTGTACATACACAACATACAGTACTGTAATACAGTATAATGTAAAGTGCTGTACTACAGTACTGCTATAAAGTATGTACTAAAGTACAGTACTACAGTTTTGTAATACAGTACAATGTACATTACAGTACTGTAGTACAGTATTCCAGTAAAGTACTACAGTACTGCAGTACAGTTATGATACACATCTCCTGCACCTCTTCCATTCTTCTACCTTCGTCTGTAGGCAGCTGCACTGAAAAGAAAAGTCAGGCATACCTGAACCAGTCATTATTACAAGAAGAATAAAACGTGACTGTACATTATTACATTCTTGTCTGTAGGAATTTTCGAAACAAGAATTTTTGAACAGGTGCCGAGAAAATTACTTTCTTGCGTATTGTATGCATTTCAAATACGATGAGATGGAATTCCAGACGTTTGATGAAGTAAACATTATTTAGATACAACCCTCCTACGATAAAAACTCAGATCTTTTTGTTCAGATGATTTCAATTCCGTTCCAGGTAACAATTCAATTTCATGCCCATGAACTTCCATCATTTTCATCAACAGGGATATGAACTAAATGTTCAGGGTGTAGGGAATTAAGTTCGGATTTAATCAAAACATATTCGAAAGATAAAATTGTTTTTAGATTCGGATAAATCTCCATCGCTTTTTGATTGATAGTATTTTTCGTTGTCAGTATTTATATTTTTTGGTTAAAATTACTTTCATCAGAATTATCGTCAAAATTGTTTTCGCATACATTCTTCACTTCGTTAAAATTCGTTTCATCATAAATATCTTCCACAGTGTGTTCAATGGATTGATTCAATAAACCATTAGCCTTTTGAATTTGGTATGCTACTTCAGTAGATGAAACGGTATGTCAACCTTCTTCAATTTGCGCATGTATTAATTTTCCATGGGATCCAGGTACTGTGACGATAAGAGATTTATTGTCGAATTTCAATACCGATTTCGGCGACTAACCAGATCCTCTTTCCTGATTTTGCAGATGAGTAACAATTACACAAAATCGCCAACATGAATTGGAATATCGGTCACAGACTTTGATTTTAGAATAAAATTTAACTCCATTTTGGCTATTAGCTCATTATGAGCTTCTCTTAAATCATTTGGTAGACTTTGACGACCAGAATCATGGATCGGTCGAGTGTGACCAGTGGCAAGCTTGTATGAATATAAAACATCATTTTCATATAAATCATTCGATATTTGAAACATTCGTGTAAAACGAACCGTAGTATTTGCAGAAGAATTGGATATTTTAAAAAAGATATAAACGTCCCTCAATATTTTATGTTTAACTTCAATAGAATTTTTGTTATAGCAGCGGGAACCAATAGGAAAAAATAAAATGCCCCGTTCTTCAAGATAGCTGCTCAAAGTATCATTGTCAAACGCCTGATTTCCCACTAAATTATTAGGGTCCCAAAATGGTGTTAATCATCGATTTTTAAAACAATTAATGCAATATTTCATCCGCATGGAGGGCACTATTGAACCAGTTGAATATCTGAATACCTGATAACTGAGTCTATAATACGAAAAATATCCCAGTTTTCTACAAAAAAGTGATCCACACACATCAATTCATTAAATCTGCAAGATATAGAGTTTAAAGAAACGGCACGAGTATAAAATGGTTCTCAGCAACACCGAAAAATTTGCAGGAGTCAGTTATGCTTGATAAATATTTTTTGCATTCATCGTCCCATATAAAATTTCTTTGTAACAATAGTTTTATATCATCATAATTTGAGTGACCACATACATGTTTGTAAAGTTTAATAATTATTTTCTTCTTTTCAGCCGAAGATACGTTTTTTGATATATTGATATTGTTGGATTAAATTACTGATAAAAATGATTTTTCAATAGGGTTGGGTGATTGGATAGATAACTTTTCGGGTACATAAAAATAATGACCATGATCCACCAATGTTATTGAATCGATTGAATTATTTGCGGACTTGAAGTTGATGTAGTTGTACGTCATATGAGTATTATTTGATTCTCTCGTGATATTTCTTCCAATAACCCATTGTTATGATCCACTGATTATTAGATGCCTTACTTTAACCTGTTTACATTGTCTGAAATAGCTGATAAAAATATTGAATCGGTCAATTTTCTTTGTTTCCTTAAGTGGGGCCATTTCAGTATTGCGAGGAGGGCGATTAATTGATACATTCAGGAAGGTCATCAAGAATTCCATTCCATTCCGGTAAAATATATTTCGAAAGTGCTTGTAGTTAAACAATCTCCATTCCACTGTACGGTGCTCCATCATCAAGTAACGGACCTGGGTAGAACTCATTTGACGGAGAATAAAGCACCGTTTTGACCATATAAAATGTTACAGAACCAGAATCATTTTTGTCTTTGAAATATTCTGCATTCCCCATTTTAGATGATAAACCTTTATGATAATTTTTACTACGCTTGCGTTTATATTTTTCACGGGCCCAATGGCCAGTTTCTCTAAATCAGTCACAAGTTGATTTCTCCTTGAGGGCAGCAAAGTATTCAGGAGATAATCATTGCTTATCATTTTTCTTGAAATTTTTCTTTTCTTCGTATGAAACATTTGATTGACTTGAAGAGATATAGTTTTGATAATTTCCATATGTTTGATTTGATTTTATGGTTTATCACATGCACGGAAATAGATGATATTTCTGAATATTTGATTAATTCTAGGATTTTTCCTTTTTACAAATCGGCTTCTTCATCATGCTTCGGGGAAGCAGCAGGCCAAAATAGATACTTACTGGTTTGAATCAATTTCTGAATTAGCCAGGAGTATAGATGATACCAGTGCTTTAGGTAATTTCGAAGTAACAGTAGATGCATACATCGGCAATTTGAGCATCAAACCGTGATTCAAAAAGTTTTGGAAGACAAATTATCAGCACGAGTAGCAAACAATAGATCTAAGAATTTGTGAAATGTATATGGTATTAATGATAGAGGATCCATCTTATAAAAAGCTTTAGCAATCGATAATGAACCATTTTCAGACTAAATTTCTGTGTCTGGAGTTTTCTTTCAAATATCAAGTGCTTGTCCAAATAATTTCGAATGTACGAAAAGATCTTTTACTGCCTTAGGAACCTTATCAGAATTTGATGCTGGTAATAAATCACGGACAGATTTCCCTTTTTGAACAGCATCAAAATATTTTTCTTGGAGTCCCTTACTATCCGTCCAAGAAAATGTGCGAGGATTCCATGAAAATTTCGGTCTTGAAGGAATTTCGGGGCGATCTGGTATAATAACTTGCAAAATAATTAGGAAAGATAGATCCAAAAAAATAGATAGTTCCAACTTGATTAAATAAATAAATGTCACAATTGGACTAAGAATGAACAGTGAATAGAAAACAAAATTTAATTTTAGCTGATCAAAGTGAATATTTCGATGGTCCCAATATATAGAAAAGTATTATTAACAACCTTGGACTACTTATGTTCTACACTATTGTGAATCTGATACAAAAATCAGGTAAGCCGTACAATGTTCTTGGTAGAAATGATTCATGCTCAGCAATAATTATTGTAATATTTTTAAGGTAAGCAATCATCCAGATAATAACTTGTTGGCAGCAGAAATGTAATTGTTATTGTCCGTAAAATCTAAAAACCCAACTGTAGGACATAAAAATTACTTCATACTGAATTAAGTATAAAATAGGCCCAGTTTAAAATAGATAAAATTTTTCCTTGATGATTCACAATAAATATACATTGTGGGCTCCAATAAAGATATTCCCTCACAATTCATCATCACTGTGGACACCGGGATGGGGATTAAAATATTTGGTCAATTTTTACAAGCACGTGATATTCTTGAAACTTCACTCCAATCTGATCGGACTAATGAGAAACTCGTCCCTAGGTGGTGCCACAGTTCAATTTTATATATTTTTGATGGTGCAAATGGAGCGCCATAGATACAGCTTTTAGCTAATAAGTCATATGGGATCAAGGTGGTAGAGTCCACCACCAAAAATATGCAGAATTGCAATGAGAAAAAGTTTTTTCATTTCAGGATAAATCGAGAATGAGAGTGTAGATATGAGGAACTTAAATCATACTTAAATGAGCATAGTATTACCCATCAGCTCGCCCTACCTTACTCTTCGGAGTCCAGTGGCAGAATGGCGAGGCTAAATGTGACACGTTTCGCATGTGCAAGAGCTAAGCAAGCTGAACTACAGCACAATAACAATACTGACAAGTAAAGTTACTTATGAGGTGGAACAGTTGCTTGCATAAATTTTATAAAAATCAGATCATTGAATAAATCTACACCTGGCAAAATTTGGTAGGAAGATTCCATTTGAGATAATTTATTGTAGGAAAACTATTTTGTCGTGTTTAAGGATACTTGGAGCAAAGATTTGTGTCTAGAAACAAACTCGGTACTTAAATGAAAAGGTTAGTTCGAGGACTTGGAATGCAATTCATTTGCGATATTTTTATGGAGGGGCTTGTAAAATGTTTTTATCCTATATATAAAGGACAATTGCATTCAGATAATTTAAGTCCCTGGAGAGCGTACCTTCGATCTAAACTATCAGTATAACTAGTTATGTAATTTATGGTGAGCTAGAATCAGAAGATATATAATAGCCAATATCATATTATGATATCAATGGTATCCATGTCGATGAACTTGCTGGTCAAAATATTGATGGAGAGAACAGTTCAAATCTTGCTCATTTTAACCACAATACAATTAATGATATTGATGACTCGGTTCTCTGAACTTTAGTCCGGAACAGACCAAATTTGCTGACATATATGCTACAAAGCCCTGATGCAACACCTAATGCTATTTTATAGTATACCATACCCTATAGTACCAGAGATGAGTAATCAATCCAATACTAGTCTGTTAAAGACTGCTCAGGAGGCAGCAAATAGGATTGCTTCAGAGAAAATAATAGAATTAGTTCTACTGGAGATCAAATTGATACAAGAACTTAAATTTTTTAAAGTCAGTAATCTTCTAGATGGGAAGAATCACCTAAGAGAAAATGTGTATTTCTGATCAAGACAGATGGAGACCGGAAAATTGATCAGCATAAGGCTCGATTTGTGTCCAAAGGAATTACTCAAGTGCGAAGTGTCGATTACTCTAAGGTTTTTTCTAGAGTACGATTCTTACTGGCGTTTGTGGCACAAAGTAATTTAGAACTTGAACGAGTCGACAGTAGGACTGTTTTTCCCAATGGGTATCTATCCGAAGAAACTTATCTGGAACTACCCAAGATCACTAAACAACTTTAAAAAGTATTAGAGACTAACGGAAGCATTTATGATTCATAAAACAGGGCTCGAGGGCGTTTGGAATCAATTTAAGTGGTCTGATAGAATATCTAAATTTGGCACAGTCTATAGCAGACCCTTGTTTCCATACTGGCTCTATATAGATTGCACTGTTTTCATTGTCGTGTACAAGCAAAATGTTCTAATTGCTGCTCGAAGTTTGGATGCATGTAATAGATTCAAGACTATGTTTACAGACTGATGTGTGCAATATTTGCGCACGAAAAACATCTAAAAGAGGACCAGATTTGGATAGAGTATCGGAATCTGCGATATATTTCTACAGGGTTTTAACTTGCAAGATAACTTTAATTTGGATGAGTGTGGCAAATTCATGAATGATTTGTTTTGATTTTAAGACACGGTGTCATTAATTGAAGACATTAAACGTCCAAGGTCGTCATACTTTTCGAAAAAGTCCCAGTACTTAAAGTTCGAAATCAAAGTCGTTGAGGCAACTCCCCAGCATCAACTACTCTATCGGCTAACCCCTTTGGTGGCCCTTAAAATGGCGAACCTCCGCCCTGTCATCACCATTACCAATTCATCCGGAACCTATGTTCAATCAACGCTCTGGCCATGATGGAAAATGATCCAACCGACTACGATGATACTGTAGATGGCTGGACCTGAAACGCATTCGGGAATTTGTCCGCCGTAACTGCTTTGAGTAGTTAGAAGAGGCAGAAGAGCCGGACAAGGAGGAGAAGGGAGAAAAGGAAGAAGAGGAGGACTGCGTGGACCTGTGGGAGCCACTAGTGTATAACGGTGGGGAGGCGTACACGAAGAATGAAGGGGAGATTGAGGGAGTAATTATGATCGATGAATCTTTTGACGAAGATGATGGGAAGAGTGAAGAGGAGAATGAGGAGGATGAGAGGGAGGTAGGCATGGAAAGCGGCGGAATAGTGGGGAAGGGGCCGGAAGAACATGTACCGGGTGGTTCCGACTCTGGAGCCGGATGGGGGCATCTTCAATGGTCTAGATAAATCACAGGATTCAAAAGAGAATTCTAAGCCGTTCGTGGATATTTATGGGGACTAAATGGGTAAAAGGGGTATTTTGGGAAACTGTTTCGCTCTGATAAAGAGAACTAATATATTTACAAGAGAATATAGATACTTATCCTGATAGTGTCTACTGTTAATTTTTTTCTCTGTCACACGATTCCATTTGATGCAATTTATGGTAATTAGTATGTTTCTTTGAGGCTCAATGGTTAGCCAAAAAGTCCATATAAGCTGAGTAAGTTACTTCCCCTTGTGGAGTTCAAGCAAATTGGAAGACAACTTCAAGTCAATTTTCTAGTAGTAGAAAGTTGATTGGTAACTTCGGACCCAAAAAAATGTTTTCTTACGCTGGTCACAGAACATCAGTGATAGACTTTGCTCTTTCTATACTTGTTTGTAGCCCTCTCAACTGTCTTTCTCATCCACCCCTTTTTATCTGTTCAACTATACCACGATAGCGCTTTTGTCGCTTGCAACATTTCCTTCTTGAGATAATATGTTCTGAGTGTCTCTTCTCCCGACGATATACCCTTATCACAGGTTGTTTTGATATGAAAACCTCAAAGCTTCAAAAACATTTTCAAGAGTCTGCATTGACAGAGACAGGTAACTTTTAAAGGTAGCCCCTCATCAATTGCAATATATTAATAACATATTTGCTAAGATCAATATGAACAAGTGAAACCCAAAAAAGATTCAAATGAATACGAATATATACATTATAATGAAAAACGTTAGACAGTGCGGACAACTTACCCATACAGGGAACTTAATGGATGCCTAACTTGTATTGCCGATCAATCTCCTCCTGAAATTATTCTTGCAGTAAAGTTCTTATCGAGATTATATTTTTCATCGACTAAGGTACTCTGCCTTGCCGTCGCAGTTCTGATATTGCAGGTTCTGCAGAGAATTAGCTTCCGTAGTACCACAATGATTATGGTTGCTCAAAAGATAATAACGACTAAGCGCACCTCGAAAATACTCTAATAATGATAGACAACTGTACAATTCTTTGTCTACCGTTTAATATTTCGCAAAAAAGGAGACTAATACTCAAAATAAAGTTGTAGCTGCCATTAGAAATGATGAAAATGTTAAACATTCGAGGGGACAGATGTTGATGTCGATGTACCTGGAGCCGGTTCAACTCATCAACGAAGAAGTTCCATATCTTGCGAACAATTCATGGAGTGGTCTGACAGATTGTGGGTGTTCTAAAGTCATGATAAAAGAGGGGACTTTCATCATGTTACAACTGGTACATATCCACAGCGCTCAGCAATGGAAGCGATGATTCGCCTTCAGTAGCCGTCATGAATGTTTACCATGATGTTGTAAATTTAGCTCTAGCGCATGAGTTCCAGTTGAATGATTAAGTGGGCTTGATGAATTCAACAGCGATCGTTGCTCTTTTTAGATCTCGTATTCCGTTCTAAAACCATAGCGTACAAGGCTGTGATGGCTTATTTTATCCTTATCCTTATACATACTCTTTCAGACTAAAAAAATAAATATGAACTAATTGAGACGAAAATATTCCTTGTAGTTCCGCTTCGTGAAGTCGACAACTGTTCAGCCAGGCCAGGGTTTCACCTAACTGAGTTAATCTTGTACACGCGGAATCACGAATAACTCGCCGCCTTAATAGGAAAGCCGCACTTTTATGATAGCTGACCGCCGTTGGCGTGAGATGAATAGAGTACCCACTAAACTGATTTTATTTTACCAAAAAAGGGCGATATCAAAATGTACGTGACAACTATTTTCTATGTCATGCAAAGAGACAACAAGCGGAATATATAGAACTAAATAAAGACCAATATACAGTTTCTATTTGCATAATGCACTAGATTTCGTAAAAATCATAGGCTACCAAGTGTTCAAATTTATTCGTTGACAAACACATTTCGGACTTAAGTTTTCATATTGATCTGTCACCTGGATTTCTGTTTGGATTTAGGCATATGGAAAGTTTGATAATAATGGCTGAAGGCCATTCGGACGATAATAGTTCGATATGGCCAAAAAGATTTTGATATACGTACAAATTATAGATCTACGGTAGACAATCTCCAAAACAATTGTGAGGCATATGTAGTTTGCTCCGGCCGCCATTCAAATACATGTCAAATGGCCACTAGAGTACTATAGGTGCAAATCAATTGTTAAAATATATATTTTATCTATGTAAATGGTAATAATATATAAATAAAAGCTAAAAAAGAATATAATCAAAATATGAGGTAGTAATAAACATCAGAACTACGTGGCCTTTTTAGTATCTAGTAGTTTTAAATACTACTCCAAATATCTAAAATGAGACGTGAACTCTATTACGGCCTCATTAGCATAATTAGACTCATTGATCTCGTTTGAAATATAATGTATAAAATTCCGGTTAGTTTCAGAAATTATACTTTCCTCAATGGGATCATTTCTTTTTCAATAGATGTTTACTATAATCTTTTCGTACCCTGTTAATATCTATCAAAATAATATCTGTTGTCTCCGTATATATTATCGAGAATATTACCGATTAATGAATGAAAATTTCCAGGGTCATAAGTGTTTCATCTCCATAAGTCGAGAAAGTAAAGTTTAACAACCGAGAGCTACTACTATTACAGCAAATTTCATTTTTAAAAATATTATTGTGGTTGCGAACTTGTGTTATTTTATGTAAGGGTGTATGCGAAAATATTTACAATCAGTAAATTTGTGGGAAGATAGACTATGACAGAAAATGCCAAACATCTTTGTTTAAGCATTTTTTAAAAACTTTAGGACTATAACAGATCAATAATACACTTGCTTTCAAGTCTTTTGAGTCAATGAATCAGAGAGAACCGAGCATTATCGATGCATTCATTTGCTTAAAGAGCAAACGTGGTCTTTAATTCGAGAAAACTAGTAACCTGTGCCTCCATGTAAAATTAATTACGAGTTTTTGACGACTTTTTCAGCTTTTTACCTATAATTTGTAGCGCGGAACACCCCTCCAACAACACCTAACTGAAGAATCACCAGTGTAAATTATGATGTGCTAGCAAATTCTTTAAAATATACTAAACTTTTTTGATTACTGAGAAAATACAACGTCCTAATTGAAGAGAGTGGCAATCTGAGGATTTAATTTAGCTTTTTATTCACAAAATTATCGATTATGATCAGCATATGCGTATAAATCATCTTTTGGCTAGATTCCGTCTGTTTTTCCTCCTCTTTATTTAAATTCAAACGCGTTAATGTCAGTTTTTTTTGCTAGCAGCGTCTTGGTATCCCGTTTTGGTCATGTTGTGTATTCAACCCTTGATTTGGCAGTTTCGCACTCTAACCTGCAAACTGTCTTAAATAAATAAAATTATAAAACCATCCTGTCTATATTTCCTGAAATATTTAACATTGTTGATGATAATAATATTCTTAGTCTGAATCAATTTCTCGTGTTAACGGGCAAAATTCGTGCGATGGTACGAACGCTAGACATTCTGGCTTGATTTCTCCATCAAACAATGAATCGGAGAATATACCTGTATGCGGTGCTGCCTGTAGTCCAAAGTGTAAATTCTTAATAGTCTCTGCCTCTGAAAGGCATGACGAATGATTAATCTTTCTATAAAAACGCGCTGGTAGATAGAACCCTTCCAGGATTTAATTGGATTTTACGCCTTATGAAAGTAACATATACTTTTCTTGAAAACTAGCAAGGGAATTTCAAATCTTAGGGTTAGGACACCAGTAGTTCGCATCATTATTGGGACTTCATCAGACACCCCATGGCATATTTCCGATGACGGTAATCTCGAATCCTCATATGGTTCTTAGTGTTCATCTCTAAACGAACTGAGATGCACCAGTATAATTAACTATTTTTGTGCAGACTACAGCCTCGAGCTATTGCCTCAAATTCCCACCATGATAGACCAAGCTAAGATATTAATTGGTTTGCTAAATGTCTGATTTTTTGGTGAAAGAAAAAGTCCTGGAAAAAGATGAGCATCTCTAGGCAGTTTGTGCTTCGGGTCGCATTCGTCTGAACATTGAACCACGCGCTATGATTTTTTGTAGCAATATGGAAAATTGTAACATATGTTTGAGGTAAAAGTGGAATTAATTTTCTTCAGTATGTTTCTGAGTTTTTGGAAGCTCTAAACTTATCCCTTCAACTAATAGCAACATATTGAGCGTCATTTTTAAAGACTCGGAATGTTTTAAATTCAAAAAGTCTCTATCTACATGCAAATTTCTGTGTAAAAGACTACAATCTGATAGGTAAAATGAAAATCTTGATGATATGGTAAGATTATATTGAGACCATGTTCATTCTAAAATTTGTTCTGAAATTAGCCTCATCGGGTGTTGATTTCTTATTCACATCCGCCGACTGTTGTAATATAAAATTTTCTTTGAACCTCGTTTTGATTTACCTCGTAGAATCGTCTGGTTCACAACTATCTTCATCTCTCTAAAACAGCACACATTTCACATTTCTCACTCAAAATGTTTCTTTAAATAATTAAAAATGCAGGTACGTGGCACTTATAGGTAGTTTTGGTATTCTGATGGTAATGTTTTCCTTTAATGTTGTAGAAATATATTACTATGGTAAAAGACTTGACATTTTATATCATAAAAATTCGGGTGATTTTGAACAAAGCATAAATGAAGCACGTATGGTACAATCAGTCGTTCTGCTTCATGTCAGTAGTGTATTGAAAGAAGGACGCGAAGATTTTGCGTGAGAGGAAAAGCTAAGGCTAGGTACTCACTGAACGAATGGAGGATGACAGAAGGGACATGTGAGCAAATACCGGGAAGTTTCAGCCAATTGTATACTTGTGATACTTGGAATAAAAATGTTTTGTGCCCCCAAAAAAAGAGCAGTACTAAAATCTGGTCATGCAATATTTATGGACTCTTAACGGGCCGGAGCTGCCACAATGGCGGCAACAGCTTCCAGAAATTCGTAACGATGATCACTGTGACAATATAAAAATCTAGACAATGTGATTTCAGGGAGAAAACTACAATAAGCTATTTTTGTAGCGATTTTGAATTTTCTTGACAATTTAATTCAGCGATTGGGGGCAATCAGCGTCTTTGGAGCCCAATGCTTTACTTTGTTCCGACATCTTTCTACTTTCGCCGTTATTCGTCGCTGCAACCAATCATCAACTACCTCTTCTCATTTTTCGCTTCGTTTTCTGCGTACCCGTGTTTTTAGTGAGTCAGCTTCTTACCCGACGCTTTTCTGATAATTAACTCTGCAACCTACCTTCGTATGATCTCATAAATACTCTTTTAAAATCCCGCAAATTTCTCTGATTCTCAAGAAGAAAATATGAAGCTGAAGACGGTTGCCCATGTTTGAGCGCTCTTTCTAATTTCGAGCCGCAAAATATTCTGGGACTGAGCTTGTTAAGCTAATTTTGCGAAAGTAGAGCTGGCCTGATTGTATATATTTCAGCCAGTAAACAGATACTTCAATTTCAAAACCCATTTTTGAATTGCTAGGGATATTTTACATATAAATCAGCGTTCTCTTCGGAATTGCATATTTCAATTTGTCAAAGTGCTCACTGAGCACAACACCGAAACTATACGTCCAGTTGTTATTAAAACAGCTGCAAATTGTCAATAAAAAGCTCCATACTGACTTCAATTCTTGCTCTAGACGGTCTAGCGTGCCATATATTCTCTCAAATAATTCAAATTGGCACAGGAACATCTACGCAATAGCTGACTCTCTCTGATTAAGTTTTTAAGAAGAACATAACAGCATTAGTTCATATGTGATATGTTTTTCCGGACATTAGTGAACTCCCCCTTTTACTCCTAAAGAAGCTGGGAATGGGTGTCAATCTGGTCAAGAATAACTAATAGAAAAAAGCATAACATTGCTACTGGTACCCTCTGTTACCTACACAAATGATCAATTCAAAACTTTGCCTCATGTGTAGAAAGTTATACAGGAGATCAGGTAATTAAGAAGGCTCGGGGATCCTAGCAATACGAGGCCCTACGTAAGGCAGCGTTGATCAGTCCATTAAGAGGGCTTGAAAGTAGCAGATTATTTCTGATCAATAGAAGGCGTATAGCTAATGAGTACTCGATCTTTCCAAATTGACCTTCTACGGTAATTCAGCGCACAAAAATACCTCCAAAAAGTAGTGATTTATACGCAAAATGTTTTTGATGAAGTCCGAGACAAAATTGACTTGTGTAAGTTTCTGTACCTTACTTTATTTCCTGCGTTTAATAAAATAAAAAACGGTGGGCTTCCCGAGGTTGGCTCCGCAGTTTCTTTCAGCTTTTTTATATCTATGACACTATCAACGACGCAGATACCAATTATTAGTACGTTTGGAATGTACCGACCATATTAAAGTTTGATTTCTTATTTTCGAGGCGCAGCTTATAAATTCCATTAATCTCTTCATAAATAGACAAGAGTCCTTTAAAGTCATATAAAGTGGCCCCATTATCGTTAATCTAGTTTTTCTGTTATGAGAGTAGGTAATAGTTCCTAAATTATGCTATTCTTCATTATTAAGTAATATTTTAGGATTGCGCGGTAAAAAATCGAATGATGTTCTTGCCAGGAAGCCAATCTCTATTTCTCTTGCTTCGAATATTGTTTTTGATAGGCTTTTATTACTTAAATTCAGTGTATAATATTCTCCATTCCTCCGGCCTTCATTTAAATTTATCTCTCATGATATTTGACTCCCGACAGGCTTCCGGTTTCCATGTTACGCCTTTTTTTTCGTTTGAAAACCTATATGCCACTTTGTATGTATCGATATTTTAGATTGAACTTGTGAAACAAGTGAAAGCGAGTTTCAATGTGCATGTATAAATCGCTGATATATTGATTTTGAATAAAGCTGATCGATCCGGATCTGCCACCCAGGATCGGTTTCGGAGACGTGCTGTTTGCACCCAATATCTCAAAAATTGAAATGGGCCACCAAATATCCTTTTAAAAAGCATTACAAAGAAAAATATAGTATGCTTCACATGAATACAGAGCTGACTATCTTCATTTCTTGGAAGACCATATAATCGGCTCTCCAGGCATGATAAACACAAAACTTTAGGTTTATCCTCGAGTCAGCTGGTAGTCAGCTCAATTGAAATCGCTGTATTCGACGATGATGGAGAGCAAGAGGGTTTTTAGCTATTGACAGGTAGAAAGCTTCTTTAGGATGGCAATATGCTCACTTCAAAGCTATATGGCTGCTCAAGGGAGGCTTTCTACGGAGATGTTAAAGCTTTTCAAGTGCAGAGCCAATATGGAACAAGTATGTGACATAAGAAACATGAGTGTTATAGTTAATAAATGAAACGGTGTCGATGACGGAATCTAACTATCATCTACATTTACATTACTTTTACCCATGAGATCCTAGGAATATAGATAGGCTTTGATTCGGTCGTCTTGAGTTTATCAGGTATCTTCTCAGTATAAAGCGCTTAAGGAGGAATAATTTACTTTCTGAAACACATATTAAAAGCTTAGACTCGAAAGAATTCTTTAAATAGAGCTGAGGTTCTTCGTTCTAAGCCGAGATGTCAAGTCTTTTCGAGGGTTTCCAGATCTTTCGATCACTTTATTCAATCCAGAGTTTATTCTCTTTCAAAAAACATACATAATGTGAAGAACAATTCTTAGAGCCGAATAGAGAAATTTAATGTAAGTTGCAAGTAAAATGAAGCATCATTATTAAATTTTCATGAGTTCCGGCTTAGGATTGGGGCGGAATCTATTTGAGACAGTAAATAACTTGTAAATTCTTCAAAAGAGGGCGAGTCGTCTTAAGTGGCAAGGAAAAGATTGAACTTTCGGGAATATTTCATCTTCCAACTATCCGCAGTAAGTCAGTGGCAGCTCCCATTTGGTCTCATTCAAAATCGAGGATTTTTCCAAGTAAAAAAATAGACCATAAGTAGACACACAGCAAGCATAGATTTAATTGAAAACGAGGCCTGAAAATTATCACAGTCCTTTCACGACAAGGACCCTTTGAGATGGATGTCTGATATGACTTGTAATACGCATCCGTTACAGATGAAATACATACCTGACTTCCGTGGAACAAGCTCGAATGCTCCATTTTATCTTATGAAAGTTTTTTTGTATTTTTGGGAACTCAAAAGTCAATGTTTTCAGATGGAGCTTCCTCGTCAGATGCAAAAATATTATTCAGAACTTCAGCGGCCCTTGCAGTGAGCAATAAATCTTCGTTGCTTTTATTGACGAAAAGGTCGCCAAGACTCTTTACAAATCGAAATGATTGACAGTGGACAATGTTAGCAACGCAAAAATTGTGCAAACCGGGTTTTAATCTTCAAGTAAAGAAGACAGGTACTCATTTCGTGAAATCTGCGACTGTTAGTATCTCGATTGATCTTTTGAAGTCTGATCGCTTTCAGGGGAGTAGTCATGATTCTGTGGATACGCTTCGATAGCATTTTAATTTTCCTGATACTAGGAACAACTTAAAGATACATCGCAGGTAGCGTAACGTGACAAAACTGTTTTTCCAGTAGATTTATTTCAAAGCTTACGAACGTTTTTTTGAGAAAAAAAGCCAGTCACAATACCTTTCTTAGACTCTGTATCCAGTTTTTTTATATTTTTCTTTGACATAGCGTACCAGTATTTTGTTCCGAACATTCGCAAGTGATATGTAAACTGAAATAATTCTATTAAAGAGTTGAAGAGGAAAGTTTTGAAGCGGTATAAATGTTAAAGTAGCAAGATAGAGTACGTATACGACGGTGGAAAGAGCTCTTGCCCGACAATAACTCTGGAGTGGATTTTAATACAGCATTGATCAGATTAGAATGAGCAGAATACTGCTCATTCTTTCTGGTGTTCCTTTTATTGACTTTTTTGGGGAGCACTGAGCTGATGATGAGTAGTAACTGTTTCCCAATATGGTTTTTTAATTCTATGGAAAGTTATTTTCTGCCATTACTACCTGCAATTGACATTGCAGAATGATTTGTCTCGGCAGAGAATGTAGTGTTGAGAAATGTTTACATACAACGATTTTCAAGGGAATCTGTAGTGGTTTTTTCTGCAAAGATCTTATATATCTTAGCACACTCAATGAAATTTGACTTGTGAGCAAATGGGTGATCTACTGCTGATTTTGAGTAAAAATCGATAACAGACACACATCGCCGCGCACCAGGTAGAGAATGGCGTTCAGGAGGTCCGAGAATGTCTGACAGAAATATCTGAAGGTGCTTAGTGTTATTTCTTTCTCTCAACTTCCGGATTGGTGCATGATTAGATTTAGCAAGTTACTAATTGTTGAACTTATCGCAAATTACTTGACAATGATTAGCAATCTGTCCTGATGTGAACTATCCTCAATAAGAATTAATATAAAATAAAAATTTTGAAACGAAATAATCAAGGAAGTTTGTGAGGCAGCAGAGTATGCTGCTCTTGGTCAGGAATATAATATATACTAAACATTATTAAGAGTCCCAGTCGAAACTGCTGAGCCATCAGTCTTCTTAGTAAGAGCGTGTCAGTCGCAGTTAAAGATTACTAAATACTAAAATAAAGCCCCAGCTAGCCGCAGAAGACACCGATATCAGCTACTCACGAAACGTAGTAACGTTAAGTATTCGCTTCAACAGGCACTGTATGGTGAAGAGTTGAGGTAATACCACCTAATATTTTGATTGGCGCTGTAGAATCTGCTCCAAGTTTAGAGCTGATTTGGAACCGTCATAAGGTATGTCAAATATACATGAGGGAGGATATCTGACAAACGCAGTACAATCTTGTGTTACATGGGACATAAAACCATATTGGATCACCCAATTACCAACTAGGATATGACGGTCCCAGTTTTTTGTAACGAAAATTGTTCTTATTGATGATTTGGAGATGCAAAGGCTGATTTTCTTAATCTACAGGGTTATTGTCGTTGAATTTAGATGACATCAAATCGTTCCCATAATCAAAAATCCTGTCTTTGCATAGATGATTTGATACACCGAGCAGATATGGAATACATCTTCATCTTTCTCAAGGGAAGCTTCGGAAACCAACATGCCTTCTCCCGTTCTGCTTCTGTTCCAGTAAGCCCGCGCTGGCTAGCCAACTGGAGCGCTTTGAAGCAACGACTGCTATCACAGTGCTTTTTACAGCAATTATGTATTTCAGGTCAGTAGTCTTGCTTGAGTCTAAGATGTTTTCCTCAAAGGACGTCCGCGTACTTCATAACGCACAACATGTCCTGTTTTTGTTATGCATGGAGCTCTTCTTCTTGGATGCTCCACTCGATCGGAATGGAAGAATGACTTGTCTTCATTGATGTGCCCAGTGTTGAGTGACAGGATAAGACTATCGGAGTGATCTTCCATTTCTCTGTCCTCGATGTGTACGGACATCGACTTGAAAATGGTGGCCAGCTTGCAGGTTCGGGCAGGGAAAGAAATTATTTGTCACTAAGTTTGGTATAAGTGGTATAAAATCGACGCCTTGCAGCGTGTGTTTTGAGAGGTATATGCTTCTAAAAGATATCACAGTTAGAAGAGCACATGACTTTGGCATGAAAGTCAGAGAGAGTGAACACGACTTTCATCTTGGTCTTGTATTATGTCTTCTTCCAGAGAACATACGATATTAACGAAGATTCTGGTGGATCCTCAGTAAGACAGCCGTCAAATTCTCGGAGAGAAAGTAGGGGTTGTATTGTTTTCTTCCAGATGTGAATGATATCACAGCCGAGTTTTTCGATTCTTGCAGTAAGAAGTGCAGGAAAATTTATGAATTAATTAAGCAGAGGGATAAATAAATGATGAAATCCAAAGAAAATGCACAGCTACGATGATACGTTTCACTTATTTCTAAGACTGACGTGTTGTCGCCACCATGCAATATCTGTAACAGTCGATTACAGAAAGCAGAACCAGAAGTGATTGCTTTCAATTCGACCTGTACTTGGCACTTCTCTTCACACACGTGTTACCCGAGCTGATTTTATTCGGATACGTTGTGCCCACAGAAAAATTGCAAGTGATAAAGAAATAATCCGACTCGGAGATTAGCACATAAATATCTGGAGTATGAGAGACATATTTAAGAGGAAAAGGAGCCCGAAAAAGTGGGTCGACGGAGAGAGAGATGGCGCTCCTTGGACATATAGGAACCTTTGAAGTATAAGGAGTACTAGGGAATAATAGAGACTTAAGAAAGGCAGCCAAGTCTACAGTAGGTGAGACAAACATACTATTTGAGCAGTTGATACCATTTTGGTAATCTACTCCTTTCGATCTTTTGGCTTCGTGATGCGGCAGGGAGACATGAAAAGAATCTTCAAGGGAATTTATACCGGCTTCTTCGACATATTTCCCGGATTAGCCTCCTTCCTACCAATAGCGAGCGTATGGGGATGCATTTTTTTATTTTTAGGAGGAGAAAGAGGAATAATAACATCGCCTGTAGTGGTAGCGGTAAAAGCGACGTAAGTATTCTTGCCGCCCGACTCGACGTCCTAGCTGTCGATAAAGCGAAAATTGGGGCGAGATTATTCCTGAGACTCGAAACGAAGCTTGCGAACATCGGGATTTTCCAAGAAGATATCGATGCCGCGACGAAATAGGGAACGACATATGGTATCTGAAGGCAGTAGTTGCGAAGTTAGGCGGGATCAGAGGTATTAGAACGTCTAGGCATAGCGAACCAAACTGAAAGATAGTTTAGAGTTACTGTTGTAAGACAGCGCCTAATGCAGGTAAAAAACGAGGTCTATAACACAGATGCGGATCATTAAGAAATGAGACGGAGAAGCAGGCCGCAAGATGAGCTGTTTTCTGTGATGCATAGATATATAACGAAACCGGGCCACAAATACAACCGACTAAGGTAGTGCAGAGACGAAAATTGATAGGAATGCCGTAAAGAAATGATTAGATGTGATTAGATAATCCAAAAAAGGGTAGAGATCACGTTCAAACCAAAAGTAAGTTTTAATTGTTGGAATTTTTTCAGCGAGAAGTGTGTTTCTCTCTCCCTACTCTCCTTGAAATTTAGCCAATAGGTATTTGCCGACAGTGCTATTGAGACCCAGCATAGAACTCCCGGAGCAGTAACAGCTGCTTGGATCCATAACCTGATGGAGGGAGCGAAGAGAGGAAGCAAGCGGAAGAAGTTAAAAGAGTGAGAGGATGAGAGAGTAAGAGTGAGTACAGATGCAGTAGATGAAAAAGAGATGAGAGAAGAAAATGTGTAATGAACTTTACCTCGACAGATAACGGGGAGAAACCAGGAATTTTTCGACCACTAGGCCAGTCAGCTGGTGATACCAGGCGATCGATATAAGTTTAAAAAACCCATTTGGAGTACGATCTGAGGGTATGTCTTACATATATTGAGCTGATTGAAAAGTAGATCAGGTCAAGCTTACAGTATTGTAAAATTTAAAAACACAAAGACCAGTTTTTAGTTCGGAAAGTAAACTATAGGAATGATTGTATGCCTCTTTCCCAGCTAGAAGACAGAAAAAACGGGCAACACCGCACCACAGACTAGATCTCTGAAACAGTCCATATAATGTTACGGTATACTAAATAAAATCATTGATGGTGGTGGTCTGAAATATATCTATGATGAATTCTGTAGTTTTTATTACATCAATAAAGACTAATTCTTCAACAACCCTCTATAATAAATTTACTAAATATGTAGTTCCTATCCCTCACCTCTAAATATATAAAGCATTATTAAGGTCAGATGGAGGAGGAATAAATCGGTCCAAAGACCTCTTCATCTCTATAGGAGACCAAACTGATTTATTTTCAAGCCATAGAGTACTAAAACTAGACGCTTATGAGTAGCATTAAAAAATGATATTGATGTACTTTAATATCTTCCTATGTCATCAGAAAAATATGTATTAGTAATTACTGTAAACTCAAAGCAACATTAGTAATCGTTACGCTTCTTATAGAGTTCAGCTATATATTCTAAGTCACACTGATACAATATATATTTTTCAAGGATCTATAGCGCTCTTTAGTTTCGAAAGTAGTCTACAATTACTGGTAATTACATACAAAAAATATTCTACAATATACCCTTTTTTCTTTTCAAAACTGAGATCAACCAAAATTCTTTTTTACACATCAAATATTTTTTCTGTGTGCTATTGAGAATTACTTTGATAATGAATCAGAAAAAATCCCCTTTTTTAATTTTTCCCGTTGATTCTACTCAAAGAGATAAACAAGGTACATTATTTTTACTGCGAATTTAGTGTTTTTTCTACAGACTCGTGACTTTTGATATAATTCATAGCGGTTTCAATTTGAAGAATGCAAATTTAATTTCCTAGGTTTACAAAACAAATTAACTTACTCCGCCTGATGCAGAATTTTCGGATGTACTGTTGAATTATAAGAAGAATGTTTTAAAAAATAGGTGACCAGACCGAAAAAAGCTCGACTATCTGTTTATAAAGTTTAGTTTATCGTCATTTTCACTTTTTCCATTTTTTCGATGAGAACTAGTATCGCATTAATTCCTCACAAGATATCTTACATTGATAGAATTACAGAAAAATGCTCTGCGTAGTTTGTATGCTACTATATGAAATATTTTCTTTCAATTTCTTCGTAACAACTCCTAGCTCACCTGAGAGCCTCGATAGCATCAAAATTTTATTAATTTAACTTTCAAAAAAATACTCTAAAAATGACATTAACTATTGTTTATAATAAAGTTTATTATTTTCATTGGAGATGTCTTCGTAATATCGTCGAGAAATAATGTGCCTCTTGTGACGTTAAACTTGTACAATCCCTGAATTTTTGTTACGTTAGGACTTTACAATAGTCAAATGCACAGAAAATTGACAAAAAACCCTCTTATTCAGATATATCCAAATTTCCTTCCACGTTCGACTTCAGAGAGTGGCCTGAACAGTTGTGTGATATAATTTAAAGTATCCAACAGAAAAAATATTTCCCAATATTAATGGAGCAAAAAAGGAAAAAAAATCAAATACCGGGCAAAGCTAGACATGAAATGATTCCTTCCCAAACACGCATTCCCTCCAGAAGGTGACAAATCCAGTAAAAGCTCACCAAAACTCACAAGATATACACTTTTTTCTATGCCTTGACAAAACTTACGGTGCAGTAAGGCCGATCTTCGATGCAAAGATGAGCTGGAATGGTAGAGTGGGAAGCATTGCTCGGATTTTGTAGTGGCTCACCGGGTCATAAAGCTAACCCGTGTCCGCGGAATGCTCAAGGCCTGTGAGGACTCGCTTGAGAAGAGCTGGAGACAGAAGGAAAGCTACATCAGACAACAGTAAGCCACGAAGCGAGTCAGAACAGGTGATTAAATTATCTGGTGGTTATACTTCTGCATTGAAGACCTCCATAAAGTTGCTATTAAATATAGATGTTAGAGTCCAGGGCGTCACGAGTGAGTAAATACGACAGATGAACAGCGAGAGCGGTAATATATTGTGAGGTGTACAGGGGGTCAGAGGGGTAACCAAGAAAATTTATTTCGTTCTAAGCCAAGTTTCCGGTTAATAAGATCCCTGCGAAAGCGGAAGTTGTAGTACAAGCTCAGGACCAACATCGTGGTGGCTATTTATACTGAGACGTTAGTATTCTGTTTGGTATAAATAATGTTAACATAGGTTAAGGCTATTCCATATGAAGTCGTAAAATCATTCATGTCATTTAAAGCAGTTATTGTTCAACTTAGAAATGTTTACAATCGACTCTTGTGCAGAGCAACTTACCTGCTATTATCTCTGGTCCAAGTTATAATCGTAGTGGTTCATGCTGTAAGCCCTCAGGCCCACTTGGGTGAATACTCAATACCAGAACGAATAGCTGGCGACAATTGAAAAGACTCTATTCATCTAATTCAGAGTACCTTTCGGTAGCAGTGCGTGGAAATGAACAAAAATTGGATCTAAAGAATTATTTTTATCTGCTCTGGCGATGGCAATAACAGACTAAACACCAATTCACTGCACAAAATTGATCACAATAGTCACCTCATTGCTTCTAAACACATTCCTTTTTATGTAACTACTTTCCGTATTTGTAGATCGGCTGGTTATCTGTTGTTCCAGAAATAAATGTGACATTTTGTTACCCTACAGAAATATTAATGCATAAAAGGGGGTTGAAATCGCCGAAGAGCTTAATTTTAGATACATCAACGAAATTAAACCCCGTACAGCTGCGACTACTTTATAGTTTTTTATCATTGAGCGCTTCGCTATGATAAATTGACGCAATTATTGGGCTCATCGGTATGGTCAAGAGATTACAATTTTAGAAAAGGGAGTTTTACTATTTTAGGTCCAAAAGAAACATGAATGGAAATCAAAGCAGTTTGTTTACCCTAAGCGTCTTTATTCACCTTCATTCATTCATTGTAGCCTCATGATTCTCTACAATTTAAAAGAAAATTCAATCGTTTGGACCATTTCAGTTCATATTGATCATCTTGTTTATTGGAAAATAATAGGGGAAAAGATTATGCAGGTGTCTTTTTGTCTGAGAACAACATAAAATAATCGAAACTCAGATTTTCTACTCTTGCTTCTCTCAATTTGCAAAACATGAAATAAAAAAGAGTAGGGGACGGCCGGATGCGTTTTGTTGTGAAATACGGGTAACAAACTTTAACCGGTCTATGGTGGTAGGGCACCAGATTTAGATAATTGTGAGGCTCCCCAACCATGAAAAGTGGAAGTGCTCCAAGTTATGCAAGTGCTCCGTCTAATAAGAGGTAATATTATGGAAGATGAAGTGAGGTCGGTGCGTTGTGCTAATATTGGATGTGTAAGGCGAAGATGGCGTGCCAAATTCAGGAAGTTCATTGAAAGCGTGAGTTTTTGGAATAATATCCCTCTTTTATTGGTACGAACGGGCAACGAATGTCTATAAGGCATTTTGAGAAGTATCTGTTTGAAGACAAAGGGATGCCGTTTGATTTCTTTTCCTACGACACTGGGGGCTATCTAGTGAGAGTAGGAGTAAAAACCACAATTTAATTCTCTATTTTCAATGTGGCAGTGGAGATAAAACTAGTAGAGATTTGCTTTGAGCTGTCTGATTGCAAAAAAGCATCAGTGTTCATAATTTACTCACGATGCCACCTCAATGTGAGGTATTAAGCGCATATGAACATATCTGTGTCGAGATCTCGTTGTAAACTTGGTTGATACTGACTGGGTTAAGACGGTCGTTCCAAGCCGAAATAAACTAAATCTGGGAATAGGCATTGTTTGGGTGGAAATAAAGTCTTATGAAAGCGGCTTCTGACGGCGTGATTAAAACTAATTAAATCTTAAATACATTAAATACCCAGGAAATTCTCCCAAACTGTATCATTGCAAAATCTTGAAACATATATTTCGTTTCATTTGACATATATCTTCGTAATATTCAAATCACATGAATTCAAATAGTGAGAAACTTAAAAATGACCTTTTAAGCTCCCTAAATAGAATTTTACATACACTATATAGAGCAAAAAGGCACTGAAACGCTCGTATTTGAGATAGCTCGGAATTTAATAAGACATTGATAGACTCAAATCATGAGGCGCTGAAGTAATAATTTAGTCGATGGAAATCCAAGGGTTAGGCTTCTCGAGCTTTTGTGGCCTCACCGGTTGCTAAATAATAATTTCACTGTTAATCATGCCCCGAACTTTGGAAAAACATAAGCCACTGCGATTTATTGATATGACCTCAAATTTACCGCCAACCATAATTTTTACTCGCAGAAACACCATGCCGTAGAAAACATTTCCCATAGGCACTCAATATACAAGTGTATTTCCTTAAGCACCGATACAAAATATATTTTCAACAGTAAAACAACAAAAATGTTGTACCCTCATGCTGTCAAGTCTCAATTCTCGTTGTTGCACTACACTTCAGAACGAGCTTCTTTCGATTACTCACTGGTTGAGTTTAAGTATTCTTCAGTATTCTGGCATCTATTTAGATATCTAATTTAGGTTGTTCTGGTATTTAGCAATGTCCAAGAGGTTTAAAGGTATGTTTACTTATTTAGGCCACAAGCTAGATATCATTTGGTCTTTTTTGGAAGGTAATTAAGAAAAAATAGAGTTCGTAAGAAAAATTACAATTGGAATTCTATGGCAACAAGGCAATCATGAGATGAGGTAATCTGAGCAAAAGAGTTTTTTGTGTTTGGTTCGTGCTGTACTTTTGTTCCCGAACATGTGCGACTATGGTACCTTCAGGATATATTTAGCCCCTCAAGGATGGGCTACTTTTCGATCAGGTCTCGATTTGGGCAGATCAAAGTATGCTAGCTACCTAACACCGGGGGCTAACAACATACCATTAAAAGTGTCGCCAAACCTTTACTTTTGTTCTAACTTTACTACTGTTTCCAAAAACCAACTGGAAAGTTTTCCCGTCCGAGCGAGCTGGTCGCTTGACTTGCTTTCGTGGTGCCCACAAGATCAACCGGAATGATCACCAAGTAACTTTCATGGCTGCGATGCCCCGGATTTACCTCGTTGCGAAACTTCTAAACATTCTAATTTCATCGCAGAAGACTTCCAAAGAACAGAAAGTCTTCCTGTCCTAGAACCTCATCATGGCCTCCAACGTACAAGACGAGACTCCAAGGAATAGAAAGCAATGAAGTGATCAACTTTTTTTATTTCTCTTTTTGAGACCTCTTGATGCTTTCAGCAGGGAGTGTGGCTATTGAAACACATTGGTTCTCATATATTTGCCGCGAGTTGCGAAGAAAGGAATATGTCAATCTTTAACCGCGACCTCCCTCTCAGTTAACCCTGTCCATAATGGCACCAAGTTATGCACGGTGGAGAATGGATAAGTTTCGGTCTATTGTGAAAGTACTTTTTGGACTTTTTCTCTTTTTCTCTTTTTCTCTAAATAATTCAAGGAGTTCAGTATTTATACGCTAGCTCAATATTCCGAAGGTGTACTCGCTTCAACACGGAGGCGAGGATCAGGACTTCTCACTTCTTCCGTTTGACAGATTCCTTCGGTGTTTTCGGCCGGAAAGATGTAGGTGCAGATCACATCCAAAGTTTACACGATTTTCATACTCACACTGGACGCGATCTGCCACGAAAGCGGGGTCAGAGGGCCTAAAGTGACCAACCCAAGCGTCGGAGCGTTATTAAACTCTGGCTCTATCGGCCTCGAGCTGGTCTTTGCTCGCCGTTCGGAAGCTGCACATCTTATAGTGGCGACTTGCTATCTTAAATTTCCTTCTTGACTTCCATATTCCCTTCTTTCGCAACTTTGTAGAGCTTTTAAGCAGAAGCGATTGATGCTAACCATACATAGTCCGGCATCGAGATTAGAAGCGAGGGACTTATGGGCAATGTGTTGTCCCAATGTGTCAACGAAAGTCTACCTTTACTTCTCCTTCCGGTGTCTTTTTTCCCTTCAGATGCACCGAGGCTGCTCTCTTCACAAATATCTACGTATTTTTTTTCTATGTATATTGATCGTATTTTTTGATCCTATCTTTAAAAAGTTTCGACTGCCGAGTAATTGTAGACTCTCCTACGAATTCGCTCTCCTTTCTTGTGTACTACTGCCCTCTCCCGCCTCGTTGTCGACGAACCTGCCTCTCAGGTACATATATTCTCTCGATGCTCTACAGTCTGCTTCAAATCGATTGTTCCTAACTTCATATTCTCTTTGTCCTTTTCCTATGACCAAGTCGGCAAGTTTGTCAATTTTTTTTTCTGACGACCCGCTTGGTGTTGGGGAGTTAGATTTCCATGTGAAAGAGCTACAGCTAGGGTTGATGTGATGACGGGGGGAACCGGCGCAGTTACATTCCTGCAATGATCCTCTACTTCTCCCCTTTTCTTCATTTTGACCCTCTTCCGCTTTCTTCATTCTCTTTACCTTACCACATTCTTATGCTCCTAATGCAACAGTTTCCGAAAAATTCCTTACTGACCTGTTCACATGAAGTGTTCAGCCATCTCTAGATAGGAAGTATCGACAAACGCAACTCTCAAGTATCGCCGGACGACAATATTGCATTAATACAAGCGACGTTGCCGTATGATGGACACTAAGCGGTTTTTGAGGGCCGGTTAGCAGTGCACAGGAGGAGAGGAAGAGAGCGTCATGTTCAAATTGTTTCTTTTGTCTGGAATGATATTTTCCTTGTGTCTTTTTGGTGTCGACGGTCTGAGCGACCGCTACAGCCAAGTTTATATGGGCAGAAGAAACTTTTCAATTCTTTGCTGTTCAGTACTAAAATCATTAAATGTAACTAAAATCGAATCACACGTTACTAAAATCTCTCATTCTGTTTTTTCCAAGTGAATAGAACAAATTGAAGTTTTCTGAGTTCGGGGTTGCGTCTTTCGGTATTTATATACGGTTCCGCCTTCCGGAACGTTCTAATTTGTTACAGAAGGTTCCAATTCCTGTAACGTTCCAGCTTTCGCTCAGCCCGTTCCATCAGTGCCTTTGTCGATCTCCTCTCCTAGAGGTTTCCACTCAGGCACATACAAAGAAATAAACGGCATTGCGGGTACCTTCGGCGTGAGGGCAACGGATAACTATAGAGCTATTCGGGTAGTTTTTCTAGAAAGAGATGCTGCAATAGCCGTGATGCCCGATACAGCTGAATTGATAGCTGTCCTTAATGTATCATTTTAGGGTGAGTTGCTCCTCCCCTATTAATTTGTTAGAATGCCTATCCGAGTCGATTGTACTTGCCTGGATTATTTTGAAATAGATTTGAACATATCTTCGAATATTTAAATACCCAACCATCTTCTCTCACGAAGCTGTAGAACGGTCTCTTTTTATGGCTTCAGTCTTCGAATGAATGGCAGGTTGATCTTAGACGTTAGCGTGGGAGCAGACATTGAAATCAGGAATACTCATGGTTAAATCATACGTATGTGGGCGCGGAACGAACTGGACTCATCAATAAGGAGGCTAAAGCTGTTGAAACATATATAATTCGTTCGGTCAGATTAAAAAGGGAGTCAACGCATGTGACTCAGTGATTAACGTTCTCGAAAGGCTATGGGTCATTGTTTAAAAGTTTCAGCCACCATTTTTATGAGGTGTACGTGTTAATTACTTCATTAGGTCGACAGATATGATGATTTGGCGTCATGGAAAAGGACAATGGTGATATTTTTCCACCTACTTGAAACCCGGAAAGACCACAGCAGATTGCAGTGTTTCGTAAAAACAAAGACTTAGCAATTTCCCATTTGATGATGAGTCTCTCGCCGTACTGTAAGGGCAGATATGATATGGCTACGGCATCTTCATGATGTATAAAAAAATCTGAAAGAAATGTTCCATATTGTCTCAGAAGCCGCTATTGATTCCAAGGTATCAAAACTGCAGAGTATTTAAATGGTTCTTAGTGATTCTATAGTCTCGTATTCCAATTGAATAGAATAATATGTGAATGAACTTGCTTGCATCGGATAGACAATGTATGATGCTGAAGAAATGTGAGCAATCCTGTGTGAACTGAATGCTAACTTTGCTGTTTCCGCCCAGATAATTCTCAATGCAGTAGAAATTTATGATGATAGCGTTGCTGCCGTAATTGTGGAGGAGTCACACTTTTCAGAAGAATAAAGCTTATAGAAAAATCGAAATACTGTGTATTGAATGCTTGCTCGGCAAGTCATGCCGTAAAGGGAAGAAGCTCTATAACTCGGAAAACAGCGAAGCAACCCCTCCATTGTTTGCACACGGATGTGGTCTTCCTCCTTCTTAGTCGTTCACTCTTTTATACAAAATATGTAGTTACCCTAGTTGATGAGTATAGAAGCTTCTCGCTGGCTCGCTTTACCCGCCGAAGTGGCCAGGTGCGAGATTCTGCTAGGGGAATGATCCTTGAATTCTAGTCTCTTTTGAAATCACCCTTACAATATCCGGTTGAGCTGACTTGGCGCAATAAGAAATGGCTTCGCTCTGATATGGGTTGTGAAAATGTATTCATGCTTTATAAATGGTGTGTTTCTAACGGTGTCGTCCATGGCCTACATCGCCTTATTAACTCGAGCTTAACGGGAAGGCAGAACGCGTGAACCGAACATTATTGGACATGTATTGCTGTATTTTGGTTGCTCTGCTATTTAAGGAAGAAGGTCAGCTATGGACTGAAGCTGAGAAGCGGCAAACAACGTACTGAATTGTCTCCATACTACAAGCAGTGCTCCATTTGTAACTTCTTATGTGGCAGTGCATTGCCATCAACCACATTTAGGGCACATTAGTGTACTCAGATCGACGACGTTCTCTCATACCCACAAGGACAGATGCCATGAGAAGTTTTAGCTCTAAATCAAACACAGAATTTTAGTGGGCTTTGACCTACACAACCACTAACGTTTTTCCTTTCCTAAGACTGGGAAATTGGAAATACCCCAGGATGTTCAATTCGACGAAAGCGGGGAACTGTCACCGGCATCGGACCAGAAGCAACAGAAATTGATCAGAATAGACATTCATGATACCGACGAACTCAAGATGTGACTAAACTTCTGAATAAACACTCCTAAAACACAAGCTGTAACTGTACTGCGTATTGCCTCGAATCCTATCTTAGATGCTGACCCATATGCCTCTGGTGATAGTAACACAACCCTTTCTCAATACTTTAACAATTCTGGGGAGTTTGATTTACTAACTCACAATCCTAGTCCTGGTCTGTCCACACGCAGCGCAGCTGATGTTTCCCTTCAAAGATTTGTGGACAACAATGGAAACATTTTGTTCAAACCAGTTATCCCAATGCTCACCGCAGACGTTTCCTTCTCCCACACGAGCGCTGGCTCTAACCCTGACCACGAAAAATGGCCTCACACCTTGAGAGAGGATTTGGAAAGTTTACAAAACATTGTGAAATGTACACGGGTAGATCTCCCATAGAGGAGTCAAACTGTGACGAATAAGTAGGCTAACGACATCAAAGCAGGTTCACCCGCGAATACTTTCCAAAATAAAGCACGGCTCGTGGTCAAGGAGCTTACCCCAATGCATGCAATTTAAGAGGGCTATGATTACGAGGGGGAAGGTTTGGGTATTTTAATCTTGGAAAACATATCCTATATATCCCTTGAATTTCCAGAAAATTATTAATCGCTAAAAAAACTGGCGGTTAGTCTATGTAAACCGTGGTTGGTACAAATTTAAACAATTTCTACTTGGAATGAGTTTCTTCCTTGTACATAAAGCACTATAGCACAGCCTTTTGAGTAGCCTCCATTAACGATGCAGACGACTTTCAATTTGCGCTTGGTCCATTGATATTGGTAATATCCCGACCGGGATTTAAACAGGCGCCATACGTGAGATGCAACTGTATACACGTGTCAATGAACTACCTGATTAATTGATAAAACTGTAGAGTATCCTTACAAATCCCCTCAGATTTGAGATCGTAGTCAGACAGACCCAGCTTTCTGATGAATCCCTCAAGTTTGACTCGCTGCAAGGGCCTCTCCATTAAATCACAGAACATCAATTCCGTTGATAGATGTGATTATGCTGTTTCGCCCTATTCCCGTAGCCTCTAGTGTGGTGGTGACAGACGTCAATACGCCAAATTCTTTTTTTATTTAAAGAATCATCGGCAAACGCGATTGTCGATGTTTTGCCAGCGAAGATATGAATCGATTGCTTAAAGATACTAATATCAGCATAAAGCGTCTTGTTACATAAAGCCTCCTTTGTAGCAAATGCTAGAGCAGTAAAATTCGCCTCGGCACTAGAAGCAGCGAAGACAATTTTAAAGTTGGACTTTCATTAAAAAGTTCCTCCAGAAATCTTTAACGCATAACCGGTAGTTGATTTTCTTGACTTTTCAACAGCCCAGTCAGAATCAGTAAGGCCTTCTATTGCTATTTGTCTTTCATTTTATTCCAGTACTCTCTTTGCTACGATTAGATATGTCTTCACTGGGCAAGCATAATACCTTGGGAGCACTGCAGTGGCATACGTAATATCAGGCCGTGATTGCAGTTCCAAGTACATGAGACAACCGACACGCTCGCGGTATGAATAATTAACGTCTTTCATGTCCTCATCATTAGCTTTAAAAATACAACCAGTACTCACACCTTTTATAGAACTAATTCCAAACTTGTATGAAACATTAAGTACTTACCGCCGTTGACTTATTTCAATTGTTCGTTTTCTCTTCTTCGATGAATTAAAACGCCAAGAAAGTACCTTGCTGCTGTCAAGTCTCTTGCTTAAAATGCTGTTTTAGCATTATTTGGCCTTTTTGACAATTTTATATCCTTCTTGATGAAATCAGTAGATCGTCAACGTAGATATTCAAAGAAAACTAAATTCCATGAATTCTCTTGAAGTACAGGCATGGATCAGCCGAGGACAATTTAAACAAAAACGTATGATTAGCTTATGAAACTTAGTATTGAGGGCCTTCGAACCCTGTTTCAGACCATACGTATTCTTGAGTAATCTCCACCTCCCAACTTGCCATGTATAGTAATTGAATTTCTTTTGCACCTCTACGAGGAGAGTAGGTAGCTCCAAGTATATGTCCTCTTGAATTTTGCTATTTAGAAATGCCTTTTTGATGTCTATTGGCCCATTCTTTAATTTTAGCACAGCAACTCATCCCATTAAAACCCTTAAGGTAGAGACCTTGGTTAATGGAAAAAATGCTTCAGAATAGTCCACTCTATAGATCTGCAAAAATTCCTTTCCTACCAAACGTACCTTAAGCATTACGTTTTGTCCATTTAATTAATTTCTATGAACACAAGTACATTTAGCTCGGATTGTTTTCTTTCCTTTAGTTAGTGCAGCAACCCCGGAAACTTTGCTTTCGATTCTTGATTCCATTTTTAGCTCCATAATTCAATCCGCCTATTTTTGGTCATATCTTTCATGCATTAAAAACACTCCAAATCCCCCCTTATTTTTGTGTAGACTACATATTCCAATACCTAAACATTTCTATTGCATTTTTTCTGAGGTTCTGATTCCTTCCAAAACGATATAAGCCTTTGTGATATCGTATCCTCATTAATCTGGGTTCTTAGTACTACGCTTCAATTTGATTCAAACTGATGACTCGGATTAAGGAGGTATGTGCGTTAGCATATCCTTTTTTTTGTAAATACCTTCGGTTTTTCTAGATTGGGATCTTTTGAAGCGAAATCAACTTAAATTGCACCTTCATTATCATTTTATCGGACTACAATCCGTGTAAAAGTATCTAAGCCGGAGCCAAGACTTGGCATGAATGGAAACGTATGCTTTCGACGAATATTAAATCCCCTGACATAGTTAGATTCTTATCCATCGGAATGTAAATCATATCAGCGGTCACTGATGGATGACCAAATGGATCACATCACATCTACAGACATCGAGCTTACCGCTGACACAGTGTGATAGGGATAAATCGGCAGGGGAAGAGATTCTCAGAACCAATTACCCCAAGAAGGAGGTGTTGCAAGCGACAAACGTGCTACAGCGGTATAGTTGAACGAACAAAAAGGAGTGGATAGGCATGACAGTTGAATGGGCTACAAGCAAGTATGGAACGGGCAGGGTCTACCACCTATGCTTTGTGACTAGCTTAAAATAAACGCTTCTTGGGTCTGAAGTTGACCCTCAACTTCCTAACTATCTGGGACTGGGCTTGAAGTTTTCTGCCAACTTGCTTGAGCTTTCCATGAGGAAGCAGTTTACTCAGCCTATATAGACTTTTGGCTACCCCTAAAGCCCGAACAAAACTACAGAAGGTACCAGGAAATGCACAGAAGCAATTTGTGTGGATGACATACTGTAAAAAAAAGATACTCAAAAAAAATAACTATCAATGAGGTCCTCTTATATCCCATTCTCTAAATCAGATCCAAACAACTCCTCTAAAATATCCATGCTGTCCAAGCAGTCCCCACAAATATCTACGAACGGCTCATAGCTCTATATTCCCCCTGGAAGATATCTAAACTACTAAATATATCTCCATCCGGTTCCATCGTCGGAACAATTTGATCCATACTCTCCATTCCAGGCCCCACCAGTCCAACACTTTCCATGCCCCCTGTTCCCTCATCCTCCTCCTCCTCCTTCTCCTCCTCCTCCTCCTCCCCATCCTTCTCCTGAGCCTCGTACACTAGCTCGGGGGCTAACCATTCCTCGAAGGATTCCCCGCCCTCCTCCTCGACTTTCTCATTCTCATCCTCACTTACCGCCCTCGCCTCTTCTTCTATATAGAGGCGGCGAATGAACTCGATGATTTGCTTCTTTGTTTGCAGCCGGATGTAGTCGTCGGCATTGGTTGGCCAGTAGGCGGCGAGACGAAGGCCATTGATGGGACGGGAAGGGCGGTTTTTGGAGATAGGGACAGAGGGGCGATTTGATGTCATATTTCTGGAAAAGGGTGAGCGGGGTTTGTAGGGGGAGAGGAGTGCTGAGCAAAATAATCGAGACCGTTTAAAACTCGGAATAAAGGGGTTTAAATGGGCTCCCGGGGCAGGTTCTATAGATTAGAAATAGTTAAAATAAATCTGAAAGGGATTTTTGTAGTAGTTCATTTGCGCTTTTTTCCTCAAAAAACTAATTTGGAGGAGAAAGTAAGCAAAAAGGGAAAAAGAACTTGATTCGGGATCAATTCAGAGGGGTAGATACAGTATAAAAATATCTAGATAAAATGGAAGTTAATTTGGAAGGGACCGCGGTAATGATAAAAGAGGTTCAGGAGGACGAGGAAGGACCGGAACTATAAGCAAATTTGGACTCATCGTACGGTTTCGCAATTGGCTTGACAATGATACGATATCTACGCTCCGGTACAAATTTTCTGGATACCAACCCACATATCTACCACAGTAAATTAACCTCCCATACACAATTTGGAAAAGGAGAGGTAGTACAGTAAACTATAGGCCTGTGGAGGACACGGGAAAAAATCTGCGCCTAACACTAAGGTTGAAAAGCGGACTTACAGGGTTATTTTGACGATAAATGGGCAAGGGACCTAGCCAACAGGCGATCCTGAACATTTTATGAGCTGGTGTTGAACAAAGCGCCTGTCGTATGGTGTTCTAAACCATAACCAGCGACTGCTAAATCGACCAACGAAGCCAAGTTCTCTGCCCTGATGATCTAGGTACGGTATGTTCAGTGGAAACGTGGTATTCTGTCCACTTTTGGTCTTCCATAGAAGTCCTCTACAATAGCCCATCACACAACCTGGGGCTTTCATCTGGACCGGAAATGTGCGATCCCTAACATGGGTCAAACAAGTAGGCATCAAATACCACGAATATCTTCCAAGAGTAAAGCACTCAAACCGTTCCCCCTCAAATACCACGTGGTTCGGAATGCTGTACAGGACAGGGTCTTGGCAACACAGTACGTGCCGTCCGCTGGGAACCAAGCAGACTCACTGACCAAAGTCTTGGTTGGAAATGTGCTCACGAAATACCGCTCCTAGCTATCAATCTGTCCGGCGGGTCACTTTGGAGTGTATTTCTGGTGAGGCTGCGTCTTGTTACAGTAAATTAGGTGACCGAGCGTAGTAAAATTCTCAGCAGATGCGAAAGTGTAGCTTAGATGGTCGAAAAGGGCAAAGACTGATAAGTGCTACTCTGCCTAATTGGTTACTGGGGCGTAAAAACCAAAGGCTCTTCAAATTTTGTCACCAAGAAGGTTGATTTTTCTGTGAAGACACGAAGTGCTGGCCAAATTCTGTCTGGATCCCACTAGAGGGGAAAAAACGTTGTAACGTTATTGATATTCCCACTAAAAAATGGGAATACCAATAACGTTACAACTTTTTGTCTCAGCTGTTTTAGTAAACATACATGAAGATGAGTTGCAATTGTTTCCAAAGCTCTCAAATGACATCCATTCACTTTAATGTATGAATCCTGGAGGAAAAGGATGAAATTACTACAAAAAGTAGGAATTTTATTTTTGTACTAAGTTTAAGATTTTCTGCAGTTCTTCAATACCATACATAAAAACTTTTTCGGCAGAAAATGCGGGAAAAAATACTAGACAAAAATATTGCCCTATTTGGAACTAATTTATTAAATGTAGTGTAATTGTGACAAAATTATCGCTCAAACAATAGAAAATTAAAATTATCCAATACAGAAGCACGCCTGGCAGCCTGATGTATTAATGGCCCTTTAAAGTAATTGAATTATCATAATATAGGGCCAGATGCACTTTCCAAGAAATAGTTAGGAAACATAAGATTGGAATATCTCAAACAGGTAGGTAGGCACAATGAGGGAGTTTTGATGAAACAAGAAGAATCTAGTCTGCATGGCAAAGAATTTTTGTTATAAATAATATCTGACTTCCAAACAATCCACGTGTTTTTAATGCAGTTTCACTAGTATTCAAACGATTAGAACTGCTGACTTCAGGACAGTTCGGATCATAATGAGGTATAGACTCTCAAAGGCCAGTGCTTTGGTAGAAAATGCGTTACAATAAAACTACGTGCCTTACTGGAAATGTTAGGGCCATTTAAAATAAGGATGTTGACACTACCGGAATAGCAGGTAGAAACGTTTTAGAAAAAAATATTAAAACAAAATGCAGGGATATGTGTAAACAAGATAAATAAGATTAAGACATAACAGAGATTGTAAAGGATTCAGTTAGGATGGAAAAAAGTATGGAAACTAGATCTATCAACTTTCTTAATGTAATGAAGTACCAGTAATTATTTCGAAATCTGTTACCAGACCTCAACAATCTAATCATTTTGACACGATCAAATATGAGTCGGTTGAACACAACTAAGATGATGTACCCATTCGGGATGTTCCGATTGCTCAATCTAAGTTAGAAATATAAAATTCTAACTTGTATGTTTTGGAAAAATTCGGATGTATGGTACATTTATATAAAATATTCGACCAGGAATCGACTAAAGTGCGTCCAATGGAACCATGAAATTAGACTGGTTTATTTGACATGGATGTAAATAATACCCATAGAGCTTCTAGAAACACACTCCTGAAATATATTCGCAATTGTGAGATTTCTGAGCTGCAAGATGGGTCAACCATGGTATTAAAGTTTATTCTAATTTTACATGCAACGAAAAAATCACCGACTCAGATTATATCGCATTAAAGACTATGTAACTCTGCATAACCACACTCGATCTTCAAAAATAATCAATTTGCTTCATCAAACGAACCAAAGATATCGAGCGACACCTTCGATGATGCTTGAAAATGATGTCCGAGTAAGCTATGAATCGCGTCGGAAATTTTTCTCTAGCGAGGAAATTCTGCTTAAGAGACTAAAAAAATCAAAACAGTAGTTGAATTTGTTATGGAAATCAATGAAGCATTTCTGAAAGATGTTTAAGTGAAACATAGAAAAGGTGATTGCAAATGTCACATACGCAGTGCGAGTCATATCATTAGGGGCTTTGATGTAAACCGGGATCTTAAGGAGTGAAAAATCTGTATTACAAATAGAATACCCAGCCAGAAAGATGTATAGCAGCGACTTTTTTCTTGTGAGCGTAGATAAAGAGAACGCACAATATTTTTACTAAGTATATTTTTTGCTTTCTAGATCTATGATTTCCGAATTTTTACTGTATAAAAAACATTGACGTCTCAAAAACGCTGACTTAAATTTCAGTTATATGATGGTAATAATAATTAATTTGAACGGAATGATTATTAGTGCTGATTGAGCTGGATTCTCAAAGCCTCTCAGAATAATAAAGGCATACATTTATATGTTTTACAGACATTGAATTGCACATATATAGTTTTACAGATTCTAAATAAGGCTAGAACTGGTATCTCTATATGTTTTAAACATAAATAATATCTATTTCCGTAACATAATTCTATAGAAGAAATACCTGCCGATGTAGGACATTAAAGGACAATAAACAATGACTGAAAATCAATGATACCGAGGCCGTGCACGAAACCTGAAAACTAATTTTAAGCTGAGTGATTTTCATTGTACATTGATGTCTTCATAGTGGGTTCTCTCAAGCACTCGAGACTGCTCTAGGTTGCACTGTATCTATAGAGCGGAATGAATTACATACACTAAAGTTACTAGTTATACCGATCCTGAAACACGTTTTACATATAATTTTCGAAGTAATGTCAAGTTGCGCATTACTAGCAGTATTTTTTCACTAGACTAGCTTGTAAGTAATGAACATACTCTAATTTTTGCAATTTAGAATCATAAATATGGTTTCAATGAAAGCAGATAAGACGTCCAGCTTTTCTTCATTCGTACGTTATTGAAAGGACATTTTTTGTTCAATCCAATCTAGTTGAGTTGGGACATTGTGCGATACTCCCTCAAATTATGGTTCTGTAAGATAAGAGTGGTAGCCAAGGTTTAGCTCGGGTACAAGTATATGTTCGGCATAAGGCATTCAAGATTTGGTTTACGGAGTACTATGTGAAGGTATATTTTCATATGGTTATACAAAAGGATCTTACAGTAGGGAATTTGTCAATCTTGAATGAAACAATGGGAGTGTGTACAAAGAGAGCTTCAGATCTCTTGTTAGGAAACCATCATAAAACATTTTGGGGAGTGTTATTTTTTTATGTGTATGAGGTTACTGAGAACATACAAAGAATGCAGCGAAAGCCAAGCTTCTGCTCTCAAATTTTCCTCGGGCTAGAAATTAGTATAAAAAGGACAGAAATACCGACCCTCTGGCGATCGAAATATCAGTAAGGGCATTTTCGAGTACGACCTTGGAACAAATCTAATATTCATTCGCTAAATCCAAGCCCACATTTTTAACTCTCAGTGAGCTAAATGAAAAATGAAAAATATTTTAAGCACCAATTCCTGATTGCGAACTTTTTGTGGGGGATTTATTTTAGTCTAAAGAAATGCGAGAGAGAAATATATTGAAAATTTGCATAGGACTGCACCAGCTCTTGATATTAGACCTTTCTGTAACTGATTGCAATAAAACTTCGGCGATGAAACAAAAAACCCAGGATGGGAATGTCCTTTGGCTACATAGATGGTCCCTTTTTGTGATGAAATGTGCTAGAAGATACAGTGCGATATTCTGATGTGCCAAGATGGACAGAAAAGTACATGTGCGGTGATGTGAGAATCCATTCTGAGGGCAATCACTTTAGTTTCAACAAAATTGCTTCTTACTCTTTTCAGATTTGTGAAATACTGAGGGACAGAAAGCTAAAATACGGTGCAGAGCGTTAGCCCCCATTTTTGAGGGCGGAGCGAAATGGGGGCAACTAAGAAGGAATTTAAAGCTGCGAAAGCTGATGGTGGGGATATGTACATCCTGAGGAAATTCCTATTCTCAATTGGCCCGCCACACGATATAGATGCTTATCGTCTATGAGAAGATTCGGACATGAGGCAAATTGTCGAGATGAACTAACCTGTCTTCAGAAGAGAAAAGGAAAACAGGTGGCCTTGACTATCTAGCATCGGAGCTCGGCACCATTTGTAGATAAGACATAATGGTATTAGCGCGATAGATGGGAGAAAAGGAGACCCAAATTCAAAGGAAAACAAATTACCCCATATTTCTACATTGAAAAATTTCCAAGGAAGATATACAATAGCATGGATAATGGGCGGTTGCGCTTGATTAAATATTGAGTCCAATCGCATGTGAAATGCTAAATTGTTGAAGATTGAATTGTGGGAGAAATCAATGGACGGCCTTCTCAGCCTAACAGGGATAAGAATGCAGTGGATGACATTCTTAGAGCCAGTATTACCAAGAAAGGGGTCGTCCTAACGACATGAGTGCTATCATAGTATGCGTTTTGGAACAAAAATAGATGGAAAAGGTAGAGTGATTAAGAGGCTACAACTGAGCATAGAAGAGGTGTAATCCGCAACTTGTATTTAGTGAATAAATTTGAAAAGAGTATTATTTACGGCAGAAGTTTACTTTCAAATTGTAGACTAATTGAGTCTGCATTTGAATTAACCTCCAAAGCTGCTCTAATTCTCCAAGAAAAAGCCGTGTAATGAGCTTATATTGGCTTTTAGGGTACGGATCATCAAATATCGTAGAAAAATACCTATTGCCATGAAATGAGCGCACCGGAATTGAATGGAAGAGAAAGACTAGGTGAAATTATTTACCCAAAATAAGTATTCTGGAGTCGTACCTATGACTACAACCCAATGGAAAGGAGTGGATTTGATGTGGCCAGTATATTGCTCTTTATGTTTCACTTTTGGTATCACTCAGAAACCTGGGGTGTATTTGCATCTACTAAAGCCAGCGATTCATTAAAAAACGATCAATACATTAAGTTTCCGTCCTTATCCACATTAAAATATCTTTTAAAACCAGATACTGTAAAACATCATGCGAAATCAGATGCTGCACTCTACTTAATGCTGGAGCCTTTTTGTGAGATATTGTCGAGTGGGTAGAGGTCTAGGACTCAACAAGCCCCTCTAATTAAAGCGAACGTTTTGGATCGTCATTTTTCTTCCGCTGGCTCCGTTTGTGCTTGTTGACCTATTGCTACAATATAACCCCTTTCCAATGATTAAAGGTAAGTATGATCACCAACATAAAGTTCAAAAAAGGAATTTTGTATCACTTAAATTTGACTTCGTCCCCTTGCTTCAAATTTAAATCTAATAAACTTAAGGCGACATTAAGTGCAATCGTCTTCCGAAACATTTCTGAGTCACTTAAGAGTAAAGAAATATATTTGATATGCGTACTCCTCTCGAAGGTGCCACAGATATTGATTTCTATAAGAAGTGAAGAACAAAGCAACTAGATTTATTCTTTTGATGAAATTTGCGGTCTATTTAGAGTTTCAAAACAGAAACTGATACCACTCATAAAAAAACAGTAAATAGTGCTTCATTTGCGTCTTCGAAAATATGGCGAAGCAAAAAGCATACCTGCCTCCGTCCAACCAAATTATGGGTACGATTATGAAGTAGATGTGTAGTTAAAATGGTTGAAGTCTCTCCATGGACTTTAGTTTCCATTTATTCGTGTCCTTGGGCCGGCAAAAAGCTCTCTTGGGGGACTTCAGGGCCCGTTTTGTGATGAAATCACCATTCGAAAGGTCTTCGTCGGTCATTATCACTGCTTGACGAGGAATGTTTTCTCTACTTGAACTTCCATGGCTTCTGTATGTAGTAAGGGGTTGTCATAGCGGGTATCGTACCAATCGATATTCCGAGTTCGGGATCATACCTTACTCTCCATCTTGCTTCATTGCACTTGAAAAGTGAAAAACACAGGTAGATAGTATTCAAATAGGTTTATGATATGCCCGTAGTAACTAATTCAATTTACCACCTTAAATATTAATGATATGCTCATTTTACATTTTTTTAGAGCTGATTCCATGAGTCTGTCGTTTTATTTTAAAAAATAGTCCATAGTACTAGTTATTAGTCGCTTTCGGGAAGCAATGGACGTTGAAACGCGCGGAATAGCAAATAGAACTAGATATAGAAATGAATGATTACCTCAAGTTAATAATAGTCTCATGTAAAAAATGTTATCTTCCTAAGCTTTTTTTGTTGCAATAGGAATAATTCCGTAGATTTGAATGAGTACATATTTTGGTTGCATATAATCCTATGTGAGAAGAGATTTGTCAGGCATTTGAAGGTAAGGGGAGAGACGAGGTGCGTCGGTGCCTCTTCTTGATTTCTTCTCTGAGCCTCAAAAGGGCTTGTGGTCCGGGGTTTTCTTTTCCATAAGAGTACGAGGGCTAGAGTAATTGGAATGCAAGGTGCACAAATTCACGGTCTGCAGTATTGACAAGCTTTTCCAATGCAAACGACGCGGCCAATGCATCCTTCCTATTAACATATTATTGCAGCTCTGCACCATTTTAAGTGAGACTTGCGAATTGGACTGAATCAACCTTCCATTTCAATCTCTGTGGGACATAACTGCTCCCAATGAAACATCTGATGCTTCTGTTCCAACTATATATAGCTTATGAAGATATTGATACAGAAGTTATGGCGGGGCGCATACTTCTTCTTGTGTTCATCTAGTACAATACTCATTTTCTTGTTCCAAGGAAAATTCACTTTTTCCCGGCTGCAACATAATTTGGTGAACTTTTCATAAAGAAGTATTTGGTATAACTTCGTAAATATGTGGCTAGACTAAGGAAGCTTCTAGTGTCAGTCAGAGTTCGAAGTAAGTCATGGCGCCAGATAAATCCTTTTTTTGGGTCGATGCTGATTACTTGTTGATCTGCTGTGTACCCTAGTACCTTGATCGACTTGGGCGCAAAGACACATGTATTCATTTTTGCATTCAAGCTGTAATATGGTAGTATCTTCACAACAGTCTCACATCTTATTAGGTCTGATCCTATATTATTGAATGCATGACACCATCATCGATACAAAGCCACGCAGGTGGACGTTCTTTCAAAAACTATTTCACTTATCTTTGTAATGTAGCTGCTGCATTCATGAGATCGAACTGCATAACTTCGAGTCTGAAGGTACCGAATGTTCTAGAAAGATTCCTTTTCTCGTTGCAATTTTTCTAATTAAAATAAATATTTGAATTTTCCAATTATATTATCAAATAGACCTTGTGCAGGTCAGCAGGTGTAGAATACCTCACTTTCTGCAAATTAACGAGTGTTTCATCCATACTAGGAATTGGAACCCGACCTGGTGTCATTGGTATAGTTGTTGGTTTTAAGCTCAATTTAGAAGTATTAATCTTTTTTTGTTGTAAAGAGACAGTAAATATCCTTGAAGAATTGACTGATAGAGTAATATCATTTTACCGCATACTTGGAACATTTTTTGGGGTAAACTGTTCATATTTCGGGAGTTCCCTTCTGGACCTATGGTAAGTTGGCTGCATGTCTGTGCGTTTCAAGGATTGAATAACCAATAAAATTGCTTGTCTTGAATCATAGTCCTTTCGTGCTATGTCTATGGAAGATGTCAATATTTCTGATATCTTCAATAGATAGGATGTATTCCGTAAAGCGGATTTGTTTCAATTTTTCGTAAATTTCAACAATTTTGGACTATTTTTTCTGGCGATTGTTCCTATATTCGTTTCGATAACCCACCTCCGTTCAAGCTTTAATTTTGGAGTTTGCAACAAGGGAATCCTCTACCTCTTCGGATGAAATTTCATTCCTATTATTTTTAATATTGTTTTTGAGTGCAACCTGATTGCGAACTGCTACAAATCCTAGCTCTAATTTGCTATCAAATCTTATTTGCTTTCTGCGTAATGCTCTGAATGGTAATTATTCCATACCGAGCTGAATTTTCTTTTATGATAAATATTTCCAATGTCACCGGCGGATGTTTACAGTAAAATTTCTCTGTCATAGCTAGAGGTTTGTATGAATTGTCTATATCTCTTAATTATTCTTTTCTCACGCTGTCGCCGAGAGAAAATAGTCTACGTTTATGCTCCCAGTTTGAATTCAGAAGCTTTTTTTTTCAAGTCTGAGTCCCTTATTGGTCTCTTTCATCGCCGAACAGCCAATTATTAGATCGAAAAGTACACCGAGCATAAGATTAAGTATATACCAACTGTCGCGTTTTCAAAGAATTCATAAAAGTTGTCAACAAATCCCATACATTTTGACACGATTCCATTAGCACCCGTTATTATTCCGAATCTTCTCGTACTTTGAACTATTTAGAGACAAAGGTCAATCACTAGACTTTCTGAAATCAAACTTGAAACCAAGTCGACTCGAAAAGAACTTTTGTTCCACTCGTAAAGATTTTGAGCGAGTTTAAATTACAGTAGACATCCTAATAGTATCTTGCTAAACGTGATAATCTGTTTGAACTCTTTCCTCTTATCCTCTGCGTACTCCCTTAGTAGCTGACCAAACGTAACTCCAGTTGTTGCTGAAGCGATCTGGGCTACCAAGCTTTATCTTTCACAAACTCTAATAAATCCCTCAAGATAATTTTTTGGTTTCTTCTGCTCTATAGCTTTATTTTTCTGAATAATTTCAACACTGGTGCAACCTAATCAATTCTTTTCGTCAGAAGGGTACGAGTGATGAGATTGGCACAAGCATTTTATGATCCAATCTCGGCCTTTTCGGTAGCAAACTTCCCTCGCAGTCCCTTTTCGTCATATTTATTTGGCCTGTATTCTCGGTGATAGATGCATTACAGCGTTATTTAGCTTCTCATATATCCTTTTTGTATCATATACATTTCAGGCCAAGACGAGCTACCTGACTCCGAGATAGTGGCCCGTCTTTAATATTTAGTCCAGCATTATACATCGTTTTGACTGTAGAGACTACGCTTCTACCCAATCATATTCCGATATGAGTTCTCCTAGCGCTTTTTTGCAAAACATTCTGGCTTATGGCAATACAAGCAGACTTTTTTAGACTTCAAGATACAGGAAAACGTTTTCTTAATGATCATAGTAGGGCTCTTAAACTGTGATATTATCCTTTCAAGTCTTTTGTTGAGCCGGGTTTCTAGTATTTTTCCAAGGTTTCCAAATACGCTTATCATATCTTTCGTCACCATTGAGCTAGTAGCAGACTTTTAGTAGTTGATTTCAGGATGCAAAAATACCATTAATTTATGATCTCCCTTCGTTATTCCACCCAGGGACTAAAATTTATGTGATCCGCAATTGGTCACCTCAGGTCACGTAAAATATGAGGGGATTTCAAAGGAGAAGTCAGGTGGCCTCCGTTTCCGCCTTACGCAGCATTCCGTACTTGGATCATGTACTGAAACCAGCTTTCTCGTAAATATCACCTAACCAAACCAATGAGACTAAATATACATGAAATTGAGGCGAGTCTCTATGGTGCACCTGATCGACTGGTCTGGTTCACTTTCTTCGCGAGTTCTTTCAAAAAAACATGTAGCTTAGCGATGCTGCGGCTATCTCCATTAAGAAACCACCAATCGATGAACTTTGTTTCATAATTGCTTTATTCAGAGAAAAGATATTGAAAGATGATCGCGGCTGTCTCTTAATCGTTTATTTAGAATTTAGCAGTACCATACATGTAAAAAACCGCTTGCAAATCTTCATTCTTGCTTCCTGTGAAAGATATACGAGCAGCCTTAAGATCCATGGCTGGAAAAATAAACAAAAAACATCACACTTAGAGTAAACGTAATACTTCACAGCTCGATTACTTCGTGTACAAGCGCTTCCAGAATACTACCAAATGATGGAGATTAATTTCCAGAGAGTGAGATTTTTAGAGCCAATTTTCCCAAAGCGGAGGCATTCATGCCGTCAAAAGTGCTACCAAAGTATTTTTGTGGAAAAAACAAGAGATAGACAAGGATGAGGGACCCACATAGTCCAATTTTGTATGAAAGGGTTGCATCTTCCTAATATGCTTAGGGAATAGCGTTGAAGAAATTTGTGTTAGAGCAGAAACTGACTTTCAATTTCTACACTACTTGAATCTGCGCTTTAATTTGTCTCCCAACTTGTTTGAACTCTCAAAGAGATAGCAGTTTAATCAGAATATGTAGGATTTTAATGCCATCCTTAAAATCTCACATAAACGTAATAGCTAACATAGGCTGCATTAAAAAATCCATGTAGTTGATAAAGACTAATCACGAGAAACTTTAAAAGTAAATATCTATTTCCCTCCTCAAAAATAGTATTTGGGAGGTAATAGCCAAGCCGCGATTGAAAAATATCCATAGTACCCATAAAATCCGCACATACCCATTTGAACGGTTCGGAACTTCCCATTTCCTCTACTAAAATATCGAGACCCCAAAGATACTTTCATTTACTTAAAGGACGAGTATAATCTGTCACTAATTTCCTATTTCCCATTCTGCCTCGACGGAGGAAATTTTCTGATCCGATTTTACGGAGTACACCTTCTCTTTGGCAACCAATCCTTTCCTTGATTCCTTGACCTCGAGCATATCATCCACTTTCTACCCTGCTCACTTTCTCCTCTGACTTTCCCTATTATCCAGATCAGCGACAACACTTTCCTTGAAGGGGTCTCAGCTCTTGTTTACGACCTTCTTTGCCTCACGCTTACTTAAGTCGCTCTCTTTTTACTCTATAAAAAGATTGCGGACGAACTTGCTAATTTTTTTCTTGGTCTGCTGCAAGAGGTATTCATCGGCGTCAGTTGGCCCGTCGGCGAATATTTGGAGGCCATCTATAGGACGCGAAAGGCGACTATGGGAAATTAGGGTAGATAGGCAGGTCAAGCCATACCTTTGGTAAAGATGATGACCATTTGAGGTGATATGGTTGTTGATGGTGGGTATGATGGTTCAACGATGTTCTTTTAGCACTCTAGCTAGAAGAATGTCTTCGCATTTTTCAAGGTCGTCTTAAAAATAAGAGGAAATTTCGCAGCTTTGCGTTTGCTCGCAATCAAAGCAATTATTAAAAGTCTGTATGATATAGTATCACAACTGAATTTTGATAACGAAGGGGATGGAGATGGTCGAAGTATTTTTTTGAAAACAACGACCAAAATACTCAGGGACACACTGTAAAGTGGATTTGTACAGTGAATTTTGATTGTTAGTTGAAAAGGTGTTTCAGGATTTTGTTCTTAAATGAAAATGGGTTGGAAGCGTTTTTCTGGAAAAACCACAAGTCAAGGATGAAAAGACCAAAATACGTGGATTAGAGAGGAAGAGGGCCATTGTACTATATACAAGTCCGCCTTTCTGCCAAAAATATCCTCTGGGATGTATAATTCATACCAATTTCCTTCCTCCCCGCCTTATTTTTCGTAATTCCCTATCAATTTGAGTATTGAAATGAATAAATTGCTCGAGGGAATGGTTAAGATTTCTCGTTTGATTTACTGCAGTAGAAACAAGGGCGAGAATATCAAGGAGCTTGTTCAGTTTGGCGTCTGTAAAGAAAAATTACACTGCGAATGAACTCACTATTGTATGACGACTAAAAATGTAACTCCGAACCCTTTCAGCAGATATGCAGCAATCAATGTTACAGGTAGTGCGCACTCACCTCGTCCGCCTATATAACAGCTCAATGGCCGCTAAGTACCGGTGCTCATAGTGACCTGGTGCCCGTGAGTCGCGCCCGTAAATATCCGGTAACGGCAAAATTTAAACACTGCATCATCTGTCTAATCAATTGTCAACCTCTGAATATTAGAGATGACCGGTGTGATTACTAAAAAGCTCCCGCTGTTTACTTAGAGCTGAGGAACACACATAAAATATTCAACGAGTAAGGAATGTCCCTCAACATTGTTACTTTCTGTATCTTCTTCAATTTTTCTATCTTTGACGCTACTAGTGCCGTTCTATCCGACATTTAAAGCAGTCATTAACGCATACTTATGCTTTGAAACTTTTCTTTTGAACTAGAGAAATTGTTCTTTGGCATGACAGGCGGCCAAGTGTGCCACTTCTCTTACGAGTTCAAATGATCTTGGTAACAGCCTGGGACAGTAGAGATTGAGTCAATATGATGGGATTCCTCGCGATGCAATCCAGCAAAAAAGTTCTAAAATTTCCGAAGCGTTCCCGCGCAGGCGACTTTCTAGCAGGCGACTTTCAAGCAGGCGAGAGGCTTAAAGGTCCACATCGTGCGATAAGAGAGTATAAACGGGACGGCAAATATTACATTGACTTTAGATATTCCCCAGATAGTACCAGTAGTACTAAAATTCTAGTTTAGCGCTGTGTTTTCTTCGTGGCTTCGGCCCGATGGCGAAATGCCTGCGTTGATGCGACATCCCTGTCCCTCAATGCCATTTGTCATAAACGACAAGATGAAGCTATTATCTCTATGCTAAAAGAAACAATCTTTTACGTTTTCCACATCGTTTCTCCCTCCAGTTTCTTCTTCTTTTGTGCAAGTAAATTTACATTTTCTCATGCTAAATACTTTTTTTTTTCTTTTTGTATAAAAAGGCCTTCTATTTTCATGGTAATTCTTCCAATTCTCTCCACTGAATTGACCTTCTGCACCCTTAGATATATGTTTCCCAAATAGGTATTTCAAGTGGTGTTTGTCGCAATAAGTAATAGTTTTAAGGATTTTTTTCAGTATTTGCCACTACAAGACCAATTTCTGCCTACTGTTTTTCGATTCAGCAGGCCTTTCAGTCGAAAAATTGTGCGGTATTTAATCATGAAGGATGCCGCCTAAAACTTATTCACGTCCCTACAATAACAGAAAGTCGGCAATTCAAATCCCCCTGGCCGGCGATCATGCATAGACTACCCCTTCTCGTCCATTTCCAAAACCAGTCACTCTTACCCCACTACCACCTCTCCTCTATTGCCTTCTGGTCAAACCGACGTTAAGGACTACCTCCGTTTCCAAAGCGGTAAGCCTCTAACAGATGTGGTTGCTCTTTATCCGGTGGATATCGGAGCACAAAAAGCAGCCAGATTGGACTTGGAGGAGGACAATGGCAGGTTAATGGTGTGCGTCAAGTAAATTATGGACCACAACCTATTCTTTATGATAGAAAAATAGGAGACCGACAAAAAGTAAGGGGTAGAATATAAGGAAGATCAAAATTTGTGGATGTAGCAAGGGGTGTCGAAAAGGGTCATATGGGAGGAGAAGGAATGAGCTGATTTGACCAGGTACTTCCGAGCATGGACTCGTTTGGAGAAGCGTTTAGTGAGCAGTATTCGTTGCAGGGAGAAATGCTATTTTCCGGCCACTCCCAGGCATGAATAGGAACTAAATTGGTACTAATGATGTCATGAGGGTGTGATAGTTTCTCACCAAGAGGATGAATATTTTGAGTAGTAGATTTATTGAGCTTCTTTTAAGTATTTCTTGTCACACTACTTGAGTCCACTTGAAGTCTTCTTCTACTTTTCTCTTGCTTCTAGTTGTTCCATGGAGATATTATTCCAGAGAAGTATATGTTAGCAAGGTAAAAACTTTCTTCCATGAAATGAAAAGCAAATTAGGAGTCAACGTCAAATGTAACAGTTTCATAGCCTTGAAGCGAGGTAATAGGGACTACTACATTACAGTTTCTTACCAGAGCATTCACTGGGCTTTAACTTTTACTTCTCTTTATCGCCCGATATCGTCTCAAGTAGCAAACTGGTCGCTCGCAACGACTCTAACCTCAAGTAGTAAGTGGTTAATTTTCCCTATTGTGGCCATTTCACGCTAACAGCTTATTCATTGCGACGGACGATTCTCAGCCTGTCGTGCTTGCAATAGGTCAGATACTCTCAATGAAAGTCCATTGCTTTCGGGTTAAAACTCTTGGGAAGGTAGTTTTCGTTGCATACAGTGTACCTGACGAAAGAATTGAAGGTAAATTGAGAAGTGGTTCGTGGTAATTGCGGGCTTAGAATCTGGATTTGGAACACATTGGACCCACATTTTGGCACTATATAGTTTCAAAGATGTTTGTAGAGCTCTTACAATAAGGATTTAGCATTGAGACAGCTTCTCGTGAAGTGCGTTGCGTACTGCATTGTCAGCTTTTTATAATTCGGTGGGTGCTTGGAACAAAAGATGCTGAGTAACAGTAAGTCTTGTGGGTGGCAGGAGAAAAACCATGGACGAGAATCAGCCTTCTACTCGCTCTATAGGTGTAAATCGGTTAGAGAGGTAAATAATAACTACAATGGGCTAATGAGCTCATATGCACCTAGGAGGAGGAACATAGATGGTGTGAGTGGCGTCAGAGAGGGAAAAAAAGGAAAAGATGATTGCAATTTGCGGGAATCTGTAGACTAATACGGGTGGAATCTCTTATGGCGGTGATGACAAGCACTAAGAAACACCGATAAAGAGTAAATTAGAACCTATTTGTAAATATGTCTATACCTTACCTGAATAACGTTTGTGCCGTACAAGCAAAAGGTGAAGCGTGGAGCCAAATCTTGAAGCCATGGATGGAGAAGTGTATTGCGGTGTTTGGCAGCACAGAAGGTAGGACTGCGGAAGACATGAAGTCCTTTGGGCCCGTGGGCGACGAAGATGCTAATTCTGACATCGGAAAGAAGTACATATCAGAAAATTCTCAATTACTCGTTGTACGAATGCTTGAAGCGTTCGGCAAGAGCTGCTAAGAAAGATAATAACAAAGCAACCTTGTATAATTAAGACTTGAAGAGGGGATAAGTGATTCTAATACTCACGGCCCGATCGATATGACCGAATATTTAAGCTTAGTAAATGTAAAAATCAAAATAAAGCGGAGAAGGTGAAGAAGCAGAGGTGAAGCTATGTAGAACGTGGTGTTCCAGTAAAGCGATAACCCCAACTTCCCTGCAGAATCATTGGAGACCACTGTTAAGGAAATTTCTACAGCGGGTTTTAGTGCTTTACTACTGGCAAGAAATACTATGTCTATTATGAGATTGTAAAGGAAGGGGGCCCTCTCTCGTAGAGGGCAAGCAAACTGGTACACGACTACGAATCCAGTTCACAATAGTGGACGTAGGAACTTTAAAGTCAGCTCCAAACCAAAGAAGAGTTCTTTACATGTAAGTAACAGATCATGGGTGGTATAACATGCCTCATTTCTACTCGCTTGTAGTTCTTCGAACTATGTCCTTTCCCAACTCCAAGTTCTCACTGAAGTATAAAACGATAGCATTTTTTTATCTCACAACATGTCCTTTAGGGGTAGCTCTTCCTGGGGATATTTTTACCATACAACTTATCCCCATCATTTCGTACTTTTCCGGGGGAAGCACCTAACGTAATCTCGTTGTGAAGTACTAGAATTGCTATAAGTTTGATAGTAATTATTTTCTTCGCAGTCAAGGATCTTAATGATTCCCGGATATTGTTCACAAAAAGCAAGAATAAAGACGTTGAAGAGTTTTTTATACGTATGTTATTTTTTTATTAGGGAAAAGAACAATAACGAAAATTTCACGTGTATCGTTGCCTATATTTTTAGTGATCCAAAGAGAAATTATAAAGCATTTATCAATGTAGTAGGTGCTAAAAGAAATGGTCTAAATTTCGTTAAGCTAAGCAGTTGAATCCGGAGTAACAAGCGAGTGAACTTGAAATACATCCAATCATTAGCAAAGCCACCGATAATCGCCTAAACTTCAGGGATTTGTTGGTCTCACTGTTTGTTTGGTTATGCAATCTTTACGAAAATGCTAGTTTCAGAGCCCAGGCCAAGCAATTAGGGCTGCGTGGGGCGTGAATGGAAATTGGACGCTCTTGATTTCCTTCTCACGAGATCTCCTCATTCGCTGAATTATATGGCATCAAGAAGTCTAGAATGAATACAAGTCGGTCCAAATATTTCGGAACCAGATCAGAAGATTTTTTGCAATCCAAATACTGTCCTTAATTTGATTTCAGGAAGTGTGGCTCCAATTATCTGTCTGTAAGTTGTCTAAACCTGAAGAGAGATAATTAATGCGGATATAGCCATATCAAAAAGTATGCTAACTGTTGACGAAGTTATCATCATTTTATAGGATTCAGTATTTGATAAAGATGTCCTTGTTGTGTGGGTGGTTCATGTTCGATGTTTTGGCGAAAACCGATAACTAAACCGAAGAATGATACACGATCGATTTCCAATTCCAAAAATGGAGAAATTCATTAACAAAATTATGGACAAGAGATACCTCAAATTGATTGACTTTTGCATTGGATACTACTAGATTCTTATCCATGAAAATTGTAGGGACAAAACAAGTTCTACTAGAAAAGCCCTTATCTTCATATTTGAGATTATGCCTTTTGGTATCATGTAAGCAACAGCTTCATTACAAGGAATAACGGACGATGTTTTGAATGGAAGTCCAATGTGCAGTGGTTTATATTGATAATCTGGTAATATTCTCAAGAAAATTGAATCGACCAATATCATATGTCAATTTAACAGTGGATAGAATATCATAATATAGCTTGAAATTCGAGTTGACCAATTCTTATTTTCGCAAAAATGTATCGAACTACTGGGAATCATAATAAGTCGAAGAATGCACAAAGATCATACCAGAAAAAAGTGAAAGTTCGAGCTCGTACCTAGATCTACTTCCAAATCGGATTTTGGAATCTCCCTTGGTCTCTACTCAGAGTAATGGAGTTATATAAAATGCTTCGTCTTGACAGGTGTCCCAATAATTGTTGGTGCTGGGAAGTGGTACATTTCCCTGGAAAAATAAAATGAATACCGAATTCGACGAACATAAAAAGAATACATGCTCCCTTCCAGAACTCTTGTACCAGTTATTCAAAAGCTATCTATATTTGCGGCATACCAATCAGATCGTTTATTGGCAGCAATTTGTCGAGAAATGATGAAAATGGAAGAGGATAACCCGTTGAATACCCAAGTCGCACTTTGAATGGTGCTAGTGTGAAATGTTTTGTCGATGAGATGGAACTTAGTCTCATTTTGTACCAATTTACACGAAAAAAATATTTTATAATAGAAAAGTAGCATGCAACATGGAGGTATACTCATCAATGACTACAGAATGATTCCCATGGGAGGAAAAGAAGTCAGGAAATGAACCATATCGATTACACGGGACTATTGTTAGGTCCACATAATAATTCATTTCTACATAAATATCTGCCTATAAGTAAACAGGTTAGACAGGCATTTTATTCATGCCAAAGGCTGGCAAAAATTACTAAGAGTTCTATTATAGTTCCAAAATGAGAGTTTTATGGAAGCGTGTTCAAATTTTGAGGAAATACCATATCAAAATTCTGCAAGAAGATACGGGAAAGTAGCAGCCAGGGATCTTTTTTCAAAAGTATTGGAATATTACCAGCCTAGATTTCGTAACTTTTGAGAGAAGTCCGGATGTGCAACTTAGAGGTCACAGTCTATCCCCGGATATTGGATATGGACTAGTGCATTACCCGTTACGGAAATCTCACCTCACGACTAACAATATTAGAATTTGAAGTCTAGACATTGATCTTCGTGAGAAAGTGATGATGACCAGAGAAGGGCCTTACGAAGGACATAACTTATCACGAAGAAGTTGTGGACCTCCTCCTCTAGAACCATCTGCCGGTCCGCCCACGAGAAGAGATGAGAAAGAAAGTCCACCAAGAAACTGCACCATTTCTTCATCCATTCTTCTCAATCATAATCATGCACAGTGTATGGTTGGTACTAGGACATTATTCTTTTGGACTCTCAATTCTTTAAGGACGCGATTGATGCAAAAAGTATTGCATATTTCATCGTAAGCTTTTTTATATGATTTCGAGCTCTACATGGGTTTTACTTGTCACGTGAAGAATCATTATTGTTGTTATGTATCTTATTTATTTAAGAAATACGTTTCCTCGGCACCTCTCAGGAGAGTTACCATATAAATGTACTTCTTCACTTTGTAATATTCGGAAATTTTACAGATGGCGATTGTACTCACCCTTATCTTAAGGCCATCAAATCTGCACCTGAAGCCATGACACGAAGTCAAAGCCCATTGAAAGAAACTCAATTTTAGGAACATCATGTTGGTGACCACCTCCATTCAATCCATTTGAAAGGTCTATTATAAAGGAAGTAAGCCCGAGAACTTTTAAAGTAGAACAAGTAAAATGAAGAAGCGGAAGGTTAGTCCTGGGGAATACAACGAGAAAACTGAGCATTTGTCGAGCTTAAAAACGTTTCAATGCTAGAAGCTGACCTGCTGCGCTCGTTGAGCTGGCGTGCAGCGCTAGTTGCGCTCAAAATCTAATTCCAAATTTATTCTCAATTATTTCTAGAGTAATGCTGTGTACTCTGCAATGAAGTTGCTGTGTTGGTATAAGTACTGCTCAGGTGCCAAAAATTGCAGGAGTTTGAAAATACATGTAAGGAGGTAGGATCAGATGCCCAGAATCAACGTCCAGGAATCTAGAAAAGATATTCTAGTGGTCACGATATTGCAGTTAAAGGGCACAAGAAGATATGAGACACTTCAAGAAATATTCGAGGTATGGATAGCATGAATATTTTGCATGATTCATTGTTTCTGGTCTTAAAGAACTATTTTTAAGATTACATATACATATTTATCTTGAAAGAATCTTATATCTGATGTTTATCATCCACACGATTTTTTGATGTATTTCATGGTATTTTTCATGCGTTTTCGAGGTTTCATACTTGGCCAAAAAGTGTAAAAGGGTTCGGTTGGATGCTTTCTCTTGGAACTTGAAAGCTAGCTAGCCGATAACTTCAATTCCAGCTCAAACAATTAGAAAGTGGGGAAACCGCTTTGGCCTTTAGAAAAATTCCTTCAAAAATAGTCCTGGAGCATAAGTCACAGACCCTGCCCATTTCATAGTACCTTTTAGCTTCTGTGTTGTACTTCCTGGGTCATCTCTTCCCATCCGAGCAAAAAATCTCCGGTAGCACTCTTGTTGCATGCAACGCTTCCGTCATTGGAAAAACGATTCTGAGAATATCACTTCTTCCAGATTTATCCCAATTACAGGCATCGTGGTACAATAGATGAAGTAAAACATTTGCCACATATCCGCCCTTTCTTCTCAAAATTTCTTCTACTTTGAGAGCAAAAAGGCCAGCATCAGGTCAAAGAGGAGATTCTAGAGCTTGTCTCCCTGTTGAAAATTGTATGCGATTCCTCTGATGTGACAGAAAAGTTACAGGAATTTGGACTAGTTCAAGCAGTTGAATAAGACTCTAAATTATAGCTCTGGAAGTTTCTGTCTCAAATATTTCAGAAAACACGGTCCGGTACGCATAGAAAAATCGTCCGTGAAATGGGCCGCTAACACCGTATACCTTAGATTACTGCCAACCCCAGAAAAGACTCCTCCAATTAGATCTTCAGTTATGGAGGTAACCCACTTGCTGGCAATACCTACTCTAGAGATTTGGAAGTAGTCTGCAGCCTTCTGGTATACTCTCTTGTTAAGCAGCTACAGACCAATCTTCCAGCGTCTCACCGGCAACGATTTGACCAAGTGGTATGTCTTTCATCGCTAAAGAGGTCAAAAAAGCACTACCAATCCGAGGATAGGGGACAGAGAGAGCTTTTTCTGTTTCCAGAACATTGACAGTCCCAAAAGCGCTGACAAAAGCAGGAAATACCCGATATTGATGTAATGTTTAGCGATTCAACAATGTTACATGGCTTTGAAGATGAGATTACGCTAAAAAAAATCACAGATTGGTACCCATAAGGTTACCAACGACCTTGTCCTCAGTTTCCAATAAGAAACGTTAATCGGAAAGAAATATCACACTGGCTACGAGTTTCAACCTGGCTCTTTAGGATATGTTCAAAAATAATACCGTTAATAACATGAAAAGTGTCTGTTACGACTCGAAAAAGCTCGAAACCTATGGAACTTTTACAAATTTACTTTTCATGCTCAGATTTATAGCCCTTTTCTAGGTTGACCTGTTGGTGGTCATAAGGGTAACGAGCTAATTTCGTGTAGTATTTGGACTGGTGGAGTGCTTGCGCCCATTGTATTTTGAAGTACCGTGAAGCTCCATGAGTTTACTCGTTCTTTCATTTTTCGGATTTAATTCCTTCTTTATTAACTGGAGCAGGAACCTGGTGGGTGAATGCTCGTGATCACAGTGTATGGGAACAGAATTGTTATTGTAATTTCCTGAGTCGTTAGCCAATTTCTAAGAAAATATTCCCGGCCTTCATCGTCCCCAGAATTTGCAAATTTTTTTGCCATATAAATGCATACTTTCGCCGGTATATGGGGCATGTTATTTGGGTAAGTTGCCCATATCCCTTTCAGGGAGGGCACGAACTGCTCACAATGATCGGGGTCTTGAATGCTATATTAGGCATTTGGTTTGGTTCTGATGGAGCTGGATCATTCAAGAATAGTAAAGGTATATTTTACTCATAATATTCAAAATTTAAATGCTCAAGGAAAACCTGATGCATTTTAGCCATCAAAAAGAGCTCTTACCCAAAATTACGCGATATGTTCGACTTTCCTGTCTCATCAAGCTGCGATTGAGTATACCTCCGGACAAAATCTATGCCATTTTGCCTCTGTTATTGAATTCTTAGGTTATCCTTCGGTGCAAACAAGCGGTCTCCGAGACGAAATGTTTTTCAAACAAATAATCCTGCGTTGAGAGAGGTGTTATCCCAGCGGCGACGTCCTTTAAATAATGTTACTACTAGTGATGAATAGTCCTAGTTGCTGGTTTCGGCCCGACTGTTTCCCTGATATGTCCGCATATGAGGATAAATGTTCAATGAAGAGGTTTATTACGGGATATACATATTTTTATTCGTAGAAAAAGTTTTTCGCATTTTTCTGTACTACCTAATACTTCGAACAGCCATAGTGTCTAGCCTTTTTTTGATATTTCGACCGCCTTAACTCAGCCTTTAATGAAAAATCGAGAGATAATACTGGTCACCCTGTAGAATATTCTGGGCATATAACCTTGATATCACTCAAATTTTAAAAACTTCTACAATGACCTACTTTAAACAATAGTACATCTCAGTCGAAGTAAACTTTACCCACATTAAAACGACACTAAGATTACAAAAAAACTTTCTATTGGTCATTAATTTTCGATTTTGTGCTATTTCCTTATATACTTCCCTACTAGTACGTGTATGTGGATGCTTTAAGTGAATTGATGCAGGGTTACAAGTTATTCAGTAACCTTTTACTGTATCTGTTTACTTCTTTAGTATTTTTCGCGTAACATATTTTATGGCCCGAATAACTTTTTTATTGTATAAAAAAGCGGTTTCACTTCTAATGAGGGAAACGTGTGCCTCATGAAAGGAAAGTGCTATATCTGATATACAATATCAATGCTATCTGAAGTGCAAAACTGATTTTTCCTCCAGTTGCTTCGACGAAACTTTTCTAATTTTTAAATTCTCTCTGGAGTTCACACAGAGACGAGATAATGTCGCGCGGTGGAAGTAGGCGTGTGTTAAAGGGCAAGAAGGAAATGATATTGATTCTGAATGTTTTTATAGTGTTTGAAAGATTCCGAGTAGTAGATTCACAGAGTTTTGCAGAATTTGCATAACTCTGGTGCAGATGAAGATGGTAAGGTTGATTTGATTCCAGAAAAAATCACCAGGAAAAATATGTAAGTGATAAAATTAGGGTATTTTAAGGCGTGGCGTGTGCCCAGAGCTCGCCCAGTAAGCTATTCTTTGAGATAGGAGGAAACATTGGCGCTAAATAGAGAGAGGTATAGTAAGGCCACGAAAAACCATGTAATCTGTCACCAGACTGTGCACTTTGAAGTAATTACTTCATGCACTTTACAGCGGAGGGCTTAAATATTCTCAATCATTAAAAAGGGAGCATTCTTCCTATCACTAATTTATGTTGCAGTGGAGCATGAGTAAATATAGTTCATCTTGACTGAAGTCGAGTGGTATGGCCTGTACTTTTACATTGAAAAAGTAATAATGGCTCGAGCAATGGGTATCAAATATGAAGATACTGTTGAGATTTTTGTGGTGTAAGAGTTTCTAAAAAGACCATTCCTTTTAAAGGGCTTAACTTACTAAAACACAGTAAAGAGTTTTTCAAGAACAAAATGTTTGATACATAATGGCTCGCATGGTGTTTGATATCACTACAATTGTGTCTGCGAAAAATATCAGGAAGAGGACCTAGTTCAGGTAGTTTATTCAAGCCTGCGATATGTTTTTAGTTATGTTACTGTGGGAACTTCATGGCATTAATTTTCGAAAAGCTAATAATATTAAATGAAAGTATATGTCAGGGTGTCCGAGGGTATTGCGCTCATTTCTTGGACACTATATAAGTTTCGAACAATATTTACCCTGATAATATCTTCCCTGTGGGTAACAGGGTCCACAACATTCCCTTTAATGCACTTCATGGTATTTTGTATGTCAGTTTTAGACTTCATGGCAACCCAAAAATCTATAATAACTGAGCCTGCTCATTATAGGAGAGAGAAAGTAATTTGCGGGACAACTATATGTGCAGACCGAAGTATTATAGAAATTGTAAGTCAACTTTATCTTTAAGCAACTTTCATAACCATAAGTCCTTCATCAATATGTGGTGGACCATTTTTCGCCTGTAATAAACCGTGGCTCCTTGGCTCTTCGCAGTTATTCTAATTCTAGAACCATAATTTCCAAGCACTATTGTCGCTTGCAAAGCCTCCGTCTTGAGGTAACTGGTTGTGCAAATATCATTCTTTAGATCATAACCCCTACTGTTTGGTATTCTCGTGGATGGGGTTGCACCCAAATAGTTCGAGCTGTGATATTTTAAGCTCGCTTCCATTTTGATATGTATATAGATTTTTTTAGTAGTAATAGATCTTCATGCTTATATTTAGTTCACAGGAAAAAGAAATAAAGACGCCGAGCAGTTTATTCATACAAATGTTAATGTTAAAATGAAGAAAAAGAGTGACTGAAGAAAAGCCTCGAGGATCTCTGCCTATATTTTTGGGTGCTTAGAGAGCAAACATAAATCTATCTCATCAAAAAAAATAATTCCCTAACGAAAATTGGCGAGATTTGCTAATTTTTGTGCGTGGCTCTCAGAAAAAATAAGATAAAGAAGCTGAAGCAGAGGAGATGATCCGCACCACCACAGAGGCCTGCCTAGCTTTCAGTGATTTCATAATATCATTTGTTTACCTATTTGATCTTTACGAGAAGACAGGGTTCAACGGCCGAGCCAGCTGTAGAAAGCTTTCAAAGGCGAAACCGGAGGATATGCGGCTTTCATATGTCCTCATCATCGAATTTCTTCATATATTTAATGATCTGAAAAGCATCTTTGTAAAGTTTGTTTAAATTCTGAGACGTTTCACTTCCTATATGAAATACTGAAGAGAGAATGTATATTTATGTCATATTGGCATCCTAAAAAATAACTGCGAAACGCGAGCTATCAACTCAGCGGCGTTTGAAGTAATGAATAGCGATGTCACAAACTTGAAAGAGCGACTAGACAAAATGTTTCAAAAACGACCTGACATGGTAGTGTCCCAGTCTTGCAATCTTACTCGGACGATAGACGAAAACCAGCCTAGTATTTTTGGGGATACATAATCTGCTTCTACTACAAAGAGCTTGAATATTTTACAAGTAGGTACTCCAAAATTCTACACAAAAATACTTGTGGGGGAGAGTGAGGAATCTATGGCTTTCATAAAAGCTACAGCGGGATTATTGATAACGAACGGGCCACTTTCCAGGGGCCGAGAAGCAAATGTGGACCTTAGGTAAAACGTATACGAAATAGAAAGGAGCATGAAGTATAAAAAGGCACAAATGTGTCTCTTACGGACAAAACCAACCAAAATTACTTGACAAAAAGGGATTCAGAAGAAATGTTTTTGTAAAAGAACCCAGAACAGGACCATAAAATGCTTGAATAAATCTCAGTGCCCGTAACTCTCACAGCCAAAAGATTTGATTACTTAGTTTCGAGGACAGAAAGTGTTCTTGTAAATTAAATTAAAAACAGAACAATTACAAAGTACCTAAAGAGATGAGTTAGGTTATTTGAAGAAATACAATTTGTCAACCGAGCTTGCGTCAGATCCAGCTGGAATCACGTTTGGTTTTTTATTAAGAAGATATTCAAGAGGTAGTACAAAAATCCGAGAAAGACAATGAAGCCTATCAAGTCTTGTGAGATCAAGAAAATATTTACTGTTTCAGTCTTTTGAGTCTCGTGGCGTCTATAGTTAGTACTGGTGGTTCAAACTCTTCCAAACGAGAACAGCAGCTCTTTTCTATCCCAATGCTGTTCCTAATCTGATTTCAGAAAATTTATTGCTGAGATGTGGTCCCTAATTTGTCCGAGGTGCAAGTAAATAAATGTTTTGGCATAAAAAAGGATGAAATACCTCTACTTAGCGTCGAAAAACAACAGTTGAACCAGAAAATGATGCATAGTCGAATTACTACTCCAAACGTGAGGTAAGAAAAGGAAGAAATGTAGGAACGTAGACAAATATCTTAGATTAACTATGTATTGCCAATTTCAGTTTAATTTAGATGAGAATTAAATAAGCAAAACAACACTTACCAACAAATCAGTACTCTAAATTGGAATTTTTGATCTCATGAACGTATTGGAAATATTCCAAAGAATGATGAGTGAAAAGTTGAATGGAATGTCATTTTCGAGGGTGTAAAGTGATATAGTTGCGGTACTTCAAAAAAAATAATGAGCATGTTTCGAAATCCAACACCGTATTGGATATGATTGCGGCAAGGAGGTTGAAATAATATTGATGAAATTTTTTTTAGCAACTTGCCATCACGATACTTGGGCCGACTATAGATCAAGGATAAATAAAGGTCGATCGGCAATAAAAGAAAAAACTTGAGCCGCCACTAAGATATATGAAAAAACGAAAGCCCGAAGCTTCCGTGAACTAGCTTCGTATTACTGAAGGTTTGATCAATTATTCGCCATGTAGGCTGCATCGCTACACACCGGGGGATTCGTCCGAGCAGGGAAGCACAACTCGCATTCGAAGAAATTAAAAAAGACATTATAAGCTCTTTCATAACTATTGTAGCCAAAATTTAAAGAGCCAGTTTGGTGAAATCCGTTGCAATTTTATCGATATCTGAGAATAGGCCTGTCCAAAAAAGATGAATATCGAAAGCTACAAGCTCGTTCCATTATCAAGGTGCACTCGGATTAATACAAACGTAGAAAATATTTCTATGAAACGGAAGCACCAAATTTCGTTTTTAAAATTTTGAAGATTTCATTGATGCGTTTGCAGATCTATTCAAAGATTTTTTTCTGTAAAAATCTTTCACAAGAGAATACCCTCTTAGTGGCTCGACATTGTTAGTATCAACTGAGAAAGATACTGCAGGATTGTTCCATAAATTTGGTCCAAATTAAAAAAGTATGCCATTATGTCTCCCGAAACGAATTATCCTGGGTGATGCTCTTCATTTTGTTGCAACAAAATATCAGCACTTGTTAGGAGAGAGAGCTATTCAATTTTAATCGCTTCTCGCCTAAGCTCCTTTTTATAACTAAAAAGCAAAATTAATGTTAGGAGAGCTCAAAATAACAATAGAAACAACTAAGTCACACGGAAAAGCCGAGTGGGAAAACCTTTATCAAATGTGCTGTATTGGTACTGAAGAAGAAAGGGTGTAAACGGTCGGTGAGTATTTGACTTTATGTTCGGAAAAGCTGCAAGATTTCTAAACGGATGTGCAAAAATAAATAAAGGCTATGATGAAAGTAGGGAGGTTGAGTTAATGGCCACAGAAAATTGGAGATCACAACAAGCGTTGTGAAAGCATAAAAAAGGAAGTGCCGGTCTCCAATCATAAACATTTTCAGTGAGCTTCGAAGTCCTTTGAATTTATGCGAAGGCCATGGAATAAACTACGAAATGGCCAGAATTCTAATCAAAGTAATAAGACCCCTGCAACATCACAGAAAAGAGGCACCGACATTACAAGCTCCGGTCAAACAAAACGAAGGGATCAAGAAGGGCTATCCAAGCACATCATCTCTTCCGTTAACACCCAAGATATGAAGATTTTTTTCTGACACAAGACTATCTGGAACCATCAAACATAATCGAATAAAATTACGTAAATTTTTCTATTACACGAGAAACAGCTCGGAATGGATTGAATAGTTTACGCAGAAATATTTCGGAATCATTCATCGTCTACTTCTAAGTTAGCAAATGACTACGCTTTCTTGTGCTAAGCCCCCCTATCTGAAAGGCCTTTTCAATAGCTGCTTGGAATTTCATTTTATTATGACACCGCCGCCACGTCTAAAAGTCTCAATCAGCTTTCTCTCGAATGTCTTTAATGAAATTGTGTGAAAAGTTCAATTTCACATGGACAAAATTCTCCTGGGACACTTCATTGACTTTGTGTCAAGAGAATCTCCTGGAATCTCCTGGACTAGCTCTAAATACCACTTATCTTTAACAATTTGGGGTTTTACTAGAAGCTTGTTGGATATCTCCGTTTTAATACCCGATGCTATCCGTATGGGTGATGATTTTCAAAAAAGTGAGTTTTTCGTCTACTGTAAGAAAATTGGAATTCTCATTGAGCCAATACTAAAAAAACTCCAGCATACCTAAATTGGGAGTCATTGGAATTATACATGTTCCATGTAAACGGAGACTAAGGCATCGGCTCAATTCCAACCCTTACAATATCCCAAACGGGGTTGATTTCTGCCGATTTGAATGGTAATGATACTAGTTGCTCTTTTGAACTGGATAAAGGAATAAAAAACCCTCTCTCATTGGCAAGACCACTAAAACATTTGTGCCCACTGATGTACCCGATGCCAGAGATCAACTTCATGCTAGACAAAAGCTTGCGCTCATTTTGAATTCTAAGTCTGATAAAGAAGTTATTTTGCCGGATAGTGACCTAGTTGAGATTCAAGAGAACCAGGAACGTTACAAAAGAGGTAAATAGTCTGAACCTAATCCAGTAATAATTTTAAATAAACCAAAACGTTCAATATTTATTCCGGGCTTGGGCGGTCGCTCTGTTAAAGTAGCCTTTGAGTACAATAGATCACTGGTATCCCCCTTCAAGGAGCGCTACACGATATTATCCTTTTTGGGGATATAATGGCTCAGTTACTCAGTGTTGTAATAGGTAAAGGACAGAATAGTCAGGGAAGTCCCTACATTCGACTGCTAATAACCGGACAGTAAGGTGCTAGACGTTTATGAGAAGATATTTTTTCAAGAACAAGTCCTTTTAAATGGACCGGCAACGTCGATCGAAAAGTTTTTATAAAGTATGTATTACAATGCTCATTATCAGAGTTTATACCCTGATAATGAGCATTGTAATACATTCTTATGTTTCCCGGTTGGGCTAAGTTTTTGAGAGCCCTTACAGCTTTTAACTAAATTTGCAGCATCTTTTTGCAGGTGAAACCACCGAAATCTTTCCGTACTGATTTTTTCCACGTCGTTAGGAGAGCCCAATGAACCAAGTAATTACGAAATACCCTAAAAGCTTCGATAATTTTCTTTTAATGGGGCAAAAACGAAAAGACCATACTCCAGTGCGTCAAACAATCTTTCTTGACTAAAACCAAAAAAGCAAACATATGGTTCTGACGGCCCCTTTTTCTTGCTCTTTTTAAATGTTTTGTATTTCTAAGTCCTCAAAACTTGTAGGAGCTCTTGAATATCACCTCCATGAGCCTTCCGACAAATAACTGGATGTTTTAATAGATATGTTGAGATTCTTTGGAAAGAAATAGCTCGACTGTTGCCACAGTATCAGCTGGATGAATGTTGCCTCAGGACCAGGACACAATTTCAGACCTATGCTTTTCTATAATATAGATCCTCTTTACTAATAAATAATGCAAAAATTCCCCTGAAATGGTACCTTAAATGTTTCTCGGTCAAATAATAGAATGAAAAATTGGAGGGACGATCGATAAAAAATTTAAAAGATTCTATGCAAACAAAACAACACATACTTACGTCCTACAAAAAGCATTCATTCCTGCATCATTTAAAATACACGTTGCGAGCAGCAAGGAGACAAGCCTTATGTTCTTACTTTCGTACTATTTTGGTGCAAAAGGCTTCCGTAATGTACCAAAATGATTCGCTTCACACTAAAAGTAGCTCTTTAAATCCTATAACGAGATTGCAATAGACTAGTAAATATTTTTAAAGTTTTTAGAATTACATTATTATTTCATTATATTAGGAATACTTTTCATTTCTCGCAGTTTCGATGTATATTTATACTGCTCTTGTTGAGTAATATTTAGTTTTCTTTCCCGGATTAGAAGGTACACCAAGGAAGCTTCAGGATTTTATCTTTGCAATAGGCTCTGGCGCTAGCTTGCTTTTGCTTGTATTTTGTGGATCAAGCTTGAATATTTATCAGTATATGATTACAGCTGGTAGTTTGAACGAATCTTGCCAAGCAATCATTTGCTGAACTTTAATTCTAAGTCAATCACTCCAAAGTTTCACGGTTACCGTCAAATTCAAACTAAGTCCATCTATAAATTTATTTAAAATATAGCGGTACTATTGATGTAATCCTCCGTAAACGTATGTCCCTTCACGATCACATTCACAGTTCTCTGTAATATTTCTTATGGATGTTTAGAGCCAAAACACATCTCATCAAATCTGACAATACTAATATTTCTGGAAAGAGTTTTCTCCTATATAATTTACATTTAAATGAGTCCTTTGGTCGCCAGTGTGCGGTTCACTTGATGTAAAATATATCACTTTCGTCCAATACTATATAATTCCTTCATATACAAAAATTAATCTCAATCATGTACGATTTTCGGTTTAATTGTTATTAATCGACATAACATCAATGTTTTATATCTTTCGGCTCAAGCACGACAAAAAGTTATCATTGCGTCGAAATTGTCCAAAAATGACGTTCTCACCATAATTTGACATATTACGAAACTTCATGTGCAAATTTTGGGTTATTTCGCCTGTTTTTACGTAAAGCTAAGTATGATTACGTATTGACAATCTATATCGAGTGAAAGGCCGATAAAGTTGGTTGTCACAATTAGAAATAATCAATGCGGTTAGTTTGGGAGATTTTAGTATGGACAGCATTTTCTTAGACGCATTTGAAGAGATTAGTGTAAGTAGTTCATTAAAAACTGTAATCCTTCTTCATTTATGCATTCGATTTTTCACATATCAGTTCTGATGAACCGATTCTATCGCATTGTAATTTTGGATTGCGTCGCTAAAGAGTCCTTAATTTCTTTGGATAAACACACACCGTTCGTACTGTCAATATTGTTCTCGAATAAAAAGTTCTTTCAAATTTATATAAATTAGTATCCTATATTTTCTTTCAAGTACTATCCTTCATCCCTACAATATCCAAAATTGTAACAATTCCATCCGTGGTTTAGAACTTCCGCACTTGCCATTCTTCCATTTTGAAGAGACTGCATGACTCTGATCTTTCGATGAAACAGCTGTAGTGGAAATATGAACTGTCTATATCTCCAAATCATTCCGGCCTCACGCTTTCGTCCAAGTTTAGGGGCATTTTTCGGTTAAAACTTGGATTCGAACTTAGAAAGATCAATTTCCAAGGGCAATGCATGACACCAGCTCTGTCTTTGTTGGACAGCCAATCATGAAGCCTAAATGTAACTCAAATAAAACGAAGAATTTATTTTTACGTTTCGACTCCTCGAGAAATACCGGAAATATTTGAATAGTGATTATATATTTTGATATGGCTCTATCCGTAATGCTTACTTTTCTTCTGGTAAGGAAATTTTCGAGACCGATGATCATCGACAATCTTTCTGGAATCAAATTTTGAACAGTTCCAGAATCGATAAAAGCTTGGGTTCTTTTCCCAAATTTTTGGCTGGGAATATACTAAGATATCTACGTTGTCGAGGTCATGTTAAGAAAGATATTCTTGTACATACTGAGCTTACTGGGCTGCATAATACTTTGAGTGCTTCCCGCAAATCTTCTGTATTTGCCCTCAACATATTAACAGACTTGATTCTAATCAGCGCCAGAACGAGATCGGCTACCAAGTTGAAGTTCTTCACATAGCCTGATACATCTATCGGGATGCATTTGACTTTTCTCCTTTTTCATTTTCCTTGTCGGAGCTATTTCAATTCCCGGGATATTTTAATACAATCGTTTTGATTGGAAGGATGCAATTGCTATAATTTTTCCAAGAACTTTATGAAACAACCTTTGCTTCATTGGTAAAACATTAAATTCTGCACTCACTTTTTAAAACTGACTTGGTCGACCCAGTCGAAGATAGATATGATCCCGGCGTTTTTCGGCTTAGCATGTTTCTTTTTTTGTAAAATTTTTATCTCTAGTCCAAACTCGCTTCGTACGTCCAAGATATTTTCTCGTCTGTTGTTTTTTAATTTGGGGCTTGCTTTTATTATGACTGTAGCGGCTGCACTTCCTACGGTGATTATTTCAGTCTGTATTCAAAAAGAAACTATTCTCAAAATGAATACACTTCTAGAAAAAAGAGCAGAATTCCTAAGCCTTCTAAATATCAAACAATGTTTTCTTTATGGTCAGAGCAATGATCTCTGAATTCTACTAAATCATTGTTAGTCGATTTTCGAACCAAATCTTCAGTCGTTCTTCATGTTTCCATCACCTCATCCCACGGCGTTCAACGCCGCGGAGCCAGTGTCTGGGTACTTTTGATTCTTCTCAGAATAAACGGGTCGCATTGATATGCGCTTTTCATTTTATGTGTAACCGTGGACTGCAATATACCCTAATTTTTGACAAAATCAGCTAAATGGCACTTCAAATTGTTTATAGCATAACTGTTTTTCCTGGGGAGAAAGTCAGAAAGCTGAATATCCTGAATTAGATTCAGGCGTCCTTACATAACATTCCTTAATTTTATTTGGCGTCTAGACCAGCTTTCTCTTAGAGCTCAAATAAATAAACTGGTGAGCTTAAAAATTACTAACGTCGAAGTGGGACTTTATGAAGATGCGTATCATCTAGTCTGATTCTAATTCTTAATTTTTTTCCTTCACAAACCCGTCACATGCCTCAACGAAGTTGATTACATTTCCAATGAGGTACTACCTATCAATGAGGTTCCCTTTAGTTTTTTTCTTTTCAGTACCAGGAACATGGCCGAGGATACTCGTGGCCTTCTTTTCATCACTTTTTTGTGCTTGAACCACACGCATGTGTGAATTGAAACTCATCTTTGACCCTCTTCTTGCTTCTTTCCAACAATAAACGAGCAGAACTAAAGTCTACGACTGAAGAAAAAACAAAAAATCAAATTGAACTCGTACCTAATATTGTACCACTCGAATACGTCTGGAGCAAACCCCTCCACAAGAGTACCAAATAATAAGAAAAAATCATCGAAACCAAGACTCTGAGAAAACATTACCATAGAATAACGCAATCCAAGAGGCAATACTTATTTAAAATATCAACTGAGCATAAAATATTATGGTTCTACAACCGATGTTTAAGAGAAAATTGCAAGAGAAACCCTTTTAAGATACCATAAAATGCTTTCAAATGAATCTTGATTCTGAGAAAGAATAGTAGCATAGTAGTGAGCTTACGCAAAACAGAATTCTGAAAGGTCTTCAGAAAGACGTAGTATGATAAATTTCTGAAAAGTATTTCAGAAAATATTTTCTGAAATTTGAAAACGTGCTTACGCATAAACAAATGGGAATGCCCCATATTTATTCCTCACAATCATTTCTCACGGGTCTTCACTAACTGGTCACATTTCAGCAATTTACCTCGCGACTTCATTCCAGAATTCTGCAATTGATCTACAGACTGTAATTCTATTGCTGAAATTTGGCAGTTTCATTTCTGAATTTTTCATGCGTAAGCTCTCTAATCGCTTAGAATAATTATATAAATACTCAAATATTCATCTTCGAGGTAGGAGCAAAGCAAATACTTCAAAATATCTTTATTTTCCATGTAGTCTCAATAAAGACTAAACAATATTCCATAATTTTAAGGCCTACTCCAACATATAAAAGTCCTTATATCATTCCTCAAGTCTGTCAAACTTGGCATCATCACTAACAAAGAGGTATGAGATTTGCAGCACATACCTTGGCTTTCTTTCATTCACCACAGGAAGTCACTGACCATTTTAACCAATAAATCCCACGAATCTACCTGCTTCTACTCATTTTCAGATCTTCCCACAATCTACTCTACCTCCTCTGCCTCCTAGCCAAATTTGCAACGAACCTACCTCTGAACCAGTTCTGGGACCAACCTCCCGAAATAATACTCTTTGTCATTGGGCCAATTGGTCATCAAAGCCAGGTCGTCGATGCCACGAGGGGCTCCGGTAGAATTAACGACTTTCAGGGAAGGGCAGACCAAGGTCATATTGTTGGAAAAGTAAGAAAGTGTCCGGGTGAGACAAACGGAGATGCTAATGTGAGGGGTGTTGCCGTTACAGCTTTTTTACAACAATTTTAATAAGGGCACATCTCCGATTCGTTTCACGGTCCTGGTCGAAAGAATAAACGCGAGGCACTACTGCTGATTTTATTTTGTATGAGGTCTGGGCCAAATGAAAATTCTGCTTCAGATAATATCGGAAGGGAAATCGGAGGACGAAGCGGACCACGGGTGGAACGGGTTCTCTTTGAAAAAGGGGGGGAGTTTAAAATTCAACACTCAAATAGAAAATGTTATCGTTCAAGAATTTGGCATTAATACAAGAAAAACGCCTTCAAATTGTGAAGAAAAGTTAGGAAAATTGTGTTAAGGAAGAAGAGGTTAAGGGTGGATCTCGGTACGAGGGAAATGGGAATTTGCGGAAACAACCAGCTTCGTATCAATGATTTTTTTGAGAGAAGAGTGTAGCATCGTAGGCAGGGTTGAAACCCGCGGCGATTAGGTTCATATTGGGATATATTTGAAGAGCTGACTCGGAATGCTAGGATATAACGTACAGGCACTAGATGTCTAGGAGCTACTAAATGGCAATACTTTATCGTACAGTTCTGTGCAGTGCTGTATGTACAGTATGTTACATTTTTTCAGTTTTGAACTGGAACATACAGCTCAAAAGGAAATCGATTTAGTTCTTTAATGTTTGAAAAGTGCGGTTCGACTATCCCCTGGTGTATGCTAAACGTGTCCAGGATAATAGGTAATGTCACTCGTGTGCCTAAATAGCTGACTCAAAGCCTGGCAGCAGCTCAAAGCATACTGTGGGGAAGATTTTTCGTTCCGATTCCGTTCCTGTAAATACACGACCCCAGAAAATTCGGGTGCTTTGGTATCCTACAGTACCATTCAAGATTAGTTTTTTTAATTAGTTTTAATCTTTAGTTTTGATACTTTCAGTGTCCTCAGGGAGCCTATCCAAGCCGTTCTGACCATCATCGGATGTCACTTTTCCCAATGACGCGGTACGAACTCCTCTTTCGAAAATGTCCGGCTCCTGTCCACACAACCCTCACTAACCCTGCAACCTACAGCTCACGCCGTTTGTACCCGGCTTCCAGCGCTATTTACTTTCTAACAGTGGAAAAGAGCGGGGGGTTCATTTACAATAGAAGATATGCTGGTTAACACCCAGTCTACTTGCGTGGACCTTCCTGGTAGTGTTCCATGACTATTTCAACGAAAGCATTACCTTTAATGATCATAACCGACCACATCTTCTATGCATTAAAATAACCATGGGATAGATCGGATATACCTTCCAAGAGTAAAACACCCAAACGTTTCCTCCTTAAAATAACCCAAAAAATTCCCCCTCCCTTTAATGATCAATGCTCAGGAGACCGCTAGCGCCATACAGCGCAGGGCCTAGGACTACACAGCAGGGGCCAAATCGGTGGTCCGGTCAAGACACCGCTGATTATCGGACGTAGCACCGTATTGGACAATCAGGCATACGAATCTAACGAGGAGCGAATGTTTCTCGGCGGCAACAGAGGTACCACGCTTGCTGGTTGCTATGCCAACAAAAATCCTCCTGATTAAAAGATAATTGGTCTTACCACTGATTATTATACCTGGACGACAAGAGAAATTTATTAGATTATTGGAAAGAGTGTGAAGAATACCTGGTGCTGTGTCTATATTTGGAACAATGGCTAGGAAGTCACCATATCCCGATTATGTACCATCGAAATGCTGTCAAATATTCAATTATAAGGCATACTACCTCAAGACTAAAATCGATAAACCTGACCTCCTTTTTTGCAAGCACACTTTGTGAGAATTGTCCATGAGTGTTTCAAGTACAAAAAGTTGCAATCGGAACATCAATCTTGGAGTTTGTTGGGTTCGCGTTCCACATCAAAATCACATTATTTATTTCAATTAAGCATTTTCATTACAAGTACAGAGGACTCCCAACCTTTCCATTACTCACAGTAAACCAACCCAATTCCCCTTTTTGAAAAATAACCTCGATGAAATCTAAAGGATTCTCTGAATTCGTTGAGGCTTTACTTTCGTCTATTTTCCGAAAGCACTCAGCCCTTTACAGTAAGACATTTTTAATGTACAGTTCACAATCGATAGGCAGGTATCGACAAGAACATGCGCATCAACTGTTTCGCCGTCATACCTGGAACAATTTCTGTAATCCAAGTGCTTCTTCACTTACTTAAACCGCCGCCATATCTCCTTCATCACCGCAATTTAAAGGCAGGGAAATTTTTTTAACAAATGTCGGTGTTCCCTGACTCGCCTACAAACTAGGTATTTATTTCGCAGTGTTTCGTGACATATTGTGTGAACAAGTTCAGTGTGAACAAGTTCACTGTTCACACAATATTCACTCCCCCATATCAAACTCACCTCCGACAATTGTTAGCCCTGAATCCCATTTATCCCCTTTCGTAGTGTTTGAACATGGCAGACCGGATTGCAGACCTTGGCTACGAAGAAGTTCTTAACCGCCAACAGAAACGCATTTCCGAACTTCGCAACGAACTCGCTCATTACGAATCAAAACTTCACGGACTTCGTCACCGCGGACACGGGACTGACCAGTTCCTATTTAGGGTACCTACTGTGACCCCTGCGACAACTACTGCCTTGCCAACACCGCAAACGCTATCAACACCTAATCATCATTCCAGCCTCCGAAGTCGCCCTAAGCAAGACGCCGCGCGCCCGCCTCAATCTGAAGTTCAGAATCCAGGTACGGGCCAGAGCAGAAAACTAAAAACTGTGCACGGAAGAAGCAATATCAAAATGAATATGTCTGAAGGAATGAGGATGATGACGTGTCCGGAACCAGGGAAAATGTGTATTCAACAGACGAGATATTGGACACAAAGGGAGCATGAACTATTCTTGTATGCAACAAATCTGTTCGGTCCAAAGAAATATGCAGCCATTAGCAAACTGGTTGCCACTAGAACTCCAAAGCAGGTCAGAAACCATGCTCGGAAGTACCAATAAAAGTTGGAGAGGCAGGCGAATGCCAGAAAAGTTCAGGAAAATGCAGCTGCAGCGTCGGACAGTCAAGAGCTAGCTGGTACAGACCGCAGTGACAGGGATGGTATATAATTAGCAATCCGGGAGAGGAAAAGGGCGATGACAGAGGTTACAGAGTGCATTGTATGGATGAGCACTTTACCTTCGATGAGCTGATAAATTATGATGAGTTTATGAAGTTAATCCCAGAAACAACGGAAGGTGCGGGTATGGAAATGTCATGAGGAGCTCTGGGAAAAGGAAACATTGGATTTAGTATTTCTAGACCATTGTACCAGATGAAACCTTCCACTGTTGCAAGTTCTGGGTTATTCACGAAGAATGGGGACTCTAAGCAAGAACAAGAATGGGGTGTCTAGTGGAGCCCAACTTGAGATAGGAACAAAAACAAACAAATAAAAAGGGATCCACTGGTAGAGCTTTAGTAGATGGGGAGAACAGAACGAAAGTAAAGCAGAGCAAAAGAACGATAGAACTGAGAACAATAGACGTTGGAACAGTAGATCTTAGCGCTACAGAGCAAATAGTGGTAAAACGGAAAAGAACTTGAAAGGCTGGAACAGATCTTGGAGTGGTAGCTCGTGGTTTCGGGGTGGTCGCTGCAGGGCGTAGAGGCTCGCTCAAACAGACAGAATGGGGCGTTGGATCTAGGCTCAAAAATTGATGTCCAGGCGGCGTGTGAGATGTCAGTTCAATCAATATGTATATGATTTTGGCTCATTGACTCATCCTAACGCATGAGTCTTCCAGCTGTGAATCTAGTTTCAGGACCATCCGAGTCACCCCTCACCTTCCGCTCCCTCCTCGCCGCCCCCTTCCCTGTTATCACCTTCTTTCCTCGCCCAGTCCAAGCCGCGGCTAACGACTTATACTTTGCTGCCTTGTACCGCGTTGTATCTGCTCCATCGCCAGAGCACAGGACTCGAGCCCTTCTGGAACTTCTTGCCATCCCGAAGTTGGTTTTCCGACACAACCGCCTCCGCGCTCTTGGCCGTCGCCGCAGGGAAATTTGCTCCAGCCTTGTTGACCGCATCCGCATGGCCTCTAGCCGCCTCCATGATGACCTGTTCGACGAGGCCTCCTCGTTTTTCGTCTCCGCCCTCCCCTCTCCGATTCCGTCCGCTCCCACCCTCGCCCGCCCTGACACGGCCCTTCGCAGATGCCGCCGCTTCCTCTCCCGGGGTAGCCCTTGCCGGTCCACAGCAGCCCTTCTCCAAGTCGATCCCCCACTCTCCCCCAGCGAAGCTACCTTTCAATCCTTGGCTTCACTTCATCCCCGCCCCCATCCCAATCCCTCCCATGCCCCTGATATAATGAAAAATGTAGATATTCCTTAGCATGCTGCGCTGGCTGAGTTGGCTGCGCTGGCTGAGTTGGCTGCGCTGGCTGAGTTGGCATGCTGCGCTGGCTGAGTTGGCATGCTGCGCTGGCTGAGCTGTCACTGTACTTACAATTATATTTTTAATTATTTTTAGAGGGATGCTTTGCACTGTACTGTGGCGGTGCAGATTTGGCACATAGGTACTGTATAGATGCTACAGATAGTGAGGGTTGAAAACTCTATATAAGGGGCTGTTTGCATGAAATGGTAGGACTACTTGGGAGCCAGCATACCCGAGCGGGGTGCTCAACAAATTAAGTTGCACACAAAGCATAAACCAAGACTGGAGACAACTTCAAGCCAAGTCCCGAGTAGTAGGAAGTTGAGAGTCAACTTCAGACCCAAGAACACTTTTTCTTACGCTGGTCGCAGAGCGTCAGTGGTAGACTCTGCCCCTTTTATACTTGCTTGTAGCTTCCTCAACTCTCTTCTATATACACTCCCTTTTGTTCGTTCAACAATACCACGGCAGCACTTTTGTCGCTCGCAACACCTCCTTCTCAGGGTAATTGGTTCTGAGGATCTCTTCCCCCGACGATTTAACCCTATCATTTGGTACCCTTGTGGAGGGGGTTGCACCCGAGGTATTCGAGTTGAGCAGTAGTAAGGAACACTTCGGGGGGATTTCTTTTCGGTAATCATGGATCTCAATGCTGCTCGTATAACGTTCACAGGGGGCAAGACTGAAGACGTTGAGGAGTTTCTTTACACATATGTCAACGTTGTGATGCGAGAGAAGGGCGATGAAGAGAAGGCCGCAAGTATCTTCGCCTATCTTCATGGTGACGCAAAGCACAAATATAAGTCCAAGTTTATCGACGGGTGGTCTCTTAACGGGAATGGGCGTAACTTCGGTGAGGTATGTGAGTGGCTTGTGAAAGAGTATGCTAAGGAGGTAGAACCAGATGAGATGATTCGTACCGCCATAGAGGCCCGGCTCAACTTCGACGATTTGTTAAGCTCATTGGTGTACTTGTGTGATCTTTATGAAAAGGCTGGGTTCAACGCCCAAGCCAAGTACGGAATGCTGCGTAAGGCGGCTATGGGGGATAAGCGGCTCTCCGATTTCCTCCTTATCAAGGGCCCTCACACTTTTGATGAACTGAAGGGTACCATAGTAGAATTTGTCAAAAATTCGGAGACGTTTCAGTCACTGAGTGAGGTACCGAGGGAAACCCGCACATCGATGTCTATCGTACATCCTGAAAAGAATTATCAAAGGCCGGCTACTAGTGCAGCGGCATTAGAATCTGTCAGGAGCGATGTCAAAAACTTGGAAGAAAGGTTGGAAACCCGATTCGATAATCGACTTGACATGATAACCTCGCAGTTGGAAAGCCTTACTCTTACCATTAAGAAGAACCAGTCTGGGGCCCCTAAGGCCGCAGAAGTCTGTTCTTACTGTCACAAGCCTGGACACTTTGCAAACAGGTGTCCTGATAATCCACATAGAAACACTCGTTGTGCAAAGTGCGGTCGATATGGGCATCATGAAAGTAACTGCTGGTCTAAAGACAACAGAAGAGCAAATTTATCGGAAGCAAGGAGTGAGTCAGGACCAGAGGTGAAAATCTTACAAAATAGAAGGGATCAAAGGTTGACGGATGCCGGTAACGTATCCATCGCTGAAGAGATTAGTCAAGTCAATGTGACAAAAAGGGATGGGGAAGGGAACATTTTATCGAAGAAACCTAGGCTAGAGTATGGAATGCTGGAGCATATCCCAGCACCTGTACCTCCTCGAACCAAGAGGTCTGATCAAGTTGTTCCAGGAGTGGGAGTCACTCCGGCCAAGAAGACGAAAAAGAGTAAGAAAGTTAAGAGTATCTCTAAGGACGTACTAGAGTATGTGAAGAGGTACAATTTGGTGGCTGAGCTTGCATCGGCCCCAACTGGGATAACGTTTGGTCAACTTTTGAGGGGCGACGCAGAGGATGCGAGAAAAGAACTCAAAAAAATTATCAGGTCTAATAAGTCCGCTAAGGGTAAGAAACTGTTTCTTCAATCGGCCTCGACAGCACCAAGACGTCTTAAGCTGGTACCAGTCAAAGTATTGGGTATGAAAACCCAAGCTCTCTTCGATTCGGGTGCTGTTCCAAACCTCATTTCAGAAACTTGGTGACAGATCTAGGTCTCGAAATTACTCCAACGACTCGAAAAATAACTGTAGCGGATGGAACCGTCTCAAAATGCATGGGCACTGTTGACAAGGTTTCCGTGTTCTTTGGGGACTCTAAAGTTGATGTAGACTTTCTTGTCATGCCGGATCTCCCTTTCGATGCAATCATTGGCTGCCCCACAATGGAAAGACTAGGACATGCATTGACTTGGGCAATCAAATGGTTTCAGTTAATATTGACGGCAGAACCGTGAAGATGCCCCTGGATTTCGAAAAGCACGCATCCTGAAGATTTAAAAGAAACGGACAGTGAAGATTTCACTTCTAGCTATGACAGCGAAGATTCGGAACCAACTAACACTTTCGGAAGTGGAAAAGGGTACCCTCGGGGGAAATGAACATGGCATGGGACGATTATGATTCTGGGTTTGAAACAGATGACGACTGGAATTCTAGGATAAGTTTGAAACCCGAATGTGTTTCTTTTTGCGATGATATCGAATCAAAGGACAGAATTCGGAGCATGAAAGAATATTACCTTTGCAAAGAAAATAAGAATACGTCGATTCCATATATGAAGATGTGAGCACGACGGAAGAGGTCCTTCAAAATATTGAGGTTGAGGATCAAGAAGAAAAAGGGCGCCAAATGGCAGAAATCCAAGGAAAAGTGCAGCACCTTCCCGCCCCCGCCTCACTGAAAATATCCGACATGTTAACATCTTCCGAAGTAATTGCATGGAGCGTTTCAGATTTAAGACAAGCAAGTGTACCGGTTACTCACTCGTTCGAACTTACCGACACTCAACCGATTTACCACAAGCCTAGACGTCAACCGCCAAAATATGACCAATTTATCTCAGAAAATGTTACAAGTATGCTGAAAAATGATATTATTCGATCAGTTTCATCCCCATGGTCGTTTCCAGTTGTGGTCGCACCAAAGAAGGATGGAAAGCTGCGTTTTTGCGTCGATTACCGACAACTGAACCAGAGAATGATACCCTATCGATTTCCGATTCCGAACATGGAGGAGATCCTCGAGGACTGAAGGACGGGAGATATTTCACCTCAATTGACCTTTACACTGGCTATTGGCAGATTCCATTGGATGATAAATGTAAGGAAAAAACAACCTTTACCAGCAAAGCCGGTACGTTCAGGTTCGAAGTGATGCCTTTTGGTCTCATGAATGAACCAGCTACATTCCAAAGAATGATGAACGAGGTTTTGAAAGGACTTCCATTCGCAAGAGTCTATATCGATGATGTCGTCATATTCTCAGAAACATTGGATCATCAAATCTCGCACGTCAAGACAGTTGTGGAGAGGATATCGGAGTATAGCTTGAAAATTAAGTTGAGCAAATGCTTCTTTGCGAAAACTTCTATCCAACTACTCGGTCATATCGTCGACCAAGACGGAATTAGAGTGGATCCAGAGAAAACGAAAAAAATAAAGTTGGCACCAAGGCCCGCTTCAAAGACGGAGGTCCGAAGCTTCTTAGGACTGGCCTCATATTACAGAAGATTTATCAAAGATTTCGCCAAGACTGCAGCACCGTTACATGCCAGCACTACGAAGAACGGAAAATTTACTGGAACAAGGAAACGGAAACTGCATTTAAGGAGCTTAAAGATAAGCTATGTGTCCCCCCAGTTCTCATGTACCCAGATTTCAAGGGACCATTCGTTGTGGAGACAGATGCCTCAGAACGGTCTTTGGGTGCCGTTTTGTCCCAAAAAGATGAAAACGGAAGACTACACCCTGTTCAATTCGCAAGCCGAACTCTGAATGACGCGGAAAAGAGATACTCAGTCTGCGAGAAAGAAGCGCTAGCTGTCGTCTTCGCGCTGAAAAAGTTTCGCGTATACCTTTTATCACTCGAGAAATTTGTCTTGATAACTGATCACCAGGCACTTAAACAGCATTCCAAAAGAAAGATGTACATCACGCTTGGCCCGATGGCTCGACATTTTCGCAGAATATCGGTTTGAAATTGTGTATAGACCCGGACGCAATAATCAGCCTGCCGATTACCTATCCCGCTTGAGGGACGCACTGATTCCAAATGAAAAAGCTTCGGAGGACATCGTCGGAGTCGCCGAGTTGCAGTTGCTGAACGATAACGAGTACGAAGCTAATATTCACGGACTGATCAAATTCCTCGATGGACTAGAAATGAGAAAGGTTGTCTTGAACACCGAAATTGGGTACGCAGGAATCAAAAGGCTTTTACATTGTGGAATGGGAAACTTTTCCGGCACACTAAAGCCGGTCCCCGACTAGTGGCCCCTTTAAAAGAAAGAATGAAGATCTTGAGGACTTTCCATGATGAGCTAGGGCATTGGGATCTCGAAACAACCAAAAAATTCGTAACTGAGAGATTCTGGTGGCCCGGTATCCATGGACGTCTATAACTTCGTGAAAAGCTGCGACAACTGCAAAAATTCACTCCAATACGGAAGTATAAGACAACTCTAAGTTTTCCAGTTTCCGGTCTCTTTGAAACCTTCTCAATTGACTTCGCGGGCCCGTTCAAGGA